>ONZH01006116.1:0-600000 GCA_900303285.1 Rhinella marina | reverse complement strand
CTCCACAGCCCTGCATCTGGTGTCGTGGGGGGCAGCCAGTAACAGGTCGTGACGGGAACAATCCTCCCTAGTGTCACCTGAAATGCTAGGGAGGCTCCTTCCCATTGCAGCCTGCTATTGGATTAACCCCATTAGTCACCCCACCCCCTCCACTGACAACGGATGTTTTCACCTACCCGCATCAGAAGCGACACGGGTGCTGGGGAGCCAGGTAAGTGCAACCTCTGTGAGGGGTCCGGGTTTATGGGGAGACATTTTAGGGGTTGGATAACCCCTTTAAAAGTTGTGTTACCCTTTTTTTTTTTTTTTTATTTATTAAAGGGATTTTAAGGGAGTTTAATATTAATACCCTATCCTCAGGATTGGTCTTCAATATCTGATCAGTGGGGTCCAATACCCAGGACCTGCGTCCTCCTCAGAGCTTATCAAGCACAGCGCCGTACTTTGTATAGTGGCTGTCTTTGGTATTGCAGTTCACCCCTATTTACTTGAATAGGACTCAACAACACAAAGGCCATGTCACTGATGAACATGACAACTAGAAATAGACCGTAGCGCTCACCAGCGCTGGTGCCGGGAGTCCCCACTGATCACATATTGATGACCCATCCCTTGGAAAAGTCATCAATATCGAATTCTCAGAAAACCCATTTAATGAGTGAGCAGTTAGATAACTAATAGAAGCAGCTCACCACTGTCTACCAAAAGAGTGCTAATGTGCCCTGGCCTAATAAACCTCCCACTGATTGTGTCCATGGACCAGGCTCATCTGCGTTGGTTGTGACATTCAAAACTGTACAAGAATTTCACTCTAAACTTTTTATCGCTCAACAGTGAAAAGGCGAAAGCATCTTACGGAAACCGAGTGTCAGGAGCTGGCTCAGAGCAGGGAAGGCTTGTGTGCCCTCACTCAGCCATTCAACCAGTGGCATACCAAGCAAGATGTGCACAGAGGCCTGTACCCTCGTAGCAGGGCCAAGAGATGCTTCAGAGGTAGACACCGGCACTTTATCAGCTACATGGTGTTCAGTGCATACGTCTGCTATGCCCATATGCTCATTTGCCTGACATATCCCTAAAATGTCAAAATCTCCTTTTGGTTGGTTTAAAAAAAAAAAAAAAAATCCAAAAACACCAACTTAGTAGTCCTTTTTTTTTTCTTAGCTTTTTTGTTTCTTTTTTTTTAATCTTTTGAACTGTATTTTAGCACATGTTTTTATGGAAGCCATGTGTTTATCAAGCTATTGTCGCCATTATTGTGCTCCAGATTTGCACCATTTTTCCCCCAGTTTTTGAGCTTCTCGCCATTTTTCTAAAGTGGCAGAACTTAATATGAGGGGGTGGGGCCTACCACTGTCTGCCGAATTTACCATGAAACTGGCATAAGCTATAACTGAAGTCTATGCCAGCCTCTAGCTCAAGTAGAATCCAGTTTGTGAATATTGGGCAGAATCAACGCTGAATCTCCCATTGAAGTGAATAAAAAGCAGAAAAAAAACAGCTTGAAAATAAGTCCATGCATTTCTGCACTTTTTTTGGCGCAGATCTGCTTAAAAAATCTCAAGAAAAAATGTAGCTTTGTAATGAAGTAAAAGCCCAATGATTTAAAAAAGCATTAAAAAAATGAATAAAAACGTTCATTTTTCGTGATGAAAAAAATGCATGTACACTGTGCTTATACATAATTAATTATTTTTTATAAAGCATTTTCTAAAATCTGTTGTGTGAACTGGCCCTTAGGGTATTCTGGCGATATACAGTACAGACCAAAAGTTTGGACACACCTTCTCATTCAAAGAGTTTTCTGTATTTTCATGACTATGAAAATTGTAGATTCACACTGAAGGCATCAAAACTATGAATTAACACATGTGGAATTATATACTTAACAAAAAAGTGTGAAACAACTGAAAATATGTCTTATATTCTAGGTTCTTCAAAGTAGCCACCTTTTGCTTTGGTTACTGCTTTGCACACTCTTTTGGCATTCTCTTGATGAGCTTCAAGAGGTAGTCAACTGAAATGGTATTCCAACAGTCTTGAAGGAGTTCCCAGAGATGCTTAGCACTTGTTGGCCCTTTTGCCTTCACTCTGCAGTCCAGCTCACCCCAAACCATCTCGATTGGGTTCAGGTCTGGTGACTGTGGAGGCCAGGTCATCTGGCGTAGCACCCCATCACTCTCCTTCTTGGTCAAATAGCCCTTACACAGCCTGGAGGTGTGTTTGGGGTCATTGTCCTGTTGATAAAAAAAAATGATGGTCCAACTAAATGCAAACCGGATGGAATAGCATGCCGCTGCAAGATGCTGTGGCAGCCATGCTGGTTCAGTATGCCTTCAATTTTGAATAAATCCCCAACAGTGTCACCAGCAAAGCACTGCCACACCATCACACCTCCTCCTCCATGCTTCACGGTGGGAACCAGGTATGTAGAGTCCATCCGTTCACCTTTTATGCGTCGCACAAAGACACAGTGGTTGGAACCAAAGATCTCAAATTTGGACTCATCAGACCAAAGCACAGATTTTCACTGGTCTAATGTCCATTCCTTGTGTTCTTTAGCCCAAACAAGTCTCTTCTGCTTGTTGCCGGTCCTTAGCAGTGGTTTCCTAGCAGCTATTTTACCATGAAGGCCTGCTGCACACAGTCTCCTCTTAACAGTTGTTGTAGAGATGTGTCTGCTGCTAGAACTCTGTGTGGCATTGACCTGGTCTCTAATCTGAGCTGCTGTTAACCTGCGATTTCTGAGGCTGGTGACTCGGATGAACTTATCCTCCGCAGCAGAGGTGACTCTTGGTCTTCCTTTCCTGGGGCGGTCCTCATGTGAGCCAGTTTCTTTGTAGTGCTTGATAGTTTTTGCGACTGCACTTGGGGACACTTTCAAAGTTTTCCCAATTTTTCTGACTGACTGACCTTCATTTCTTAAAGTAATGATGGCCACTCGTTTTTCTTTACTTAGCTGCTTTTTTCTTGCCATAATACAAATTCTAACAGTCTATTCAGTAGGACTATCAGCTGTGTATCCACCTGACTTCTGCCCAACACAACTCATGGTCCCAACCCCATTTATAAGGCAAGAAATCCCACTTATTAAACCTGACAGGGCACACCTGTGAAGTGAAAACCATTTCAGGTGACTACCTCTTGAAGCTCATCAAGAGAATGCCAAGAGTGTGCAAAGCAGTAATCAAAGCAAAAGGTTTGAAGAACCTAGAATATAAGACATATTTTCAGTTGTTTCACACTTTTCTGTTAAGTATATAATTCCACATGTGTTAATTCATAGTTTTGATGCCTTCAGTGTGAATGTACAATGTTCATAGTCATGAAAATACAGAAAACTCTTTGAATGAGAAGGTGTGTCCAAACTTTTGGTCTGTACTGTGTGTGTGTGTGTGTATATATATTATTATTATTTTATAAAGCGTTTTTTTAAAGATGTCGCGTACACAGGCCCTTAGGGTATTCTGGTGTTTTTTTTGTTTTTTTCCCATACAATGTCATTTTTTCCATAAAATTATATCTGTATCATTTCAATGAATTATATTTTATTTGTGCAAAATTTTTCCCTCTCCCTCCACAGGTAGAGGTGGAAAATCGACTTTTCCTTTGAGCACTTCCCACGATATTCTAAGCACTGATATAGCCACTAGCAGCAGCCATTCACAAGAGATGGCAGAGGATGTGTCTAGTCGTATGGATGAGGACGCTGTGGAGTCGGACAGTGAGAATGATGTATACCTATCAGATCTTCACTCCAGCAGAAAAAGACCCTATTCTTCCATAGAAAGCATAAGCCAGAACTCAAATGTGCATTGTCCAGTAGAGGACACTTCCACATCTTACAGCAATTTCTTTGAGGAGGAGGATGATGATGATGAAATGGGTCTTATGCTGGATTCAATTTCTGAGTCTTGTTACGGACTCCTTGGTGTGACTGACCAGAGCCAACCATCATGTGGACATATAAACCAGTTCCCTGATGAACTGCTGCAGTGTATCTTCAGCTTCCTTCCAGCCGTGGACCTCTATCGGAACATCAGCCTGGTTTGTCATAAATGGAAGTCTTTGGTCCATGACTCACTGGTTCGTACACATTTACATTGGCTTTTTGGTGAAAGTGCTTTGTTACCAGCTCTGCCCACTACACAATGTACGGAGCTGTGTAGTTCTGGTGTCAATCTCTGGCACCATGCTACTTGGCTGATTGGCAGGGCGTTGGGGTGTAGAACCCCTTCCGATCATATATTGCTGGCCAATCCTGAGGATAGAACATCAATATTAAAATCTTAGAAAACTCCTTTAAGTTGTGTTCACATCTGTGTTGGAGTCTCTTTCAGACTCCATCATATTTGACGATCTCCGTACACAACACCGATGTGCAAAGTTGCTTCATTTTCCACTTTAGATACATTGGGAACCATTATTGGTCAGAATACCGCTATGGCCAGTCAGTGGCCTCAGCAGGCACGTGGTAGCAATGGCACTATACTGTTAGTGAGGTGCCGTTAATGCACATGTGACCACTGAGATGCTGCAGCAGTTCAATGACCAAGAAGGTGCCCCCATCACTTCTGATCTGGTGGGGACCAATAGGAGCTGCAGCGCTAAAACACAAGGCATTTTTTTCCCTAATATACTGCCTGCTGCCAGTGTTTTAATTATTCCAGACTACCCCTTTAAAGGGGTTGACCGAAAATGTGCCCCATGCTTCTAAATGTCTTAAAGGGAACCTGTCACCTTGAAAATGCAACGTGAGCTACATGTACCATGTTATAGAACAGGAGAAGCTGAGCAGATGGACGTATAGTTTTGTGGGAAAATATTGATTATAACTTTATATTATTCTGAGCTTTGAAGTCGGTGAGATGGTCCTATCAGTGATTGACAGTCTTCCCTCTATGACTGTGTATACAGAGAGATCTGTCAGTCACTGATAGGACCGCCTGACTTCAAAGCCTAGAAAGAGCAGGAATTTAAATTAATAAAATACAAGTTTTACTGTGTTTTTCAACAGATTTTGCTGTGGATTTTTCCGTCCTACCCTAAGGTTATGTTTATATGAGGCATAAACGCTGTGGATTAACATGCTGCCGATATCCTCCGACAACTTCACCCTTTGCAATGCATAGGGTGAAATCGGCAGAAATCTGTGTCCAAATCCCAATACCCCAATAGTTCTTCATGGGACAATTCAAAGTAAAGTACATAGCATAGATACATGGCAAAGTTCAGAACAGAGCAGGAGTCCAAGTGAGTCACGGATCCTGACACCTTCTTATTCTGCACCAAGTTGTCAAAGGCAGTATTGGTTTATATATTGGTTTATATTTTGTTGTGAAACGGCTTTTATCAATGAAGGTTACATTTCAGATTATAGCCAATACATTGGAAATGTGGCTGTGGGTTTCCCCTGTACAAACCAAATATGAAACAATGAAAATGTTTACATGCAGTAATGCAATCTAATCTGATTTTCCAAGGACAGCTATTTTAAGAAAACTATGGTATTTTGTACAGCTGACTAGTAGTATTAGCATGTGTGATTGTCTTCTCTCCCCTTCTGTTCGGCATATGATGGATTTTTTTTTTCTTTTACTTCTGATAATTTTACACAATCCCAGGAAGCTGTGGACCAATAACTAGCCACAGACTGTATATTCCCTTTTTATTTGTGCAGTTTCATCTCATTACATATACTTCTCACTTCCTGTTTGTAATTTCGCAGTTTATTAAATGGAAAAAATTATACCACCGGTACCTTGCAAAAGATGGCCTGGCTGTAATGGAAATTGAGGATCTTCTTAAGAAGAATGGAATAACTGCAGACAATCCCCTCTGTATACTACAGCTAGTAAAGTAAGAAAGCTTCATACTACGTCTTTCTACTACCTTGCGAAATGAACAGCAGGGGAAGCCCATCTTTAAAGGCTATGTGCACCTTTGGGGCAATTTTTTTTATTAGTGCATTATATTTCTTATGCGCTAAAAATAATTTTTTCAATTGGCGTTTATTAAGAATGTGGAGCCCTTTTCTCTGTACAGAGCGGAGATGCTCTTCTAGCAGGATCTGAATTTTCTCTCTGCACCATCAGCCAGCTCACTTGACTGACTCCTTATCTCTACTCTCTGACATTAGAAACACTCATTAAAGCTCAATCCTTATCTTACTGATAAGAATGTGGCTTAAATAAGTGTTTATGACCTCTTAGTAATTTAGAGATAAGGGTTATTAGATGACATGCACAAAGTGAAAGTGCTGGTTCTGTATGTAGTTCTGCTGCATACAACTGGTCCATGTGCTGGTGAGGAGGTATGGGGAACTGGGGTGCCCTGCCCTGTTGTAGCAATCGGTGGCATCCCAGTAAATTGATGTACAGCCTTATACCATTTACATATATGTATCTAATTATATATATATATATATATATATATATATATATATATATATATATATATAAATTTTTTTTTTTTTACATTTATCTGTTGTATTAGTAAATCATAATTTGATTGTTTTTGCTTCACAAAAATGTGATTATTTCCCTACTGTCTGACTACTCTGTAGGTACTTTACTACTTTGTTTTGTCACGTCGCCGACTCACAAGCCATTTTAGAGTGTCTGAAGAACCATCATTTATATGAAATTGCTGAAAAATGTGTCGCCCAGAGACTACCAGAGATGACATGTAACAACGAGGTATATATGTTATTTGTGAAATTCTTACTCGTCATCTGATCCTGTCATTTATGCTGCAGAAAAATCATCATTTCTCGGCAGCACATTGCCCAGTGTAAAACTGGATATGCTGCCAACAGAACTACATGGAGGAAGAACAATCATCCCTATAGACCAGTGGTAACTGAGAATGAATGTGCCTGTGATCTTGTGATTCTGCTCTGGCTGCATCCACTAATGTGCAGTATTCAAGTACTTGCCGTATATTCTCATTTACTTGTCCACAGTTGGTGCCATAGGTCTGAACGTCAGACTGGCATTACTGTAGTCACAGTGTAAGGTCACTAGAGGGCAGCAGAGGCAATGCACTGCAGACTCACTCCTGCAGTAGTAGTAGTAGTGACTGGCTGTATGACTACTTCATTACTGTGTACAGGGAACTATGTTAAAAAGTCTGTTTCAAAAGCAATAACATTAGACCAGCTAACTGTGAAGTCCTGTTTACGTTCTCTTTGAAGGATCTTGAAAATATAGGCATTCAGTGCATATGAAATGAGGTTGCATTTTTTTGGCTGGTTATTGTTATTAATTATATTATTTATTAATTATTATATTTATTACTAAAGCACCATTCGTTCCTTGGTGCTGTACATATGATAAGGGTGCACATACATAATACAGACAATTGCACTAAGCATGAACAAGACGAGTTACAGACTGGTACAGAAGGAGAGAGGGCCCAGCCCGTGAGGGTTTGCACTAGACTGTATGCTGCACATCTAGAATTGCTGCTAATGTAAACGTGGGTAAGTATTTTATTTATGTAGGTAGTCAAAGATAAATGACCAAATATAAAATGTACTGCATTGTAGCAGTCTATTTATATTTGATGTATATGCGTTACCGCATCCAGTATGGCCAGCTTTGAACACAGTTTTAGAGTATACATATAGAATTGATCTACACACAGATGGGGTAATTTATTAAGACTAGAGTTTTAGACGCCGGTCTTAATTAAAGAGGCTCTGTCACCCAAATGCAACCTACCCTACCAGGCATATAGCCTGGTAGGGATGATGCCACTGATAAAAGCCATACCTTTGATAGTGATGTAAGATGTCCAGTTTTGAAGAAACAGTAACTTTTACAAATATTTAAATGAGCCTTCGGAGCACTCGGAGGCGGGGTTACGCCGTCCGAGCACTTCTAAAGGTACGTTCCTTTTCATTTCTAATGCTGCAGCCTCCACTAAATAACGCCCCCTTGCATTTTGAGTGACAGCACTAGACCGGTGGGTCTAGCGCTGAGTTCCAGCACCTGCGCACTTGTCTCCTTGCCGGCACGTGTGCACAGGATCATTTCTTCCCTGTCCTGGCCTCTGAACACGTCTTCTGCACACACGCCGCCACGTCACTGAACACAGAACTGGCAGCGCGTGCGCAGAAGACATGTTCAGAGGCCGGGACAGGAAAGAAATGATCTTGCACGCGCCGGCAAGGAGACAAGTGCGCAGGCGCTGGAACTCAGCGCTAGACCCACCGGTCTAGCGCTGTCACTCAAAATGCAAGGGGGCGTTATTTAGTGGAGGCTGCAGCATTAGAAATGAAAAGGGGCGTACCTTCAGTAGTGCTCGGACGGTGTAACCCCGCCTCCGAGTGCTCCGAAGGCTCATTTAAATATTTGTAAAAGTTACTGTTTCTTCAAAACTGGACATCTTACATCACTATCAAAGGTATGGCTATGGCTTTTATCAGCATATAGCCTGGTAGGGTAGGTTGCATTTGGGTGACAGAGCCTCTTTAATAACCTTGCGCTAGTGATTGATGCGCCTAAGTTATGTAGAGGCACCGACCTTTAAGTAACTTAGGTGCATCAACTGCTGGCCTAAATCTATGCTACCTTCCTTTGCTGACATAGATTTAGATCATTTTCTACGCCTAAAACAAGGGTAGAAAATGATAAATGAGTTAGGCTGACCCGCCTGCCCCCTTCCCCGCCCACACCATCTTTTTTAGAACTGGCATGGATGGGGAAAAAGTTGCAGATTCGGCCACAAATCCCCTTTTGGAAATTGGCATTTATGTATTCATAAATTTCAGGTACTGTAGCCCATAGCTGTATTCACAATTCTCCTGGCTTCAGACTCAAAATCTGCCAGCATTCTGGGCAGACTCATTATCTACACAGAACACAGTCTTTTGATTTGCTAATAAGGCTGTGTTCACATCAGCGTTCAGCCTTTCCGTTCTCCTGCTCCGTTGTAGGAACAGGAAAATGGAAGGGACGGATTTGGCATATAACTAAGCCGGATGGAGCCTACTGGCCCCAAAGACTATAATGGGGTACATTAGGTTTTTGCTCAGAGGAATATGTTTGAAGCGGAAACAAAAATCCTGCATGCGTGACTTTCGTCTTTTGCTGAAACCTAACGGAGCCCATTATAGTCCATAGGGTCTGAAGGCTACGTTTGGCTCAGTTATGTGCCGTATCCGCAATAACGGAGCAGGAGAATGGAAAGGCTGAACACTGATGTGAACGCAGCCCTAGTAGTAAGTATTGCCATCTTCTCAGAAGTGTAGGAGAAGTAAACTTGCTCTTGTATGGAACCTCATACCTACAGTGTGTCATATGCTTTTCTGTTGTTGGCTGGTATCCGGCGTTTACGCTGCGATTCACCTAGTAATAAATTTACTTAATGCCCTACTATTTTTTGTGTATCATTGCAGGCTGTGAACGCTTGGGCAGTGCTGGCGGTAATCGCTCTTCTGTCAACCAAAGTGGGGGACATCCAGAGGCTGATAAGGTGCTTGTGGCATTTTACATCACCTTTGAGGCTTGTTGAAGTCATGGAAACCTTGTACTGTTTGGCAACCTTACTCTTTGCGATGAGAGAGCAGAAGATCCTCATCAGTAATAGGTATAAATGAAAAATGGCAACCTGTAAAAAAAAAAAAAAAAATCTAAAATAGAATTTTTGGTCTGATATTTCTACATGTAACAAACAGACAGAAATGTTGTGAGCTCCTTTATCAGACATCTTTAGTTGTCCGGGCCTATGATCTCCATGTCTATATAAAAGTTATCTTTCTCTTCATCACATACTTTACTCATGTAAATAATTGGTGCCGATGTCATATATACAGTAGCAAAACATCACCCGCTCTCCACAGCTACAACTGTGCTTGTAAGAGGGGGAGAGCAAAAAGACGTTTTGCACTTTACTGAACTTTGTCTCTCACACAGAAATTGTGTACTGTCCCTCTCCACATATATCCACACGGAATTAGAAACCTTCAGTAAAATGGATGTATAACTACTGTTAAAGGCACAAATATCCCTTTAATTTCATTGTGGTGTGTTCAGTGTGCTTTATGTGTTTTTTTCCCATTTCAGTGATTTCCGGTAACTTACTGCAGGCTGGGCAACTGCTGATAATGGATCCTGTCACTAGACATGCGAGTTGAGATAATGGCTGTAGGCCATATGCGTCTGTAGATATCCTTCCCTACTGGAAGGTGTCTGCTGCTACCAGCAGTGGTGAATGGGGAGCTGCTGGTGAGATACCACTGCTGTGGAAGAAAGAGAGAAGGTTGGCCATGAGACATATGGCTTGACCTCAGCTATCACCAAGTCTTTTCTCTTTTCAGTCCTGCTGAGCTTGTGTTCTTGAACTCCTTCTAGAGCATTGCCTACAGATGACTGGAGGAGAGCACTCAATATCGTTCTCGATGTAGCTACAGGTCACAGTGGTGGGACCTGCACCTATAAGACAATGTGGGCATATCATTGCGATATGCCCCCATTGTCTATGATGAGACGACCCCTTTAAAGAGTAAGTAAACTTTTTTTCCCCTCAGATAGACGGTGTCAGTGCATAGTTAAAACGTATTAACATACTTCATTCATCAGTTCCGTTCTTTTCCTTTCATAAATTATGTCCAAAGATCACCTGTTGTAGCCTCCAAATATTCGACATAATGATAGGGAGGCATAATTAAATCCTCCAGATATATTTTGGATGCTTCTCGCATCTCCGGCTAAGCTAGGGACTAGGTATGTTAATTAACGGGAAGCGAAGGCTCATAGGTGGAGAAGAACCCTAAATGGCACACTTACAGTTTAGATGAAACAACCAAAGGTGAGTCTTTCATTAAGACCCAGTGGAGGATGGGACCGGAACCTCCACTGGGTCTTAACAAAAGACTTACCTTTTGGTTGTTTCATCTAAACTGTAAGTGTGCCATTTATGGTTCTTTTCCACCTATGAGCCTTCGCTTCCCGTTAATTAACATACCTAGTCCCTAGCTTCACCTGTTGTAGCCCCTAAATTTATCATCCACTGCACATGGCCACCTGAATTTCATCTCCATCTCCAAGGACGCTAGCCTGGAGCGCTCGTCCCCGCTGCAGTCACATGGTATACCTGCACTGTTTAAACTGCACCTGCAGCTGTAAAAGAGTTCCATATTGTGTGACAATCAAAACAGTGCAGGTATACCATGTGACCACAGCGGGGATGAGCGCTCCAGGCTAGAGCCGCCCACACTTGGAGACGGAGACGAAATTCAGGTGGCAACATGCAGTGGATGACACGTTTAGGGGTTACAACAGGTGATCTTTGGACATAATTTATGCAGGGAAAAGAATGGATGAATTATATTAGTAAGTTTTAACTATTCACTGACACAGTCGATTTGAGGAAAAAATAGTTTAGTTACTCTTTAAAGGGAGTCTTTTACCTGTTTTTCACCAATATAACTATGAGCACTGATCATCAGAAGATTGCAGACACATCCCAGACATAACTGTGTGCACTGTGTGTCTGTATTACATGTCCAGAAAAAGCAGTTGTTTTCTGCAGGAAAACAGCTCCCAAGTGCCCAGCTCTGCTGCTGCAAGTGCCCAACGCATACCAGACTGAAGAGGGGAGGGAAGCTTTAGCTGCTCATATCTTGGGATTGGTAGCAGATATAAAAATGACCTTCTTAGAAAGCTGACATTCCAAGCTTTCCAATAATACCAAAATTAAAGCATTATATCCAGTATATTAGAAGATATAGCTGTTAGAAATCGAGTCGGGAGAGAAACCTGTTTTTACTTTCACTTTCAGCTGGGCACTTGGGAGCTGTTTTCCTGCAGAATAAAAGTGCTTTTTCTGGATATGTACACACACATAGTGCACACAGGTATGTCTGGGATGTGTCTGCAATCTTCAGTGGGGCACTGCATATAGGTGAAAAACAGGTGAAAGACTCCCTTTAATGGGGTTGTCCAGACATTTATATTGATGACCTATTGTCAGGATAGGTCATCAATATCAGATCAGTGGGGGTCCAACACCCAGGACCCCCACTGATCAGCTGTGAGATGAGGAGGTGGTGCTCTATACGAACAGGGCACAAAAGGATGGAAAAGTTAGTAGTACTAATAAAAATAAAATTAAAAAAAAAAAAAAACAGCTGGAAGAGCAGTTTGCCACTGAATCACATGACTGGGTATATGGGGGACATTATTACTGCTGCGGGACATTATGTATACTGCAGGCCATGAAAAACAGTGTGTCTGTTTTTCATGGCCGTTCTTTTTCACTGTCATGTGAATGTAGCCTAAAGGGACACATGTCAAAAAGGGTTTTTTATTCATAGAAAACTGTAGCAAGCAGTTTGTAGCAACAGAGAGATACATTTCCAATCTAGATAGGGAGCCCATTCTTATTTTATTGCTATTGTGAGGGAAAGATGGCCACAGAAGAGCACTGTGTAATATGTGATGCGCTAATTGAGTCCCTCATCCCCCTTCCCTCTCTGGTCGCAGTGAATGGTCTGAGCCAAGCAAGGCTGCAGCTGTGTGACAGAAAGTAGAGTACGGTGGGACTTCAAAAAAGTTATACCCAGAAAACAATCCACCTGTTGTTGTGTTTTATTTATTTTATTTTTTGTGTGAAAAAATACATATAATATACACATACATACACCATTCATTGCATAGTAATACCTTTTGTGGGATACCGCCTTTAAATAGAAACTATTCCCTTCAACATGCATTTGCATTATATTGATTTCCTGCTTTTACGCTTATATTTTACCAGAATTCATTACAACATATTCTATAGTCTATATCTTCTGGAGAACAGCAGCTCACAGAACAAAATACCATCCTGTGAAAATGCAAGGTATGTACTACAATTGTCCACATACAATACTGTGCAAAATTTTGCCCACATTATTTTTTAAGGAATTCGGCAAGGAAGTTGTTCCGAACGCGTTTGAGAACTAAGCACAGATCTTCTGTGGATGTAGGCTTGCTCTAATCCTTCTGTCTCATCATGTAATCCCAGATAGACTTGATGATGTTGAGATCAGGGCCCTAGGGGCCATATCATCACTTCCAGCACCCTGTGGCCACTGCCACAAATGATTATAATACCGGGGAGGTTGGGTGGGGCACACTGTGCCACCAATGATTATAATGTTGGGGGGGGGGGCACTGTGCCACTAATGATTATAATGTTGGGGGGGGCACTGTGCCACCAATGTTTACGATACTGGGGGTTTGGGGGAGCGCACTGCGCCACCAATGAATTTAAATGGGTTATCCCATCTCACTAGGATATGCCCCATTGTCTTATAGTGCGGGATCCGCACCTATAATGAGATCGGAGCCCCATAGAGAAGGAGGGCACATTCACAGCCGCCCTCCATTCATTCATTTCTATGGGGCCGCCAAAAATAGCCTAGTGCTATCTCACCAGTGGTGGCAGCGGCAGCTGGATCACAGTGGTCAGGGAGGGACTTTCTCCTTCTCCACTGTATCGGCTGTAATGTGCGCCGGATGAATTAGAAGCAGTCAGCGCTCAAGTGCGACTGCCCCTTTGATGTCACTAAAAATACAGCGGTAATTAAGAAACAGCGATATCACCATATCACTGTTTCTTACTACCGCGACTGCTGTATATCGTTAATACCAATATATCGCCTAACCCTAGTCTGACATGTGTCTATAATTTGGTTGGTATGACCTAATTTGCATACTATTTTTCCCATGAGACACTGCCTGAAAAAATAGGTCTCCATACACCCCACAACTGAGTTGCGTCTAAGGCCTCTCACTCAGTCAACCAGTAACCTGCTCTGTAACAATGAGGGGGAAAAGATGACTAGTATGGGTGAATATAGCCTGGAAGTTAAAAATTCTATTGCTTCATTTGACTAAGAACATTCAAGATTACAAGTTGAACCTAAATGGGTATCTTAGTATGATAGTGGTTCATTAACGGAAATTGAGACAAAGTGCAAAATTTTTAAATACACCCCAAGTCCCCACTTTGGATAAAGGGTGTATTTTTGGGATAGCCACTGCTCCCCTGACCTGATTGTATCATAGAGACTGACTGTATCATAAATTACTGTTTGATGTGAGTGCATCAGAAGACTGACTATCATAAATTTCTATGATACAGTCAGTTCGGGTCAGGGGAGCTTCGGCTAACACGGACTGTTCTTCACGGACAGTTGTTTTATGGTGTATTGCGATCTAAAAGAAAAAAACGATGAAATCTCTATAACTTGTACGTTCTGTATTCTGACACTACTTCATTTTTAAATTAAGACCTAAGCCCACCTTCAATCTTACAAATGAACAGCAGCAAATAATAAACCACGATATTCAGGAAGGACAAGTTATGAAAATCATGGCTTTTGCAGGTAAGAAGATGATACAATGAAACGTGTTTCAGTTAAGTATTTAAAGGGTCACAGTACTTTAAAAAAAAACTTTTGATACATATTAGCAACATCATAGAGGTTTTGATCAGTGGGGGTCTGAGTGCTGAAACCCCCACTGATCGCTAGAACGAGGAGAGAGATGGTCACATAGACTTTTTATTGAGTCACAGTGCAAGCTATGAATCAGTCTCCTTCAGCAAGAAATGATAGTGTGCTGAGTGCTTCTCTCTCCTCCTTCTAGCGATCAGTGGGGATCTCAGCACTCAGGCCGCCACCTATCAAAAGTTTTTGAAACTTAAAGGGAACCTGTCATCTCCGAAACACCCCCTGAACTAGAGTAAGCGGTGTATAGTGTAAGTGATGCTGAATCCGAATATGTAAGTTTTATCTTCATACTCACTTCCATTCTGATGTTGTGCTCCCACAAACCTGCAGTAAAATGCACTCACTGGCTCACTCACATAATGGAGAGGACTCAAAGAAGAGTCCTCTCAATGCATTTTACTGCTGTTTTGTGGGAGCACAGCGTCAGAATGGAAGTGAGTATGAAGATAAAACTTACATATTCGGATTCAGCATCATTTACACTATACACTGCTTACTCTAGTTCAGGGGGTGTTTCGGAGATGACAGGTTCCCTTTAAGTGACGCTTCGAATTTTAACTAATCTGAAATTACATAGTATATTTACAGTGGGATATTTTACACTAATATTTTTTATGAAGTGTGAAATTAAGACAGTTGAACCACATATATTTCCACTCTCCAATTTCCTTCTGGATTTGTGTGTGTTTTTTGTTACTTTTGATGGTGCATCTTAAATGTACTTGTCCAGTATAATACAGATGTATACCCACAATACAGATTTATCCCCTATCCACGGGATAGGAGGTAAACTTCCATTTGGTGGTTGTCTGACTTCTATGACCACCACCAGTCAGGAGAATGGGGGTCCCTTGTGTCCAGTTTGAATGGTGCAGTGGTCGAGCATGCTCGATGCTGCTCAGTTCATTATGGATGGGACTTCTGGAGATAATGGAGTACAGCACTTGGCTATCTCCACCAGGCAGAGCCACACTGATAAGATGTGTATCCCCATCCTGTCTTCTGCTGCTGTGTGGTCATTCTGGCTCCCACTCCTATACCACTGTTTTGGCATTTGTAGTATTTTTTAATTTTCTAGCCTCATATATTTTCCTTTATAATATTGTGGGGTTTTTTTGTAGGTACCGGGAAAACCTCTACCCTTATTAAGTATGCAGAGAGGAGACCACATCTACGGTTTTTGTATGTAACATTCAACAAATCAATTGCAAATCACGCTGTCCGGAATTTCCCCAAGAATGTCGTATGCAAAACTTTCCACTCATTGGCTTATCATCAGACAGGAAAACTGTAAGTTTCTTACATAGCTGTACTGCCTGTACATTAGAATTCCCAAGCAACCATTATCTATCTTTACATTGGTTGGATGTCTTTGACTAAGACCTCATTTGAGTTCTCCTTCTTGTGTTTTGCTACTTTTTTCATTTAGTTTAATCCATGGATTCCAACGTGTAAAATGTATAATGTGCTTTTGTGGACCAGGTACTCAATGTGCATAAGAAGCACAAAGCACTATGGGGGTTATTTATTAAACTGAAAGGCGCAGATAACAGCGCAAAGGTCCTTTGCGCTGCGATTGGCGACTTCTCTCCAGTCACGCCATATCTAAAAAAGTGGGCGGCGAAGGGGAAGGGCCGGCAGGCATGTCTCATTCACCATTTTCTCCGCCTGGTTTAGGCGTAGACAATGGTCTAAATGTAGGACAGCTAGGAAACTTTAGTAGCAGCGGTAGATCCGCCAAAGTTATGAAGAGGCCTGTGCCTTTTCATAACTCCAGTGGATCCAGCGCAGGCCTTAGTAAGACCGACTGCTAAAACACCGGTCTTAAAGTGTAACTGCCATTATTTTTTTTATTTTTGTAATGTGTAGGGGCAGTGATACCGACCATTTTTGTAATATACTTTAATTACTGAAATCGCACATTTCTATTAGAAAAATAGCTCTAAAGTGGCCATTTTGAGCCTTAGCAACGCTCCTCTGTATTCTGTTTACATAATACAGCCAGTGTTGAGCAAGTCTCCACTGTTATGTAAACCGAAGACAGAAGAGCGTTGCTAAGGGTCAAAATGGGCCATTTTAGAGCTATTTTTCTAATAGAAATGTGCGACTTCAGTAATTAAAGTATATTACAAAAATGGTCAGTATCGCTGCCCCGATACATTACATAAAAAAAAAAATGTTACACTTTAATAAATGGGTCCCTATAATTTTCACTTTAAAGCGTAACTGCCCTTTCAATTCCAAAAATGAAATTCCTAACATATGTGATGCTAAAGGACAGATATTCATGAAGCTCTATTTTTTGGTTACTTTTACCTTTCTGATATCTGTATTCAGCCCTTAGGAACCATATTTCTCTGTGCCTCTATTTCAGCATCTTCCTAAAATGGCCACTGCTGCACTTCCTGTTGTGATGTTTGCCCTGTCCTTGAGGCCAGCCTGTATTTCCCTCACTTCCCATAAGCCTTTGGTCTCCTCACATGAACTAGTAGGACCAATTAGAATGCAGATAACTTCCCCACTACCCCAGAGCAGTGTGTATCCTCTCACATACAGATAACCAGAGACAAGCGCTGCAGTTACATGAAATCAGTAAGCATTTGTATTAACCTCTTAATAGTCACTTGTCCCTCATTATCTTTCACACTGACGGGGGGGGGGGGGGGGGGGCGGCTGGGGCTGTTTTTGCTGCTCATATCTCTGGTTTAGTACCAGCTAGAAATATGGGCTTTGTAATGTCTTAAAGCTGACATTTCAGGCTTTAAGACAATACCAGAATGACAAATCCATTCAGTACAGGGGAAGATATCACTCATAGAAATCGGATGCTGTGAATAAAGCTGAAAATGAAAGTATAAGCAGATTTTACCCTCAATTATTCCCGACTCGATTTCTAACAGTGATTTCTCCTCTGTTGCTTGGACTAGAGCTCTCATTCTGGTCTTGAATTAAAGCCTCTTTCAAACAAGCCATGTTGCATGTTTCTAGCTGGTACCATTCAGAAGATATCAGCCTGTAAAGCAGACCTTCCCCCCCATCCCCTCCACTTTCTGCCTCAGCCTAGCACCAGGCACTCAGGGCTAAGCTCCCCCCCCCCTCCAGTGCTGATCTGTCTCTTGTTATGTGATAGAGGAGACGTCCTGCACATGGTTACAGCTTGAGAATAGAGCAGCAGAATAGGAAAGTAGCATGCATCTGTGAGGGTTATTAGCAGGTAAAACTGAGAATTATCACATTTTAAAGCACAAAAGCATTTATACAGCAGGGTGTACTATACCATTAGGGGATAAAAAATGAAACGGCAGTTACACTTTAACAGTAGATGATGCCTCTTTTCAAAGAGTTTGCATTCCAACATACCAAGTTCTACGTCGCGTGTAGAGTAAAAACTAAACAAAGTGCAATACTGTACCGCCCCTTAGCACCCCAATATCTGCAATACAGCAAGCTTTGCTGTATAGAAGACAGGAGACAGTGTGAAGATTTCATACATGCATACATCATGGTCCCTAGGATTTCCAGCAACAATAACTTGTAATGGAGAAATCGGCAGCCCAAGATAAAGACCAGTCATGGTGCAAACCTCAGTACGACTCCGGTCCACCAGTGCTTAGAGAATCCAGTAGTAGAGATATAAGGCAGTGATAATCCTGCAATGGATCAGCTCTAAATAAGTCCTTCTCAAGCATTTTAATAGACACAGATTCCTCAAATTCACTATACGGAAGAATTCACATCTGTGTAAAGGATTGCTTATTCTACTTTTTCCTCAAAGGAGGTTACACCAGAATGGAAAATTATTTAAATTGATTGCTGGAGAATTCTTAAATTTTTTATATGGGTGTTCATTATATATGGGTTTAATGCCTTTATTTTTTTAGGTATCAGCAAAGAAAGAAGCTGAACCCCTCCAAGCTGACTACATATACTGTTAACTTTGTCCTTCCTGAAGGGGAAGCTGGTTTTGTAAAAGCCAAACTTGTGGTTAAGACCCTGGAGAGCTTTTTTGCCTCTGCCGACGAAGCAATTGAAACAGACCATGTTCCTATATGGTATAAAAATAACCGTGGAGAAAGGGAAATGGTGACTCCATTGGATCAACAGGTAATAATTAAATGGTGGCATTAGAAAGTACAACTTTTCCCGCAGAAAATAAGCCCTCATACAGCTATGTGAATGGAAAAATAAAAAAGTAATGGCTCAAGGAAGAAAAATGAAAACGAAAAAACCTCCGGCATCCTAACTGTTAAGCCACATTCTTATCAGTAAGATAAGCTTTGAGTGTCTAGAATGTGAGAAAACAGAGATAAGGAGTTCATCTGCTCCCCAGATGACAGAAAAGACAAATAATCCACATGCAGCTAGTACAGCTTCTCAGCTCTGTACAGAAAAAAGGATTCCATATCTCTTTATATAATATTATAAAAATGAGTTTCTGTCTGTCTGTTCTCTATGTGTGACCAAACTACTGGACCGATTTTCACCAAATTCGGCACACAGGTACATCAGGTGTTCGGGAAGGTTTTAGACCAGGTCTCAGCTCTTTAGGACGTACCGTTCCTGAGATATTCCCAAAATATGATCTCCATTAGCCAATATTAGCCTGGATGCATTTCACTTCGAATCCCAACTGCCATTTTCTCCACATACATATCAGTTTCCATAACAAACAAGCCAGGTAATTAGCAGCCAGCTGAGGAGCTCATCTAAATTACAACCCAGCCACTTCTCTTCACTGCTTTAAAGGGGCAGAGCGCTGTGGATGACACTGTTAAAGGGGTATTCCGGTTACCAGAAATATAACTTATGTTTTAGACTAATTTTAGACTAAGACCGTTCAGTAGTAATAAAAGATGTCTTCTTCCACTGCTACCAATTGCGTATCCTCATAAATTACCATGGCATCGACCTGGCCACCCTCAAAAGACTGATTACGATACAGAGTCTGAGGGTACCGATAAGTCCTTTTTCAATAGAAGGGGGAGGGGTCGAGGTAGAGGACGAGGGAGACAGTCGACAAGGGGACAAAGAGGAAGAGGTAGTAGGGAACAAGGCACTGTTGGTTTTTTAGGACCACCACCTCCTACAATAGAATACCAACTGAGGAACAGAAAAGATCCATAAGTGATTGGAAATCATTCAGTGGTGACTCTGATCAGCTCCAAGTCCTTAATTTTTCACATCATATCCTCACCCCCCCCGAAATGCTACTGCTCAAAAGAGGCTTATCCTCCCAAGCTCAAATTATAACCCATTTGGATGGGTAAAGGATATCAATTTATTCATTAGGAAGCTCAAATGGAAGAAATTCTTCCTGACACACAATAAAGAGCAATGTGAACAGTTGGGTATTGAACTAGATGAGCTTCCAGATGTTCAATTGTTATCGGAGCTGTGGGAAGAAGGTCAGAGGGAATTAGGCTCGGGTCCCTTCACTGACCTGCGGCCTATATCTAGAAAAAATCCCCCACTACAAGGCTATTCCGCTATTGATGCCTTCCTCGCGATTGTCACAGAAAAATTGCGCTCATTAAGAATGGATGGACATACCACTCATAATTTATGTCAAGATGAGCTATTGGCATTGGATACACTACAACATGACACTGATATCGTCATTAAACCGTCGGATAAAGGCGGTAATGTAGTGGTTCTGGACAGCCAGATATACTATGAGATGTGTATGCGCATACTCAAGGACAAATCCTGTTATGCTATATTGGATGCCAACCCACTTACATTATATAAAAACGAGTTGGCTGCTTTATTAAAGACAGCACAAAAAGAGACACTCATTGATAAGGTGGAGTTGTCATTTCTATTACCTGAGCACCCAATAATGCCGGTATTTTACAGCTTACCGAAGGTGCATAAAGGCACCAACCCATTAAAGGGACGTCCGATTGTCTCAGGGGTTGGGAGCCTCACTGAGAGAATCAGTGTGTACGTGGACAGGATATTGCGGCCATTTGTTACCAACCTACCATCCTATGTACGTGACACCATGGATGTGTTGAAACGATTAAATGATATCCAATGTGAGGAGGGCATATTGCTAGCGAGCCTGGATGTTGAGGCCCTGTACAGCTCCATCCCGCATGATCTCGGATGTGTAGCTGTCAGGGCTTTCCTTAATGAACGGGGTACCCACTATGGACCTCACAATGAATTTGTGATCCAGCTTCTGGAGTTCATTTTAAGTCGGAACATTTTTCTCTATGACCATCGCATCTACCACCAGCTCAGGGGGGTGGCAATGGGGAGCCCTTGTGCCCCCACATTTGCTAACCTCTACCTGGGCTGGTGGGAGCAGGACATTGTGTTCAATGATGACATGGAACGGTGGACCTCATCCATTTTATTATGGATGAGGTTCATCGATGACATTTTTATTCTCTGGAAGGGGACAAAAACAGACTTCCAGGAGTTTGTGTCTATCTTGAACATTAATAGCCTGGGACTCTTTTTCACCAGTGAGATAAGTGATACTAGTCTCACCTTCTTGGATATCATGGTGACCATAGATCCCTCTCGTACTCTGACTACGAGGATGTTTAGAAAACCAACATCGACCAATACACTTTTGGCCTGGGATAGTGATCACCCACGAGCCCTAAAGGAGGGTATCCCAAAGGGCCAATACCTGCGGGCTCGCAGGAATTGTTCGAAATGGTCAGATTTTAAGCATGCGGCTGATGACCTTCGGAGAAGATTTTCGGAACGAGGATATCCGCCTAGATGTCTCTCTAAGGCATTTCAACATGCCGCTGCATGCAATAGGGAGAATCTATTGGTCCCCAGAGATAAAATCCAGGAAGGGAATGAAATGCCCCGGATTATTGGCACATTTGATGTGGCCCACAAACAGGTGCGGCAGGCTTTGACTGAATGCTGGAGTATTCTCCAGTCGGATCCAGATGTGGGACAGTTAGTCGGAGATTGCCCTCGGATTACTTATAGACGGAATGGCAATATCCGTGATAAGTTAGTCCACAGCATGTTTACAAGACCTATACAGGGGACATGGCTCCCTAAGCCAAAACCCAATGGCACTTTTCCATGCAATGGATGCGTCGCCTGCCGGGTGATCAAGAGGGGAAAGATGGTTGCGAGTTCGACCACAGGTCGTGAATACACAATCCGGACATGTATTAATTGCAAAACGAGTGGGGTTGTCTATGTGGCCACATGTGTGTGCTCTAAACAATATGTAGGTAAAACTAAGAGAGAGTTCAGAAGGAGAATAGGTGAACATCTCCGTGATATTAGCAATTGTGCTGATACCCCCATTGCAATACATGTCCAGGATAATCACACGGGTCAAAGAAACTGTGTTAAATTCCAGGGACTGGAACATGTGAGAATATCACCACGTGGAGGAGACATAGATAATCTGTTGCTCCGTAAGGAAGCACAGTGGATTTTCACTCTCAAAACCTTAAAGCCCTTTGGGCTTAATGATTATGTATCTTATACATGCTTCGTGGAATGAAGGCTGTGGTAGGGTTAATGTTATCATACCCAATGATTGTGATTCCCTGCAATTATATATTTATATATGTAGTTGTTCTAAATACTGATATATGTGATTAGTTGTCCATACACTTCGATGTTCCCTTACCAGTATTGGATTTTTGGCCGCAGATAAGTCACAATGTACAGATAGCGTATCTCCCTCAATGCCATAGCACTGTATTAGAAGTGGTTGTAGCAAAGCTCCCTGCTACGCAGGGATTGGCTGCACTGTCTTGGAGGCTCGGCCCAGGGGGAGGAGCGACATGTGTTTAAACACCGGAGTTGGCGGCGCGCGCTACGGCCGTCATAGTGCCGGGTCCTGACCCACGCTGCACATGTATCGAACTAGGTGTGCAAGCGTGTTATGATAGCTATTATCTCAAACTGATACTCGCTAGGCTGTGGCTCCTGATGATGGTCACGCTACAGTGACCCAGAAACGCGTTGAGCCGTAGCGAGTTTGATCGATGTAGCTGTGCTATTAGGTCACTTACAGTGGAACAGGGAGTTAAGTGGTTTAAAGCGGGGAGGTTAGCTGTGGTGCAGCGAGTGGAGTGTGATGGCCCCGCAATTATATGGTGTGGGATATCCATTTGCTGACACCTCAGTTTATTCCCAAGTGTTTGGCTAATAAGCCTCATCACTCACGCATCCCGCTAGAGAGATTTACCACATTTACCCTGTTCCTTCAAGAAACCTGTATTGTGGCATACAGGAAATACATCATTGCCACTTTATCAGGCATAAATTCTTGTGGACATTACACCCAATACAGCAGAGTACTGGAGGTTTAGTCTCTGGGTATGGGGTGTTCTGCCTTAAGCCTGGACAGTTATTTGGTGTTTTAATGATAAATTATCAATAAAGTAATATTTTAAAGCGATTTAATCAGGCAGTTAACAAGAAGGACTTAAAAGCAACCCCCCCCCCAAGGTCCCGCTAAACCATGCCCCCGACCCGGTCAGGTCACGCCCCCTCCCACTCCCCAGCCAATGGGGATTAAAAAAAATAAATGTCAAAATCAACTTCTGTCAGCTGCATTGACTTTCTCTCTGCAACAACACACAGAAATATTAAATGAAATAAATTAAATAGACTAATTTTAGACTAAGACCGTTCAGTAGTAATAAAAGATGTTTTCTTCCATTGCTACCCAATGCGTGTCCTCAAAAATTACCATGGCATCGACCTGCAATTCAGGCCACTCTCAAAAGAAGGACTTAAAACCCCCGCCCTAGGTCTTGCTAAGTCACGCCCCTGACTTGGTCAGGCAACGCCCCCTTCCACTCCGCAGCCAACGGGGATTGAAGGTAAAAATCAACTTCTGTCAGCTGCAGGGGTGGGAGGGAGGATGACTTTTTCTCTGCAATGACACACACAAACATTAAATGAAATAGATTAAATATACCCGTGCAAAGCGATGTTTTCTTCCACTGCTACCCACTGTGTTTCCTCATAAATTACCATGGCATTGACCTGTAATTCAGGCCACCCTCAAAAGAAGGACTTAAAAGCACGCCCCTGACCCCGTCAGGTCACGCCCCCTCCCAGCGGATTGAAAAAATGAAGGTAAAAATCAACTTCTGTCAGCTGCATTGACTTTCTCTCTGTAACGACACACACAAACATTAAATAAAATATTAAATAAAATAGATAAAATATACCCACGCAAAGCCGGGTCCTTCTGCTAGTTGTTAATAAAGACCAATTGAAAAAAATGATTTTTAGCTCAAAATAAGTACAATGCAATAATAAAAAAAAAATTGCCCCCAAAAGTGTAGATAGCCTTTAAAGTATATGTCCATGGGTTTCTAAATTCAAGTTAATGAGTTTGGGAAAAAATAATGCTCTATGCTGTTAACTAGCTTCATTCACTTGCTGTGTACACACTCCATTCATTTCAATATGACGCAGGGTAGAAGGAGGCCTAAAAGGGGTTTCTTACTAAGAACATCTATCGCCTGTCCACTGCAGCAGTGCACATTTAGTGGACAACCCCTTTAAAATTCTTTGTAACCTATTGCAGTAAGCAAACCTGCAAATAAAAATAAAAGCATATTAAACCATCGGATAGTGTCGCCTGTGATTTAACCACTTCCCATCCGGGCCATTTACCCCCTTCCTGACCAGGCCTAATTTTGCAAATCTGACGTGTCACTTCATGTGGTAATAACTTTGGAACGCTTTTACTTATCCAGGCCATTCAGAGATTGTTTTCTTGTGACACATTGTACTTTGTGTTAATAGTAAATTTGAGTCAATATATTTTACCTTTATTTATAAAAAATCAAAAATTTACTGAAAATTTTGAAAAAAAAATCACAATTTTTTAAATATTAATTTCTCTGCTTTTAAGTTGCATAGGGATATCTAATAAAATTGTTATTAATGAACATTCACCATATGTCCACTTTATCTTGGCATAATTTTGGAAATGTAATTAATTTATTTTTTGAGGACGTTAGAAGGCTTCGAATTTTAGATGTAATTTTTAAGATTATAGTTAATTTTAAAGGACCTTTGCAGTTCTAAAGTGACTTTGAGGGGCTTAAATAATAGAAACCTCCCATAAATGAACATATTTTAGAAACTATAGTCCCCAATTTAATCAAAACTGATTTTTACAAAGTTGGTTAACCCTTTAGATTTCCCACAAGAATAAAAACAGAAGGAAGGTGAAATTGCAGAAACACCCCATATGTGGTTGTAAACTGCTCTGTGACCGGCAGTAATGAGAGGGAGATAGTAGTACAAGCATTTGTGATCGCTTTGACAGCTTGTCAGAGTGATCAAAAGCCTGGAGACCAGGAAAAAAGGTCTCAGGTTAAAGCTCCATGTTCTTGGCTGTCAGGAGGCAGCTGAGTCATGGAGCTTCTATGTACAGGTGCTGCACACAGGGGGCAAAGCTCAAGGACGTTTTAAAACGTCCATTCAGAGTGTAGCAGTTTGGGGGTGTGGTTAGGCAAAAGAGACACTTTCAGCGCAGTATTCTTGTGAATGCAGGACTTAGACGCTTTATTTCTCTTTCAGCAAGACAGTCCAATAAACACAAAGGTAGCTTGTTTCATCAGCATATAAAAAGTATAGAACAAAAAGGAATGCTTCAATCAACAGAAAGCAGTCAATGTGCATCGCATACAGTCCAGCACTTTGCAGGAGTTAGCTCTCACCCCTCTGTAGTATCAGGTCTGTCCAGCAGCAGACCAGTCTTCACACTGCGGCTTTTCCCCTCCCCAACACACACTCCCAGCAGTGCTTTTCTGGTTTTAATTGCCCTGCACCTGTGTGGAGGGAAGTCACTATGTTAACCTCTTAATAGGCGCCTAGGAATATATCTCCCTTGGTAGATTAACCCCTTCAACCTGTTACAAGAGATAGAGATCCACTACCAGGACGTTTATAGTCAATGGGCAGACTGGAAGTGGTTAATAATTCCTTTTACTAGTTACATGTATGTGTCGTTCCCTGCACATGTGCAGCTAGTGAACAACCCCTTTAAACTCTTTTCCCTTTAGGTTGTGCAATAAACTACGCCACATCTGCACTCTATGTACTTATTTTTATAACTTTCTTCACAGTTTGCAGTGAGAGAAGCCGACAAAATCTGGCAAAGAATGCAAAGTCTTGAGGAAACTCGTGAATATGCCTACAAAATGACACATGATGGTAAGAAAATCTAGTCTTGTACCCATAAATCCACGATCCACAAGTCTGCAGGTGTAGTATGGAACATCAACAGTAAAAGAGGGCTGTGTGACTTTGGACTGAATTAGCCGACATTATTAACAAAAAAATATTATTTGGGGGGGGGGGGGAATATTTGAAGGAAGATCGTTCCCTCTCTGTGTTGTAATAGTACATCACCGCTTTAACATGGTGCAGTTTTCCATGGCGACATGCTGGAGCGCTGATTAGCTGCCATCCTAGACAGCAGGCTATCACTACTTACCCTCAAGGGACCCATTGCAGTAGTCCCACCACCCATGCATTCATTTCTAGGGGCGTTCCAGAGATAGCCAAGAACTATACTCTGCCATATCTGGAATTCCCATGGAAATGAATGGAACGACCACACGCATGCCCAACCAGGCTGCAGGAGATATAGGGCCCCTGTTCTTGTGATTGGTGGGAGTTGTGTGGATAGGGGATAACTTAATCTAACCAGAATATCCCTTTAACTATAATGGGGACCGGTGGAGATTCTGCTGCAACCCGGCAACTATGCAGAGAATTGTCTGGACAAATATTTGTCTGCCCGATTCTCAGCGTATTTGCCAGGTTGCGGCCGGATCTCTGCCTGTCCCCCTTATAGTTAATTGTGCCAGATGGTATTCATGTAGCTTTTGGCAATGGTGGATCCACAGAGACCCGGTAGGCTGTTCCCTGCCGGATCTCCCGAATACTAGTATGAAACCAGCCTAAGATGTAGCTCTTGGGTTTTTTGCAGTTTCTGTGAGCATTGCACGGTCTGACTTTGCTGCGACATTCACTCCTGGGAAGATTACGATTGTCTTGAATGTTTTCAATTTGTGAATAATCTTTCTCACTGTATAATTATGGACCTCAAATTGTTTGGAAAGGACCTTATAACCCCTCCCAGATTGATAGGCAACAAGCATGGCTTCTATAAGATCATTGCTTATGTCTTTCCTCCTTGGCATAGTGTAAACACAAGCCTGAATGCTCCAGTCCAGCAAACTGCCAAAACTTTTGCTTTTGTAGAAGTGGTCACATTTTCAGATGATCAATTACTTAGGGGCACTCGATTAACAGCATCTGGCTGCTACTTAGTCTATACACAGCTCAACAATTTTTGTGTGTAAAATTTCATTTAAATTAAGTACAACATTATAATAAACTTGTCTCAAAGACAGAGAGTACCACATAAAGATTTGAAAAAAAGGTTTTGAGACTTATGCTACAGCCTTAAAGGGGTTATTGAATTTTCTCAAAACCCCACCACATGTGCCTGGCCCCTCACAGGTAATATACTTACCCCACTCCCGGCACTGCTCCTAGTCCCCGCACCGCCACTGGCTGCACCACGATTCTAGGGAGGCTCGTCCCAGCCTGCCATTGGCTGTTTCCCCTCCTCCCCCTGACACCGGATGTTTTCATCAATGTACAGGGAGAAGCAGCAGCGGCGGAGACCAGGAGCGGTGCAGGAAGCGGGTTAAGTATATTCCCTGTGAGGGGCCCGGCACATGAGGGGGTTTCAGAAATTGGATAACCCCTTTTAAGACTAGGCTGTTGCATCACATTTATCACAGCAACTGATACTAGACCTCTTTAGACTGTCTAGTGTAAAGCCTTTATTAGACAGGCAGATTTTCATTCATAGTAATGCTTGTTAGCGATAATCTGGCAACGTAATACTGCCGCCGATTACCCAATGAACGAGCAAATGCTCGTTCATCAGGCAATCCAAATCTTTCAACAGGTTTTAAAAATTGAATATTGGAGAAGTGGCTCACCAACTTGAAAAGTAGAAATGAGGTGCACTTGCCTACGGCTCACCCCTTTGCGTTTTTTAGGTTAAAATTTATAGTAGTTGTAAAATAGGTAGGCACACTCACATTCGGGATTATAAAACTAGTGATTTCTTTTTTTATTATTATTATTATTATTATTACTATTATTATAAAATAAAGGGATGTGTCCCAAGGAATTAAAAATAAATGTTGAGGATAAGACAATTTGTCAATAAAACAATATGCTTATAAAATCAACAGAAAATAAAAAATAGATTTGGCAATAGATATAACAGTGCACTGTATGTTATCCGCAATAATCCTAGCAGCAAAAAGTCCTTTAGAAGCTTGTGTAATCAAATAGTCCTTTAGCAACGAATATATTGCAGATTCTCCTTAGTAGCAGGTAATTGGAGGTAAGTATGCTAATGCGGGGTGTTATCCACTGTATATATATTGCAAATTCTCCTTAATGGCAAGTAATTGGAGGTAAGTATGGTAATGTAGGGTGATATCCACTGTAAGATCTTGTAATATTCTTGTTAGTCACTGTTAGTGCTATTATCACTTTTTAGGATCAGTCCAAGTGTATAATAGGAACTATATTTTATGTCTATTGATACAGTGCCTTGCGAAAGTATTCGCCCCCCTGGAACTTTTCAACCTTTTGCCACATTTCAGGCTTCAAACAAAAAGATATAACATTTTAAATTTTTGGTGAAGAATCAACAACAAGTGGGTCACAATTGTGAAGTGGAACAAAATTTATTGGATCATTTAAACTTTTTTTGTAATAATAAAACTGAAAAGTGGGGCGTGCAAAATTATTCGGCCCATTTACTTTCAGTTCAGAAAACTCACTCCAGAAGTTCATTGAGGATCTCTGAATGATCCAATGTTGTCCTAAATGACTGATGAAGATAAATAGAATCCACCTGTGTGTAATCAAGTCTCCGTATAAATGCACCTGCTCTGTGATAGTCTCAGGGTTCTGCATCATGAAGACCAAGGAACACACCAGGCAGGTCCGTGATACTGTTGTGGAGAAGTTTAAAGCCGGATTTGGATACCAAAAGATTTCCAAAGCTTTAAACATCCCAAGGAGCACTGTGCAAGAGAGCATATTGAAATGGAAGGAGTATCAGACCACTGCAAATCTACCAAGACCCGGCCGTCCCTCTAAACTTTCATCTCAAACAAGGAGAAGACTGATCAAAGCAGGGGCGGACTGGGAATTAAAAGTGACCCTGGAAAAAAGAATAAAAGTGGCCCTATGTTATAGGTGGGCCTAGATTGAGAGAAGGTGGGACCAACATGAGTGGGCAGGGAGGTAAAACACAGGCAAGAGCAGAGAGCCAGACCTACCATCTGTATTCTGACTGGTCTTTCAGCATTACCAGACATATAGGGGAATACAGCTTCACATACCTCTCACATCCAGTGCTGCCTCCTCTGATGTAGACATTCTCTTTCCTCATCTTCTCCGTTAGGACCAGAACACATGATGACATCTTCTAGCCATGTTCCATCTCTGCAGAGTTTCACAAACATTGTCATCCTGCTGCTACCCCAATACTGAACCTGCTGTGCTCCCCAATGCCCCCAAATGACATACTGTAAAAATAATAATGTCCCCTATAGTACCGCCAGTGACAATAATGCCTGCCCCCAGCAACAACAAAGTGCCACCTACTGTATAATTCCCCCAATAATAATAATGCCTCCACAGTGCCCTCAGTAATAATAATGCCCCCAGTAATGTCCCTTTAGCGCCCCCAGTAATGCCCCTCTGCCCAAGTAATGTCCCTAGAGTGGCCGAAGCAATGCCCCCCCAGTAATATCCCCATAATGGTCACAGTAATCCCCCCTCTGCCCCCAGTAATGTCCCTACAGAGCACCCAGTAAAGTCCCTATAGCAGCCACAGCAAAGCCCCCCTGCCCCCAGTAATGTCACTATAGAGCACTATAGAGCGCCCAGTAATGCCCCCCCTGCCTCCAGTAATGTCCCTATAATGGTCACAATAATGCCCCCCTGCTCCCACAATTAATGTAACTATAAACCCCGCAGGAATGCCCCCTGCCCCCAATAATGTCCCTATAGTGGCCACAACAATGCCCCCTTGCCCCTAGTAATGTCCTTATAATGGTCACAGTAATGCCCCCCCAGCCCAGTAACGTCATTATAGAGCCCCCAGTAATGCTCCCCTGCCCCCAGTAATGTCCCTATAGAGCCCACAGTAATTTCTTCTCTGCCCCCAGTAATGTCCCTATAATGGTCATAGTAATGCCCCCAGTAATATATAATCCTTATAGTGGTCTTTATTGTGCCCCCAAACCTCCTAATTGTCAAATCGCTGGAAAAAAATTAAAAACTCACCTGAGTGTGTATACATGGGGCAGCCTCTTCTGTCCTGTGTCCTGGAGCAGGAGGAGTAGGGAGGATGTCACAGCGTCAGTCACATTGACGCTAGGAGTGGGAGGAGCCGCAGGTCCTTTGACATCCGGAGGGCAGAGTTGTGAATTGATCTCTGTCCTGCTGGCCGGTGTCAAAGGACCTGACAGCAGGAGGTACATGGCGGACTGCATAATGTCGCAGGGGCGCAGCATAATGATTAGATTAAAGCAGGGTGGACGCCGGCCACAATACAGTACACATTAGAGTACACATACAATACAATGCACACTACAATACACATTGCGGGCATCAACAGCCTTACTGCGATCTCATTATCATAACAGTGGCATGATAATGAGACCACAGCAGAGCTGACTGAGACCTGTAATGTGTATTGTAGTGTGCATTGTATTGTATGTATATTGTACATTGTGTGATGACAATGGCCACCGCCCGCCCTGCTTTAATCTATCCTCATGCAAAAGTGATACCGGCCCACAGTATGCTTTAAGCTGTCGGCCCACCGGGAAGGTTCCCGGTGATATACATTGCCAATCTGCCCCTGGATCAAAGATGCAGCCAAGAGGCCCATGATCACTCTGGATGAACTGCAGAGATCTACAGCTGAGGTGTCCATAGGACAACAATCAGTCGAACACTTCACAAATCTGGCCTTTATGGAAGAGTGGCAAGAAGAAAGCCATTTCTCAAAGATATCCATAAAAAGTCCCATTTACAGTTTGCCACAAGCCACCTGGGAGACACACCAAACATGTGGAAGAAGGTGAACAGATGAACAACACAGCTCATCACCCTGAACACACCATCACCACTGTCAAACGTGGTGGCAGCATCATGGTTTGGGCCTGCTTTTCATCAGCAGGGACAGGGAAGATGGTTAAAATTGATGGGAAGATGGATGGAGCCAAATACAGGACCATTCTGGATGAAAACCTGTTGGAGTCTGCAAAAGACCTGAGACTAGGACGGAGATTTATCTTCCAACAAGACAATGATCCCAAACATAAAGCAAAATCTACAATGGAATGGTTCAAAAATAAACGTATCCAGGTCTTAGAATGGCCAAGTCAAAGTCCAGACCTGAATCCAATTGAGAATATGTGGAAAGAGCTGAAAACTGCTGTTCACAAACACTCTCCATCCAACCTCAAAGAGCTTGAGCTGTTTTGCAAGGAAGAATGGGCAAGAATTTCAGTCTCTAGATGTACAAAACTGATAGAGACATACCCCAAGCGACTTGCAGCTGTAATCGCAGCAAAAGGTGGTGCAACAAAGTATTAATGCAAGGGGGCCGAATAATTTTGCACGTCCCGCTTTTCAGTTTTATTATTACAAAAAAAGTTTAAATGATCCAATAAATTTCGTTCCACTTCAATATTGTGACCCACTTGTTGCTGATTCTTCACCAAAAATGTAAAATGTTAGAAGCCTGAAATGTGGCAAAAGGTTGAAAAGTTCCAGGGGGCCGAATACTTTCGCAAGGCACTGTAGACAGGTCCATAAGTAATATTAATGTGGCCACCAGTAGTTAAACAGTGTGTTTTCAATCATGTAATATATAATAGATGTCCAGTTTAGACTGGGTACGTTATCCTTCCTTGCTCCGTGCGATAGTCCACTGTGCTCCTTGGTTACGCGCGCCTGCAATGCGCGCCTTTTTGTTAGCGTCCCACTGCTGTATGAATGGAGCAGGGCGCTCCATACCTCCTTTCTTATGCTGCTCAGCTGTTTGTACGCTGAATATCGCTCTGTGTTTTTGCGGTTGTTCTTTGGACTCAATGTTTATTCTTTTGGATATTCCTTGTAGTCTTTCTTCTTAACAACATAGGTTTCTCCAAAAGCCAAACCCTTTACACTGCTATCTGTCTCAAACGCGTTTCGTAATGAAAAGAAAATCAAATCTGTAATGAAAAGAAAAACAATAAACTAAATATTAAAAAAAAACAACAAGAATTAAGAATCAGTACATACGATCAGCTACCCTATAAAGGAAAGGGTTATATATGTTAACTTACCTTCCCAATAATTAATAATTCAGCCAAGCACATCATTTTTAATAACTCAGTATCCACTTTTTTAATCCTCCATTTTTTACTATCTGGACATTTTTACATATTCATATACTGTCACTGCGCATATTATTATTATTTTATCATTTAATCCAGAGTCACATTTTAACTTTATTTTATAATTAATTATTTAGCACAATCCTAATTTCACGCATTGAATATTAAAAAAGAATATAACATTAAAATTGGATTATTCCCATAAAGGGTTAATGTCTATGAAAACCCAAACTGAAACGAAGTTATCCTAACCAGACCCGCCCTGAATCTAGGGACACTGCTAATTAACCATTTCCCTCCTCCCCTTTTCACTAATTGGGAGCACTTTATAAGATCAGAGAGAACGGTACACTGCTATCCACTGAGGAAGGGGTTTGAAACTCTGAAACGCGTTTGGGACAGATAGCAGTGTAAAGAGTTTGGCTTTTGGAGAAACCTATGTTGTTAAGAAGAAAGACTACAAGGAATATCCAAAAGAATAAACATTGAGCCCAAAGAACAACCGCAAAAACACAGAGCGATATTCAGCGTACAAACAGCTGAGCAGCGTAAGAAAGGAGGTACGGAGCGCCCTGCTCCATTCATACAGCAGTAGCGTCCACGTGGGACGCTAACAAAAAGGCGCGCACTGCAGGCGCATGTAGCCAAGGAGCACAGCGGACTATCGCACGGAACAAGGAAGGGTAACGTACCCAGTCTAAACTTGACATCTATTATATATTACATGATTGAAAACGCACTGTTTAATTACTGGTGGCCACATTAATATTACTTATGGACCTGTCTATCAATAGACATAAAATATAATGCCTATTATACACTTATGGACTGATCCTAAAAAGTGATAATAGCACTAACAGTGACTAACAAGAATATTACAAGATCTTACAGTGGATATCACCCTACATTACCATACTTACCTCCAATTACTTACCATTAAGGAGAATTTGCAATATATATACAGTGGATAACACCCCGCATTAGCATACTTACCTCCAATTACCTGCTACTAAGGAGAATCTGCAATATATTCGTTGCTAAAGGACTATTTGATTACACAAGCTTCTAAAGGACTTTTTGCTGCTAGGATTATTGCGGATAACATACAGTGCACTGTTATATCTATTGCCAAATCTATTTTTTATTTTCTGTTGATTTTATAAGCATATTGTTTTATTGACAAATTGTCTTATCCTCAACATTTATTTTTAATTCCTTGGGGCACATCCCTTTATTTTATAATAATAGTAAAAGAAATCACTAGTTTTATAATCCAGAATGTGAGTGTGCCTACCTATTTTACTACTACTATAGGTTTTAAAAATTATCATTTGCCGGTGGCAGATCATGGTGTGTAATCACGATCTGCTGCCGGCAAACAGTGATTCAGTATAGGGAAGAGAGACGGCGGAACACTTCCTTTCCGACAATCACCAGCAGAATCAGGCTGTCTAATACAGAGTATGGTTTATACCACCTTTCAGTTGGGTTAGTCTGCCTCAGAATTTGGCAGCCATGTTTTGCACATTTTGGAGCATCTTAAGCCAATCTCCCATGTTGGATGAGGGGACAAAAGTGTCAAATTGCACCAAAATTCTGCCACTTTTTGGTCACTATATCAGTACTCAATAACTCTTAGCTATGTATCTTGTGTTTCTGCTATAGACAACCAACCAATAAAAATCACCAGGCTTGAGATATTAAATATATTATATGCCTTATTAACTATTTAAAAAGAGGTCAGTTCTTTATGATTTTGTTTCTGTCTTCTTACAGGCTATCTGAAGCTGTGGCAGCTCCGTAGGCCAAATCTCTCCTCTTATGACGCTATATTTGTAGATGAAGCTCAGGACTGTACACCATGTGAGTGGATACATCACGAGATACACCAACAAATCATTTGTGGTTCTACCCTGTGTACACAGATAATCTGGCAGATATTCATGGCTGTCATGTGACTCATTAGAAAATTGCTATTGCTTTTTTTTTGTAGCTATTATGGAGGTTGTCCTGTCCCAGAAATGTGGGAAAATATTTGTTGGAGATCCTCACCAGCAAATCTATACCTTCCGTGGTGCTGTAAATGCTCTTTGTGAGGTGCCCCACACTCACATCTTCTATCTTACGCAGGTGAGTATAGTTATGCACCCCATGCTTAACCTTTCTGGTCAAAGAAGGTCTTTAGACCAGTGTTGTCCAATCAGTGGGTGGGGGAGCCACATGTGGCTCTTTAGCGTCCTGTGTCAGGCTCCTCTGTTGAAACTGTTGTGTTCTTCTCACACCAAAGATGTCACGTCATTATTAAACCATTGTCGTAAGGCCTCAACAAGGTGAAGGCCTATATAAGTAAGAGTGAACACTTGGATAAAAGGCATATATTTAATAGGGTTGTTCCATTGTAATAAGCAGTGCATTGTATTTGAAGTCTCGCGTCCTACAAAAGGTTGAGGAGCTCTGTTGTAGACTGCTTAACTCTTCATTTTGAGATCACAGTTCTGGCTATGTTTAATCTAATCTGTGTTTTCAGAGTTTCCGATTTGGTGCTGAGATAGCTTACATTGGTGCCACCATACTCGATGCCTGTAAGAAGATACGGCGTAAAACTTTAGTCGGAGGTAACCAAGAAGGTGAGAAGTCCAATATTTTATTAGCTATAATAATATTATTTATTATGCTTATTATGCTTTTCAACAACATTGCTCCAGTACATTATGGCTGCAAGCTATGATATTTCTTTCATCAACAGAATAAGAGCAGTTATGTTCATGCTCAATGGCTAAGGCTCCATTCACACCTGTGTGAATTCTCTATAATAAATGAAAACCACTTAACAGCTATTGAATGACAGACACCAGCAGCAACTGAGGTCCGCTGTGGTGTCCATGACTTTGATGGGAAAAAATATTGCTGCAGGCGTCGCTGTTCTTCCCATCAACCAACAGAATCCCAACAGAGCCTTCAGTGGAGATGTGAACACAGTCAGTGTTGTAAATGTGCATCGACATTTTAAGTAAAATCCCCTAAAACACATAGGGGGAGATTTATCAAATCTGTTCTAAAGGCAAACTGACTAAGTTGCCCATAGCAACCAATCAGAATCCACCTTCCATTTTTCAAAGCTCCTTTGGAAAATGAAAGATGGAATCTGATTGGTTACTATGGGCAACTAAGCCAGTGCTCCGGCCCCACACGTGTCAGAAACTGTCTCACTGTCTCTTACCTGTCCCAGCAGCTCCGGACACCACAGGAGGAGGAGGACGGCGCGCACAATGGAAGGGAAGATTCCCCACAGCGCCCCCTGCTGGAGGGAGCTGTGGGGAAAGTGCAAGGTGATGGATCTGTCATGAACTCCATTGAAAGTCAATACAGGACGGATCCGTTTACTATTGGGTCACACCAAACTGATCCGTCCCCATTGACTTGCATTGGGGGTCATTCCGGATCCGTCTTGGTGCGGATGCCCAGACCAGAGAGCAAACCGCAGCATGTTGCGGTTTGCTCTCCGGTCTGGAGACGCAACAGAACTGAACGGAATGCATTTAGGAGCACTCCGTTCTCTTCAGTTCAGTTTTATCCCCTTTGACAATGAATGGGGACAAAACTGAAGCGTTTTTTATTTCAGTATTGAGCCCCTATGACAGAACTCAATACCAGAATTTGTAAACGCTAGTGTGAAAGTACCCAAAATCTCCCTCACAATGATAACATCAGTAGTTGAAAATCTGTCCTGTAGGTCTTGCTCAGTTGTTTGTTTAACCTAGACAAAACCGTCACAGCCATATGATGTGCAGAAGTCTGTGGTAAACTAAAAAAAATCGGGGCATGGTTTGTTTGTTTTTTTACATTTTTTTTTGTTTAAATATAAAAATTCAAATCACCCCTTCCCCCAAAATGTGAATAAAAATGTGTAAACAATAAAAAAAAAATATTTATCCCATACGGCAAATGGAGGGAAAAAAAGTGGCCACTTCACTTGCCACAAAAAAACTAAATACAAAGTGATCGAAAAGTCATATACACCCCAAAATGGTATACATGAAAAGGGGTTATAGGGGTAGAATATGGCGATAATAAAAAAAAAAAAATTAAGGTTTTTATTTTTTTTCAGTATTGAAACGCAAGAAAGACAATACATATGTGGTATCGCCATAATTATCCTGACCTGGAGAATGAAAGTAATGGGTCAGTTTTACTGTATAGGGAACGCTGTAAAAACAACACCTCAGTGCTCCAGACTTAAAAAAAAAACCTAGGAGCCATTGGCTCCTGAACTGAAAAATTTAGGACCCAAATTAAATTTTTTGTCGCCAAATTTAAATACATATAATTATAATTAAAAAAAGACTTGGAAGAGAAGATGGAACGTCCAGCCCATAATAGAACAGTCCGATCCTATTTTTTTGGAGGGACAAGGTGACTAAAAATAGCGAATTGTGCAGATTTGATTTTATTTTTTCTGTTACATGTTCACCACATAGGAGATTTAAAAAAAATATATTTTAACAGTTTGGACTTTTCGGACGTGGCGATATGTAAAATATTTATTTATTGTTAATATATTTTATATGTAAAATTGGGAAAGGGGGGTGATTAAGGGGCCGTTCAGACGGCTGTAGTATTGTGCATCCGCTTCCACAATTTGCGGAACACACGGCTGGGCGCCTGGTTCAAAATGCCTATTCTTGTCCGCTGTTCCGGACAAGAATAGGACATGTTCTGTAATTTCATGCAGAGCCGCAGCAAGTTCGCACGCCGCCTATTGAAGTGAATACGGCTGCATCTATTCCGCACAATTGCGGAATAAATACGGGCGCATTCACACAGTAGAGTGAATGGGCCCTTAAATTTTATATATTCGGTGTTGTTGTTTTTTTTTTTTTTTTACTTTTTGTTTAATAAATATTAGCCCCCTTAGGAGAAAGGGCGCACTGCGCCACATTTGATCAAGTGTAGGAGACAGCGGTATAACATACCCAGCCTCAATAGCAGGGCGTGCAATCCGCGGCAATTAACCCCTCAGGTGCCACACCTGAGGGGTTAATTGCCGCGTTTCCCTGTTATTGAGGCCAGGTATTTCATAACACTGCCTCCTATACTTGAACTAATGTGCTTTATATTAGTTTATTTTTTTTTTTTACTTTTTATTTAGTAACTATTAGCCCCCTAGGGGCTAGAACCTGGGATATTTATTCCTTTTTCTATTCACAGGGCAGCAGGAAGCTTACCATGGCAGCCAGGACTTCAGTAGTGTCCTGGTTGCCATGGCAACCGATCGGAGCCCCGCGATTAAACTGCTGGGGCTCCGATCGGTATCTACCACTGCCACCAATGAAGGGAGGTTGGGGGGGGAGGGCGCACTGCGCCACCAATGTTTATTATACAGGGGGGTTCGGAGGGAGGGCTCACTGCACCACCAATGAAGTTAACTCTGTTTCATCAAGGTGCGGGCGTGGGATCACATAGCCGGCACCTGACCTGTATCATATGGCGCTGCAGTCAGCGGTAGTTAACTCCTCAGGTGCCGCACCTGAGGGGTTAACTGCGGCATATGGGAGCTCCCTATAATACAGGTCGGGTGCCGGCTATGTGATCCCACGCCGGCACCCGCTCCTGTACTTTTATGAAACAGAGTTAACTTCATTGGTGGCGCAGCGCGCCTTCCCCCTCCCCTCTGCTCTCCCATTGGTGGCAGTGGCAGCAGCAGCACAGTGGGGAGGAAGAGCTTCCTTCTCCCCTGTGCTGCTGAGGGAACATGGAGCGCGCTGACAGCAGCACGCACCATGTTCTCCGATACTAGGCTGTGCAGTAGCACAGCCTAGTATTGGTAAATGCTGGTCGGGTCCAGGCGCAAATGGCGACAAGACAAGGGCTGAAAGGGTTCAGGCTCTGTGATCCATCACACAGATCCATCACACGGTGGACTTCAACAATGCCTGATGGACCTTGTTGATTTAAGGGGAATCAGTCAGCACTTCTGACCATGCTAAACTGCTAGCAGCACTAGGTGTGGGCTGAGGAGGGCAGTACAAATATCTTTTGCAGAACATTATCAGGAGTAGTGCCTGAGCACATACAGGAGCAAAACCTTTGCGGAATAAAAGTTCATATTTCCACTATTCCTGATAATAAAATCTCCTCAAAAAGGAATATTTGTCCTGTTCTCCCTTGCCTCTGCCCAGTGCTGTCAGCAGTTTAATATGGTCAGGACTGCTGATACTCCCCGATCCCTAAATGGGATCCCTCTGGTTTCAGCTGTGGTTTCCATATGTTGACAGTAATAATGGTGTTCCACGCTGCGCTATTCTTCCCTTCATATATAACAGAATCTGCTCTGAATACAGTATGTGGACATAATATATTCATATAATGAAACGGTATATTATATTAAAACTCTAAACAGGCTCTCATTTTTTGCATTGCAGGTACTGTTCGTGAGCAATTCCAAACTAAGGTTGCTATGCTATCTCGAACCAATGCATGTGTGTTTGACCAGGCTGTCAGTGTTACTGATAAAGAAAATCCCTCATTGATCCACATTATAGGGGTAAACAGTGATGTTTCCTTCCATATTCATTTTGAAGGGTGTTTTTCCTGGCGGTAGTGTCCAGGGCATAGCTTTAAGGAGAACGATAAGATATTTATATTTTGCTTGTCTGTTTCAGGGACCAGAAAACTTTGGACTGAGCAAAATCTATGATATTTGGGTGTTACTTCAACCAGAATCTGAGAGACAGAAAAGTAAGTCTTCATTTGTATTTTTTCATGCTATAAGATGAGGATTTAAGACATTGAAATAGAGCATGAAAGTTTGTAAACCCTTGAGAATTTTTTATATTGCTGCATAAATTGGGCCTAAAGCTACATCCGATTTCCACACAAGTCCTAAAAGTAGATGACCAAATCAAACAAATGACCTGGTCATTTTTTTATCGAGGAACATGATCCAGTATTACATGTCCTTCATCTGTTATGTTAGTGGGTTTCCTCCCATGAACTGCTTGTTTCAGGTCTTTCCACAACATTTCTATTAGATTAAGGTCAGGACTTTGACTTAGCCATTCAAAAACTTTAACTTTATTTCTCTTTAACTGACTTACTGTGCTTATGGTCATTGTCTTGCAGCAGGAGATGCGTCCTCTTGAAATTCAGCTCACAGACCGATCCAAACCATGATACCTAAGTTCCACATCAAAAATGCAAAGTTGAAGCACATATGAAAATCTCTTCCATATTAAATATTGAACACCAAATATACAAAATTACACAATCCAAGAGTAAATAAAAAAACAAAACATTTAATCTCACCAAAAACAATGAATCCAGTAATATAAGTCCAGAAATGTCTTGTGTTCATCCACGGCAGCAGTAGCTTGGGCAAAAGTTCATGAAGGAGGTGAATGGAACATAGCACACACAACCTGAAACATTTCAGGAGTTTTTGTTCGTGGCATCGTACAATGTATACATTCTTTGTATAAAACCGATTGCTCACTCACACCTGATTGTCATCTCATTGACTGAAAACTCATAACTCTAATTTCACCTTCAAATTATCTGCTAAGCCTAAAGGTTCACTTATTTCTGCCACTCACAAAAGTGATAATGTATCAATAAATAAATGACCAAGTCTAATATTTTTTTACTCATTTGTTTGATTTGGTTATTTTTATTTACTTTTAGGACTTAAAAATGTGACGTAGTTTTAAGCCAAATTTATGCAGCAATATAGAAAATTCTGAAAAATGTCACAATCTTTCAAGCAGCACTGTAGATGTAAAATTGTTGGTCCAGAGTGTTAGGCCTCATTAACACGTTTTTGTAACAGCCATCACGTGGTCGTTTTCAGAACCGATTAAAGTCTGTGGAGCTATTCACATGGGCATTTTTTAATGGGCAGTATTCACAGACAGACCCCATGGAAATCGGTGGGCCATTAAAAACGGGTACAGTGTTTAAAAACTGGGGGCACATTTATTAAGACTGGCATTTTAGACGCCGGTCTTAATAAGACCCTGCGCTTGCGGTGGATTTGCCGGAGTTATGAAGAGGTGCCAGCCTCTACATGACTTCCACACATTCACCACCGTTTCTAAATGTAAGACGGCTTCCTTGCTTTCTTACGTTTAGACCATTTTCTACGCCCGAACCAGGTGTAGAAAATGATAAATGAGACCAGCCCCTCCCCTTTCCCCACCCACGCCCACTTTTTGTAGATCTGGCGTGAGTGGGGAAAAGGACCTTTGCGCCGCAATCTGCGCCAAAAATGCGTCTAATTTAGGCATATTTCTGTTTAATTCCCTGTTTAATAAATGACCACCAGGGTCTTTCATGGGTTACAATAAAAGAAAGTCAACTCATCCACTTGCATGTGAGGGAACGCTCACTTGGCACTGGAGGCAGCAGGACCTGACGCACACTGTGTGGTAATGTCACATGATCACGCTATGTGCTTCAGGTTCTGCTGACTCCAGTGTGGAGAGCGCAAAGAAATTTGGCTTTGTGGGGAATCAAATTTTTCCTAAACTTCTGCTTCGTATGCTTTGTTATAAAATGAGATTCCACAGATTACAGTCCCCTCCAGGAAATGGGAGCTGAGCTGCAGTAACCGAACATAGCCACTACACCAAGGCTGCAGGGAACAGCTGGTCCCTGGGGGTGCCAGGTATCGGACACCCACTGATTTGATATTAATAATTTATCCTGAGGATATCTCATCAATATCATTAACCTAAAAAATCCCTTTAAAGTGGCAGTAGTGTAATATTTGGAAGCAGCACTTATTTTTAAGGTGATACTTTTGCAGAATGCACATGATTTGTTGCACTTCATATCATTATGAAGATTTTTCTTCATCTTGTTAATAGGAAGATTATATATTAAAGACCGATTCATAGCGACTTGGCAAAGGAAGGGGTTTACTGCTTTAAAGGAATATGCAGTAAGCTCTGAAGACAAAGAGCTGGAAGCCAAAATTGCTGTTGTTGAAAAATACAATCGCCGAATACCAGAGTTGGTAGAGAAAATAGAAAGATGTCATATAGATGACGCATCAAGTGCAGGTATGGGCCTTTGACACTAGAATTTGTTTGCTAAAATGCAGTAAATGATATGTAATAAAATCCAGACTCTTTTACTGCATTGTGGCCTCTGTCCTATAACAGATCCCTGACTGATAACATTGTAAATCTACTTTTACATTATCGTTAGCAGGATCCGTACTAACCCATGTGTGCTGCCGGAAGTCTGCTCCGGCCCCATTCACTATAATGGGGATGGGCCAGAGGTCCAGCCGCAGCACGGCAAACATGCTGAGAGGCGGTCGGACAAAAACTGCAGACATGACCTGACAACCACTTTACATAAATTGATGGATTAATCAAGTTTTATATTGATGTGTTTCACATAAATAAGATACTAGTCTAAAATACTTCTTCAGATTATATTTTAGGAACTGTCCATAAAGCTAAAGGAATGGAGTTTGATACTGTGCAAGTTACAGATGACTTTGCCAAAATTCCCTCTGCCAGGCACAACTTGGAAAGGCTTCAGATTCCATTCGGTGAGTAATGATCTCTCCACTCGACCTACTGAATGCCAAGATCCTTGTCACCCATCACCTGGTACTCACTTTACTTGGTACCTGGAATACGAAATGGGAATGACTAATAGTCCTTACACTCCTGAATTTTGTCTGGCATTTTCTTACAAGTAACAAATGCTAAAATAACTGCAGGCGTTTTTTGGCCACCTTCAGTTTTGTGGCTTTTTTTTGCAAACAGTGGGAGACATTTATCAAAACTAGCTACTGGCAAGACACGCTGAGGGAGATTTATCACACTGGTGTAAAAGAAAACCGGCTTAGTTGCCCTTAGAAACCAATCAGATTTCCCTTTTTATTTTTTAGAGCTCCTTTGGAAAATAAAAGGTGGAGTTTGGTTGCTATGGGCAACTAAGCCAGGTTTACTTTACACCAGTGTGTCTTGCCACTAGCATTTTTCTCATGCCATTTTTCCCTATAGAGAATGTGATGTCAAAATGCCAGAAAAATGCTAGGAGCTCCAGCATGCTTCGTTTTTTACAAGAAGCTAGAAAGACAAAAAATTTCACCTAATAAACAAAAATGCCAGGAGCAAAAATAAATGTTTGTATGTCCTGAGTTTAAAGAGGACCTTTCACCACTCCTGACATGTCTGTTTTAGTAGCTTTGTGCTTTCCCCATGTAATAACAAGTCTGGAACATATATTCATATGGCGCTGTGTTGTGCCATTCCTTTATTATTTGCACTAGAAGTTATGAATGAATTGCTAGCAGTCTGCAGTAAGGGTACAGAGGGGAGGTAACCAGTTGAGGGTGTGTCCCTGCACAGTCTGACAATGGCAGCACTGATTGGATAGAGTGAGTCTGTGTAGGTACACACCCCCAACTGGTTACCACCCTCTGTACCTTTACTGCAGACTGCTAGCAATTCATTCATAACTTCTAGTAGAAATAATAAAGGAATGGCACAACATAGAGAAATAAGAATAGATGCTCCAGAATCATTATTACATGGGGAATGCATGAAGCTATTAAAACAGCCATGTCAGGAGTGGTGAAAGGTCCTCTTTAATATTTCCCACAGACCTTCAGCCAAAATCTGGAGTTGGCATTTTTCCAGCAAAAATATGTAAAGAGACAGAAAAAGAGCTATACCAAAGATAGTCACACATCCAGAAAATATGCACGTTAAAAAATATGAATTTACTGAAGCTACAAAAACCTTAAAATCACTGTGTACAGAGTAACCCATACCTGGAACGAGCAGTCAGTTCCACACGTCTTGTCCAGTCCTACAATAAGGAAAAAAAAAAGTCTGACACTGTCACAATTGTATATAAGGAGTCTCAAAGTGCATACATAAAAATACATAAGTGTGAGAACCAATCCACAAATGATCATTACCACATAAAATTATAAGAAGTGGGGGATAGCAAGATCCCATCGCCACCAGACGCGGCAAAGGTATCAACTACTCCTAGTTAAATACATATCAACATACCCTTCAATCAATAGTACAAGTACACAAATGATGGCATGTATTAGATTCACCTGCAGAGGTTCATTGGGACTCATCCTCCACATTATGGTGATGTTCCCAATACCCTAAAAAATATATCTAAAAAAAAAAAAGTGATGTAACCAGCAGATCAACACCAGACTGTATAAAGTGCAGGTGCAGAAGGAACCCAAAGTGAAAGTGTCGTCAGCGCAAGCATCAGGTGAGAAGCAAATATAGTTCACCCAACAAAGATATGAAATTCAACTATACTTTACACAAAATGGTGTACACATAAAATGATAAAGTTAGCGCTTACATACTGGACACCCAGCTCCTTACAAATTATCATTGCTCAAGCACCAAATACAAACATAATATTAAACTGTCAACTGCACAAGTGATGAATAGAACACAAGCCTTGTATGTCCAGCGCAAGTACATGTACTGATACAGTGCCTTGCGAAAGTATTCAGGCCCCCCCTGAAACTTTTCAACCTTTTGCCACATTTCAGGCTTCAAACAAAAAGATATAAAATTTTAAATTTTTGGTCAAGAATCAACAACAAGTGGGTCACAATTGTGAAGCGGAACAAAATTTATTGGATCATTTAAACATTTTTTGTAATAATAAAACTGAAAAGTTGGGCGTGCAAGATTATTCGGCCCATTTACTTTCAGTTCAGAAAACTCACTCCAGAAGTTCATTGAGGATCTCTGAATGATCCAATGTTGTCCTAAATGACTGATGAAGATAAATTGAATCCACCTGTGTGTAATCAAGTCTCCGTATAAATGCACCTGCTCTGTGATAGTCTCAGGGTTCTGCATCATGAAGACCAAGGAACACACCAGGCAGGTCCGTGATACTGTTGTGGAGAAGTTTAAAGCCGGATTTGGATACCAAAAGATTTCGCAAGCTTTAAACATCCCAAGGAGCACTGTGCAAGCGATCATATTAAAATGGAAGGAGTATCAGACCACTGCAAATCTACCAAGACCCGGCCATCCCTCTAAACTTTCATCTCAAACAAGGAGAAGACTGATCAGAGATGCAGCCAAGAGGCCCATGATCACTCTGGATAAACTGCAGAGATCTACAGATGAGGTGGGAGAGTCTGTCCATAGGACAACAATCAGTCGAACACTTCACAAATCTGGCCTTTATGGAAGAGTGGCAAGAAGAAAGCCATTTCTCAAAGATATCCATAAAAAGTCTTGTTTACAGTTTGCCACAAGCCACCTGGGAGACACACCAAACATGTGGAAGAAGGTGCTCTGGTCAGATGAAACCAAAATCCAACTTTTTGGAAACAATGCAAAACCATATGTTTGGCTTAAAAGCAACACAGCTCATCACCCTGAACACACCATCCCCACTGTCAAACATGGTGGTGGCAGCATCATGGTTTGGGCCTGCTTTTCATCAGCAGGGACAGGGAAGATGGTTAAAACTGATTTTCTTGTGCCTATCATTGGGGGACACAGCACCAGTGGGGATATAGGCAGCTGCCACTAGGAGGCGACACTAGACAATCAAAAAGAGAGCCCCGCCCGGCAGCCTATATCCCTCCTACGGACACCAGGCTAGCTCAGTTTTTAGTCTAGTGTCCGTAGGAGGTAGACACTGGTGCTTTGCACCTCTGATTTTTTGTTTTAGTTTTATTTCTTTCTTTTTTCTTTTAGGTTATCAGGGGGGCCGTCGGCGTGGAAAGCCACATCAGACGTAGACCCCCCTGAGGGTGCCTGGAGAATATGTTCATATTCTCCCTGCGCCGGTCATCCGTCCCCCATTGTTGCTGCTCCCTGCAGCTGGATGCCAGTGCCCCACTCCGGTGCGAGGTCACTGAAGGGATGACCCTGCGCGCACCTGAAGCCGTCGGAGCAGGTGAGTAGGTTAAACCACATCTTCCCCCCCCCCCCCCGTGTGCTGCCTCTGGGGGCCTCCCGGTCTTCCCCTTGCCCACCTGTATGGCCTCTGTCTCTGGGGGCGGTGGTGCTCCGGCTTCCTCGGCCTCCCGCGTGTTTCCCGGCTGCCCCCCTGGTTCTGGGGACACTCTGTGCCTCCCTCTGTGCGGGGCAGATGCGCACCCCGGGTGTTCTTTCGCCGCGCCTCCGGCCGGACGTTTCCCCAATTGAGGCCGCGGCTTCTTGCCGCGCTAGGCCACATGCGGGCGGGCGCCTCCCAGTGACGTCACGCTGGGCGGCGCGCCCGCCCGCTGTTCGGCCGGCCCTTTCCGTACTCGCCGGCGGGCTCCCTCTCCTCTTAAGCCCCTGTGACTCTGCCGCAGAGCCTCCTGTTATATGTGGGCCTGCCTCCAGTCTCTTCCTGCGGTGGCTGCAGAGACTGTTTTTTTCAGCTGGTCTACTCTGCCTTCTGGGGTTCTGCACAGCACAGCACCAGTGGGATTCAGCTCCTCCATTGGTCCGCAGCTCCAGTGCTTGCACTGCTACTCCTGGATCTGGTAGGCACCCAGTGGGTGATACTCCTCTTTCCTCAGGCTATTGCGGGGCCCTTCACCATGTCTGGTCCCCGGGACGTCCCCCCAAGGCAGCATGCTCCGGTGGCCGTGGCGACGCACTTTGCGTGCGCTCGCTGTAGCCAAAGGTTCCCTAGCGGTCAGTCTGGCTCCCTGTGTGGGCCTTGCCTTACCCTTGGTACCCTTCCCACTGAGGCTACCGCTCCTTCTGGCTCGGTTGCGGCCCCACCCGAGTGGGCTAGGTCCCTGACCCAGGCGATGGGTGACCTCTCTAGGTTGTCTCAGGTCATGATCCACGCCATTGACCGGTTGCCGTCCCAGGCGCCCCCCTCTGTGACCCCTCCTCAGGTGTCTCCTGACTCCCCTTCCAGGGGACGGTCCTCCAAGCGGCGTAGGCGTTCCCCTTCTCGGTCACCTTCCGGTGTTCCTCTGACCCTTCCCCGGAAATGTCCACTGCGGGCGGTTCTCAGCAACACCTCTCTGACGCCTCGGGGGACTCCTGTGACTCTGCTCCAGAGTCTGACAGGGAGGACCATCTGGCCTCTGCGGTGCAAGCCTTGGTCCGTGCAGTGCGGGACACACTCCATATCCGGGACGAATCTCCCTCTGCGGCCAGAGGCGAAGTTTCGTTTAGTCGCCGTAAGCGACAACCGCTGGTATTCCCTAGTCATAAGGACTTTGAGAATCTCTTGGACAAGGAATGGAAGCACCCCGACCGGCGCATTCCCTCCTCTAAGCGGACAGAAGGTCTCTTTCCGTTTGCTGTGGATTTAGTCTCCGCCTGGACGGTCCCACCTACTGTGGACCCCCCTGTCTCCCGGCTGTCTAAATCTACCACCCTCCCCTTAGCGGACGGTGCGTCCCTGACGGATTCTGTGGACAAGAAGATAGACACGTTCTCCAAGTCCGTTTTTCATTGCTGCGGGTTCTGCCCTTCGCCCTTCCTTTGCGGCGTCTTGGGTCAGTAAGGCCTGTTCCGCTTGGGCCAAGCAACTGGTCCGTGACATCTCCTCGGAGGTCCCTCGTGAGGATCTGCTGTCCCTAGCCTCACAGATTCTTCATGCCTCTAAGTATCTGTGTGAGGCTTCTCAGGAAGCGGCTCGCCTGTCTGCTCGGGCTGTGGCCAACTCCGTTGCCATTCGTCGCTCTGTTTGGCTGAAATCGTGGTCGGCTGACGCCGCCTCCAAGAAGGCTGTTACTTGTCTTCCCTTCTCAGGAAACAGGCTTTTTGGGGAGCGGTTGGACAAGATTATTTCTGACGCCACCGGTGGCAAGAGTTCTTTGTTGCCACAGAACTGGCCCAGGCGCTCCCAGCCTCCGAAGCGTTCCAGTCGCTTTCGCTCCTTCCAAGCCCCTGCTCGTCAGCAGTCCTCGAAGGGTGCTCCCTCTGCCGCCTCCTCCGGGAAGCCCTCCTTTAAGCCCCGGCCGTCCTGGCAGCCGCGCTCCCGCCCTTCCAAGGGCCCTGCCCCCAAGTCTTCTTCCTGAAGGCTTTCCCCCACTCGAGTCTTCCCCTCGGGTGGGGGGTCGTCTGCTCTCCTTCAAGGAGGTATGGCTCGCCCACGTCACCGACGCGTGGGTACGGGAGGTGGTGTCTTCCGGATACAAAATCGAGTTTGCGTCCTTTCCGCCTCCTCGTTTTTTCCTGTCTCGGATCCCCCACTCTTCTGCAGGGCTTTTGGCTCTTTCCCGCGCTGTTCACCACCTCCTTGCTCTAGGGGTTGTAGTTCCAGTCCCCCCCTCTGAGCGCTTTCAGGGCTTCTACTCGAACCTGTTCACCGTCCCCAAAAAGGACGGCTCTGTTCGGCCCATCCTGGATCTGAAGCACCTCAACCGCTATGTCCGCCTCCGCCACTTCCGCATGGAATCGTTGCGGTCGGTGGTCGCGTCCCTGGACCAGGGCGAGTTTCTCGCTGCCATCGACATACGCGACGCGTATCTCCATGTGCCCACCAATTTGTCGCTTTGCCCTTCGGTCTTTCAACAGCGCCCCGGGTTTTTACCAAGACCCTTGCCCCCCTCATGGCTCTCCTTCGTGCCAGAGGAGTGGCGGTCATCCCGTACCTGGACGACCTTTTAGTAAAGGGCCGCACCTTGCAGGATGCTTAGTCCAGCCTTCAGATCACGCTCGATCTGCTTTCCAGTTTCGGCTGGGTGATCAACTTCCGGAAGTCGTCCCTGCTCCCCTCTCGCTCGATTGAGTTTCTGGGGATGTTGTTCAACACCGAGACGGCTCGGGTTCTCCTGCCTCGCGACAAGATCTCTTCTCTACGCTCGGCTGTCTCCAAGCTCTGCTCGGGCTCCCCCTGTTCGCTCCGCTTCTGCATGCGGGTGCTGGGCAAGAGGGTCTCCTCGTTCGAGGCCGCCACATTTGCTCAGTTCCACTCTCGTCCCCTCCAGGGAGCGATTCTGGCCCAGTGGACAAGTCTCCACTCTCCCTGGACAGGAAGATCGTCCTCTCCCCGGCGGTCCGTAGGGAGTTGCTTTGGTGGCTGACGTCTCCAGCTCTTCTTCAGGGCCGCTCCTTCCTCCCCCTCCAGTGGCTGGTCGTCACCACTGATGCCAGCCTGGCCGGGTGGGGTGCGATTTTCGGTGTCCTGACGGCTCAGGGCACGTGGACCTTGCCGTTGCCTATCTGAACAGCCAGGGGGGCACCAGGAGCCGCTCCGTGATGGCGGAGGCCGCTCGGATTCTCTGCTGGGCGGAACAGTTCGTCCCGGCTCTCTCTGCCGTCCACATTCCAGGCGTAGACAACTGGGCGGCGGATTATCTCAGTCGCGAGTCCCTGGACCACGGAGAGTGGTCTCTCCGTCCACAGGTGTTTCGTCAGGTTTGCCGTCGGTGGGGCTTCCCCGACGTGGATCTGTTCGCGTCCAGGCTCAATCACAAGCTCCCCACTTACGTGGCTCGGGCTCGGAATCCCCGCGCATTCGCGGTGGACGCCCTGGTGACCCCTTGGGATCAGCTCTCCCTGATTTACCTGTTTCCCCCGCTCCCTCTTCTTCCGCGGGTCCTCAAACGGCTGAAGGCTCTCGGCGTTCCCGCCATCCTTATCGCTCCGGATTGGCCTCGCCGGTCCTGGTACGCAGACGTGATCCACCTCCTGGCCGACGCCCCTTGGCGTCTTCCCCTGCGGCCAGACCTCCTTTCTCAAGGGCCGATCTTCCACCCCACTTTACCGCAGCTCAATGTGACGGCTTGGCTGTTGAGGCCGCGGTGCTGAGATTTCGGGGTCTGTCTGAGTCTGTCATCCAGACTATGCTTAGGGCCCGCAAGCCTCAGTCGGCTCGTATTTACCATCGGGTCTGGAAATCCTTTTTTTCTTGGTGCGAGCAACGTCGTGTGCATCCTCTCGTTTGCTCCACACCTAAGATCCTCTCTTTTTTACAGTCCGGCCTTGACCAGGGTCTCAGCCATTCTACCCTTCGGTCTCAGGTCTCCGCCCTGTCCGTGCTTTTCAGAGGGCTTTGGCTCTGCGCTCTCAGGTGAAGACCTTTTTGCAAGGTGTTCTTCGTCTGAATCCCCCCTTCCGCCCCCCGTCGAGCCCTGGGATCTTAACTTGGTGCTCGATGTGCTCCAGGGTCCCCCCTTTGAGCCCTTGCGGGAGGTTTCCCTGCGTCTTCTCTCTTGGAAGGTCGCTTTTCTGGTGGCGGTTACATCCATCCGCCGAGTATCTGAGTTAGCCGCTCTTTCCTGTCGCTCCCCCTATCTTGTCTTGCACAAGGATAAGGTGGTTTTGCGCCCTCTCCCTTCCTTCCTTCCGAAGGTTGTTTCGGCATTCCACATCAATGAGGATACCGTTCTTCCCTCTCTTTGTCCTGCTCCTTCCCATCCTAGGGAACGCTCCCTTCACTGTCTGGACCTTGTCCGAGCTATCCGGGTCTATTTGTCCCTCACAGCTCCCTTCCGTCGGTCGGATTCCTTGTTCGTCATCCCTGAGGGTCCCCGCAAGGGTCTTGCCGCTTCTAAGGTGACCATTGCGCGTTGGATTACGGCCGCCATCTCTGAGGCCTATCGCTCTCGGGACAGGCCCCCCCCCCCCCCCCCTTCCGGGTCACTGCCCATTCCACCAGGGCCGTGGGAGCTTCCTGGCCGGTTCGCCATCATGCATCGGTGTCCCAGGTTTGCAAAGCCGCCACCTGGGCCTCGGTGCATACCTTTACCAGGTTTTACCAGGTCCACATCCTGGCTTCTTCTGATGCCAGTCTGGGCCGCAGGGTTCTGCAGGCCGCCATACGTTAGGCTGGCCACCTGGGAATTGTTCTTTTTCCCCACCCTCTGGGACTGCTTTTGTACGTCCCACTGGTGCTGTGTCCCCCAATGATAGGCACAAGAAAACAGGATTTTTGTAAAACTTACCGTAAAATCCCTTTCTTGTGGCTTCATTGGGGGACACAGCTCCCACCCTGGTTTTTTCTGGGTTGTTCTGTTTCCCGGGCTTGTCTGCGGTTCCTTGAGTCCTCGTCCCCGGGTTCAGATTGGTTTGTATCTTTCTGTTTGGCTCCTACTGCTTATTAACTAAACTGAGCTAGCCTGGTGTCCGTAGGAGGGATATAGGCTGCCGGGCGGGGCTCTCTTTTTGATTGTCTAGTGTCGCCTCCTAGTGGCAGCTGCCTATATCCCCACTGGTGCTGTGTCCCCCAATGAAGCCACAAGAAAGGGATTTTACGGTAAGTTTTACAAAAATCCTGTTTTTTTTCGCGGACCGCAAAATACAAACGGTTGTGTGCATCAGCCCTTAGTCTGAACTCCTAACAGCTTATAAACACTCATTTAAACCAAAGTCATGAGTTTGATAAGAATTTAGTTAGAATGAGTGTTTATATGAGGTCTATACATACAGCCATCAGAACAGCAACATTGCAACTCGGTGTGAAACTGAAACTAAAATGCTCTGCAGATAGGCTGAAACGTACCCCTGTAAGACAAAAATTGTTGAGTAAAATGCAATCATAAAAAATTGCCCCTGAGTGTGCTCATAGCCATTAATTAGTAATGCCCTATTAATTACATAGTAATTTTTGCATTGGATAACCTCTTTAATGTAAGCGGATCCCTCTAACAAGAAAGGATTTTCCAAAGTGGACGACTCCTGTAATGTTGATCTTTCTGGGTTGCCTTTCTCATGTCTCTCACAGTTCACATTTATAATTGTTTGCACACAGCAGGAGAAAGAGCAGAGCCACACAAAAATATTCGCAAATCCAGAATGATGTAAGATTTTTATTAAAGCCAAGCACAAACCATGAAAGATCTGTATACAGAAAATCCATGGTTTGTTACACAATCGGTAGCAATTCCTGGATGCAACACCCTAGCCCCACTTATATGAAAAGACCCAGGCCCAACATGTAACCATGATAAATGCAGAAAATCAATGTGAGATCCAATCCATGAAAGAGCAGTATTATGCCATATCCATAAAGTGAATGGTCCCGTATCCAAAGTAGTGCACCAAACCCTTCATCATGCATGTGGCAGGAACCGCCAGCTTTTCTATATCTGTCTTTGCTTTCTGGTCTTTCCCATGTTGTGCACATACATGATACTTTAGCTGCTAGTCTTGCACTCTTTGTAATTCATTGTGGCCAGCCATTTTTAAATTAGAATTTTTTATTGTATTTTCAAGACAAAAAAAAAGGAGAAAAGAGTTCAAAACAAATGAGTGGCCAGCCATTCTAGCGAGCTGGTTTTGTATTTATAGATGTAAGTTTCTATCCTTTGGTCCCAGGCAATCATCCTATGCATTACTGAATAAATAAAATAGTTTCTAGCACTTGTATTTCTAAATATCTTTAGTCATTGGATCCTTTCCTTTGCTCCTTTCTTCCAGCTACGTTATCTGAAGATGAATGGAATTTGCTTTACGTGGCAGTAACCCGTGCCAGAAAACACCTCACAATAACAAAGTCTGTAGAGAATATTATGACCCTAGCCGGTGTAAGTATGATTTTAGCGAATCCGTTTATGTTCACAAACTTTTCACACAACTCATGCAAAAATGATTATTATAGGTGAATATAAGAATATTTGTAATATATCTTATCAAAGAAAAATGCCTGTTTCTCCCTCTGGCAGCTCACTCCTCTCCCCTGTCTATAGGCATCTATGGTGGATATGATTGCCGGGGCTCAGACTCCTGGGCAGTCTCATAGAAGTGAATGGAGTGGTGGACCACCACTCTATTCATGCACGGGACTCTGAGACCCTTGTTCTCCTGATTGGCATCAGATTCCCAGCAATTACATTTATCACCTATTTTGTGGATCGTTGATAAATGGTTTTCATCAGATAACCACTTTAAGCTGATGTAATAAAGAGGGATTCTTGCTGTATTCCATTGATTTCAATGAGAAATCTATAATGCTGCCTTTATTATCCATTCATATAAATTGGAATAACAGTCCAAATCCCTGTAAGTAACAGCCGAACAATCACATAAGCTTGGATTTCCCAGCTATGGAAACTACCGCCCGCTGTACCTTCAGTGGTAGATGATTTTGATTATTTTGCAGGGAATTGTTTCTGTTTATTAGGTGATTATTTTATACACTTGTTACTGCTGACCTGTTAATACTTTCTTATTCTAGGAATATTCCCTAAAAGCAGAGCTGACAAGTCAGATGTTAAAAGATGGTCCGGTACAGTGTGCTTTGCCGCATTGCAATAATTCCATTCCCGAACAGACTGTCTTGACCTTGAGGAAGCTGCCAATCACCTATGTAAGACGATGTACCATTTTAAGTGGTTTGCTAAAGACATTACATTTTTGTACATGACATTACATTACTTCAGGAATCCTAACTTTATTACCCAGTTCACCACTGGGCTGGGGAGGGTTCAAGTGGTCACCTTGTGATATGGTAGGTGAATTGCCTACTTATAACAAGGTGCTCTTCTTGACCAAGGAACTGGCCTCAGCTGTGGGTCAGACGGTAGAAAGGTTTATTAATAGTTCTTAATATTCCAACACATATGGGTGCCTTGTTTTAGTTAGGCTTTGCTCCCAAAACTCAATTCAGGAGCTAATTGCATAGTTAGTTCAGTAGTTTAGCACGTTTACATTCTATTTGTTGTAGAGGCATTATTTTTATGTATTTTACTTTGTCCTTTTTTAACAAAGCCATAACATTCTCTTATCAGTAGGGTGTCAGTAATATGTAAGGTAGGGTATATGTGAACATGCTATTAAAGGATATATCATATTTTTTTTAAAAGTAGCTTCTGGAACTTAAATGGTCACTAACTTTTCACGCAACTTTAAAGGGATTCTGTCACCAGGATTTGGCCTATTAAGGTAATCCCACTATTGGATTCTGCTCAGTGTGGTGATTTCAAAAACGTTATTATTATTGTTCCTAGGGATGGATTTGATGGTAAAAAAACGTTTTTTATATTATGTAAATGACTTACATAAGGAGCCCAAGGGGATGTGCCCAGCGCCATTGGAGCCCAGGACCGCCCACCTCATTATTATTCACTTCACTGCTTCCAGCAGACTTGCTCTGTCACCTTCGTAATCCCGCGCAGGCGCAGTACCTAAAGCGGTCTCCTGGCATCGGCCTCAGCGAAGTTACTGCACATGCGCCGGCTCTCTGCGCACTTCACTCGACCCGGAAAGGAAGAGCGGAGTGGCGGGAGAGTTACCAGAGCCGGCGCATGCGCAGTAACTTCGCTGAGGCCGATGCCAGGAGACCGCACGGGCGCAGACCGCTTTAGGTACTGCGCCTGCGCGGGATTACGAAGGTGACAGAGCGAGTCTTCTGGAAGCAGTGAAGTGAATAATAATGAGGTGGGCGGTCCTGGGCTCCAACTGTAGCGGCGTGGCCGGGCTCCAGCGGCGCTGGGCACATCCCCTTGGGCTCCTTATGTAAGTCATTTGCATAATATAAAAAAATGTTTTTTTACCATCAAATCCATCCCTAGGAACAATAATAATGATGTTTTTGAAATCACCACACTGAGCAGAATCCAATAGTGGGATTACCTTAATAGGCCAAATCCTGGTGACAGAATCCCTTTAAGTAAATCAATAGTATAGATCTAATATATATAACTTCTAATATATTTTATCAGAAAATGGTTATTTGTCCATTTATGGGCAGCATGTACTCCTATCATTTAGTGAGCTGACAGTTGTTTCACTGTCTTTTAGCATGTTGGAGGGAGGGGAGTAAAAGAACTGATAAGAGGAGAAATAGTCATTTTAGTCTCATTATAAGAAACTTTGTAATCTATCTCATCAGTAAACATGGTTATATTATCATTTATATAATCACTGCCTATAGAAAACGCTAAAATGGAAATAATAAATACTTTATTTGGGAAATCTAGTAACAGCACATAGGGGGCATAGCCCAATGGCGGTAGGGAGAAAAAAAAACACAACAGAGATCAGAAATGACACAGGGTGATCCAGATACACTGTGAAAAAATATAAATATATCACCTGTGTTAAATGGAATGTAACAGGATAATAATGAATATCGCCCTAGCTATGTCTCCCCGGTCAGGTACTCAGAGCAAACAGAAGAAACATCTTGCCTGCAGTAGACCCCTTGGATAGCTGATCCTTACATTTACATTAACCTGAGGCACTCAGTCGTACTGATCCTGCGATCCCTGATGGGGGTATAAAAAGGCAGCTAATAATATATGTCTAATATGTAAGGAATCAGAATTGCTCAAAATCATCTTTGTGGGGAACCATTGGAAATAGCTATCTAGAACACAATAGGCTATAAGCCAACTACATCCCTTTGTTGGAAATCTACAACTCAAGTTATACAAAACATAACCTTTATTTGTAAAAATAAATGTATCCCATTATAGATATAAAACTATTATATCAGATGATAGTTATCAGATATATCAGATGATATCACATCCCCACCTTGATTCTATGAGTGATGCTGTTCTGGCGATGAGATGGAAAAGCAGGTCTAAATAATCTGGCCAGGGGCGTAGCTGCAGGGGAAGAGGCTTCTATGGAGCCCAAACTCAAAAGCAGCCCGCCCAGGAGGAGGACTAAAAGATTTTGTCAGGGCCCCTTCAACAGTATTATACAATGTCCTTATATACATTGACATGACATAGAGTAAATAAGTGTAGGAATTGGACGGAGCAGCTGCCTGGGGTGGTCTGAAAGTGTGATCTTAACTAGCTGCAGAAGTGGGGGTTGCGCAGGAGGGAGTTGTGAAGAAGTTGCTGGTGGGGGGCACAATCAAAAATTTTCTGTGCAGCCCAGACAGTTCTAGTTACACCACTGAATCTGGCTATAGTGCTTTTTACTGCCAATGATGTTAGAGTGCTGTTATACCGATCCCCAATGCGTGGAGTCATTAATATATGAGGTGCCTCATGGTGCAGTATTGAATAGATCACTGATTAGCCCTGAATCATTTACTAGCCAAAGTCGCTAGATATGTAACATTTAACTCACTAGGGAAATCATAGTGTTAATCTACTCAAATGAGCGCGGTGTTATCTCGCTCACTGTTACAAAAGAGACCTCTTCCACCCAAGGTCTAAGGTGTCCCTATCTGAGCAATACACTGTGGCGGTGAGCACCCCCAATAGATCTCACACACCTCTACGCAGAATCCCTACAATTCTTTTTGTAGCAGAATGTCAGAGAGATATAAGTTCTCAATAGAAGACCAAAGTAATCTCAGTTTCTGACTTTTCTACCCAGAGTTTATCTGCAAGGTAATCCTAATTAGACTAGTAGGTGGAGGACTGGAATGACTGACAGAATGACATCTCTGTTGCTGTCTTGATAACTCCGGATGTACATGCCCACAGAGGATCAGTGTAAGGTGAGAAGCCCTGGCTAGTCACACTATTGGGATAAGGGAGGTGTGGTCCTCTAATACACAGCTTTAAGTGCAACAAAATTCCTCTCTGTCTGGACTTTTAGCACAGCAGATAATCATTCACAAATTTTTATAAAAGAAAATGACATACAATATTCACATATAGGCTGTTCATTTGAGAGAAGCGTCCATTTAACACACATTTGCCTGTATATTTTATGATGTTTGATTTTGCACATAAACGTTTGGTTTTATTTTTTTGTGCAGAGTGACAAAACTGAAGATAAAGGAGGATACATCTGCCATGCTTGTGCACATCAGCGAGTTGGTCCAATAACACAACTGATGATCTCTCAGGAGATTTTACAGACTATGGATGTTAAACTAGAGAACATTGTTCTTCCCCGGCACTATGAAGCACTACTGCAAGTTATTTAATGAATCACTGGTATAATGTAATCTTCAAAGTCATGGCAACAATCCGCCTGTTGATGAATCCTTTTTAATGCCGCTCTTGATGTTATTGGTACTGTATATATTGTGTTATGTCAGTCATGTGCCATCATCATGCACAATTTTTGGTATGTGATTAAAAGGGTTTTTCTGAAATTTAAATACTGATGACCTTTCCTTTGGGATCCCCACCGATCAGCTGTTTCAGAAGGCACCAGCACCGTGGCCTTTTCCGTGCTCACCAGGCATAGCAACTGTGCTTGGTATCGCAGCTTAGCCCCATTCACTTCTATGAGGCTGAGCTGCACCTAGGCAGTGTGAACAATGAACAAGTCGTCACTTGGTCTAGGGAAAGCAGCGAGAAGGCCTAGTGCCGCGGCCTTCTGAAATAGCTGATCGGTGGGGGTCCCGGGTGTCAGGGGGGTTTAGAAGATTTCCCTATTTGTATATCCATTGTTCCACACACATCAGTCAGGCCGTTGCCCCTGGTTATGGCCACTGTAGCCATGTAGTAGTGGTGGTCAGCTTGCTCTTGTTCAAACCCGCTCTGAGGTAACTGCTGTATTGTGAACGCACATTGCATGAGCATCTGGAGACACATCTTGGGGTACTTTTACATCTGCGCTTCCAAAACACAGAGAAACGGATCCTGTTCCAAGATCATTTCACCTCTATGGAGCAGGATCCGTTTATAAAGTCTGCGTTTTGGACGGGTCGTGACCATTACATTTTGGACTGGTAGCGTCCAAAATGCAGTTGTGAAAGCCCCCTAAGATGTGTCTGCGCATGCTCATGTAATGTGCGTTCACAATACAGCAGTTACCTCAGAGAGGGTTTGATCAGGAGTAAGCCGGCCACCACTACTACATGGCTACGGTGGCCGTAACCAGGGGCAACGGCCTGACTTATGTGTTTGGGACAATGGATATACAAATAGGTAAATCTTCTAAACGGTACATTTTATATAAATACATTCTAGTAGTAATAATATTGGTATGGCTATATCTAATTATACAAACTACATTTGTGAGATGGGAATACCCCTTTAAGTCTTGGAAAACCCCTTTTAACCAAGTCTTCTATTACATAAAATGATGTGGATGGCTAAAAGTATTTAATTAAATTAAAGTGTAATAAATAAAAAGCATAAACCACATAACTGGATTTGTCATATGTCATGCCTATGTCACGCACAACTTACATTTCTTTTTAACTGTTATCTAGTTTCATCACAAACCTGGATTAATCTGGATTCATGTGAGTTTAAGTGAAATTTTAGTGATATATATTTTTTTAAATCTACAGCAGGCAGATGTTTGATCTTGCTATAAAGTTCTCTTCAAATAATGGGAGGATACATCACTAACTGTATGCCAGTTTGTTTGTTTTTTTTAGATTAAGTCAGGTTCACATCACCGTTTCGTTTTCCGTTCTTCTGATCCATCAGAGGAACAGAAAACAACAGAAAAATGGATCCAATAGTTTAAGCTTCCGTTATGCTCAGTTATGCACATTTTTCATCTGTTTTAGCCATTTCCGTTTGAGATCCATTATTGTAGATGGAAAAAGTCCTGCATGGTAGAAAATGGATACAATACAAGATCCATTTTTTTTCCTGTTCTTCTGACAGATCAGCATAACGGAAAATGAAACTGTTATGTGAACCCAGCCTTAGTCACAAACTTTACAGTTTTGCTGAAAATTCTTAGATTTTTTTTTCTCCCTCTTCTCAGCCACATTTGCCACTTGCCAAAAAGTGGTTGTGGTGTGGATGGGTGGGGGTGAACTGGTCACCCGCGACCTGACACATTTACCAATATGTGGGCCAGAAACCTGGTGCACATTGCACCTGAAATCCACTCCTGCTCCCTGCTAGACTGCCGAAAATGAGCCAGAATTATTATCTCTTAATAACAAACCCTGCTTAAGAACCATCAGTATTACTACCTTCCCCCTAAATTTTTTCCACCCATAGACCTCAAATAGACCTAAATTTTAACGAACTCCAACTACCTATTGACCTGTTTTTGGGGTGGTTCATCAAAAAGTGGCCTATTGTTTGAATCCAGTTTTTATGATTTATCTCTTAATAATAAAAAAATGAATTTCTGTCTGTTCTCTATGCGCGACCAAACTACTGGACCGATTTTCACCAAATTCGGCACACAGGTACATCAGGTGCCCGGGAAGGTTTTAGACCAGGTCTCATCTCTCTAGGACGTACCGTTCCCGAGATATTCCCAAAATATGATCTCCATTAGCCAACATTACAACTGGGAGCTTTGGTTTTAAACTCCAACTGCCATTCTCTGCAAAGCCACACACAGGGAGGGCAGGTTTCCATAACAACCAGGTAATTATCAGCAGCTGAGGATCTCATCCATTTCTATTCACTGACACTGTTAAAGGTATTCCGGTTACCATAAATATAACTTATGTTTTTTTCTATTACTACAGTTCAGTAGTAATAAAAGATGTTTTCCTCCACTGCTGCCTATTGCGTGGGCTCATAAATAAGCATGGTATTGACCTTTAATTCAGGCCACCCTAAAAGAAGTACCTAAAACCCCCGCCCCAGGTCTCACTAAGCCACACCCCCAACTCTGTCAGGCCACACCCCCTTTCACTCCGCAGCCAACAGAGATTGAAAAAATAAAGGTAAAAATCAACTTCTGTCAGCTGCAGGGATGGGTGGGAGGTTGACTTTCTTTCTGCAACAACACACACAAACATTAAATAAAATAGATTAAATCCACCCATGCGAAGCGTCTTGCTAATCCACGCCCCCGACTCTGTCAGGTCACGCCCCCTCCCACTCCGCAGCCAACGGGAATTGAAAAAATGAAGGTAAAAATATACTTCTGTTTGCTGCAGGGGTGGGAGGGTGAATTTCTCTCTGCAACGACACACAAAAATTTTAGATAAAATAGACTAATTATAGACTACAACTGTTCGAATCGCCTTGCTAAGTCACGCCCCCAACTCTGTCAGACCACGCCCCCTCTCACTCTGCAGCCATTCTGCAACGACACACAGAAACATTAAATGAAATAGATTAAATCACCTATGCGAAGCGCTTTGTTAAGCCACACCCCCAACTCTGTCAGGTCACGCCCCCTCTCACTCCGCAGCCAACAGGGATTGAAAAAATGAAGGGAAAAATAAACTTCTGTCAGCTGCAGGGGTGGGAGGGTGAATTTCTCTCTGCAATGACACACAAAAATCGTAGATGAAATTGACTAATTTTAGACTACGACCATTCAGTACTAATAAAAGATGTTTTTTTCCACTGCTACCCATTGCGGGTCCCCATCAATTACCATGTCATCGACCTGGAATTCATGCCACTCTGACCCCCGTCCCAGATCTCGCGAAACCACGCTCCGACTCCACGCCCCCTCCCACTCCGCAGCCAACGGGGATTGAAAACATGAAGGTAAAAAATCAACTTCTGTCAGCTGCAGGGATGGGTGGGAGGTTGACTTTCTTTCTGCAACAACACACACAAACATTAAATAAAATAGATTAAATCCACCCATGCGAAGCGTCTTGCTAATCCACGCCCCCGACTCTGTCAGGTCACGCCCCCTCCCACTCCGCAGCCAACGGGAATTGAAAAAATGAAGGTAAAAATAAACTTCTGTTTGCTGCAGGGGTGGGAGGGTGAATTTCTCTCTGCAACGACACACAAAAATTTTAGATGAAATAGACTAATTATAGACTACATCCGTTCGAAGCCTTTTGCTAAGCCACACCCCGTCTGTCAGGCCACGCCCCCTCTCACTCCGCAGCCATTCTGCAACGACACTAACATTAAATGAAATAGATTAAATGCACCTATGCGAAGCGCTTTGCTAAGCCACGCCCCGACTCTGTAAGGCCACGCCCCCTCCCACTCCGCAGCCAACAGGGATTGAAAAAATGAAGGTAAAAATCAACTTCTGTCAGCTGCAGGGGCGGGAGGGAGGTTGGATCTCTTTGAGCAACAACATACAGAAACATTAAATGAAATAGATTAAATATACCCGTGCAAAGCAATGTTTTCTTCCACTGTTACCCATGGCGTGTCCTCATAAATTACCATGGCATCGACCTGTAATTCTGGCCACCATCAAAAGAAGGACTTAAAACCCTGCCCTAGGTCTTTCAATGTCACGCCCCCGACTCAGTCAGGCCATGACCCCTCCCACTCCGCAGCCAATGGAGATTGAACAATTGAAGGTAAAAATCAACATCCGTCAGCTGCAGGGATGGGAGGGAGGATGACTTTCTCTCTGCAACGACACACAGAAACATTAAATGAAATAGATGAAATATACCCAGGCGAAGCCGGGTCTTTCTGCTAGTACAGTATATATTACATTGTTTTGTCCCATGTCTGTTTCACACTGACCAGTGAGCCGCACAGTAGTCTGAACCTGCAGAGGTCACTTCTCTAAATCTTATCGCAGGCAGGATTAGAATAAAAGATACCACTCCTATAATAATGCTGGAAGCAGATAAAATATCAGTCTGGACATAAGGTAATGATCACAGCTCTGCTTCCCTGCATGGTGACATCTGCACAGGTCAAAGTATGCACACAAAATTCTCCCATTATGTACAGCCAGCAGTCTCCAACCTGTAGCAGACAGCCAACATTCACATAGCAGCGGTTGGCGGCTATCTAGTAGACTCAAACATTTGCACCAGATATAATAGACTTGCGATACATTCTTTGTATTTTGCAAAGGAGCGGTCCATGATTTGAGAACTGACTGCTTTCTTCCAAAAAGAGCACCACACCTGTCTGCAGATTGTGTGATATTGCAGCAGTTCCATTTACTTCAGTGGAAAAGAGATGCAATACTGAATACAACCCATGGACAAGTGGGGTGCTATTTCTGGAAGAAAGGAGCCATGTCTTTGTAATTCTGGACCGCCCCTTAACCCCTATTTTGAGCCTTATAGGGGTTGTCCAGGATTTTACTTTTGAGGAAAGACCTAGTCTCAGGGTAGGCCATCAAAATAGGATTGGCAGAGCTTTGTCCATTGTTTAGTGGATGGAGCTAGTTACTGCAGTACAGTTCCCATTGCTTCAGTGCAGTAACCAGCTCCAACAACTACGCAGTGGACAGTGGCAGTGCTACCCCCAATCAGCTGATTGACAGTTGTGCAGGGTGTCAAATCACTGCCAATCAGGTATCGGGCCATCAGTAGTAAAATCCTGGACAGTCCCTTTTAAGGGATTGTTTCACTTCAGTAAGTTGCATTTATCATATACAGAAAGTTAAAGGGGTCATCCCACGAAAAATATTCTACAGTTTTCAACCCAGCACCTGGATCTGAATACTTTCATAATTGTATGTAATTAAAAATTTAGTATAGCCACTGAGTTATTCAATAAAATCTGTATAGCGCCACCTGCTGTTTGTAGTTTTTCTTATTTCTTTGTCCAGCTCACTGAGATGGCCGCACATGCTCAGTTTCATCTTTTAACTGCCTCCTGAGCTGTGATAGGGAGAGCTGAGACACGCCTCCTGAGCTGTGATAGGGAGAGCTGAGACACGCCTCCTGAGCTGTGATAGGGAGAGCTGAGACACGCCTCCTGAGCTGTGATAGGGAGAGCTGAGACATGCCTCCTGAGCTGTGATAGGGACAGCTGAGACACGCCCCCTTAGCTGCAGCAGAAAAGACACTCCCCTTGAGCAATGAATGGGGAGATCTCTGGATCCATGTGAGGTACAGGGCTGGTTCTAGCTTTGTTAGAAAGAGATTGTCATGTACTATACTATATCTTATTTTACATTTTTACATTAGTCATGGGAGAACCCTTTTAATATAAGCCACTTACTAATGTATTGTGATTGTCCATATTGCCTCCTTTGCTGGCTGGATTCTTTTTTCTATCACATTATACACTGCTCTTTTTAATGGTTACAGACCATCCTGCAATCCATCAGTGGTTGTTGTGCTTGCACACTGAAGGAAAACACATCGGCCTCTCTGGAGGCTGGGACCATGGTAGAGCACATAGGCTGGTGCCTTTTCCTATAGTGTGCAAGCACGACCACCACTGATGGATTGCAGGGTGGTCTGTAACCATGGAAACGAGCAGTGTAAAATAAATCTAGCCAGCAAAGGAGGCAATATTGATAATCACAATACATTAGTATGTGCCTTGTATTAACATTCTCTACATAATAAATGCCATTTGCTGAACTGAGACAACCCCTTTAAGTCTCATTTTACAAGGGCAGATTATCGGGCCACCTATCAAGAACAAATTACTTATTCCCAATAATTGCCCCATGTAAATTTGCCACTGATCACCCAACAAACAATTAAATTGCTTGCTTGTCAGGTGATCCATCAAATCATCATTTGTCAGCCGTTCCTGTGTAGATGGATATACTCCCGACAAACAATGAATCTGTATGTGGATTACCGTAAATGCAGCTGAATGATCAAGCACAAATGGTTCATACCTGATCGTTGTTGCATGTATCATCCTATGTTAATGGACTGTTAAAGATCCGGCTTTTTTTTTTAATGGCAGTATTCTGGGGTTTATATAATTTATTAGCTTTTATTAATGTTTTTCTTTGGGGGGTATTTATGGTCCATTTTTACGCTGTTCACTGTGTGGTATAAATGACTTGTCAACTTTATTCTGCAGGTCAGCAGGATTACAGTTTTACAGTTTTTTTTTTTTTTGTTTTCCTGGGTTTATACAATAAAAACATTTTGACCAAACAAATCAGTTGCTTTTGTGTCCCTGATGTTTTCATTTGTGTACCATTTTGGGGTATATACGACATTATGATATTTTTTTTTTTTTTTTTTAATTCCATTTTCTGGAGGCAATTTACCCATAAAGATTATTTTTTTTAATTCTTTATTTTTCATAGTGTTTGGGTTGTTACAGACCCCACAATACCTGTGGAGATCTTAAGGCCCCTTTCACACGGGCGAGATTTCGGCGCGGGTGCAATGCGTTCGCATCACGCATTGCACCCGCACTGAATCCTGACTCATTCATTTCAATGGGTCTTTTCACATGAGCGATGTTTTTCACGCATCAGTTCGCTGTTGCGTGAAAATTGCAGCATGTTCTATATTCTGCGTTTTTCACGCAGCCCTGGCCCCATTGAAGTGAATGGCTGCTAAGAGATGTTGTTTGTAAACGTTCAGTTTTTTTATCACGCGTGTGCGAAATGCAACCATACGCATCGCACCCGCGCAGAAAAAACTGAAAGAACGTACGCAATCGAGCTGCAGTATGCCTTTATACTTTAAAGGGATTCTGTCACCACCATTTTGCATATTAAGTTATTTATACCACTGGATTTCTCTTATCATAAGGATCCCCAAATGGTTATTGTTATAGGGCCCAGATGAAGATTTGTGGTGTAAAAATCCTTTTTTATCTACTGTCAATCACTTACATTAAGGGGCCCAAGGGGAGGTGACCATGTTTGCTGGAGCCCGGGCTCGGCGATTCCGTTGGAGCCCCGGACCGCCCACCTAATTAATATTCACTTCACTCAGTGAAGCTCCGACGCGGCAATTGATGTACTGCGCCTGCGCAGCCCCGGACCGCACAGCTAATTAATATTCACTTCACTGAGTCAGTGAAGCTCCGACGGCGGCTGTAATCCCGCGCAGGCGCAGTGCCGCGTCGGAGCTTCACTGACTCAGTGAAGTGAATATTAATTAGGTGTGCGGTCCTGGGCTGCGCAGGCGCAGTACATCAATTGCCGCGTCGGAGCTTCACTCAGTGAAGTGAATATTAATTAGGTGGGCGGTCCGGGGCTCCAACGGAATCGCCGAGCCCGGGCTCCAGCAAACATGGTCACCTCCCCTTGGGCCCCTTAATGTAAGTGATTGACAGTAGATAAAAAAGGATTTTTACACCACAAATCTTCATCTGGGCCCTATAACAATAACCATTTGGGGATCCTTATGATGCGATAAATCCAGTGGTATAAATAACTTAATATGCAAAATGGTGGTGACAGAATCCCTTTAATGGTCTCATTTGGACCCACATTTGGGTCAGGGTTAATTGCCCATAGCATGAATTAACTGAAAGGTCTGCATGAAAACAATACACAATACTCATGAAGCAAAAGTACTTGACATCATTTATATATATTTATACTTTTTTTTTGGGGGGGGGGGAGTTGTGGGCACTACCCAAGATTGGAATGTGGGTGTGCACAATAATTTATGCTGGATGGCCTTCAGCACTTACACCTTATATTTAGTTTTGGGATACAGCGTTTACATAGTTAGTTATCTGTTAATAGAATATGCAGCATTCTATTACGTGCTTATAAAGTAGAAAATGCAGTCAGGATATTTCTTCCATAACCATGAACATGTAAATAAATGCAATAATAAATATAAACCTGGAATCTTAGTTAAAACAGGGCAACTTTGTGGAATCAGAATCTTTTATCCAGAGCTAGATTTGGTTATAAACATCAGAACTGAGGTAATTTTCTTATACAGTATATCACAAAAGTGAATACACCCCTCACATTTGTGCAAATATTTTATTATATCCTTATATGACACTTTTATGCAATGTAAAGTAGTCAGTATACAGCTTGTATAATAGTGTAAATTTGCTGTGCCCTCAAAATATCTCAACACACAGCCATTAATTTCTAAACTGCTGGCAACAAAAGTGAGTACACCCCTAAGTGAAAATGGCCAAGTTGTGCCCAATTAGCCACTTTTGCTCCTGGTGTCATGTGACTCGTTATTGTTACAAGGTCTCAGGTGTGAATGGGGAGCAGGTGTGTTAAATTTGGTGTTATCGAGCTTACACTCTCTCATACTGGTCACTGGAAGTTTAACATGGCACTTCATGGCAAAGAACTCTCTGAGGATCTGAAAAAAAGAATTGTTGCTCTACATAAAGATGGCCAAGGCTATACGAAGACTGACAACACCCTGAAACTGAGCTGCAGCATGGTGGCCAAAACCATACAGTAGTTTAACAAGACAGGTTCCACTCAGAACAGACCTCGGCATGGTCAACCGAAGAAGTAGAGTGCACATGCTCAGCGTCATATCAAGAGGTTGTCTTTTCAAAATAGACGTATGAGTGCTGCCAGCATTGCTGCAGAGGTTAAAGGGGTGGGGGTCAGCCTGTCAGTGCTCAGATCATACACCGCACACTGCATCAAATTGGTCTGCATGGCGTGCCAGAAGGAAGCCTCATCTAAAGATGCTGCACAAGAAAGCCTGCAGTTTGCTGAAGACAAGCAGACTAAGGACATGGATTACTGGAACCATGTCCTGTGGTCTGATGAGACCAAGATAAATTTATTTGGTTCAGATGGTGTCAAGAGTGTGTGGTGAAAAGCTGGTGACGAGTACAAAGACAAGTGTGTCTTGCCTACAGTCCAGCATGGTGGTGGGAGTGTCATGGTTTAGAGCTGCATGAGTGCTGCCGGCTGTGAGGAGCTACAGTTCATTGAGGGAACCATGAATGGTAACGTACTGTGACATACTGAAGCAGAACATGTTCCCCTCCCTTCAGAAACTGGGCCACAGGACAGTATTCCAACATGATAACAACCCCAAATACACCTCCAAGACGACCACTGCCTTGTTAAAGAAACTGAGGGTAAAGGTGCTGGACTGGCCACGCATGTCTCCAGACCTAAACCCTATTGAGCATTTGTGGGGCATCCTCAAACAGAAGGTGAAGGAGCACAAGGTCTCTAACATCCACCAGCTCTGTGATGTCGTCGTGGAGGAGTGGAAGAGGATTCCAGTGGCAACCTGTGAAGCTCTAGTGAACTCCATGCCCAAGAGAGTTAAGGCAGTGCTGGAAAATAATGGTGGCCACACAAAATATTGACAATTTGACCATTTTCTGTTAGGGGTGTATTCACTTTTGTTGCCTGCGGTTTAGAAGTTAATAGTTGTGTGTTATTTTGAGGGCGCACCAAATTTACACTGTTATACAAGCTGTACACTGACTACTTTACATTGTAAGTGTAATATCTTGAGTGTTGTCCCATGAAAAGATAGAATAAAATATTTACAAAAATGTGAGGGGTGGACTCACTTTTGTGAGATACTGTACTTGTATCAACCTTACTGTAGAGGTAATGTACTGCTGGATATGTCTTATTCCCTTACCTGACTTCTCCGTCATTCCCAGTCACTGGTCTTTCCTTTTTTTCCTAATTACTTCTTTTCTTCAGCTGCTAATTTTAGTGATCATTAACAGCTCTGGAGCGTGTCCTCTCAGTCACTCTTAGCTGCCCTCTGACAGATAATGAAACTAACTCTCCAGCCACACATAGCTCCTCCCCAGTGGTGTAACTAAAAATGGGCCCCACCCCCAGCAACTTCTTTGCAGCCTTCCCTCCTGTGGCTAGTCAGACGAGGCCCAGCAGCCACTCAGTCCATTTCCTACTGTATTACTGTATATAATGTTGTTGTATAATATTGTTGAGGGGGCCCTGACAATAAAACCTTTTAATCCTCCTCCTGTATGGGCCCCTTCTGAGTTGGGGCTCCAAAGCAGCTGCTTCCCATGCTTTCTCAATATCTCCGCCCCTGCTCCTCCCCTTTTGTCTCAATCTGAACCACCAATCAGGTGTCAGACCAAGCGCCTGTTTCATCCTGTCTCCTCTGCCGGTTGCAGACCATAATACTTGACAGTATCCTGCATACATCAACAGCAACACATACATCAATAGTCAATAACTGAAGAGTGTTCTTCTGACCAATAAACCTTTTACAAGCCTGTCTTATTACATTTTTGCATGCTCTGGGTGCTGCATTTTTTCAGGCTGTTCCCCACAGACTTCTACAGGGGGAAGAACACCTAAAAACGTCAAGAAAAAAAGGGATTATGTTACATAAAAAAAATTCTACAGTTTTTAAACCTGCACCTGGATCTGAATACATTTGTAATTGCATGTAATTAAAAATTTAGCATAGCCACTGAGTTATTCTGTGAAATCTATCTGTATAGAACCTCCTGTTGTTTATTTTCTTATGTTATTATTCTTATGTCTTTGTCCGGCTCACTGAGATGGCCGCACCTGCTCAGTTTCATCCTTTAGCTACCTCCTGAACTGTGATAGGCATAGCATGGGCACGCCCCCTTAGCTGCAGCAGAAAAGACATTCCCCTTGAGCTGTCAGCTTGATATAAATCTAGCAGAGCAATGAATGTGGAGATCTCTGGATTCATTGGTACAGGGCTGGTTCTAGCTTTGTTAGAAAGAGTTTGTCATGTACTATATGTCTGATTTTCATTTTATACATTAATCATGGGAACACCTTTAAAAATGACACCCCTAAAAACTGCTTGTAAAAAAAAATGCTAGAATTTCCTGGCATTTTTTAGCCTCTAGAGCAGAGAGAGAGCCATGGTAATTTATGAGGAAACACAGTGGGTAGCAGAGGAAGAAAACTACTTTTATAACTACTGAATGGTAAATATGTGAAATTGACATTATGTAAGATAATTATTGATGATGAATAAGTGTAAAACATAAGTTATATTTATGGTAACTGAAATACCCCTTTAAGGACACTACAATTTAATAATAGTTTGTCCTGGGACTCCGGTCAACTGCAAATAAAGAAAAGTGAATTCTTTTCACTTTGTAAATTAAAGGTGAACTTTAAGGGCTGTTTCACACAATCAAGTCCATTGCGAGAACCACACTCCGTGTGTGAGCGTTATCTTCCATTTTGGACTTGCAGGAGAGCACAGCATTATCATGATTTGTAATGCTATATGCTTCTGTTTGACTTTATTGCTAAAGAAACATACTGACAGCTTTATGTCAGAATGATTCTGTAGCTGTAAGGTCAAGCAGAGGCACATAACATTATAAGGCTACATTCAAATGACCGCATGAATGGGTCCACATTCGTTCTGCAATTTTGCGGAATGGGTGCAGACCCATTTATTTCAATGGGGCCGTAAAAGTTGTGGACAGCACAACGCGTGCAAAATAAGGACATTATATCGCTATATCTAATATATAAAGCTGAGTGTATGTATGTGTGTGTGTGTGTGTGTGTATGTCCGCTAAAGGAATCCGCACCGCTGCAGCTACAATCACAAAATTGTACATCAGGTGTCCGGGAAGGTTTTAGAACAGTTTTCAGCTCTCCAGGACGTACCGTTCCTGAGATATTCCCAAAAAATGCATTAGCCAATAGTAGCCTGGTCACATGACCCTTATCAGCCAATAGAAGCTCACAGGCAGTCTCCACACACCAGGTTTCTATGACAACCTAGCCAGTTCACTGCTGTAGGTCTGCATTAAAGAGGCAGAGCACTGTGAATGACAATGGTACCATAAATATAACTTATGTTTTAGACTAATTCATCATCAATCATTACCTCATATAATGTAAATTTCACATATTTACTGTTCAGTAGTAATAAAAGATGTATTCTTCCACTGCTACCCACCTTCCTAAATTACTATGGCATCGACATGTAATTCAGGCCACTGTCAAAAGAAGGACTTAAAAGCACCACCCCCAGATCCCACTAAGTCACGCCCCTGACTCAGTCAGGCCATGCCCCTTCCATGCCGCATATGACCGGGATTAAAAATATAGGTAAAAATCACCTTCTTTCAGCTGCAGGGGTGGGGGTGGGGTGACTTTCTCCCTGCAGCTAATGCTCAGACTGCACAGTGCTGCTGCTGAGAGTGAGCTGTTCAAAAGGACATCCCTGTGTCCATCCAGGCCCTGCACATGACACACATGACATGAGGACAGAGAGTCTGAAAGCCGGACTGTCCAGCCTAAAACAAGACCTCTGACCACCCTATGGGCAGGCTGATGTTAGGGTGGCCAGATGTCGGGCTTTAGGCTTGACAGTCCAGTTTTCTGGCTACCTGTTCTCCGTCCGACGCAGTGCCTGGACAGACACAGGGATGTCCACCCTTTCAGTAGCTCACACTCAGACAGCTTCTCCTCCGTCTCTTCACAGAGCCAGGGGGGCGTGGCCTCATGTTTAGTGGTGTGTCTTCATGGGAACTGGGGGAGCTGTTTCACGTTTGGGGGAATGGCCAGTGAGGTCTGGCTTTCTGGGGTGAAGACAGTGGCCACTCTAGCTGCTGTGGAGGTCACAGTTAAAGGGGCGGGCTGCTGTAGAGGTCACTATTAAAGGGACGGGCAGCTGTAGAGGTCACTGTTAAAGGGGCGGGCTGCCGTAGAGGTCACTGTTAAAGGGGCGGGAAGCTGTAGAGGTCACTGTTAAAGGGGCGGGCTGCTGTAGAGGTCACTGTTAAAGGGGCAGGGCGCAGTAGAAGTCACTGTTAAAGGGGCGGGCTGCTGTAGAGGTCACTGTTAAAGGGGCAGGCTGCTGTAGAGGTCACTGTTAAAGGGTTTCTGTCACCAGAAATCACCCTATTAAACCAAGTGTCATTTGCAATGAGCAAATGACACTTGATGACAGTAATGTTAGTCTCCTATTTCTCTGTCCAGCAGTTTAGACAAAAAATAGGTTTTTATAATATGCAAATGACCTCCCCTAGGTGCAGTAGGCGTGAACCTGCACCTAGGAGAGGCCGTAATAACGCCTCTTACCACGCCTCCGTAGCGCTGATTGACAGGGCCGGGCAGCCAGCTCTTTCGGCTCCCGGCCCTGTACGATCCCGAAATCCCGCGCCTGCGCACTGCCGTAGTACATCCGCGCACGAAGGAGCCGGGACCCGGGCGGCCGCCGGCTCTCAGCGCGCGTGCGCGGATGTAGTACCGCAGTGCGCAGGCGCGGGATTTCGGGATCGTACAGGGCCGGGAGCCGAAAGAGCTGGCTGCCCGGCCCTGTCAATCAGCGCTACGGAGGCGTGGTAAGAGGCGTTATTACGGCCTCTCCTAGGTGCAGGTTCACGCCTACTGCACCTAGGGGAGGTCATTTGCATATTATAAAAACCTATTTTTTGTCTAAACTGCTGGACAGAGAAATAGGAGACTAACATTACTGTCATCAAGTGTCATTTGCTCATTGCAAATGACACTTGGTTTAATAGGGTGATTTCTGGTGACAGAAACCCTTTAAAGGGGCGGGCTGCTGTAGAGGTCACTGTTAAAGGGGCGGGCTGCTGTAGAGGTCACTGTTAAAGGGGCGGGCTGCTGTAGAGGTCACTGTTAAAGGGGCGGGCTGCTGTAGAGGTCACTGTTAAAGGGGCGGGCTGCTGTAGAGGTCACTGTTAAAGGGGCGGGCTGCTGTAGAGGTCACTGTTAAAGGGGCGGGCTGCTGTAGAGGTCACTGTTAAAGGGGCGGGCTGCTGTAGAGGTCACTGTTAAAGGGGCGGGCTGCTGTAGAGGTCACTGTTAAAGGGGCGCGCTGCTGTAGAGGTCACTGTTAAGGGGCGGGCTGCTGTAGAGGTCACTGTTAAAGGGTCAGGCACTGTAGAGGTCACTCTCGATATTTTTTAATGACACACACACACAAACAGTAAATGACATAAATTAAATATACCCGGGCGAAGCCGGGTCCTTCAGCTAGTATATATATATATATATATATCTTATTTTATTTAATAAAATCATATTATAAACCTTCCTTTGAAGTGTGGCTGTAGTTCAGTTAAGAGTCTCTCTTTAAAGGGTATCCTAACCTAAAGTCTTGCTCTTATAAGCAAAACAATCACACAAATACCCTGAAATTCTTCTGAAACTGAAGCAAATGATCAAACCAGACACCCAGTCTTTCATAAAGGGTTCCTACCGCCAAGAAAATGAGTCTTACAGGAGGGGGTGAGATCCTCTTGTGGTCCTTAGGAAGCCCATACATGACTGGCACAGCAGGACTTGACACTCAGCCTGCCTAGGAGACAACTCTACCAGTGCTAGACCCTCAGATAACAATTGAGATATTACAGATTGGTAAAGACTATTAGGAACAATTGATACCTTATCATATGTGTGACTATCATCCAAGATAGAATATATTTGTTGGCTATACATGTCATATACACATATCTACATATACACATGTCGACAGAGCTCCCCCCACCTTATCTGATATTGTAATGACAATATTTTTATTATCCTCCAGTGAGATAACTGCAGAGCTCCCCCCCCACCTTATCTGATATTTTAATGACAATATTTTTATTATCCTCCAGTGAGATAAACTGAAGCATCAAAGAGATTTTTGTTTTGTGTTTTGTTGTTTTGGGCTTGGAATGGCCGAGGATCAGTGATGGGATTTACTGATTTCCTCACACATGCTTTAAATGATTTGTACATAGCAGCATTCTCTAGATATTAGTATTTTATTATGCTTAATAGCTCTTTGAGCACCAAGGGATGGGCAGAAGGCTTGGAGCACTGCTATTCTAATGCCCATCTGCTCTGTGCACTCTCCCCTCTACTTTTATTGACAGGGCTAGACATGTATTCCAGCTTTGTATTCAGACACCCCCAATATCAACCTTATGTAAAAACCTCTTGAGCCCCTCAAAAAAAAAAAAAGTTAGTGACAAAGTGGTCTTATGTACTAATGTACAAAAAAGTAATTGGTGGTCCAGTGGTGTGGAACCACTAATAATGCTGAATGAGTCATTGGTATAAGTGTGTGCTGTGGATTACATGCAGGTCTTGGCGCTCAGTGGTGGCAGCAGAGCATCAGGACAAGGGAGAGAGGGCTGTATAGGCAGGAGAGAATACTCACCTCACGATCCTCCCAGCAGCTGCGCCTCCACTTCCGGATGGACTGACTTTTAATGGCTTCACTGATATGCTGATATCTCGGAAACGCTGCTACATACAAAGATAATTAAGGTATCATTTTAATCAGCATTATTAGCCCTACCGGGCAATATGCCTGGTTTAAAAGGGTTGACAATATCGATAAATCCACAGCACTCTTCTAATTCAATCAGTAGTGTTTTATTCAGTAGTAAGCAGCATACATAGCGATGTTTCGACCCTTTGGTCCTTATCAAGCAATGATAAAGACCTGAGGCTCGAACCATCGCTAATGGAAATCACTGACAAACAATGACCAAGTCACTGAAATGTGAACTAGGGATATTTTCATCTGGAAAATGTGTACAGGAAAATCATTTGACATCTATTCCTGTGGAATATATGTTCATTCATTTATAAACTACACAGTTTCTATTTCTGTCAAACACAGGGAATTTTATTGGCATCTATTTGCATGGAATAAGTTTTTTTTCCTTTATAAACCAGCCATTTTTTTTTTTTACAAATTATATTGTTCATTCTTTTTGTTCAGGAATTTTTGTTCATTCTTTTTAGTATGTCCTCCTTTAAAAATGATTCTGATATGAAATAATAGCAATTCCATTTGATCAATGAAATGTTCAAAATCAAAAGTAGAAATTTAGAGATCTTCGGTATTAAAACACCGCCTATGGTTGCATGTTACCATGTCAAGTGCATTTTATATCATATACCAGAAGGCTGCATGGTTTACACAGGTAATTTAAATCAGACTAGCAATTGAAGAAAATGTTTATTTTTTTTCCAGAAAAGGCTTTGACAAACATATAAATAGGTATAAAATGTAAAACTGTTCTCTGAATAAACATAATTAGTATTCAAATGCAATAGCAATAAAGTGCAGCTTTTCATGTGTCCATTTTAGATATCAAACCAAAATTCACATGGTTAAGAAAGATAAAATATATGAGTTGAGAAAAAAATGCTACAGTTGATAAAGTGCATGCTTTTGATAATATCACTTAGGCTAGGTTTACAATGCCCAAGCATTATTTTTTAGTAAAAATGTTTAAAACTGCTACCGAATGTGTATGTCCCATAAATGAAGAGATGCACATACAGCATGTGCCAATGGCATTTATGTATGATTACTTTTTGTTTGTCTACCATACCTTCCAGTGCGATTACTGATGTATACCTGTCAAACCTATGCCAAAAAGACACACAGATGTAGCAGAGTTAAAAGGAATAGTTAGCAATGGCACAATTCCTTTTAGTTCTGCTACTTCCAGGTAATAGAATTACTTGGACACGAAACATGCATAGATCAGGAATATCCACTGAATGTAATGCCCACATGTGGACCATACCTAATGTATTGTGAACCTAGCCTAACTGAAATCTAATTCCATATTTTTTTTACAATAAATAATAATACAATAGATAGAAATTGCCCAAGAACCTTTTTAAGCCTCATGCCCACGGCTATAAAAATAGATCCCTGAAAGACAGATAACTACCATGTACATGCTCATACCATTTTCTACTCACTCTCATCAATAAAAAGAGCTATTCTCATCTGGAAGTACAGGTAACAATTAGACCTACAATGAGATTCTGAAATGTGAAAATGATGCGAGAATATCTCCAATGACTTAAAGGGGTTCTCCAAAAAAGAAACAAAATGAAAATACTGAAAAACATTGTTATAAATAAACTGTTAAACACCTTTAATCATTTATAATGGCTCGGTTTGTCCAGCGGAGGAATTAAAATGGCCACTGTCAGATTCCTGGACATGGAATCCGTCCTCCTAATGACACTGCAGGACAGCCTGTGTGAGAATGCAGAGCACAGAGCAGGAGCCCTATGTAAACTCCAGTCTCTGCCGAAATCAGCACTGTGAAGCTGAAGCTGAAGTCACCTCACATAGAACACACAGGCTGAAGTGTTTTGTAATGACACTCCTCCGCCACAGCAGCGTGCGTATGGTTCTCATTCCTATCCTTCAGCTTGTGAGTACGCGGTGAGAGGAACTTCATTCTGAAGCACACGGATACAGCTAAGCATGGTGACAGGTCCTCTTTAAAAATGGATAGCACAAAAATACAGTCATGTGCATGAGGCCTAATGTGGTTTAAAGTGATCCATCTTATTCATCATCTGACAGTAGAATGGAGCTAGCAGAGATTAGGACATAATTATTGGATCAGACTACAAACAGAGTTGGTTTGTTGTCTGTTACTGTGGAGTGACATAGGTCCACATAGGTGCTGTAGACAAAATGTTAAGATTTATAATCAAAGCTATTTATAAAGTTGCTGCATGATAGCTTATGCCTAGGATAGGCCTTCAGTGTGTGTCGCATGTGAGCTCTTGTTGCGATTCCTATTTGACTGCGTCTAGTACTGCAGCTGAACCCTGTTCACTTTACTAGGATAGAGCTGCATTACTAGACACACGGCTCTGCCGCAGACAGTGACATGCTGGTTACTTTTATTAAAAACAGCCTTGACCTTTTCTTTCTGCTTATTGGTGGGGTTTCCAACAAGATCAGACCTCCATACTGATGGCCTACATGTTCTACTTAAAATTGAATAACTCTATAATTTCATGAAATGACTTACCTTGCATTGATCCTGAGTTTTAACCATATAAGGGCCTCACAGGACACACAGGAGTTTTTAATCATAAAATGTCATAGAAAACACTTGCATTCTTCCTTACTACATACAGTTTTCATGGCATCATGGCCCGTTTCCAAACAATTGTAAAGCACATATTTTGTCTGCCCTTTTTCCCACTATAGAAAAGGAAATGTGAAAGTGCCAGAAAAACAAACAGATCCTTGAGCATGCTACACTTAAAAAAATGCTTTAAAAAAAAGCCATCAAGTTTAGAAAAACACCAGTACCAAAAACAAAAGCTTATTTGTCCTACATTTTATATTTCGCATAGACTTTCAGCTAACATATGGAGTTGGTGTTTTTACGGCAAAAAAATAAAAATACCAAAAACTGCAGGTGCAATAAATACCACTAAAAATCTGTGGCCCAGATTTCTGAAATCCTGTAGGTGTCATAAACTTAGAGAGGATATCTAAACCTGCACCAGATTTATCACAGGGGCTCAGGCTGGATGATATATTTGGTGTAGGGACAGACACTTTTGTCTAACTCTGTACGAAGTATTGGTTGGCTTACTTTGAGACAAAAATTTATGCCAGAATTGTGAAACAATTTTGCCACAAATGGTGCATCTTAGGCCACACCCCATTTCCAGCAAAATTCCACACCTTCCCGCTACCCCCCCCATTGTAAATACGTTGGAAAAAAGTGTAAAAACCGCAGTTGTGCCACTTTTAGACAGATTCTAGGCTCAGATACATTAGTAAATCTGGACCTATGTGTGAACCCACCCTTAGCCCCCTTTTACACCTTACATTTTTAATGCAGTCTTTGTACCTGAAACTAAGATCCAGAAAATAGGAATAACATAAAGCAGTCAATTATACAACTTCTGATTTTGACCTAAAAATATTGTTAATACAGCTTATATAGCTGCATTAGCTACATTGAATATTCTAAAATGTGAACTTTCCCAGCATTTCTGGTGCGAATGGACCCAGTGCTCACCCTGGTCATTTGCATTTTGGTCAGCTATAGTCTGGAACTGTACACCGACCTGTTGTTTGAAAACTCTCCCAACCCATTATCTATCCCCAGGTAAGATTTGTCTGTTGGCAGCTAAGGACTACAATAGAGGTTCTGACTCTGGTTCAGACTACAATAGAGGTTCTGACTCTGGTTCAGACTACAATAGAGGTTCTGACTCTGGTTCAGACTACAATAGAGGTTCTGACTCTGGTTCAGACTACAATAGAGGTTCTGACTCTGGTTCAGACTACAATAGAGGTTCTGACTCTGGTTCAGACTACAATAGAGGTTCTGACTCTGGTTCAGACTACATTAGAGGTTCTGACTCTGGTTCAGACTACATTAGAGGTTCTGACTCTGGTTCAGACTACATTAGAGGTTCTGACTCTGGTTCAGACTACATTAGAGGTTCTGACTCTGGTTCAGACTACATTAGAGGTTCTGACTCTGGTTCAGACTACATTAGAGGTTCTGACTCTGGTTCAGACTACATTAGAGGTTCTGACTCTGGTTCAGACTACATTAGAGGTTCTGACTCTGGTTCAGACTACATTAGAGGTTCTGACTCTGGTTCAGACTACATTAGAGGTTCTGACTCTGGTTCAGACTACATTAGAGGTTCTGACTCTGGTTCAGACTACAATAGAGGTTCTGACTCTGGTTCAGACTACAATAGAGGTTCTGACTCTGGTTCAGACTACAATAGAGGTTCTGACTCTGGTTCAGACTACATTAGAGGTTCTGACTCTGGTTCAGACTACAATAGAGGTTCTGACTCTGGTTCAGACTACAATAGAGGTTCTGACTCTGGTTCAGACTACATTAGAGGTTCTGACTCTGGTTCAGACTACATTAGAGGTTCTGACTCTGGTTCAGACTACAATAGAGGTTCTGACTCTGGTTCAGACTACATTAGAGGTTCTGACTCTGGTTCAGACTACATTAGAGGTTCTGACTCTGGTTCAGACTACATTAGAGGTTCTGACTCTGGTTCAGACTACATTAGAGGTTCTGACTCTGGTTCAGACTACATTAGAGGTTCTGACTCTGGTTCAGACTACATTAGAGGTTCTGACTCTGGTTCAGACTACATTAGAGGTCAGTGAAAATCCACGTATGTGTGAATGAGGCCTAAGATTGCAACAACTTTTGAAAAATTCCAGTTGATAAATCGAGCTTGAACCAGCTCAACAGACCATGCCCAATGTCAAAATGCTAAATCTTTGCACAAATTAGGGCGGGTTCGCATTGGTGTTATGGAATTCCATTATAGGTTCCGGTATAACAAAGTTATAACAGAATATAAAGGAAATTTAGGATGGAATGTAAAACGGAAGGCTTCCGTTTTGCTCCGTCTTAATACATGTCTATGGGGACAAATAACTGTTCCGTTTGGTTCTGTTAATTGTCCTGTCGAATGACGGAATTCCATAATGCAAATGTGAACCCACCCTAAGCTCAAAAAGTCATAGACCTTTATAATGACTTTTTGAAGCCAGCATTCATCCTAGAATGCAGGATTTGATATATTTACCCCATAGAGTTTTTCATGCAAATATCCTTGCATTTTTTTCAGTTTTTTTGGTAAATGCCATTTTTTTTAGCAATATGCAGTTTGCTGAAGCTAGGGCCTTTTTATGCATTTCTCTCTACTGCCTTCTCCATAGAACTTCAAAAACACCTGGATAAAAAACACACATTAAAAATGTACATTAAAAAGTCAAAGAAAAACAGCTCAAATTGATGGCGTTTTTACAGGCATTTTAAAAATGCAAAAAATGGTCAAAAAAGGCCTAAGGTTTTCAACTATACATCTTAGCAAGCGTCCTAAACCTGCAACGATGCATGCAAAAAATTGATGACAGTATTCTCAGTTGTGATGTCTAATCAACTACAACTGATCGTTCATATAATAAACTGTTTGAAAAAATCTGACATGGCAGATCAAATTTTCAACAGATTGTCCATAAGTAACATCTAGAGTGAATGCAGATACTGTATAGTCATGATTATTTTAAGCAAGAAAGATCTAGTGTCTATTATCTAGCCCTTCTGTCTAGTATCCTAATATTAATGGCTAGCTTAAACAGTTCTGCAAAACTGTATCAATTTGACATAAGCAATTACTGTGTCTTGTCAAATGTTTGCATTGTTTTTGATCTGCAAAAGAAGCAATGTCTTGTTTAAAATACCATTCTGTTTTATGTACTCAGTTTCTATGCTGAAGTACTTTACTGCATGGTTACAGACTACAAACAACCACTGTAGTCTGTTGCTAACTTACAGAAAGTGGAAGAGGATGCAGATGGAAGAAGTATGACTGCAGTGTCACACTATACACAGTCTGAAACCAAGGAGATGCAAAACAATTTTATGTTTTTAATCATGAACAGTTACTTATTTTTTTTAATTTAGAATGCATTCCAAAAGTGTAGAAACTAGGGGGGAAGGGGGGGATGTTGAGCGGGAACTACTGCTGTAGGAGCCATAGTAGCTGCTACGGGGCCCACGAGATCAGGGGGTCCCAGACAGGCAATAATTTTCCCTTCAGTATTTGAGACCATAGCAGGCTTTAAAACAAGACCAGTCATGGTGCTAGCCATACAGTCAGAGATAGAGCCTTTAGAAACCGGGTGGGGAGTGAGATCTGCAAGTAATACCTGTAGATCTCATCCCCAAACATGAAGTGGCCCAGGTTATGCAGCCTGAGATAGAGCTGGTAAAAGGAGCCTTCTCCAGCCAGCTATGGTCTTGGAAAGCATGGAGTAGGAGAGAGGGCCAGTAGATGACATGCTAACTCTCCACGAGTAAGTACTATGTATGACCTGAGATGTAATATAGACTTCTTTGAATGTTACCCTCTCCTGCCCCTATTAATCACAGAACATACCTTGTGGTTTTTCTTTCCAGAAAAGGAGAGATAAGAAGAGAGCTTGCCCAGCGAAAAAAACCCTTCTGTGCCTTATAAGGCCATTTACTGATGTCACAATCCAGATATTTACCAGCATCTAGATCACAGCATAAAATAAGTCTCGCCGAACATTTACCTTGTCCCTATACTGTCCCGTTTTCAAGATAAACAATATTATTGTATAAAAGTAGTAAAACATAAAAAAAGATGCATATTTGGTATCAATGTAATCTTACCGACCCAGAGAATAAAATGTTATTTATGCCACGTGTTTTTTTTTTTTTGCAGCATTCTCCAACAAAACAGGCCTCAAAGAGGGTGAGTTCTTTTGCATATGTGTCTCAAATGGTCATTTCTGTGCAGTTCTGTGGCAATCATAGGTTGATTGGACAGGGGATACAAATGCTGTGATGTATGGTATCAAAAATATTATTATGAATGTAAAATAATGCAATAAATGGCTTTATACTTTATAAAGTAATAATGGGAATTTATACTATCTTGGTATTACCACTGAACTGATGTCCACCGCTTTTTCTCTGGTGTGTCCAGTCAGATCTCTTATGTGTTATTTTTTGTTTCCTATGTGTAACCAATGTTCTTTGTTGGCACTTAGTATTCCAGAGGGAAGTTACATCTGCCTGTCCATAAACACACTAATTGCTTCATGTAGAGCTGCACTTGGTTTAGTTAACACTTTTTCCGAAGCTGGTTCACATTTTCTGAGAAGTCCTGGAATGTGTAGTAGAAGTCCAATGGCAGGTTTCTGAACTTCTGCAGCCATCCATAGTCAGTATTCCATTGTATGCTTTTCATAGTTGTCCACCACAACAGTACCAATATGTTTTTGGATGGCATCAGAAATAAATATAACCACAAGTGGTCCTACTAATGTTCTGGATGTCTGGGAAGTTAGTGCATTACAAAAATGATTCTTCCTCACTTTCTTCATGGGATGAATCTGAAGTGGGAAAATTATCCCTTGGGTTATTATTCTGTGGATATATCTGGGTATCCTCGGGGTTTCTAGGAGATGTTTCTGTGCTAAAACAGGAAATAAAGTAACTAAAATGTTAGTTATTGTTAAAAATGTAAAAGCACTCATGTAGCACAGACAAAACATATGGGAACACTTGTATTTGGCAAGATTCACATAGGGCAGTTTCAGTCTTCTGGGATGAAACAGGATTTTAAGGCAAAATAAAAATAAATTATGTTAAATGGAATCTGACCATGCCAAACTGCATCACTAGGAGATAGCTGGGGAGAGCAGTTCTGGAGGATGCCATGAGGAAGTTTTTAATCTTCATGTATTAAAAGTTACATTTTATTGAAAGGTGTTGGATTCTGCAAAGTGTCTGTTTTGAAAGTATTTCCCACCCTTGATATGGGGAGTGATCCTTGCTACAACAATTACCACACCAGGACACTGTGCCATTTCATCAGTGGACTTTGAATGAGCTGTTCAAACTTGTTTCTTTTTTTCATTAGTTCAAACAAACCTTTTGTGGAGGTTTTATCATCAGGAGTAGTGAGAATATGGATAGTTATTCTTCCAGATTCTGCTTCTTAAAGAGTTTTCAAACTTTTAGTTATTGACGACCTATCCTCAAGATAGTCCAGGTCATCAATATCAGATGGTTTGGCTTCAACACCCAAACTGGAGATGTGCAAATCAGTCAGTAACTAACTGGGTTTGTTACAAACTTCTCAAAATTTAATCTGGCAGATGAACCCAAAACTTCAGGTTTGCTTCGGACAAATCCAGTAAAATGGTGCGCAGCTCTATTTTACTTTACATGTCAGCAGAAAAACGCATGATGGAGAAAGAAGAGGGAAGCTCACATGACTCTGAGAGGAAGTGGGGATGGGGGCTTGCCCTTATTGGTTCACAGGCCGACAGACAGTCTGGATGAGCCAATCAGTGCTGCAGCAGGCAGGGAGGTGCAATTGAAGAATGACTAAAACGTAATTCTGTGTTGGGCCGTGAATGAAATTGTAGCAGTGTCTGATCTTAGGGACAGTGTACAGTTATATGCAAGCTTCTATTCTAGTGTGAGCGATAGAGGAGGGAAAGGTTAGAAAGAAGAAGAATTGTATAGAATGGGGGAAGGCAGGGAAAGCATTCAACCACAGAGTGAAAAATGAGGAGCTGAAGCTTGGTGTACCTGGCAGGGTCTTCGAGTTGCAGTTACTGCCTTATAACAGAGCTGCAGCTGTTGCAGAACCTTAAAAAAACAACACCTGCAAGAACATTTCTTCCCCCTCCCCATATTAACAGAAATACAGTTTTTTTGGGGAGAATAAGTTCAAAACTGTAAAACATGTGTTTTATCATCCAAATGATAGATATCATTTGAAATCTCAATAAAGAAAAAAAACACCTAAAATATTAGACCGAAATCTGTTTCAGAGCATCTACATACAGTTCCATTTTTTTTTAGGGAAAGGGGGTTTAGAAAAACATATACATGTGTAACAAGTGTCTTTCTGAGTGAGTGAAAATGTGAAACACTAATCCGAAATCTAAATGAGGACATCTTCAGACAATTCAATGTTTTTATTTTTGTTTGTGAAATATAGCAACACTAGTGTGCAATGTATGTCTTATAATATTATAATACAGAGGGTAGCGTTTGAAATCGCTGACTGATAATGTGAAATACTAGTTTGAAATCTGTGTAAAGGCATCTCCAGACAGTTTAATTGTTTTGGGGAGAAGGGTTGGGAAAATAGCAAATATGTGTGCAACATGTGTCTTAAAATACAGAGGTTAGCGCTTTAAATCTCTGAGTGAAAACGTGAATTACTAGGCCAATATCTGTGTCAGGGCATCTGAGACATTTCAACTTTTTTCCAAATATAGCAATACAGAATATAGGTGTGCAACGCGTGTCTTATAATACAGAGGTTAGTATTTGAAATCTGACCGATAATGTGAAATACTAGTCCTTAATCTGTGTCAGGTCATCTCCACACAGTTCAACTTTTTTTTGTTTTGCCAAATATAGCAATAGAGAGTAGAAGTGTGCAACGCGTGTTTTATAATACAGAGTAGTGTTGAGCAAATTGTGGAATTCGATCCGAATTTCAGGAACAATTTGATTCTACACGAAGCCCAATTTCCTAATGCTTTGTGGTAACAAAAGGGGGCGTGTTGACACCCAAACGGACCAAGCTATTATCCATTATCAATGTCCAAAACTTTACTTTTATCAAAATGAACCAAGCCAGTATTCAGGAGATTTTCACACTTCTCTGGCTAAGGCCAATAAATAGATCTGACCTTGCTGACAGTATCCCTTCTTGCAACTGTTGCTGTCTGCCTTCCTGACAACCATCATGTTGTCTGCCTACCATAATGTTCTGTATGGCTGCTTCTGCCTCCATCATGCCACTGCCCCCATCATGGCATGCTGTTGCCTGCCTACCACCATGTTTCGTAAGACTGCCACTGCTGCCTCCATAATACCACTGCTGCTGTCTGCCTACCGACCATCATATTCCGTAAGGCTGCTGCTGCCACGGCCTCAACTGCTACTCCTCACTGATAATCTCCTTGTGCCACCACTAAAAACGCTATGCATCTGCCACTACTACCACTACTACTATCACTACAGTACTCAAAGGGTTATTTAATTTAGAAAAAAGAAAGTTGATGGATCACCTAATAACTATGTGCAACTACATCAAAGGTCAATACAGAGATCTCACCCATGATCTATTTATATCCAGGACTGAGATCGTGACTAAGGGGCAGGGGCGTACACTGGTCTCATGCAGCCCCATAGCAAAATTTAGTATACCCCAACCAATTTCCCAGTACATGTGCATCAATTACTCCCAGGCAATGCAGAATGCAAAGCACAACGTTTCAGATTTCTGATGACTCTCTTTATTAAAGGGGTTCTCTGAGTTATATATATTGATGACCTATCCTCAGGATAGGTCATCAATATCAGATCGGTGGGGGTCCGACACCTGGCACCCCCGCCGATCAGCTGATTGAAGAGGAGGCGCGTGCCGTATCAGCGCCGCTTCCACTTTATTGTTTACATGCTGGCTGACACGGGGGTAGTGGTGAGTAGGTAATACATCGCTTCCATAGACTTGTATGGAAGCGATTCTTCCCATAGAAATGAATGGGGCGCTGAGGTGTAATTACACCTTCTCACCACTACCCCGTGTCGGCCAGCATGTAAACAGTGAAGAGGAGGCAGCGCTGATACGGCGCGCGCCTCCTCTTCAAACAGCTGATCGGCGGGGGTGCCAGGTGTCGGACACCCGCCAATCTGATATTGATGATCAATCCTGAGGATAGGTCATCAATATATATAACTCGGAGAACCCCTTTAAGCAGACATAATTTTAATTAAAAAATTATAATGAAAAGGTCATCCTTGGCCTCACCCACTTTATCTGGCTTTTATGTCTGTAAAGTGGAACAGGTGCTTTCATTCTGACCACTATATTTCTCAATGTATTCAAGCTAGACAAGCCTTGCATAAATACATTATAAATCTCATGTTTCCTATTACAAAGCTGGCTGCAAACAGGGAGAGCTCAGTGTAAAGGAATTTATGTAGTTACAATTGACTGAAATGGAAGAGTAAACATCTATTTACACTGAGATCACCCTATTTGTGGCTGCATGAAAATACAGTGTTTTCACAATGGAAAGAGAAGGATGCGTTCAGCACAGGGTTCCCTCCACCAGTAGTAGGTTTGTGGTCTGTCTTCACTGAAGGTACGCCACTGCTAGGGGGCATCCTCTAAGTCTAGAGGAAAGGAGATTTCTACATATATATATATATATATATATATATATATATATATATATATATATAAAAGATTCCTTACTGTTTGAGCAGAGAGGCTATGGAACTGTTTTCCAGAGGAGGTTATGATGGTGAGTGGTCTGGATGCATTTCTTGAGTGTAACAATATTACAAGTTACAGTTGCTAGATTTCTGAAGTAAGTTTGTTGGTCAAGGGCATTATTCTTATTGCCAGACTTGGAGTTGGGAAGGAATTTTAACCAAAGGTAAGCAAAATTTGCTTTACTCTGGATCAACACTTCAGAAGAACAAGCTGAACTGATCTTTTGTCTTTTTTATTGTTACAGACTATTTCTACTACCCACTGATCGTATCAGAGAAAAAGTTCCTGCTGATGGATAGACCCGCTTGTTGATGGTGACCAGCTGGATGACAAGACCATACTTTGCCCACTGTACACAAATGAAAACATCTGGTAGAAAATATCACAACATTTTCAGAAAGTTGAGCTTCTTTAAAATTGACCTACCTCCTCTTTCTGCAATACACAACAAGGATGATTACTCCAACCAAGGGGATTATGACCACCACAGTCCCTGCTGCACAAAAACAAAACAGAAGTACATACTATAGACTTGCCCATGACGTATTCTCGAATAAATCACTTTCCAGCAAGACCTGCTTCTCTTACCTACTGCTATGGTTTCCGTTTTCTGCCAAATACTTGTCTGTGGATCTACACAAAGAGAACAAAACAGCATATAGCAGTTTCTGAAACTAGTGACCAGTAAATACACATCTTACATAACATTATGTATTTATAAAATTAACATACAAGTGGGCAAATAATCTGGGTAGTATGCGCAGAGCAAGGGTCGTTACTGTTAGTGCATGAGGGTCATTGTTTTTGGGTACATCCACACATGGCATTTTCCCTGCAGTTATGCTGTTATGTAGTAGCAGCAGGGGCGCACCTACAGGGGGGGTCCAGCGGGTCTGGACCCCCCCTAGAACCATAAAGAAATTTTTTTTTTTTTAATACCTCAGGGCCGCACCGCAATCGCCACAGGCGGCGCGGCCCTGGTTCGTTTTGCGGGCGGCAGCAGCGCTAAAGAGGAGAGGGGAGAGAGGTTTTTCTCCTACCTCTCCTCTGCGCTGCTGTAATGTCGTATCTGATTGGTGGAGAAGCAGAGGGCGGAAGCTGCTTCTCCACCAATCATTTCAAGCCCCCGCTCCAGAGCCCCATGTGACTGGCTGCCCGGCCAGTCCTTCCACCGGGCAGAACAGCCATCCAGCCGGACCTCGCTCCCGCCGGAACAGCCATCCGGCCAGCCGACCTCCTGCTGCAGCAAGAGAAAATGGTGAGTCTGTGCCCCCCCTGCCTTGTATTGTGCCCCCCCCTGCCTTGTATTGTGCCCCCTGCCCTGTATTGTGCCCCCCCGCCCTGTATTGTGCCCCCCTTGCCCTGTATTGGGCCCCCCCTGCCCTGTATTGGGCCCCCCCTGCCCTGTATTGTGCCCCCCTGCCTGTATTGTGCCCCCCCTGCCCTGTATTGTGCCCCCCCTGCCCTGTATTGTGCCCCCCCTGCCCTGTATTGTGCCCCCCTGCCCTGTATTGTGCCCCCCTGCCCTGTACCGTGCTGCTCTGTACCGTGTCGCCCCGGCCCTGTATTGTGCCCCCCCTGCCCTGTACCGTGCCACCCTGCCCTGTACTGTGCCCTTGTCTTTTACCATGCCTCCTGTACCGTGCCCTGTACTAGGGTTGCACGATATATCGAAAACTCGGTACGGTTTCGGTACCTAGTGTGGTACCGTAGCTCGATACCGAGTTTTCTTGCCGTCCGATACTTAGAACATGGCGTGCGCATCACTTTGATGCGGTTGCCATGTTCTAATATCTGCCGTGCTGCCAGGGGCCCCGCGCCCCCTCAGATCAGCCCACCCAGGTCCCAGCCACTTAAAAAAAAAATCATACTTACCTGTTCTGGCCGCCGCTGTCCTCACTGGTTCCGCGCTCCACCTTCTTCCCTGGCGTGCACTATGACCTGACGCTATGACCTGACGCAGCGTCAGGTCATAGTGAGCGCCGGCAGGCAAGAGAGTGGAGCGGGGAACCTGAGGACAGCGGCGGCCAGAACAGGTAAGTATGATTTTTTAAAGTGGCTGGGTGGGCTGATCTTAGGTCTGAGGGGGGCACAAGACGCTGACTTGAGATCTGATGGGGGCACATTGTGTTGATCTGAGGGGGGGCCACAAGACGCTGACCTGAGGTCTGATGGGGGCACATGGGGGCACATTGTGTTAATCTGAGGTCTGATGGGGGCACAAGACGCTGGTCTGATGGGGGCACAAGACGCTGACCTGAGGTCAGATGGGGGCACAAGACGCTGACCTGAGGTCTGATGGGGGCACAAGACGCTGACCTGAGCTCTGATGGGGGCACAAGATGCTGATCTGAGGTCTGATGGGGGCACAAGACGCTGATCTGAGGTCTGATGTTGACACAAGACGCTGATCTGAGGTCTGATGGGGACACAAGACGCTGATCTGAGGTCTGATGGGGACACAAGACGCTGATCTGAGGTCTGATGGGGGCACAAGACGCTGACCTGAGCTCTGATGGGGGCACATTGTGTTGATCTGAGGTCTGATGGGGGCACAATGTGTTGATCTGAGATTTATTATCCCTGTACAGTGACATCACTGTGTTTATTAGCCCTGTACGGTGACATCACTGTGTTTATTATCCCTGTACAGTGACATCGCTGTGTGTATTATCCCACTGCAGGAAGAGGTAAGTGGTCTGTGTTTGTGTGTTTGTTTTCTATTTTTCAGGGTCGTGAATGCAGAGGACTACGTCGGATTCGGTGGACTACGTCGGACCAGCTTTTTTTTTTTTTTTTTTTTTTTATAAAATGGTCAAACAGGGGTCTGGGGAGTGTTTATTTCAATAAAATGTTTTATACTTGTGTGTGTGTATTTTTTTTTACAATACTACAGTTTTAGTAATTACGGCTATCTACAGACGGCCCTGATTACTAATACTGGGCTTAGTGCTTGCCGGTATGGCAGGCCAGCACTAACCCCAACATCTATTACCTCGGCACCCACCGCCACCAGGGGTGCCGGGAAGAGCCGGGTACCCGCAGGACCGGACCTTCTAAATTGAGGGTCTGGCTCTGGGGCGGCTGCAGGCTGGTACCATTAGGCTGGGAAGGGCCAATAACCGTGTCCCTTCCCACCCTGGTAGTGCCAGGCTGCAGCTGCTGGTTGTATCTGGCTGGTGAAGGAAAAAAGGGGGGGGACCCCATGCCATTTTTTTTCCAAAAATTTCATTATTTAAAAAAAAAATGGCATGGGGTCCCCCCCTTTTTTCCTTCACCAGCCAGATACAACCAGCAGCTGCAGCCTGGCACTACCAGGGTGGGAAGGGACACGGTTATTGGCCCTTCCCAGCCTAATGGTACCAGCCTGCAGCCGCCCCAGAGCCAGACCCTCAATTTAGAAGGTCCGGTCCTGCGGGTACCCGGCTCTTCCCGGCACCCCTGGTGGTGGTGGGTGCCGAGGTAATAAATGTTGGGGTTAGTGCTGGCCTGCCATACCGGCAAGCACTAAGCCCAGTATTAGTAATCAGGGCCGTCTGTAGATAGCTGTGATTACTAAAACTGTAGTATTGTAAAAAAAAAATACACACACACAAGTATAAAACATTTTATTGAAATAAACACTCCCCCAGACCCCTGTTTGACCATTTTAAGAAAAAAAAAAAAAAAGCTGGTCCGACGTAGTCCATCGAATCCGACGTAGTCCTCTGCATTCACGACCCTGAAAAATAGAAAACAAACACACAAACACAGACCACTTACCTCCTCCTGCAGTGGGATAATACACACAGCGATGTCACTGTACAGGGATAATAAACACAGCGATGTCACCGTACAGGGATAATAAACACAGTGATGTCACCGTACAGGGATAATAAACACAGTGATGTCACTGTACAGGGATAATAAACACAGTGATGTCACTGTACAGGGATAATAAACACAGCGATGTCACTGTACAGGGATAATAAACACAGCGATGTCACTGTACAGGGATAATAAACACAGTGATGTCACAGTACAGAGATAATAAACACAGCGATGTCACTGTACAGGGATAATAAACACAGTGATGTCACAGTACAGGGATCGGCGTCTCGTGCCCCCATCAGACCTCAGGTCGGCGTCTCGTGCCCCCATCAGACCTCAGGTTCTTCTTTATTTTGGCGAGGTATCGTATCGGTATCGAACTCAAAATTCTGGTATCGTGACAACCCTGCCCAGTACCTTGCCTCCTGCCCTGTACCGTGCCTCCTGCCCTGTACCATGCTTTCTGCCCAGTACCTTGCCTCCTGCCCTGTACCGTGCCTCCTGCCCTGTACTGTGCCTCCCTGCCCTGTACGGTGCCTCCCTGCCCTGTACCGTACCGCCCTGCCCTGTACCATGCTTCCTGCCCTGTACCGTACCGCCCTGCCCTGTACCGTGCCGCCCTGCCCTGTACCGTGCCGCCCTGCCCTGTACCATGCCTCCTGCCCTGTACCATGCTTCCTGCCCTGTACCATGCCTCCTGCCCTGTACCATGCCTCCTGCCCTGTACCATGCTTTCTGCCCTGTACCTTGCCTCCTGCCCTGTACCATGCCCCCCTGTCCTGTACCGTGCCTCCCTGCCCTGTACTGTGCCGTCTCCTTACTGGCATTTGGCACTATATTGGCATAATTTGGGGGAACTATGGGGGCATCTGGTGGCTCTAAAGGGGCATTTTGTTTACTGGCACATTATAGGGGGCACGATAGAGGAGATTGGCACTATAGGGGCCTCATTTGGGGGCATCTGGTGGCTCTAAAGAGTCACTTTTTTACTGCCACATTATGGGGGGGCACTATGGCATCTGGCACTAAGGGGTAATTTTTTTCTGTCACATTATGGGAGGTACTATAGGGCAGAGCAGCACTATAGGGGCATCATTTGCAGGCACTATGGGGTCATCTGGTGGCTCTAAAGGGGCATTTTATACTGGTACTTTATAGGGGGCACTATGGCATCTGGCACTAAGTGGGCAATTTTTACTGGCACATTATGGGGGAGAGGAGCACTATAGGGGCCTGTGATGGGGCAGTAAGAAGGGGCATTTTTTACTGGCATATTATGGGGAACACTATGGGGGAGAGGAGCACTATGAGGGCATTTACTGGGGCACTATATAGGGGTATTTTATACTGGTATACATTATTGGGATATTAGCTCAACTGCGGGCACTAAGCTGTGGTATTATTGTGAGCTTTACTACTACTGGGGGGCTATGGGGAACATGATGTCTAGTATGGGCACTATGGGGACATCATTACTACTAAGTGTGGTCTAGCAGATAATTATTTCTATTGGTGGGATTTTGGGGAGCACTGTTACTTTTGGGGGGCACCCTGGCATAATATCATTAGTCTAGGCGCAGTTATTTTTTAGAACACTGTGTGCCAATAATTAATAAAGGGGGCACTATCTGTGTGGTAGTAGTATTTTTCAGGGGACAGTTTCTGCAGTATAGTATTGGGGGAGCACAGCGGGCACAGTATTGGGGGTGGCAGGATGAGGTGTTCAGAAGATGTAAAGATGATGGAAATGTGGGAAACTAATGTCTGTTTATATCTCTGCAGAGACGAGAGATGGCTGAAAAATCTTCATTGCGGTCTTGTCCGAATGGAGAAGATGAGGAAAGAGAACGTCTACAACAAAGGTGACATCACTGGATGTAACAGGTATGGGGCGCTGTGTAGGAGAGGAGATGCTCCGGCTCCTCCCTCTGCCATTTACAGAAGGAGGATTCAGAGCTGGGTGAGGATGACCAAAGGGGGTCAGCAGGGCACAGGCAGGTGGCAGATGGTGGGGGGGGGACACTCAGGCCTGGAGCAGGATCTGGGGAGGGAGGAGAGCGGAGGATCTTCCTGGCTGTAGCCTGCTGTTGTATATTGTATAATGTGAAGCAGGCAGTGCAGCCAGGACACGTCCTCCCCTCTCCATATGATGTATAGAACTGGGCCTCAACCATATCATTTCAGCTGTAGTGTTTGTTGGGAGTGGTCTATTAGATATGGGAGGGGCTTTTAATAATGGGCGGGGCCAATTTTTCACCGCGGCGCACTATGCGCGCCGCAGCTTTACTCTGCTATTATGTCTTTAATGTATGTGGGCGTGGAGAAAAATAGCCCCACCCACAAGACGCCACACCCTTTTTCCTTTTCGGACCCCCCCCCTAGAAAAAATTCCTGGGTGCTCCCCTGAGTAGCAGTCATGTTTTCAGGACTTGCCATGCAGCCTCCATGCCTTGCTTGACGTAAAGGCTTTATCATGTGCCATGTTTTGTTTTTTGCAGTGATTTTGTAATATTCATAGCAAGAAAAAAAGGTCACAAAACCTGCACATTTAAAAAAGTTTTCACACAGTCAATATTTTGGTCAGTGTTTGATCAGTGATTTTCATTAGTTATTTTGAACCAAAACCAGGAGCAGGTAAAAAAACTGGTGCAAATCTTTCCATTATCTATGTGTAGACTCATGGTTTTGGCTCACAATCACTGATGGAAACCACAGACCAAACACTGAGTGTGTGAAAGCAGGTCTAAGGGTGGTGTTACACACCTGTTTTTGTTATAGTTTTTATACCATGTTTTGAGTGAAAGCTGGAAGTGGATACAGCAGGAAGGAGAAATGCAAGTCCTTCCTACATATCTCCTTCCCTTCCTCCTACTTCTGACTTTGGCTCCAAAAACTGCCACAAAAAGTTGCATGTGACACCACCCTAGAGGCCCTTCGTTGCATAGTTTTAAAACACATGTAAAAATTGTGTTTTAAGCTTTTCAATGGCATTTTTACATGTATATTGTTGTTTTTTTTGGAAGTTCTGAAGAGAAGCCATCGACGCCATTGTGGAATTTCAAGTTACATTTGCCGCTTTTTACAATTTCCATTTATACCTGTGATCTCTGCTTCATTGCTGCCTGGAATTGAATGGTTTTCACAGTTCTAGTTGATGAACCCCATCAATCAGGGTCCTATGACATGTCCTAATGTCATGTCAAAAAATTCAGTCTAAAATTCAGGGAAACCCCTTTTATCACAATCCACCAATCTTCCCATATTCACTTTGCATCAGTCTGTGTGTTTATCATCCATCGTACTCACCCTGTCTGAACATTGGGCAATGTAATGGGGAGCTAAGGCAATACATGAACATTGTTAGAATATGACAACAAAAAAGTCCACAAGTAAGGTATTTATCTATTGGGTACCATAAAACTATATGTAAACTGTACAAATATATATAAATGCTGAAAATCAGAAATAGTTATTACTGCTGGGCAAAACTGAGATTAATATTTTAAGTTGTCACTGACCTGGGGCGCTTGTACTTTGCACAGGAGTTAAGAAATCAGCAGCGGTGCTTCGTTTCACTGTTGCAGTATAACCAGTTTTTTCCATTACAGCTGCGGTCGTGGAAACAGTGGCTTGCTCACTTACTGTCTTCCCAGTATCTTTAGGAAATAACGTCTGTGTAATTAACTGTAGTCCTGAAAACAAGATATATGGAAGCTAATGATTACACTGGCACACACCAAGGAGACACCAGTATGTGTTGGAAGGCAGAAAGGCTCAGTATTAATATTATATGTGCACTACTTAGGTCAAAAATAATCAAAAAATGTTGGAAAATGTTTCCACATGAATATCAAAATATAAATTGGCCAGTACTATCAGAAATATTGTTTAAATTTAATGATGATTTTGTTCCTATGAGCAGGCATACAGTTAAGCTATAATTTACACCAGTTTCCCAAGCGATGCAGGCAATACCAATACAACTAAAGGGTGTATTAGACAGCCCAATTTAACAGGTGATTGTCTGGAAGGAAGCATTCCTTCCCGGCAATCATCTGCTTGCTAGCGGAGGAGACTGTTGCCATCGCTCTTCCCTATACTGAATCATTGTTTGCCAGCAGCAGATTAGGCACCACGATCTGCCACCCGCAAACGATTAATTTCTTAACCTGTCAAAAGATTCGGATAGCACGATGGACATTGGGCAATCGGCGGCAGTATCAGACTGCCAGATGTCTAATCACTGAAAAATCGGTAGGTGTAATACACCCTTAAGGGTTCATGCCCCTATTGTGGCCTGCAAACAGCTTGTCTGCAAAATACGAGTACCAGCCGTTCTGGCGCCGCATCACTGATGCGGACCCATTCACTTGACTGGATCCACAATCTGGAAGGTCGGTGCTGAACGGAGGCACAGATCGGAAGCACTATGGAGTGCTTTCATGGGGTTTCTGTCCGTGCCTCCGCACCGGTGCGAATCATTGGATGCAGATCACGGACCCCATTGAAGTGAATGGGTCCACGATCCACATGAGGCAGCCCCATATTGGATTCCTGTGTATTGCGGACCGCAGCTCGGGCCCAGCTGACATAGGGTCATGCATGAGCCCTAAGGCTTAGATCAGTTATTTCCATGAGTTATTGTGAGCCAAAAGCAGTAGTGAAGCCTAATCATACATCAGGTGTAATGAACATCTGTTGTGTGTTTTTGACCCACGTCTAATTTTGGCTCAGAATAACTGATCAAATAACTGAAGTATGAACTCAGCCTAAGCCTCACCCACTTTTCAGAAAACTGATAAGCATGGTGTGAAAGTGCAAAAGGTGCATAATGCCAATTGTGCCAAAAATCTGCAATGTTTTAGTTTTTTTTTTATTCTACAAAACTTTACACCACCTTTGATAAACTCATCCCATAGTTGGAAATGCATAGAGAACAACCACATTTATCCAAACACTTGCACATGGCATTTTCACTAACCTGGAGAGAGTGTTTGTTCTGGAGTAGCGTGCTCATACGTAGTGGAAAGCTTGATCATGGGAGTATGTCCAGGAATTTGTGTTGTTTGTGTAGCTTTCGCATGTGTAGTATGCAGTGTCTCATGGATCTTGACTGTTGAGGATATTATTGTAAATCTTTCTACTGTTGTGGATGATGAAGTGGAAACTTGACTTGGACTTGATTCTAGAGAAAATAAATATTAAACAATTACTTCTATTTTTGACAGTATTCTTTCTTTGCTTTACTTTTTCATATATATATATATAGAGGGGTTACACTCGGGATCACCTTTGCTGGGGTCAAAGGACACTCGTCTGTATCATCCAATTCAGATCAGACACCGAGGTATAAGTTTGAAGCTGACTTGTAGCCAGGTTTAATGATAAGGTTGCAGATAAAATAACAAAACAACAAAAGAAAACCTCGCCTGACCGGCACTTACTATACATACGACGTTCCTGTCTACCTGCTTGAGGGCTTTCCCCTCTCAGCTCACAAAATAAGACTTTCAGCAACCTTTTACTCATGTTTGGCTCACTCACACAGACAGACAGACTTTCTGTGTCCCCAGGCAGAGAGAGACTGACTGACCTCCTGGTCTGTTATATCCCCACCCTCTGTACTGCTTCATTAATTATCTCACAGGTGAGAGGCTTTCATCTGCTACTTCACATAAGAGAGGAAACTTGGAGAAATATACCTCCCTTCCACCACCAATCCTGTATTGATAATATATATATATATATATATATATATATATATATATATATATACACTAACAAAAAGTGTTTTAAAAAAACAGAATATGTTTTACACAGTATTTTAGTATTGTAGAGTCTTTAAAGCAGCCCTTTTATACTTGAATGAAAGCCTTGCACACTCCTGGTATTCTCTCAATAGCTTTATGAGGTAGTCCTATGGAATGACTTTTCAACAGTCTTAAAGGAGTCCCCAGAAGTGCTGAGCACTTGTTTGCTGCTTTACCTTCATTCTGCAGTCCAACTTATCCCTAACCATCTCAATGGGGTTAAGGTTGGGTGATTGTAGAGGTCATGTTAAATAGCCCTTACAGTTCATATCCTGAAAGTGTGTTTGGGGTCATTGTCCTGTTGAAAAACAAGTGATGGTCCCACTAGGCACAAAACAGATGGCAGGACATGCCATTGCAGAAAGCTTCAGAATGATGTAGTAGCCATGCTTGTTAATCGAGCCTTGAATATTGAATAAATCACCAACGGTCACTACAGTGTCCTGGAAAATCAGGAAGATTCAAAACTAAGGGGATCATTTACTAACAGAAATTCATTATTTTTGGCTTATTTCTGGTGCAGTTTGCACTTCAATCTGTGACTTTTCCCTTCTCACGCCAGGTCTAGAAAAGAGGGTGTGGAGTGGGCAGGGAATTTCTATGGGAAGAATCGCTTTCATAGACTTGTATGGGAGGGATTCTTCCCATTGAAATGAATGGGGAACGGCGCGCGCCTCCTCTTCAAACAGCTGATCCGACACCTGGCACCCCGTCGATCTGATATTGATGACCTATCCTGAGGATAGGTCATCAATATATATAACTCAGAGAACCCCTTTAAGACCAGTGTCTAAAATGGCGGTCTTAATAAATGACCCCCTAAATCTTTTTAGGCAAGCTTATCATGTTCCTTAAAGGGGGTGTCCCACGAAAAATATTCTACAGTTTTCAAACCAGTACCTGGATCTGAATACTTTTGTAATTATATGTAATTAAAAATTTAGCATAGCCACTGAGTTATACAATAAAATCTATCTGTATAGCGCCACCTGCTGTTTGTTTTTTTCTTATTTCTTTGACCAGCTCACTGAGAAGGGCTGCACATGCTCAGTTTCATCCTTTACCTGCCTCCTGAGCTGTGATAGGGAGAGCTGAGACACGCCTCCTGAGCTGTGATAGGGAGAGCTGAGACACACCCCCTGAGCTGCAGTAGAAAAGACCCTCCCTTTGAGCCATCAGCTTGATATAAATCAGAGCAATGAATAGGGAGATCTCTGGATCCATTTGTATAGGTATGGGGCTGGTTCTAGCTTTGTAAGAAATAGGTTGTCATGTACTATATGATGTCTGATTTTCATTTTTTACATTAGTCATGGGATAACCCCTTTCAATTGACTCTTTTCTATTTGTCCTCATGCCCTTCATTCTTCAGAACAAAACACCATCATTCAACAGTCATTTTGCCCTATACTTAATCTGCTGTTCCCTGTAATAAGGGACATTTGCCCTATTGCTACTACACAAAGCCATCAACTCACTAGGGCACTAGGAAGAATTAACTTGCACAATGTTTTATGCCATTGTTTACACTTATACTGTATTATATTGTTAAACTGCATTTTATGATCCGGCTGCTATCTTCTAGCTTAGTACAGGGCACACTAACGGTATGGCGCTCCTTGTCAAAATCAGAAATGTTATTCACTAGTCATTCCCCTTTGACTCCTTGTGTGCTTTACTCCCCCGTCTTATGGGGCAGACCTTCAGTGCTCAGTCAGACATATGGAGTAATTTACAATCTCGTACTATAGCGGACTGTATGCCTAACAATAGACCTCCTGATCAAGCCACTATTGAGTCTCTATTTCCAGACATTACTTTGAATTTCCTTCAGCAACATCAAGTAAAAACTCTATGCTCTAGTTATCTATCAAACCATAGGGCCATTAGGGAACTTTCATGGTTTGAAAAAATGCTTCTTACCCACACTCATGCTAGGTGTAAGTTGTCTACTTTATATGGTCACTTACAACTGTCAGAAAGTTCAGCAACTCCCTCCTTTTTGGAAGCCTGGGAAAAAGAGCTAAATATATCTCTCCCCCCAGAGGATAAATCTTTTATCCTTACACACTCACATGGTTTTTCTCCTTGCATCAAAATTCAAGAAAACCATTATAAACTGCTTACACAGTGGTACAAAACACCCGACCTTATGTACCAGCAAGGTCTTACAAATGATAGGATGTGTTGGAGATGCCGTGCTCATGTTGATTCTCTAAGTCACATATGGTGGTTTTGCCCATTGATTACCCCTTTTTGGGAGATGATTGAGAAGCATGTGCGGGTCATAGAGAACTCTGATTTCTCTTTAACAGCTGATCTCGTATTATTGGCTCGGCCTGCTCCTACCTTTAAACCATCTAAAATGTCATTAAAGACATATCTGATCGCTGCAGCTAAGTGTCTGATACCTTTAATGTGGCTTCAAGCTATACCACCGTCTGAGGACCAATGGCTTGAGAAGGTGGATCAAATATGTAGAATGGAGGAGCTGTCCAGCTGGCAAGTCCATAAACATGATCAGTTCCTAAAAATATGGGGTCCATGGCTACAACATATGAAAATACGAACATAATACATAGTGGGTTTGGCATCTCCTCTATTCCTGCATACCATTGCTTCGCATGCTGCTTGTAATCGAGGGTTTGTTGATGTCCCTACATTGATTCTCACGTCCCCCCCCCCTTTTTACCCCCAAAGTCCCTCCCCTAACTACCCCCCTCCCCCACGCCTTCCATCATTCATCTCTTATACACTTGCTATCTGAAAGTACTGATATTGTGGCAAAAAAAAACAAACTGCATTTTATGTGTATTGTAATATATCCTCAACAGTTCACTTACACTGTTATTGCACTATATCTGCATTGCACTGGGAATTTCTACTTATGCACTGAGAAGCTAGTAATTTTCCACAGTTACTATTATGGATTATGCAAAGTTTTGGAGGGAAAAAACAAACATGACCTTTTGACTGTCTGGTTAATTCTGTTGTTTATGAAGACTTGTTTATGAAAAGAAGATGGTTGGCCCTCGAACTATAATGTTGTTCTGAGTGCAATGTCTTAATACACCACAGCACTCAGAATCACTGGGAGCAATTTAAACAGGAATATGTTCCTGTTTTTTGTGGAACTCGAGTAGTCTGCCTTGATGGAATCTTAATGTGACCTATATCAGCCTTAACTAAATTGTCCCTAAGAGTTTTTGGCCACCTGTAGCACATCCTCAGGGGGCTTCTAAATACTGCTACTACATGTAGGTATGCTTTATTAAGCAGATGTCAGTGTTTCTGTATGAACTGACGTATTTTAGGTATAAATAAGTGATAGGTGACAATATGAGCTAGACGGGTGGTGCTTTTGGTCCTATCCAGGTTTTTCTCTTGGTTCAAGATTGTTCTTTCTTTGAATAGTAGTTACCTGGGGTAGCCCCTGTCTTCAAATTTCTTGAGCATTTTATCCAGAAGTTTCACGTAACTCGAGAATACTAACTATTCTCAACACTCTTAAATTGAGATCTTGGTAATGAGCCCTTTGTTGTTATGGGATGATTATTGGTGTAGTATAGCAGGGTATTGCAGTCATTGGGTTTAGTCAAGATGTCAGCAGAGAGTGCACCCTTCTCGTTTTTTATTTTAACCATGTCCGAGAAGTTAATTCTGGTGAGATCAATGTGTGATCTAAATTATAGATCCTTATCGATGTTGTTATGGAAATTCGAGAAAGTATAAAAGGATTCAGATTCACCCTGCCATATGCAGAATATATTATCGATTTATCACCATATGATGGGATTTGTCTAGAATACAGTATTGTTATAGACCCAGTGTGCTATAAAAGTATTTGCATAAGGCAGGGCCACACTGGACCCCATTGCAGTCCCTTTCCTCTGCATGTAGAAATCTTGAAACATAAAAAAATATTTTGTAGGACAAATCTCAATAATTCAATGCAACAATTCTGCTCAGATAGTTATAGGGTTGAGGTGGATAGGATAGATGTAATTGCTTCTATGTATATAGACTGTTCGCATCGAGAGTCAACAGTAAACTCTCATGTAGAATGTTCTGTAATCCAGGAAACAGAAAAAAGGCAATTTGTAATATGTTGTGTTCCACTGAGGCCAAGGTCTTAGAGGAAATGTTAACCACTGGATTTATACCTGTGACCTTGTCTATATCCTGGTATGTCCTTGATTTTTTCTCTACTCCACCCTCCCACTAGAAGGTTCTAGTTTAGTTAGAAACTGTATATAAGGAGAACAGTTAAAGTCCCTAGTTGTCTGCAGAAAGGGGCCAGTGTTTAGTAGAAGAGACTCTGCCAGATGGCACAGGTGATTAGAAGAAGGCATTGAAATAGGAATACTCTGCCACAGACCCTAGGCTACCAGCTCCTTAGCCAGGATACCAGCCTTCTAAAAGAGAGAGAGAGGGACAGCTAGCTCAGGCCTTCTCTCAGCCCAAAACCTTCTTCTGCCAGGTAGGAGTTTGGAGAAGCCAGCTCAGTGTCTTGCCTGTATTCTTTTGCACTTGAGTTCCTCCAGTAAAGAAGCACTCTGGTTTACTCTAAACCCTGACTCTCTGCGACCTGCCTGCTACTTTCTGTTGCACTACTATTTTAGAACTCGCATTAAACTTACATTAAAGTCATTGAAGTCAAAGTCACTTGCAACTTGTGATCTGCAATTGAAAATCCATCAGGTCTGGATTTTTTGAAACTGTAACGACGTAGCAGCATGTTGTATGTCACATTGCGACACCACTGACAATCATTAGGTACATTGTTTGAATACCACATAAGACATGTGGTAGAGCAATGATTTAGCTTACCAGTCACTGGAGTTATTGGTTCTGATCCTATCCCCAAGTGACCTCCTACTCTGACTAGCTAATTCACAAATCATCTTTAGTGTGTACTTTATGTCAGGCTCTATATTCATTCCTATGAGACTGACATCAAGGCTCACACAAGAATGAATAGAGAAATTGAAATCCTTTTCACATTAAAGCGTATTCCAGGATTTTGTTCTTGATTGTCTATCTTCAGGAAAGACCTTCATTATATGATCATCAGAGGTTCGACACCCCACAACCCCTCCGATCATCTATGTCAAGGTAGTTCCAGAAGTCGGCGCCAAACTACACAGTGAACACGGTGATAGTCGATCTATAACAAGGTCCTGGAATACCCCTTTAGGTCAGGGATACATTGAGGCTTTTTGTAGCGCTACTGATTGATTTTAATTATTAGGTGACAGCTGCAGTCCACAAGATTGCATACAACCTAATGTATTCCTTTGGACTGTGAATAGGCTTGTCAGAACTGGGGTCATGTGGGGCAAGAGCTGCACCTCTGTTCTACCACAGCGTCTTATGTGATATTCAAATGGGAAAAAAATGTAAAAAAGGGCTACTTTAATTTTTTTTTGTCTGTGAATCATTACATGCCAAAGTATCACTAAGGGTATGTCACCAAAGACTACTCTACCGAACTATTTGCACAGACACATAGCTGTGGTTCACCCTGTTAAAGTGCCAGTTTTATTTTGTTCTTTCAAGGCTTCATTTCTGTGTTATGTCATTTTTTCCTAATATGCAAATGAGGCACTTGGTGCAACAAGGGCGTCACCATTACTCTTGTTGCACCCAAACTCTCCTCCTATCTCTGGCCCGCCCCTCCCTTGCTGCTTTAATTGACAGGGCCAGGCAACGGCAAAGCAGCCAGGAAAGGGCTGGCCACAGAAAGGAGAGGAGCTTAGGGGCAACCAGAGCAATAGTGATGCCTCATTGCACCAAAGGCCTAATTTGCATAGAAAAACATTTTGCAAGAAAAACTCTCATAACTTGGAAATGAAACCTCAGATCAACAAAAGAAAAGCAACTCTTTAATCAGGTGAACCACAGTTATATGTCTAGGCAAAAAGTTGGATATGGAGGTACCTAGTGATAGATTCCCTCTAAAGAGAGCCTGTCCACTTTCCTGCTATAGTTGCAGAAATAACAATTCTAGAGCCTTTTTTTATTTCCTTACATAAAATTGCAATTCTTACCTGAAGTAGTGAATGGAGACTTTGTATTGATTGGAGCTGTAGTAGGAATTGATGGGTCTACTAAATTGGATACAATAAAACAAAACAAAAAAATTAATATAGAAACAAAGTAATGTGGTTGCTTTCATACAATTCCTCATTGCTATACAACCAGATGCATTTCAGACTGGGCCTCTGTCAACCCGAAATATAACATTACAAAAATTCTCTGTAAAGACCTTATTTTTGTTTCCACTTCCACAGTGATGGCATGATCACCTACTCTACATGACCATTGCAGCCAACACATCATTGTTGCAACTCCAGTCTCTCAGTCTCACTACAGCAATGACACACCCAAAATCTAAATGTGACTGTAAAGCCAGTGATTGGCTGCAACAGTCATGTGGGGTAATTGGGCACGTCATCGCCGCAGTGTTGGAAACATCTGGACCACCAGAAGCAAGAAGCGGTGACACTGGGGGATTGAGTAGAAACGCTTTTTAAAAAAAATATTTTCAGCCTTATACAATTGTAATGTAATGTTTTTTGGTTTTTTTTTTTTGGGGGGGGAGGGGACAAGCACTTTGAATGAAACAGGAAGCACAGCTCTTTTCAAAGTGTAGTGGTCGTACTGGGTTACTGCCGCTCAGCTCCCATTCACTTCAATAGGAGCTGAGCTGCAATAACCCAGCACGGCCACTAAACATGGTGCTGTGCTTCCTGTTCCATTCATAGTACTAGCACCAGTGCCAGAGGCTGCAGGGAACAGCTGATCGGTGGGGGTGTCAGACCCTCACAGATCAAATATTAACGGCCTATCCTGAGTATACGTCATCAGTATCAGGAGCCTGAAAAATCCCTTTAAGCGGTACTTACGGATGCAGGAGATGTTTCCATATTTCCAGTCTGCTTTCTTTGTTTTATCATTAAATTGGCAAATGGCGAGATTTGATGTGCCAGCTTGACGTTTGTAGCCATCTTCACATATATACCGCAAGTGGCTGTTCACTTCATAGCTTTTTGAGAACGGGTTCATCTTTGCGTTCTTCACTGTCTTTGGGACACTGCAGACTAGTGAATAATAGAAATGAATATGATTAGATATACACAAGGACTCTAGGCCAATTTTCGGAAAATTATCAGGAGCAATCATTCATGGGAACTCGTTCCCAATAATTGAGCCGTACAAGTGTCAGTCAGTCAATAAACGAGCAAGTGCTTGTTGGTCGGTTGATTTGCATCTTTCATCAGGATGAAAGATGCAAGATTTTCAGCAGCACATCTCCCTGTGTTATCAGGGATGTGCTGCAAATAACAGGAAAAGAACAACTGCAGCAGCAATCATTCCTGCCCCATTTGCCTACCACTGGTCTGTGTAATGGGCTGGTGCAAATGAGTGCCGATTAATGTGTTTATCTTCAATCGTCACTGATCCTGTCAAAACATTGGGCAGTCTAATAAGACCTTAAAGGGATTCTCCGGGAATGATTTAAAATGGCTGTCAACATCCTGTCTCAGAATAAGGGCAGAACTGATTGAAACCACTTGTAGAGCTGCCTAGGGGGTGAGGCAATGGGGACTCATTACATACTACACTCTGGCACTTGCATATACTACTGCATAAACTATTGGTGAGTTTTACTGTCAGGCTGCTCAGCCATTATGGCATATCATAGTCAGGATCACATTATTACCATCTATTGTAGAGTATTGCCCAAGCAGCTCTGCAAGTGGAGGCAACCGTTCTAGAATAGGTTGCTGGCTGAAATTTTGAATCATTCACGAAGAACCCTCTTTAAGTCTCTGTTCACATCAGCATTGGTTTATTGTCACGGGAATCCAACGCCGCGCTTCCTCCGTGCAGCGCCGTCGGACTCCCACTGTTGTTCAGGAGCAAGGACGAGATGTGCGTCCTCATCTCCATGACAACAGATGTGGGGAGGACGTGGCTCGCGTTCAGTCTCAGCATGGTCGGCATCCTCCCCATCTCCTTGACGACCGGCAGGAGGAGCTTCTGAGCGCTGGCAGGAGGGCCAGTGCTCAGCTATGAATTTGTGTGCTATAGGTCACTTCTTGCACTGTTTGTGATCCTCTGCGACTTTAGTACTTGACTCCGGCTTGTGTTTTTGACCTTGTTCCTGCTCTCTCCCCTGGTTTTGACATGACTTCCTGGTACGACTTTGGCTTGCTGACCTTCCGATATTGTGTTTGTGTTCTGTCTTTGTTTATTGTGTTCTCCTCTTGTTACCCTTCCCTGTACGCCCCTGCACTTATCTAGGCTAGGGTTTGCCGCCCAGATACGCGCCGTTACCTAGGACGGGCCGTGTAAGTAGGTAGGGACAGAGGAGGGGCTCAAGTCAAGGCCCCCCCCACGTGACATTTATACTTTATAGCATGCTATTCTGGGAGGAATAGATGGGACACCTGGCCTGACATTACTGCCCATTGCTGAACTACTGTCTAATAACGACAGCAACTGATGCAAGGAAATAATTATTTTCCAATTATTGCACCTCATTAATGGTATGCAAAGAAGCCATAACGAGTTTAGGATATACAGTGGGTTTTTAAAAAATATGTGTGAATTTTGCAGCAGATTTTACCTCTTGCTTTGAAAACACCACAAAATTCATGGCAAAATTCACGATGCACAGGTTTTAAATGTATTGTAGCCAGGCTATTAGTCGGCACACAACTGTAGACTAATGCAATTTTCTGACACAACCATATGACATGACACAGAGAACATGTTGTGTTGAGGCTCATAGGGTTGTTACTGTATTTCCACAGGGGCAGTTTAGGAATAGAGATGAGCGAGTAGTGTTCGATCGAGCTGGTATTCGATCGAATACTACGATATTCGGCGTGCTCGATTTCTTTCGAGTATAACGGCGATGGCGCACTTAGAATTCGTTTCCCCTCCCACCTTCCCTGGCGCTCTTTTTCCACCAATCACCATGCAGGGGGGGTATGACAGGCACGCTGAGCACGCTGGCAGCGCGAAAACAGCGTCTACATGCATTGGCTGGAAAAACCATGTGACCTCGAATATTAAAAACTCAGCTCTTCCTGCTCGTACGCATATGCTGCGTGAACTTAGTCAGGGACAGAGGCTGGAGAAGGGAGAGACAGATTTTAGCTGTTGGACAGGCAGGAGCGTGATTAAAAGCCCTTATCAGGGCTACTACAGTGGACTTCAGTGATAGCTTACTACAATATAGACTTTACAGAGAACGGCTGCTGTATTCAGGGATAGCTGCTGGAGTAGGGACAAAGAGAGGCATTAGTGGTGTATTAGGTGCTCTGCTACATACCAAACTATATTTGGCACTACTGCTGTGTACCTTGAAAAATACAATATATAGGCCTTATAACTGGCAACTGTACTGTGCGTTCTCTTGCAAAGTAATTTCTCATAACTGGTGTTCATACACACCGTCTGATCACTTAATACACGGCTGTGTACCTTGAAAAATACAATATATAGGCCTTATAACTGGCAACTGTACTGTGCGTTCTCTTGCAAAGTAATTTCTCATAACTGTTGTTCATACACACCGTCTGATCACTTAGTACACTGCTGTGTACCTTGAAAAATACAATATATAGGCCTTATAACTGGCAACTGTACTGTGCGTTCTCTTGCAAAGTAATTTCTCATAACTGGTGTTCATACACACCGTCTGATCACTTAATAAAAGGCCTGTGTACCTTGAAAAATACAATATATAGGCCTTATAACTGGCAACTGTACTGTGCGTTCTCTTGCAAAGTAATTTCTCATAACTGGTGTTCATACACACCGTCTGATCACTTAATAAAAGGCCTGTGTACCTTGAAAAATACAATATATAGGCCTTATAACTGGCAACTGTACTGTGCGTTCTCTTGCAAAGTAATTTCTCATAACTGGTGTTCATACACACCGTCTGATCACTTAATACACGGCTGTGTACCTTGAAAAATACAATATATAGGCCTTATAACTGGCAACTGTACTGTGCGTTCTCTTGCAAAGTAATTTCTCATAACTGGTGTTCATACACACCGTCTGATCACTTAGTACACTGCTGTGTACCTTGAAAAATACAATATATAGGCCTTATAACTGGCAACTGTACTGTGCGTTCTCTTGCAAAGTAATTTCTCATAACTGGTGTTCATACACACCGTCTGATCACTTAATACACGGCTGTGTACCTTGAAAAATACAATATATAGGCCTTATAACTGGCAACTGTACTGTGCGTTCTCTTGCAAAGTAATTTCTCATAACTGTTGTTCATACACACCGTCTGATCACTTAGTACACTGCTGTGTACCTTGAAAAATACAATATATAGGCCTTATAACTGGCAACTGTACTGTGCGTTCTCTTGCAAAGTAATTTCTCATAACTGGTGTTCATACACACCGTCTGATCACTTAATAAAAGGCCTGTGTACCTTGAAAAATACAATATATAGGCCTTATAACTGGCAACTGTACTGTGCGTTCTCTTGCAAAGTAATTTCTCATAACTGTTGTTCATACACACCGTCTGATCACTTAGTACACTGTTGTGTACCTTGAAAAATACAATATATAGGCCTTATAACTGGCAACTGTACTGTGCGTTCTCTTGCAAAGTAATTTCTCATAACTGGTGTTCATACACACCGTCTGATCACTTAATAAAAGGCCTGTGTACCTTGAAAAATACAATATATAGGCCTTATAACTGGCAACTGTACTGTGCGTTCTCTTGCAAAGTAATTTCTCATAACTGGTGTTCATACACACCGTCTGATCACTTAATAAAAGGCCTGTGTACCTTGAAAAATACAATATATAGGCCTTATAACTGGCAACTGTACTGTGCGTTCTCTTGCAAAGTAATTTCTCATAACTGGTGTTCATACACACCGTCTGATCACTTAATACACGGCTGTGTACCTTGAAAAATACAATATATAGGCCTTATAACTGGCAACTGTACTGTGCGTTCTCTTGCAAAGTAATTTCTCATAACTGGTGTTCATACACACCGTCTGATCACTTAGTACACTGCTGTGTACCTTGAAAAATACAATATATAGGCCTTATAACTGGCAACTGTACTGTGCGTTCTCTTGCAAAGTAATTTCTCATAACTGGTGTTCATACACACCGTCTGATCACTTAATACACGGCTGTGTACCTTGAAAAATACAATATATAGGCCTTATAACTGGCAACTGTACTGTGCGTTCTCTTGCAAAGTAATTTCTCATAACTGTTGTTCATACACACCGTCTGATCACTTAGTACACTGCTGTGTACCTTGAAAAATACAATATATAGGCCTTATAACTGGCAACTGTACTGTGCGTTCTCTTGCAAAGTAATTTCTCATAACTGGTGTTCATACACACCGTCTGATCACTTAATAAAAGGCCTGTGTACCTTGAAAAATACAATATATAGGCCTTATAACTGGCAACTGTACTGTGCGTTCTCTTGCAAAGTAATTTCTCATAACTGTTGTTCATACACACCGTCTGATCACTTAGTACACTGCTGTGTACCTTGAAAAATACAATATATAGGCCTTATAACTGGCAACTGTACTGTGCATTCTCTTGCAAAGTAATTTCTCATAACTGGTGTTCATACACACCGTCTGATCACTTAATACACGGCTGTGTACCTTGAAAAATACAATATATAGGCCTTATAACTGGCAACTGTACTGTGCGTTCTCTTGCAAAGTAATTTCTCATAACTGTTGTTCATACACACCGTCTGATCACTTAGTACACTGCTGTGTACCTTGAAAAATACAATATATAGGCCTTATAACTGGCAACTGTACTGTGCGTTCTCTTGCAAAGTAATTTCTCATAACTGGTGTTCATACACACCGTCTGATCACTTAATAAAAGGCCTGTGTACCTTGAAAAATACAATATATAGGCCTTATAACTGGCAACTGTACTGTGCGTTCTCTTGCAAAGTAATTTCTCATAACTGTTGTTCATACACACCGTCTGATCACTTAGTACACTGTTGTGTACCTTGAAAAATACAATATATAGGCCTTATAACTGGCAACTGTACTGTGCGTTCTCTTGCAAAGTAATTTCTCATAACTGGTGTTCATACACACCGTCTGATCACTTAATAAAAGGCCTGTGTACCTTGAAAAATACAATATATAGGCCTTATAACTGGCAACTGTACTGTGCGTTCTCTTGCAAAGTAATTTCTCATAACTGGTGTTCATACACACCGTCTGATCACTTAATAAAAGGCCTGTGTACCTTGAAAAATACAATATATAGGCCTTATAACTGGCAACTGTACTGTGCGTTCTCTTGCAAAGTAATTTCTCATAACTGTTGTTCATACACACCGTCTGATCACTTAGTACACTGCTGTGTACCTTGAAAAATACAATATATAGGCCTTATAACTGGCAACTGTACAGTGCGTTCTCTTGCAAAGTAATTTCTCATAACTGGTGTTCATACACACCGTCTGATCACTTAATAAAAGGCCTGTGTACCTTGAAAAATACAATATATAGGCCTTATAACTGGCAACTGTACTGTGCGTTCTCTTGCAAAGTAATTTCTCATAACTGTTGTTCATACACACCGTCTGATCACTTAGTACACTGCTGTGTACCTTGAAAAATACAATATATAGGCCTTATAACTGGCAACTGTACTGTGCGTTCTCTTGCAAAGTAATTTCTCATAACTGGTGTTCATACACACCGTCTGATCACTTAATAAAAGGCCTGTGTACCTTGAAAAATACAATATATAGGCCTTATAACTGGCAACTGTACTGTGCGTTCTCTTGCAAAGTAATTTCTCATAACTGGTGTTCATACACACCGTCTGATCACTTAATAAAAGGCCTGTGTACCTTGAAAAATACAATATATAGGCCTTATAACTGGCAACTGTACTGTGCGTTCTCTTGCAAAGTAATTTCTCATAACTGGTGTTCATACACACCGTCTGATCACTTAATACACGGCTGTGTACCTTGAAAAATACAATATATAGGCCTTATAACTGGCAACTGTACTGTGCGTTCTCTTGCAAAGTAATTTCTCATAACTGGTGTTCATACACACCGTCTGATCACTTAATACACGGCTGTGTACCTTGAAAAATACAATATATAGGCCTTATAACTGGCAACTGTACTGTGCGTTCTCTTGCAAAGTAATTTCTCATAACTGTTGTTCATACACACCGTCTGATCACTTAGTACACTGCTGTGTACCTTGAAAAATACAATATATAGGCCTTAACTGGCAACTGTACTGTGCGTTCTCTTGCAAACTAATTTCACGGCTGTGAAGGCAAAATATTGTAAAAAAAAAACAAAATGCGGCGGGGGGCTAGCGGAATAGGACGTGGACGAGGACGGGGGCGCGGAAATGCTGTTGGGGGCCTTGTTGAAGCCAGTGGGGATACAATGCGTGCTGGTGAGGGTCAGCCAGGATCCCGCTCATCCAGAATCCCTGCTTTTATGGGACAGTTAAGCAGGGGGCGGGTTACACCGCTGTTGAGGCCTGAGCAGGTTGAACAGGTGGTGCAATGGATAGCCGATAGCGCTTCCACACAGTTGTCCACCAGCCAGTCATCCACACAGTCTCACTCTGACCCTCCTTCCTCCACACCTGGCCAACAGAGTCATCCCACCATTGACCCCTCCCAGGAGCTCTTTTTTCGGGTCCTTTTTCAGATGTGCCGGAAGAATCCCAGGAGCTAGCAGAGGAATTTGTTTGTAGTGATGCCCAAACACTGGAGTTTTCGCCATCTCCTGCTGATGTGGACCCTGAGCCAGCATCTGTTATCATGAGCGATGATGATGATGAGACGCAGTTGCCATCAAGGGAGGCTGTTGGAATGTCCAGTGGGCAGGAGGAGGAGCAGAGTGAGGAAGTGGAAGAGGAGCTGGTGGATGACGAAATGACCGACCCCACTTGGCCAGGGGTGATGTCCAGCGAGGAAAGCAGTGGAGAGGTGGTGGTCTGCGCAGCACCGAAAAAGGCAGCAAGAGGCAGAGGGATGTCCACAGGCAGAGGGATGTCCACAGGCAGAGGGATGTCCACAGGCAGAGGGATGTCCACAGGCAGAGGCATGTCCACAGGCAGAGGCATGTCCACAGGCAGAGGGATGTCCACAGGCAGAGGGATGGCCACAGGCAGAGGACAGTTCAGACAGAGAAGTGAGGCCACAGCCAGCAGGGCCGAAGCTGTTCCCGGCAGCGGCCAGTCGCGCGAAGCTCCCCCATCGAGGCCTCGTACTTCTGTGGTGTGGAGATATTTTAATGTTTGTGCGGATGACAAACTGAGCGCGGTTTGCACACTCTGCCACTCAAAACTGAGTAGGGGCTCTGAGAAGAGCAATCTGACCACCTCAGGCATGCGGCGTCACTTGGAATTCAAGCACTGGGCTGAGTGGGAGAGAGCAAACGCAATACAAACTGCGCCCGGTCTTGCTGCCACTGCCTCTTCCCCTTTGTTGTGTGCTGCCACTGCGGTCCAGACCTCCAGCCAGGACACCTCCACATCTGCCTCTGCCTCTGCCTCTGCTACTTTGGGGCCTTCTCCTTCAGCCTCCCCTTCCCCCGCCTCTTCGCCTGCACCTTCACACTCCTCGTCCCAACAACTGTCCATCTCGCAGGCGTTCGACCGCAGGCGGAAGTACGCCTCGAGTCACCCCCAAGCCCAAGCCTTAAACTGCCACATCTCCAAACTGCTGGCCCTGGAGATGTTGCCGTTTAGGCTTGTGGAGACGCAGGCCTTCCGCGACCTGATGGCGGCTGCCGCACCTCGCTATTCCGTCCCCAGCCGCCACTACTTTTCCCGGAGTGCCGTCCCCGCCCTGCACCAGCACGTGTCGCGTAACATCAGGCGGGCCCTGAGGTACGCAGTCAGCGCAAAGGTCCACTTGACCACCGACGCGTGGACAAGCGCTTGTGGCCAGGGACGATACATTTCTTTGACGGCACACTGGGTGAATGTAGTGGAGGCGGGGACGGGGTCGCAAACAGAGACGGCCTACCTACCACCCCCGCCCAAGATTGCCAGCATGGGTTCTGATAAACCCCCCTCCTCCTCCTCCTCCTCCTCCTCCTCCTCCTCCTCCTGTGCCTTAACATCGCCCTCAGCCGCTAGCTGGAAGCGTTGCAGCACTGGCGCGGGGAGACGTCAGCAGGCGGTGCTTAAGCTCATCAGCTTGGGCGACAGGAAGCACAGCGCCCCAGAGGTGAGGGACGCCATACTGCAGCAGACGGAGATGTGGCTGTCGCCGCTGCAGCTAGGACCAGGCATGGTCGTGTGCGATAACGGCCGTAACCTGGTGGCGGCTCTGGAGCTTGCCGAACTCAATCACGTACCATGCCTGGCCCACGTTTTTAATCTGGTAGTCCAAAAATTTCTAAAGACTTACCCCAACCTGGCAGAGCTACTGGTGAAAGTGCGGCGCTTGTGCGCACACTTTCGGAAGTCAACTGTAGCTGCTGCTAGCTTAAAAAAACTCCGGCAACGCCTCCATTTGCCTGAACATCGGCTGTTGTGCGACCTGCCGACTCGCTGGAATTCCACCTATTCCATGTTGGCCAGGGTGTGTGAGCAGCAGAGAGCATTGATGGAGTACCAGATTAATAATCCACGCGTGCCTCCAACTCAGCTCCCTCAGTTTGCCAACCACGAGTGGCCATGGATGGCAGACGTATGCGATGTACTGCGTATCTTTGAGGAGTCCACCAAGAAGGTCAGCAGCGAGGACGCTATAGTGAGCGTAACCATCCCGCTCCTATGCGTCCTTAAAGAATCCCTCATCGCAATAAGGGAGAACGCATTGCACGCAGAGGAGACGGGGGTAGGAGGAGACGCAACGGAGCTACACAGTCAGACCACACTTTTGTCTGCTTCACGGTGGCAGTTGCAGGAGGAGGAGGATGAGGAGGAGGAGGACGACGTGGAGGTGGCTGTGGAAGAGGAGGAGGATGCTGGCGGCGAGGGTAGCAGTCAGGCTGTGCGCGTCCCATTGGTTCAGCGCGGATGGGGCGGAGAGGAGGCGGAAGAGGAAGAGGAGGAAATGGCAAGTGATCCTTCTGGTGGGGGCAGTGACGTCATGCCTATTCAGAGTCTGGCACACATGGCTGACTTCATGCTGGGCTGCTTTTCCCGGGACACACGTGTTGTCCGGATAGTGGAGAACAAATTGTACTGGGTCTTCGCAATCCTGGACCCCCGGTATAAAGATAACGTCTCCTCTTTTATTCCGGTAGAGGAGAGGACGAATCGATTGCTGGAATACCAGAGGGAACTCGTGCAGAACATGATGGAGATTTTCCCACCCAGCATCGCTGGCGGCAGAGAGGAGAGGGTCTCCCAGAGTCCCTCAACATCGATCAGGCCCACAGCCACCAGGGGAACACTCTCCAAGGTGTGGGACACGTTCATGGCACCCCCTCGTGCAACTTCCATCACTGCGGGGCCCGCTATCAGCAGGAGGGACAAGTATCGGCGGATGTTGCGGGAGTACCTGGCAGACCGTAACCCTGTCCTCCCCGATCCCTCGGCGTCCTACACTTACTGGGTCTCCAAGTTGGACACGTGGCTGGAACTGTCCCTGTACGCCTTGGAGGTGCTTGCCTGCCCTATCAGAAAGGGTGTTCAGCGCTGCCGGGGGCATTATCACCGATAAGCGCAGCCGCCTGTCAACCGACAGTGCCGACAGGCTGACGCTAATCAAAATGAACAGCAAGTGGATTGACCCGGACTTTGCTTCTCCAACCGTGGAAAGCAGCCAAAAGTAAAGTGCCATATGTATGAAGTGCCATTTCCTCCTCCTCCTCCTCCTTAACCGCCGTAGAATTGCTCCGTAAATAAGAACAATTTATATATTTATGGCTCACCTCTTGGGCCTGCGCTAAATGTTTAAGAGGTCTCACCTCTTGGGCCTCCACATAATTTTTAACGGGTCTCCCCTCTTGGGCCTCCACATAATTTTTAAGAGGTCTCACCTCTTGGGCCTCCACAAAATGTTTAACACGTCTCACCTCTTGGGCCTCCACAAAATGTTTAACAGGTCTCACCTCTTGGGCCTCCACATAATTTTTAACGGGTCTCCCCTCTTGGGCCACCACATAATTTTTAAGAGGTCTCACCTCTTGGGCCACCACATAATTTTTAAGAGGTCTCACCTCTTGGGCCTCCACAAAAGGTAAATAAATTATAAATTATAATTTTGGTAACATTCTCATTTTAATGTGTTCAGTCTTTACATACAAAATCTGGTACAAAATAGCATTCTCAGTATTCAAAAAAACAAAACAAGACTTAAAACGTTTTAAGTGGCTGCAGTAGCATCATGAAATCAACTCTCATATACTGAAGGCAACAGCATATACATATAAAAAAAAGGAAAAAAAATAAAAAGAATACTCCTTCCTCTGTAGAAATACTCTGTGCTGCCCTCAATACATTTAAACTGATTTTTCATGATAGTTGCCTTTATAAAATGAGTGTAACCATTTTACATTGCATGCAAATCTGTGGATAACTGCAGCCTTTAAAAGGTGTCACCTCTTGGGCCTCCACATAATTTTTAAGAGGTGTCACCTCTTGGGCCTCCACATAATTTTTAAGAGGTGTCACCTCTTGGGCCTCCACATAATTTTTAAGAGGTGTCACCTCTTGGGCCTCCACATAATTTTTAAGAGGTGTCACCTCTTGGGCCTCCACAAAACGTTTTCGAGGTCTCACCTCTCGGGCCTCCACATAATTTTTAAGAGGTGTCACCTCTCGGGCCTCCACATAATTTTTAAGAGGTGTCACCTCTTGGGCCTCCACATAATTTTTAACACGTCTCACCTCTTTAGCCTCCACACAATTTTTAAGACGTCTCACCTCTTGGGCCTCCACAAAATTTTCCATGAGCCTCTGGCCAGCCCACGGCCTCTTCCTGCCTTTTGCGGTCCTACGCATCCCTCAACATCCCCACTGCTTTACCTGCTAGACATGACACTGGGCCAGGTCGGGTCACTGACATCTCAAGCGCCAACAATTTGGGCATTTTAAGGCTTCTGCATGTGTTTGAGTTGTTTTTACATTTTAAAGAAGACATGTCTGACCACATCTCACACACACACACAATGACAATTAGGGGTGGGGTCTATTTGCTTTCCCCCTTGCCTATGCCATCTGTGGTTGTCATAGGCAACGTGATTTTAAGGGGTGCAGAATTTTATCTTCTTTTTTGTCTAGTTTGGCTTGGGGTCCATGGCAATGTAGAGGAAAGAAGGTTTCCTTGTATGGTCTCACTTTACAGAGAGGTTAGATTGTGTTTGGAGTGTATTGTTGAGAGGCTGTGATAGTGGCGTAATAGTGCGACTTGGGCGCGTTATATGCACCCAGACATGCTTCCCCTGCTGTCCCAGTTGCATTCCAGCAGTGTTGGCATCCTTTTCTGAGGTTCCAGGGTGGACTTGGTGACCTCCAAGTGGTCGAATTGAGATTTCCAAGTGGCGAGCATTTTTTTCCCATAGACTTTAATGGGATTCGATATCCGGTCGAATAGTCGAATTTCGCGGTCTATTCGAATCGAATTTCGAACTTTCGAATATTTCACTACTCGCTCATCTCTATTTAGGAAAGCTGTTTGAAATATCTCATAAACAAGATGCCTATTGCTTTTGGTTTACAGCCTATTGTTTGCATTACTGTCTAATATACTGTCTCTATAAAAATATCACATGATCTATCCCATCAGGTGAACAGTGTAAAGAAAATACCGTAAATAAAAATGTTGTATTTACCCCAAAATGGTACCAATAAAAATGTCACCTCATCCCACAAAAAACGAGCCCTCAGACAATACCATAACCAGAAATATGTAAAAAATATGGCTCTATGAAAATGGCAACACAAACACATCTTTTTTTTCTAAAAATACTCTTATTGTGTAAAACTTTAAAAAAAATAGACATATTTGGTATGACTGTGGCTCTATAAAAATATCACATTATCTACCCCATCAGGTGAATGTCCTAAAAATAAATAAAAATTACACCAAAACAGCTTTTTTTTAGTCACCTTGCCTCCTAAAAAACATAATATCAAGTCATCAAAATCTTATATACCCAAAAATGGTACCGATAAATACAGTCTGTCCTGCAAAAGGCAAGCCCTCAGACATGTACATTGGCAGAAAAATAAAAATGTTATGGATGTTAGTACATGCAAAATATAACAGATTTTTAATAAAAAGGGATTTTATTATGCATAAGTAGTAAAATATGAAAAAAACTATATAAATTTGGTATTGCCATAATCCTATCACCCTGCAGTATAAAGTTATCATATATACCACATAGTGAACCTCATAAAAAATAAATATAAAAAAAAATAAAAAACTGACCGAAAGATTCAAATTTAGAAAATAGTGAATTTTTCCAAACTTTAGGTAAATTTAGGATTTTTGTTATAAAAAAAAAAAAACATATTTACTCAAAGTCATCATTAACATGGAGTACAAAGTGTTACGATAAAACAATCTCAGAATGGCTTGGATAAATAAAAGCATTCCAAAGTTATTACCACATAAAATAACACATGTCAGATTTGCTAATTAGGCCGAATTAGGCTTGGTCAGGAAAGGGGTAAGTGGCCTGATCTGGAAGTGGTTAATAATGATAATATCCTCCTAGCACTAAAAGCAGCTGACTGATATTGTATGCAGTCAGTTATGTAGTCTGATCTAGAAGTACATCCAAATCCTTCTCTACAAGTGACTCTCCCAGTGTCACTCCCCTTAGGGCAGGTATTGTTAAACTCCTAGCATGCAAACCTGCTAGACTGTTGGACTCTTGGAACTGCCATAGAAGTGAATGGAGCATGCTGGGAGTTGTAGTTTTACAACAGCTGGGGTGCTGGAGGTTGCTCACCCCTGACCTGGGACATATCATGGTGCACCTAGCTTTTCTGCCGGCCAAGTCAAAAATTTAACCCTCCCCATGCCAAATTCTCACCCTAACCTTTTCCCTCCTAACAGGTATATCACTACAGAACATACAGGGTAAGTCTACATTCACATGACAGTTGTTTTTGCGGCCTCCGATCCACATATTTTGCGGCTCAGATGCGACCCATTCACTTAAATGGGTCAGCAAAAAATGCAGACAGCACACTGTGTGCTGTCCGCATCTGTATGTCCATTCCTATTTTTGTCCGTTTTGCGGACAAGGATAGGCATTGTCACAGCGGATCCGCAAAAAAAACAGATGACATACGGAACATCAATTTGAAGACTGCAAAACACAATGTTCGTGTGAATGTAGCCTAATACAGTGCCCCTTACCTCTTACATCCAGTGACATCTCCTCTGATGTAGATGTTCTCTTTCCTCATCTTCTCCTTTCAGACCAGACACCATTTTTCAACCATTTCTCATCTCTGCAGTTTGACAAAAAGAAATCTTAGTTTATTACTTTTCCATCATCGTCCCATCTTCTGGACAAATCATTCTACCACCCCCAGTACTGTGCCACTAGTATCACACAGATAGTGCCCTTCAATAATTATTGGCACACAGTGTCCTAAAATAACAGCGCCCAGCAAATAGAGTCCCTGACCGTAATAGTGTAAACATAACGTCCCCCAGAAATAACTGTGCTATGCTGATACTGTGCCAGGGTGCCCCCCACAGTAATAGTGCTCCCCAAAGTCCTAACAAATAATTCTCTGCCAGAGTGCACCTGTTAGTAATAGTGCCCCCAACAGTACTAATGTCCCCACTGTGCCCCAGAAGTAATAATGCTTCCAATGTGCCAGTAAGAAGTGCCTCCAATAATGTGCCAGTAAGAAGTGCCCCCATAGTGCACCCCAATAATATGCCAGTAAGAAGTGCCCCAATAATGTGCCAGTAAGAAGTGTCCCCATAGTGCCCCCCAATAATGTGCCAGTAAGTGCCCCCATAGTGTGCCCCAATAATGTGCCAGTAAGAAGTGTCCCCCAATAATGTGCCAGTAAGAAGTGCCCCATAGTGCCCCCCAATAATGTGCCAGTAAGAAGTGCCCCATAGTGCCCCCCCAATAATGTGCCAGTACGAAGTGCCCCAATAATGTGCCAGAAGTGCCCCCCAAATTCCCCCCCCAATAATGTGCCAGTAAAAAGTGTCCCACCCCCATAGATGCCCCCCAAATCATGTGCCAGTAAGAAATGTCCCCCAGTGCCCCATGTGCCAGTAAGAAATGTCCCCCAGTGCCCCCATGTGCCAGTAAGAAATGCCCCCAGTGCCAGTAAAAAATGTCCCCAGTGCCCCCATGTGCCAGTAGAAAATGCCTCCAGTGCCCCCATGTGCCAGTAAAAAATGCCCCATAGTGCCCCAAGTGCCAGTAAAAAATACCCCCAGTACCCCCATGTGCCAGTAAGAAATGCCCCCCCAGTGCCAGTAACAAATGCCCCCAAATGCTCCAATAAAAAAAAAAAAAACACTTATACTTACCTCCATTGAGCTGGCAGCGATGCAATGCAGGCCTCTTCCGTCCTGTGTACCGCGCTGTACGGATCAGGCGGCGCTATGACGTCATCATGCCGCCTGAGCCGGCCTCTGATAGGCTGCAGGCCTAGTGCCTGTAGCCTATCAGAGGATTGGGCATGGGAGACACCTCTCCCTTCCCCTGCCCCGCAGCAAAGGCATCTGATACAAATGACTATGGAGATGAGCGCTTCCACAATGGAAGTGTTCATCTCCCTCTGACATGCCGTCGCCGGTGCCCCCCAACTGTGCGCAGGGCCGCGCCGCACCTTGCCTAACTGACGGTGCGGCCCTGCAAGTGGCAAGGGGGGGCCCTCGGGGCCCCCCTGGCTTAGGGGCCCGGTCACAACTACACCACTGAACCTCATTTGCCAAGTTAATGCCCAAACACTCATAGTGTCCAAGTGAGCTTTAGTTTATGGACATCTTCCATAGACTGCACAATACTACATAGCTTAGTGTCATCTGCAAAAATAGAAATGGTGCTATTAATCCCGTCCTCGATATCATTAATAAATACATTAAATACCCGGGACCATTCTGAATAGGAATCATTGACTACAACTCTTTGGACACAGTTCTTCAGCCAGTTTTCAATCCAATTACAAACTATACTTTCTAATTCTATAGACTTTATTTTATCTGTTAAAAACCTATGAAGTGGGGGCGGAGCCTGGCAGCGGAGTCGCATGCACACAGCTGAGTGAGCTCTGCTGTGGATCAATTAGGAGCGGGCATTTCTATATATCTTAAATTCGCCAACATGGGCAAGAACAACAAGGATAAGTCCAGAGACACGCCTGTGGCCATGAGACAAGCCGCCGGACAAGGGGACCGTTTTGTGAAAAAGACAAACGCGCCACAGACGAGGAGACCTGACAAGATGGCGCCGAGCCAGGAAGCTTCACAGCACCACGAGGCCACAGACTCGGATGACGGAGAGGGAAGTGAAGCTGCGGCCCCTACCTCCCGAGATAATTTGCCAGTGTCCAGAGCATTCATGTGCCAACTTCTAGCTGAAACGCTAGATCCACTAGTCCAAGAGCTCAAGGACGTTAAGAAAGAGTTGATGGTGACCGAGTGGAAACTTGGTGACCGAGTGGAAACATTAGAAACATCACAAGCCGCCACAGTGGACTTTGATACTTCTATTTCAAATAACATGGACCATACACAAGCGCATCTAAACTACCTATATAACCAGCTAGAGGATTTAGATAACTGCGGGGGATGAAACAACTTGCGCTTAAAAGGATTCCCAGAAACCATTCAGGTGGACACCATTATGCCTCTACTGACTGAATTCTTTACTGAACTTTTGGGTGCAGATATGGCGGCTGAGATCACGCTAGAGAGAGCGCATAGAGCGCTGCGACCTCCACCGAACCCCACCGATCCGCAAAGAGACATCATTTGTAAATTGACCAATTTTCAGACTAAAGTAAAAATTCTGAAAGCAGCCAGAGCCTCAGCTCATATCACCCATGTAGACTCCACCATCTCGATTTTCCAGGACTTATCCCCATTCACCCTAAAGAAAAGAAGGGCATTGAGACCACTCCTGGATGTTCTGAGGGAACGCAAGATCTTATATCGGTGGCTGTACCCGTTTGGACTTCTCATAATTATCCCTGAGAGGAAAATAGTAGTACGTGCGCATGCAGATTTGAAACGCCTATATGATTACCTGGACATCGCAGATCTGCAAATTCCCGATTGGAATCCAGTTCAGGAACTAACATTGCTACCTAAACTACCTATGATTACCCCCTGGACTCTGGTGGGATCTGGTCGATCACAACGACAGAAAAGGAAATCTGGGAAACTTACGCCGAGGAGAATCTCTCTGGACAATGATTGAGAGACTTCCAGACTCTTAATTAATGTTATTCCCCAGCTTGCCAAGCGCGGTGAGATTGAACCATATTCTTTGATGTCTCCTAACAGAGCTATTTCTCTTTTTTATCTGTCTTTCTTTTCATTTCCTACCTTTATATCTCACCATTTATAATTTAATTTTCCTTCCTATTACTGGGGTATTAGGCGCCCCTCTCGTTCTTAAATATTTGAGCCTATGCTGAAATTAGCTGCCCGCTCCTTCTACATGATCCTCTTGACGGCAGTCTACGCCCGACATGATAACCCACATATGTGTGGTCCATATGTTGCTCCTTAATGGAGCCATGTCTGATTTTTGTTATTACTTTTTTCCAGTTCATTTTATGTGTGAATGGGGAGTCCCAGACTACCCAAAAGAGAATGTTAGTTTTCTCAATATAAACCGTTATAATGGGGCTTATCTCCTTTGCTTCTCTGTTAATTATTGTTGTTTTAATGTTGAAGGGATGGTAGAAAACGAGAAAATAGATTGGAGACTTAATAGAAGGTCTTACAGGAGTCGAGACAGTATATCCTATGTTGCCGGCCCCTGTACGAAGACAGTTCACGCTTCATTGTCTCATTACATAGATGGCTACAATTAAAATATGCTCCTATAATATAAGGGGGATGAACGCGCCTGCCAAGAAACCCACTTTCGGAAACAGCATGTACCACGGTTGGGTCATCTGGTTTATAATCATTGGTTCCATAGCACTTCACTTGATTCTGCCTCCAAAGGCGATAGTATAGTAATCCACAAACAGCTCCCCTTGGATGAGCGTTCAACCCTTGCAGATGGGGAGGGACAGTATATTTTCATCAAAGGAATCATGGGATCACAGATGTATACTTTTGGCAATGTTTATGCCCCGAATGTGGCCCAAGCACCATGGTTGAGGGAGGCTCTGGCGGCATTCCACAGATTTGCGGAAGGCTCATTTCTTTTGTGAGGTGATCTAAATGTTGCACTCTGTCCTGAGATTGACACGTCCACGGGTTCCTCATCAATGTTCAGCTCTTCACTTGGACACATACGAAATAATATTGCAAAGACGGGGTTGGTAGATGGTTGGAGGGCATTACACCCAAATGAAAAGGACTTCACATACTATTCTCCAGCACACATCTCGTATCAAAGATTGGACTATATCCTTGTGTCTACCTTACTGCTGCCTTACTGCAAAAAAGCTAACATTGGGTCTATAGTTTTATCAGATCACTCCCTTGTATTTTTACAGTTCGCGTTGACTAGCATCCCAAAAAAAGAGATGATCTGGAGACTTAATGAATCAGTCTTGCATAACTCAAATAACATGAAACATATTGCAAACTCAATGAATATTTTGCCATTAATGACACTGGTGATGTTTCACCAAGCGTGATATGGGAAGCACATGAGGTTCTTACATTAAAAAGTGCAGAGAGGCAGAAATATTAACCATACAATCCCAGATTCAATCTTTAGAGACTATGCACAAAAGACACCTCATTCCCACTGTGCTGCAAGATTTGGATCTCCTTCGGTCCCAACTGAAAAACCTGTTAAATGAGAGAACTGCTAAGTTATACTTGTCAGCTAAATTTAGATATTACGCCCATGGAGATAAAGCGACTAAATTTATGCTCTCACAACTAAAGAAGAAAAGGGTTCACACATATATACATAATATCCAATCTGCCTCGGCCCAAACACTGCTCCAGACGGATCAAATAGCTGCTAGATTTACGGAATACTATAGCCAACTCTTTAATATCAGACAATCCATACTACCTCTCGAGGAGGAAGCTAGAATCACCCGTATGGAGGAGTAGTTGTCATCCCTTAACCTACCCACACTGAGTCCGATTCAGTCACTAGCTCTAATCAACCAATTTACCCTTGCTGAATTGAAAAATGCTCTTAAAAGCTCGCCTTTACATAAAAGTCTGGGTCCCGTCGGGTTGACTATGAAATATTATGACTCTTTCCAGGACATACTACTGCCAAAATTGATTCGGGTTTGTAACTCATCATGGGAGGGGAAGTCCCTTCACCCACATATGTTGACAGGCCAAATCACTATCATTCCCAAGAAGGTAAGGACCCATCTGCCTGCTCCAGCTATCAGCCAATCTCTTTGCTGAACAATGACTTAAAATTGTTGGCTCTTAGTGGGATTTGTCAGTGGTTGTGAAGGTAGAATGAACACTAGTCGAGTTATTAACATCATTAAATATGCTCATGCCACCTCCACACCATTAGTCCTTCTCGGTACGGATGCCAAGAAGGTTTTTGACAGAGTAGATTGGACATACATGACAAAAGCCCTGAAGAGTTTTCACATACCCGAAGCTTTTACTGAAGTAGTTATGGCTATGTATAGAGAACCCAGTGCGCACGTTCTTGTGAACAATACCTTATCCCCTGCCTTTACGATAAGCAATGGGACTAGGCAAGGTTGACCTTTGCTTCCCCTCCTGTTTGTTTTTTCATTAGAAACACTCCTCCATGCATTCAGGCTAAATCAGCGGATACAAGGAGTTAAAATTGGAAAAAATATACATACTTAAGCTGCTTTCGCAGACGACCTTCTTTTAATTATTACAAATCCTGTAGAAGCTTTTCCAGCAGTCAATTCATTGTTAGATCACTTTGGAATATTTTCTAACTTTAAGGTGAACTTCACCAAATCACAAGTACTGAATGTTACGTTAGACCCACAAATACAGCGACTACTTGAGGGATGCTCACCATTTACATGGTCAATACGTAGTATATCCTTCCTGGGCATCAACCTTACCTCATATCCTTCAGCATTCTACTCGGAAAATTATAAAAATCTGCCGCATACTATCAATGACTTAATCAAAACATGGGATATACCATTTACGTCCTGGTTTGGCCGTAGGTCGCTAATTAAAACTATCATCCTCCCAAATGTATTATATCACCTACAAGTGCTCCCAGTATATCTTCCGAGAATATTTTTTGCACAGCTAAAAAGAATTCTCACGCGGTTTCTGTGGAATGGCGCCAGAACCAGATTATCCCACACTCAAGTAATAAAAACATCCAAACAAGGGGGTCTAGGAATGCCTGATTTCCACCTTTATTATAAAGCTGTACAAGGTCTAAGAGTGTTGGAGTGATTGAGAGCTCCACCGAGCAGACTAGACATGGCTATAGAACAATCTATGACAACTGTGCCACTACGTTCTTTGGCTTTGAGCACTACAAATAGAACCCTCCTTCTAAAAGGTGTCACTAACCCGATGACACAGAACACTATAAGTGTCTGGACTGACGGATAAGTTGCTTACTACCCCACTATCTCCACTACTGCAAGTCAGGGATGTTATGTGGGACTCCTCACCGGAGTTCAGAGCATCACTCACTGATCCTTGTAAGTCTAGTGATACAGCAATATGGGATATCATTGGGGGCCCAGGGCGAGTCAACCATAGACACGGAAATAACACCGCTCAAGAACTTCAACTATATTCAGAAAACATACTTTTTAGATGTACTTAAAAAGATGCAGGTACCCAGTGCCAACTGCCCCACGACCTTTGAACAAATGGTCTTGGGAACAAGAGACCCTTGTAAAAAAAAAATCTCTAAAATATATACCTCACTCCTACCAACTGATGTTGCACGGAAACCTGCTTATATCATTAACTGGGAAACTGATTTGGAAATCACGTTTTCACACGAAGAGGTGAAATTCCTTCAGACACAAACCCCCAAGGTATCCAGGTGTGTTAGACTTCAGGAGAACTATTATAAGATCCTAACCAGATGGTATTACACCCCTGTGAGATTACATAAGATGTACCCCATTACCTCCCCAATGTGCTGGAGATGAGGGCTCCTTCATGCATATCGTGGTTGTGCCCAGTTCTTGTACATTATTGGACCAGTGTATGTGAGATTTTGGCTAAACTTCACAATAGACAAATCCCACTGACACCGAAAATCTGTCTTTTAGGTATGCTAACATTCCCCCCATGCAAGTCTAAATATGAATGCCACCTATACCAACATCTTCTTGTGGCAGCGAGATTATTGATAGGAGCTCACTGGAAAACAACCACTACTCCACCAATAGCACAGTGGTTGGCTAAATGTGATCAAATATTCCGATTAGAGCAATTAGCCAATTGGGATTCCAAAATCTCTCCTCAGTTCGAACGTACTTGGGGAGCTTAGAAAAAGTACAGAAACCTTCAATGACCTTCTAAGGCCTCATGCACACGAACCGGACGTGCCTGTATTGCGGTCCGCAATAAACGGGCACCGGCTGTGTGCAGGCCGCATCACGGATCACGGACCCATTCACTTCAATGGGTCCGCGATCCGGGAGATGCGGAGCGGAGGCACGGATCGGAACACCACGGTAGCACTACGGGCACGACCGGCACACGTTCGTGTGCATGAGGCCTAAGTATGTAGATATTGAGTCACCACACATACTAGACAAAATCTGTAATTTCACTTCTACCATCCATATTCCTTTCTCTTTTTTTCTTTTGTTGCATTACAATAGACTAATCACAATTTCAGTCCTATATAAAAATAAAAAGTTGACTGTTTCGTATTAAAGGAGTTCTGCAGTTTTTTAAAACTGATGATCTATACTCTGGATAGATCATCAGCATCTGATCAGCGGGGGTCCGACAACTGGAGCCCCCGCCCATCAGCTGTTTGGGAAGGCAGCGGCGCTCCAGGAGCGCCGCGGCCTTCTCTGTGTTTACCGCAGGCCCCGTGACGTCATGACTAGTATCACTGGCCTGGGCGGGGCTAAGCTCTGTTCACATGAATGGAGCTTAGCCGCGCCCAGGCCAGTGATAGTAGTCGTGACGTCACTGGGCCTGCAGTAAACACAGAGAAGGCCGTGGCGCTCCTGGAGCGCCGCTGCCTTCTTAAACAGCTGATCGGCGGGGGCCCCGGGTGTCGGACCCCTGCCGATCAGATGCTGATGATCTATCCAGAGGATAGATCATCAGTTTTTAAAAACTGTAGAAACCCTTTAATATACTGTTTAGTGAAATGGAAAGGTGATCACCTGATATTAATATCTATGTATGCTGCTGGAAGCTTTATTAGGCTATATGTTATTGTACTTCACTACATTCCTGTGTACTGTAAGCCTTTTGTATTTCGCAATTGTAAACTGCTAATAAAACGGTTTTAAAAACTAAAAACCTATGAAGGACAGTCAGGGCCAGATTAAGGCTACCAGCAGTATGGAGCACAAAATTTATGATGGGGCCCCCCCTCGCCGCAACTTACGCGAGGCCCTCCAGAACAATGTAACAAAGTTCCGTTGAGGGTTATGTTTGAATCCAGTTTCAAGAATTTAAATGTAACCCTTGAACGGAAAGCCCAGTGAAGGGCTAATAGTGATCTGAATATAGCCTTTGAAAAAAATATCAACGAGATGTTACCAGTTGGGTGGGTGGAGGTCGCTGATACTGTCCAATCAGTGCTGACAGACTGAAAAGACGCACCCCAACTGGAAACAGCCAGTTGACTTTTTTTATAAAAATGACGTCATTGCGTCCGTCTGCTCTGTTGCCCGCAGCTCCGGATAGGCTCTGGCTCTGGCCTATCCGGGGCTGCGGTGACCCGGGTCAGACGGATGCGACTATCTCACTGGCGGAAGTAGCCAGTGAGATAGGAGACAGCGGAGCACGGGAGCGCAAAGCTCCCGTTCTCCACTGTACCACCGGCAGCGGGGGGCGGCACCAGGGGCGCAGGGGTAGGGTGGCCACCTGCTTCATCTCAAAATGGAGGACATTCTCGACCACACCCACAAACTGCTAAACCACACCCCCAACCTGCTAAACCACACCCACAATCTGTTGAACCACGCCCCTCTTCCAGTAAGTGCCTGGGAAAAGAAAAAAAAAAGAGGAAAACCTTAAGCTGAGCTGTGCTGGGGCTGGAGTGCTTGTTTGCTCTGGAGCTGACACTCCACATACAATAAGACATGAGTCAGAGGGAGCACAGCGCTGGCAGCATCACCACAGTCATTTAAACACAAGGATGAGGAAACTTTTTTCCTCTTTTTGGTGATGTGCACACCGATGTGCAGGTGTATGGTATGTGTCCACTGCAGCCAGTTCTCAGCATTAGATCACTGATTGGCTGCAGCAGTAACATACCATATACCGGCAAGTCCTTGCTGAAGAAACAGGTGACACATATTTGGATGGGCATTACATTCACCAGCACCAGACATACCAGATGATACAGCAACACATACCTCTTACATCCAGTGACGTCTTCCTGATGTAGATCTTCTCTTTTCTCATCTTCTCTATTTGGCCCACACCGTCATGACACTTCTTTCAGCCCCATCTTCTCTCTGCCACAAAGACATCATAGATTACCCACTTTTACTGTTATCCTGCTGCTGCCTAAAATACTGCGCCCACTGTGCTCCCCAATGTCCCCAAATACTATACCGTGCCCCCGTGCCCCCATCAGACCTCACATCAGCCCACAGTACCAGCATCAGACCTCAGATCAGCCCACAGTGCCCCCATCAGACCTCAGATCAGCCCGCTGTGCCTCCTTCAGACCTCAGATCAGCCCACAGTGCCTCCTTCAGACCTCAGATCAGCCCACTGTGCTTCCTTCAGACCTCAGATCAGCCCACAGTGCCTCCTTCAGACCTCAGATCAGCCCACAGTGCCTCCTTCAGACCTCACATCAGCCCACCGTGCCCCCACCAGACCTCACATCAGCCCACCATGCCCCCATCAGACCTCACATCAGCCCACAGTGCCAGCATCAGACCTCACATCAGCCCACAGTGCCAGCATCAGACCTCAGATCAGCCCGCTGTGCCTCCTTCAGACCTCAGATCAGCCCACAGTGCCTCCTTCAGACCTCAGATCAGCCCACTGTGCCCCCTTCAGACCTCAGAACAGCCCACTGTGCTTCCTTCAGACCTCACATCAGCCCACAGTGCCACCTTCAGACCTCAGATCAGCCCACTGTGCTTCCTTCAGACCTCAGATCAGCCCACAGTGCCTCCTTCAGACCTCAGATCAGCCCACAGTGCCTCCTTCAGACCTCACATCAGCCCACCGTGCCCCCACCAGACCTCACATCAGCCCACCATGCCCCCATCAGACCTCACATCAGCCCACAGTGGCAGCATCAGACCTCACATCAGCCCACAGTGCCCCCATCAGACCTCAGATCAGCCCGCTGTGCCTCCTTCAGACCTCAGATCAGCCCACAGTGCCTCCTTCAGACCTCAGATCAGCCCACTGTGCCCCCTTCAGACCTCAGAACAGCCCACTGTGCTTCCTTCAGACCTCACATCAGCCCACAGTGCCACCTTCAGACCTCAGATCAGCCCGCTATGCTTCCTTCAGACCTCACATCAGCCCAGTGTGCCCCCATCAGACCTCACATCAGCCCACAGTGCCCCCATCAGACATCAGATCAGCCCACTGTGCCCCCATCAGACCTTGCATCAGCCCACTGTGCCCCCTTCAGACCTCAGATCAGCCCACAGTACCCCCTTCAGACCTCAGATCAGCCCACAGTGCCCCCTTCAGACCTCAGATCAGCCCACAGTGCCCCCCTTCAGACCTCAGATCAGCCCACAGTGCCTCCTTCAGACCTCACATCAGCCCACAGTGCCTCCTTCAGACCTCACATCAGCCCACAGTGCCCCCTTCAGACCTCAGATCAGCCCACAGTGCCCCCTTCAGACCTCAGATCAGCCCACAGTGCCCCCATCAGACATCAGATCAGCCCACATTGCCCCCTTCAGACCTCAGATCTGAAGATCTGAAGAGTGCCCCCCTTCAGACCTCAGATCACCCTATCAGCCCACAGTGCCCCCTTCAGACCTCAGATCAGCCCACAGTGCCCCCATCAGACATCAGATCAGCCCACTGTGCTTCCTTCAGACCTCAGATCACCCTATAGTGCCCCCTTCAGACCTCAGATCACCCTATAGTGCCCCCTTCAGACCTCAGATCAGCCCACAGTGCCCCCATCAGACATCAGATCAGCCCACATTGCCCCCTTCAGACCTCAGATCACCCTATAGTTCCCCCTTCAGACCTCAGATCACCCTATAGTGCCCCCATAGACATCACATCAGCCTATAGTGCCCCCATCAGAACTCAGAATAGCCCATAGTGCCCCCTCCAGACCTCAGATCACCCTATAGTGCCCCCTTCAGACCTCAGATCACCCTATAGTGCCCCCTTCAGACCTCAGATCACCCTATAGTGCCCCCATCAGACATCAGATAAGCCCACAGTGCCCCCTTCAGACCTCAGATCAGCCCACAGTGCCCCTATCAGACATCAGATCAGCCCATAGTGCCCCCTTCAGACCTCAGATCACCATATAGTGCCCCCTTCAGACCTCAGATCACCCTATAGTGCCCCCTTCAGACCTCAGATCACCCTATAGTGCCCCCTTCAGACCTCAGATCACCCTATAGTGCCCCCATAGACATCACATCAGCCTATAGTGCCCCATTCAGACCTCAGATCAGCCCACTGTGCCCCCCAAAAATAAAATAAAAAAAACTTACCTCTAGGCAGCTCCGGGTCCGGCGCTCTTCTGTCTTCACTGCTCACGCTGCACTGTCACTTGACTGCGTGCAGCGTCAGGTCAGAGTGTGCGCACTACGTCCTGACGCCGCACCAGTCAGGATAGTGCAGCGCAGGCAGCCGCTGACCACCAATGAAGAAGGGAGCGCAGGAGCTGAGCGGTGAGTACCAGGACCCAGCTCCTGCGCTCCAGCAATGAGCGCTTCCATCTGTATTGATGGAAGCGCTCATTGCTTCCTGCGCCCCAACTGTAAAAAAAAAGGACTTCTGGCGCGGGGCCCCCCTGAAATCATTGGAGCCGGGGCCTGGAGCAGTAGCTCCAAATGCTCCAATTATAATCCGGCCCTGAGGACAGTATCAAATGCATTTGCAAAACCCAGGAACACTACATCCACAGCCACCTCTCTGTCTAAGCTTCTACTGACTTGACTTCCTCATAAGAACCTTGGTAAGTCCTTGGTAAACCCATGTGAGTTATCACTTAAGATAATATTTATGGCCACATATTTATAGACACAGTGGTTTCCTCACCTACGGTCTCAGTAACATAGTAGATCAGGGCTTACAGAGCAGACAACTTGCAGCTTCCAGGCACTGTCACTGAATGTGGATTTTTGTATTTATTGGATATGCTGTACAGAGCAGCTTTGGCACCACCTACATCAGCTCCTTTCATATATATATCTAAATATATGTATTAAAAATCGCTATTTAGTAGCTCTGCCTTTCCCTGAGCCTCAATGACCATCTCCTTTACTGTTATTTAGTACAAAAATGAGAAAAGTCCTCAATAGAAACTGAAATTAGATTGTAAGCCCTGTACTGGAGAACATGTTGACACTATATAAGCTTTACTCTGAAACATGGATCCCAAAAGCTGCCATTACAATCCAGACAACAATAAAAGATATGAAAGAATATTTTCAACATATTGTATGTAGACCAGATGAACATATTTTCGGACATTATTTATCGGTATGGGATAGGATTATGGCTGGGACATTTACTATTCTTCTACAGTTTACATTTCATGTACATCTACTGTATGGCAAATACCAACTCAATGATTAATTTCCTTATGTTAAGAATTATTACATTTTTCAGAACATGAAAGAGTTTTGCATCAGGTTTTGCATGTCTTGTATATTAAATGTTGTGAAAGGTGTAATAATCTACTTACCACTATTTTCTTAAAGTTCTATCACGGCAGTGCATGACATTTGGAAAATACTGTAGCTCGTCCTCTTGACTGTACAGCAGTTTCACCTGGTAAAGTATAAAGACAACTCTCAGCAAGTTGCTCAGAGTACATTTACAAACCTGAAAAACATATATTTATAATACTCAAACAGTTCAAACAATTGTGAGAACTCCATGCACTGCTCAGATAGAACTTGAAGAAAAATGAGTCCTGCATTGAGTACAAACTACTATACTATATACAGTGGTCCCTCAAGTTACAATATTAATTTGTTCCGGGACGACCATTGTATGTTGAAACCATTGTAAGTTGAGTAATCTGTTCCAAAGCCCAAAAATGTCATCCAAGATGAGAGAAAATGAAGATTTAAGAAAAATGAGCAGATAACTAAGACAGATAAAACAAGTCCTTACATATAACAGTCAGGAATAGCTGCTAACTAGTAAGCTATTTTACCAGAGAAGTGGTCTTGATTGGTTGGATCTGAGTCTGAGGCATTGTATGTTGAGTCTGGTTTCAACTTAAGATTGGTCAGAAAAGACCATTGTATGTTGAAAATATTGTATCCTGAGGCCATTGTATCTTGAGGGATCACTGTAGATACATTTTCAGCATCAAATTTACAATTTCTGCTGTTTCTTAACCAGATTTTGCAACTATAATTTATCTATAGTATGTCGCCTGTGTTCTTCATATACTGCATTACACACAATGCTACAACACATAAGAGGGTGGAACGTAATGTGAAAAGTAAGAATCGATTGCAAACTTTGCTGCGAAATCCACATAAAGGGAATGTGTCAACTACCATTTTTTTCTGCCAGTGAAAACCAGATGTTGGCACATATACTTTTTTATCATCTGTTTTTGTTTTCTGATTTTTACAATTTGAAACATGCAACCATTTTGCCTTAGCTGTTGTTAACAGCATTTTGAAATATACTCTACAGCAGCAACCATGGACCATAGACACAATAGTCTGGAGGAGACTCTGACTTCTATAGGAGAGTTTTTTATGCATGCTGTGATCATCTATTGTAAATGGTGGATCCTGTTTTATCTATATATAGGTGATATGCCATACTAATCCTGCCTGTGATGGTAATGAGATAACTGCAGTAAAGTGATCTGTACTGACCAAGAAGTGGTGCCTATTTTTAGGCTTAGGCTACTTTCACACTAGCGTTTTAAAATTCCGGTATTGAGTTCCGTCATAGGGGCTCAATACCGGAATAAAACGCTTCAGTTTTGTCCCCATTCATTGTCAATGGGGACAAAACTGAACTGAAGACAACGGAATGCTCCTGAAAGCATTCCGTTCCGTCTTCAGACCGGAGAACAAACCGCAGCATGCTGCGGTTTGCTCTCCGGTCCAGGCATCCGCACCAAGACGGATCCGGAATGACCCCCAATGCAAGTCAATGGGGGTGGATCCGTCTGGTGTGACCATAATGGTAACCGGATCCGCCCTCCATTGACTTTCAATGGAGTCCATTACGGATCCGGGTACACAGACACATACAGACATAAACATACACACACATATAGACATACAAACACACATACATACTTACATGCTCCCCGGCAGGTCTTCGGAGCGTCAGGACGGCTCACACAGGTCACGATTCCCCACAGCGCCCTCTGCTGGGCGCCTGGTGGAATCGTCAGATGACGATTCCACCAGGCGCCCAGCAGAGGGCGCTGTGGGGAATCGTGACCTGTGTGAGCCGTCCTGACGCTCCGAAGACCTGCCGGGGAGCATGTAAGTATGTATGTGTGTTTGTATGTCTATATGTGTGTGTATGTTTATGTGTATGTATATGTATGTACAGTGTGACATGTGTGGGGCCGGAGCGCGGTTCCGGCTCCACACATGTCACTGCGGCAGGCCTGATCCGGCAGCACCCTTCACCTGCCGGATCAGGCCTGCCGCCAGTGTGAAAGTAGCCTAAGGCATCTGAAAGTAGCCTAAGTCATCTGACGATTCCACCAGGCGCCCAGCAGAGGGCGCTGTGGGGAATCGTGACCTGTGTGAGCCGTCCTGACGCTCCGAAGACCTGCCGGGGAGCATGTAAGTATGTATGTGTGTTTGTATGTCTATATGTGTGTGTATGTTTATGTCTGTATGTGTCTGTGTACCCGGATCCGTAATGGACTCCATTGAAAGTCAATGGAGGGCGGATCCGGTTACCATTATGGTCACACCAGACGGATCCACCCCCATTGACTTGCATTGGGGGTCATTCCGGATCCGTCTTGGTGCGGATGCCTGGACCGGAGAGCAAACCGCAGCATGCTGCGGTTTGTTCTCCGGTCTGAAGACGGAACGGAATGCTTTCAGGAGCATTCCGTTGTCTTCAGTTCAGTTTTGTCCCCATTGACAATGAATGGGGACAAAACTGAAGCGTTTTATTCCGGTATTGAGCCCCTATGACGGAACTCAATACCGGAATTTTAAAACGCTAGTGTGAAAGTAGCCTTAGTTGCCAGTGCAGTAACAGCAGGATTTTAGGATTTTTTTAAGTTATAGAAAGTGATATACAAAATGCAAATTAACATCACATAATTCTTATGTTTAACAGAAAAACTTGATTTACAGAATAGGCCATTTTCTGATGGCACATTCCCTTTAAATCTGTACTGCAAGTCAATTTTCACTGAGAGATTTGTTAAAGGTAATCTGTCACCAGTGACCTCTTTATCCAACTGTTTCCTAGACACATAGCTGTCGATAGGTGATCAATTCTGTTCATGGGAGTCCTGCATTCAGGACTTTTCACTCCATTGTTTTTGATGAACTCTGTAACGCAGGCCCCGAATGGAGCCTCCAACACAAATGTGAACATAGCCTTATATCGGGGCATTCTTAGTCCTGCATACACCTGACCAAGACTACACAGCAACAGTCACGGGGTATTACAGATTTGTGTAACTGGTAATGTGTAATAGCGATAGAGGTGATAAGAACACCAGTAGTAGTCCAGTCTTCTACCAAGTGTAATGGCAGCAGCAAACATTGAATAGCTGTTGGCTGATGGATCATTTGGCTGACAGCTAACTCTCCCCCTCCCTCCTTCTTATACACATACATATTCAGTTTGGCCAAACATGTATGTATGTCAATCTTTCTACACCAATTCCACAATAGATCAAGTCTCCACTCCCCAAACCTCAACTTTGGCCAACAATACACTAATATGTATAGGTGCCTTAACTTGAGGGTCATAGTTTCTCTGCGCAAAGCTGCTAATTATGCCACCAATATGGTGATTGGGTGACTTAGGGATGATTTGGTTAAGATATCCTCAGGGTGATTCTGAAAGCTACTGCTATTGAGCACATATCATCATGTCTTTATTTATCTGTAAACTGTGTGCTGACAACTTAGCATGAATAACTGGAACAAATCTTGAAGTGTTCAATGCTAGTCCAAAGGTTTTCTTTTTTTCCGGGGGTTGCAAACAATTAAACACTTCTGCCTAACTTCAGCTTTGTCAGAACTGTTCATCAGGAATTTTGCAAACTTCCCCAATATTCCTTACTTCAGTTAAAGGCTCATATCAATCATATTTTGTATGCCTACGTTAAAAACATTGTTGCCTATTGCAGATACTGAAATACCATTGTCATTGTATATGCCTCTAACAAATCCTTCTATTTCTTTGTGCCTGTAAGAGAAATCGCCTATTTTTCCAGTGATTTTTTTCCATTTGTCTATTTACTATTTTTGGATTTTTTCTAAAATAATCTAAGGTAAGATATATCGTGGGACTATATATGGTGATCTTTGCCTTACCGCACCACGAGGTCTGTCAAGGGAACAGGTTGCAACGTGGCAAAGGCATCGACAAGTAAAGCCTTTGCCGTGTTGCAAGCTATTCCCTTGAGAGACCTCGTGGTGCGGTAAGACAAGGATCACCATATATAGTCCCAGGATATATTTCTGTGTTTGGGAATTACAAACTAACACGTGGGGAGATGCTATCAAGAAAGTGTTCCTGAACATTACAAGTACAAAATACCTCTATGGACAAACAGTCCTGATTACACTACCAAAGGGGTATATGTAATACCTATATGAGTTTTATGTATACACATGGTTAATCAGCATTGCAGGAAACAACAATACTGTATAACTCACAATATAGCCACATTTAATTAGGAGCAATTATATAGCACAGTTTATATGAGGTTTCTATCATATGAAAATATAACGCAAGTAATATGAACTATACATCATCCTCCACTATATTTTTAGTCATCTTTATTACCAATGTGGATTTTATGCTTTCTTAACTGTATATAACATTGGGAAATTGTTGCATCATTGGCCACATTTTTTCCCTTATTTATATTAATATATTGGGATAGTATTTATTATTATTATTATTTTGTTTGGGGCCCCATTTTTTAAGTTTCCTTTTTAATAATCATGTACTAAATATAGATTAATCATGGTCTATTAAGCGGATATTTCTTTTTATCCAGAAGGAGGAGTGCCTATCATTTTTTGTTTGTTTGCCAAGTACTTCTTTCACACTGAAATCGAGTATTTTCAGTAGATAGCAAACCCTCCGATATCTAAAATCTGTGTATGAGAGCCCCTTATTTTTTATTTATTTTGACTCATATCATTAATATTATTTTAATCAATATTCTTAGATATTTGTCATTAATCGATGTGTCTTGTATGAGCAATGCTAAACTAGAATTTTTATTTTTTGCAGTGAATTCCCTGATGTGAAAACCTCAGAACAAAGCCAGGATAAAAAGAATATTTAAATAATTCACAATAATAGAGGAACACATATTAGGTAAGGATTGACATAACTTCTTCAGCAGATTCAGCGAAATTGGGCTCCTTTATTCTTTTATTTCCAAACAGTTTCTTAGTCCTTTCAAAATATGTGAAATAGGGAAGAAATTATTTATTGGTGTTAAACCTGCTAATTTTAGGGAAAATGACACTCTAGTTAATTCCTTACTGTCCGTGGATACGTTTCTTTTTAATGAATAAAAAAAAATTCTAGGGACGTATAAAATTTGTTTTTGAGGTGCGGTATCTTCCTACCTTCACAGAATTCTTTCCAATCTTTCCATGCGTCAGCATATGCAGACCATGTTTTTGGTGCTAGTGAATTTTTTAGCACTTTTCAGGCTATTACTAGATTAAGTTGCAAAGTGCTTTAGGGCATGGGTTTTTCTGTAGTTTTGCTTCTGGTGTTAAATTCTGAACTAGGTGTATCTGCTGACGAGATAAACAATCAGCAATTTGATTATTTTTTCCTTGTACATGTCTAGCTTTAATCCATATATTATTATTAAGGCAGATTAATACTAAATATCTCAATGGTTGTATAACTAATATAGATTTTTATTTTAGGCAATTTATACCATATACTACTCCCATATTGTTTGATGACAATGTAATCCTTTTATTTTTGAAATATTCAGACAATAAGGTTAACACTACTATGATGGGAACTAGTTCAAGTAATGTAATTTGTGTAGCATAACCTTTTTCTATCCAATCCATTGGTCATCTTTCCGCTGACCACAATCCATTGAAATAAGCTCCATATCCAATTGACCCAGATGAATCTGTGAATAGATTTACAGAATCTGCTGTTCTAAAATCGACTTGCTATACTGAGCTACCATTAAAGTTATTTATAAATGAGCCCCATATATTCAGGTCTTCTTTTAGTTCTCTAGCAATTTTTATATGGGAGTATGAAGGTGATTTACCTTTTGTGGCAGCATACAGTCTATCCGAAAATATTCTGCCCATAGGAATCACTTTAGAAATAAAATTAAGACTTTAAACATGACTTTTTTTTGGTTAGCAATTTATCTAATTTTTTCCTCATGTTAACCATTTTTTCTTTTGGTATATCGAATTCCATTTTTTGGTTATCAATATCGATACCTAAAAATGTCAATGAATGTGTTGGAAATACAGTTTTATCAGCTGCTAGGGGTAAATTAAAATAGGACGCCATGTCTATGAAATGACATTGACCATGAATGACATTACCTATAAATAAAAAATCGTCTAGGTACAGTAGTGTATGATGTTACCCGAGTCTGAATTTTGTTCTACTACCCATTGAAAAAAAAGTCACAAAGGTTCCGAATAGGGATGAGCGAACCGAACCGTAACGAACCAGATTCGTTACGAACTTTCCCAAAAGTTCGGTTCGTCACCAAACCAAATTTTGAGAAAGTTCATAACGAATCTGGTTAAAATAACGGCGACGCAAAATATACGCATATTTATTGAGAATGTACGCTAATGCGTACAAATTCAGTTAAGTAGCGTACAATTGACAACGCCACACTGCATGTTCGTTACTTGAGTAGGAATGTTCGCAGACGCAGTGTATGCGTACGCTAATGCATACATATTCAGTTAAGTAGCGTACAATTGACAACGCTACACTGTATGTTCGTTACTTGAGTAGGAATGTTCGCAGACGCAGTGTATGCGTACGCTAATGCGTACATTTTCAGTTAAGTAGCGTGCCTTTGACAACGCTAGACTGTATGTTCGTTACTTGAGTAGGAATGTTCGCAGAAGCAGTGTATAAGTATTCTAATGCGTACATATTCAGTTAAGTAGCGTACCTTTGACAACATTACACTGTATGTTCGTTACTTGTGCGGGAATGTTCGCATTAGCGTACGCATTAGTGTAAATTCTCAAATATGCGTATATTTTGCTTCGCCATTGTTGAAGTCACTTGGTTTTTTTCCACTTTTTTCATTGTAATAGCAACTGCAAGTAAACGAAACTGTACCCTATCTGACTCCCATTATTGTAGAAGCAATTATTCAGCCTTTATAGCAAGGTTCGTTTTAGGTTCGGTTCGTACGAATCCGAAATTCAAGAAAGTTCGCCGAAGCGAACCGAACCGAACTTTTCAAAAGTTCGCTCATCCCTAGTTCCAAAATAAAGACAAGATTGTGAAACCCATTGGTAGTGATTTGTCAAAATAATACTTGTTTTAAAAATATATGCCTAATGAACTATAGCCACAAGGATTTATCGGGAGCAGTCTGAATGCTGATTTGATATCAGTTTTTGCTAATAAACAATTACATCAAAATTTTCTTAAAACTGAAAGTGAATCATTAAAAGAAGTATATTTTACCATTGTCATGTTTTTATCTAGTTCATCATTTAGAGAACAATGTAGTGGAAAGGATAGATGCTGTATTAACCTATAAGATCCTACTTTCTTTTTTGGAACAATTCCTAAAGGGGGTGGTCAAAATTTTTTAAATGGGAGTCCTTCGAATCTTCCTGAAATGAATTCAGCGTGTATTTTTTCTCGAACAATCTCTTTATATTTTATTGTAGATTTCAGATTATCGACTATTATACAGCCTTTCCCTTTATATTCAGGTGCATAGAATCCATATTTTAATCCCTCAATTAGTAACTTAGCTTTCTGTGTGTTTGGGTAGCCAAGGAATTATTCTTGCTATTATCAGTGGTGTCACCGCTTTTTGTATTATTTTCTTTATTGGCGTCAAGTGTTCCATGTTTTTTGAAGCATTTGAAGAGGGGGGTGAGATCCTCTACAATATGAGCACTCATGTTTGTATCTACAATTTGTAGACCATTTACACTGAGTCTCAACGTAGGCAAAGCATATCCTCCTTTTCAAATAGGTAGTACTAGGTAAATAAGGTTTAAAGTTGTTCTTTGTGGTAACATGAGATTCAACAAGAGTCCTACATCTTTTGAGCCCCATGTCATGGATGGGTATACCGCTAGTTTGTTGGTACATTTCATCACTCCATGCATTCCCACCAAAATTACGGCGAGCCTCAAGTATGGAGTCCATATACTAAAACATTCCACTGCATAAATTAGGCTGTTTTTCACCCACGACAGCAGCATATATGCAAAATGCCTGTATAATGTGTAAATGATTTGTTGTCATTTATAATCATCTTCATTTTATCTTTTTTGTCAATTTTGTTATTTTTCTTATTGTTTGGAAATAGTGAAAAACATCAATGTATTCCATGTTCAACATTTTTCTTTTGTTTGTGTAGGTAAATGGAAACCTAAAGGTGAAATGATGCATGTCACTACTTCTTTTAATATCACTTCACTCCACTCATTTTTTCAATAGAAGGAGTGGTACTTGAGATTTGATATACATATCTCTGTAATTGGCAGTATGATTATCATTGGGGATCTTTTTATCCATCCAAACCCCTGAAGCTAGACGTTCATCAATACTGGATTTTTGCTTGTTTTCTATAAAGGGAATGAATTTCTGGAATAGCTGCTTATTTTCATTAGTAATAGCAGCTTCTTTATATCCTGTAGTGCACAGCTCTTTGCAGTCAATATTACATATGTAGGTGCAGACATGGTTCTCACCCTCAGATGTCTTCTCCATCCTCCGTTGGTCTGGTCTGCCCCGCGGTGTCTTCTTTCCGTCGCAGCGGTTGGTCTCAGTCCCTTTTATCCGTCTTTGTACCGATCAGTGTCTTCCTATTCTTCTTTATGTGCGTTTCGGTGAGTTACGGTGGAGGGCAATTCTTCTTATTTATTATCCTTTTCAGTGCTGGATCCTCTTCATTTTACTGGTACTCGGCGTAGGAACATCCTTGTGACTTCCATTTCTAAGTGTGTCATCTTCAATATGGAAGGGGAGAGGACCTGCTGCCTGAAAAGCACTCATTGTAAGACAATATTTCAGTCAGTCTTCACCTTCTTGTTCCTCTGCTCTATACATTAATTGTTTTAGTATTTCATATAAAAAAATATAGATAAGACTCTGTTTGTTGTAATTAGACTTGTATTCATTCGGTATAACGAACTGCGGCACAGTACAATCAGTACAAAGTAGTAGTAACATTTCGGCCTGAATGGCCTTCTTCAGACTCTGTTGCCGCTGGATGGTGTAGAGGAGATAAGAAGAAAGCGCCCCTGCAGTTAAACGCAGCAACCGCTGCTCAAAGGAAGTTGCTGCTCAAAGGAACACTTCCTTTGAGCAGCGGTTGCTGCGTTTAACCGCAGGGGCGCTTTCTTCTTATCTCCTCTACACCATCCAGCGGCAACAGAGTCTGAAGAAGGCCATTCAGGCCCAAACGTTACTACTACTTTGTATTGATTGTACTGTGCCGCAGTTCGTTATACCGAATAAATACAAGTCTAATTGCAACAAACCGGAGTCTTATCTATTTCCTGCATTACGGGGTGGGAACCCTACTCCAGGCATATTCCTTAGTAGAGTTGAGTGAACGTGCTCGTAACGAGCACTGTACTGCTTGGATCCCCTGCTATTGAATGGCCGCAGGCATCCGGATCCGTCCTCACCTGACTGTAAGTCATTGGGGACGGATCCGTTTGGTATGACACACGAGTGTGTCATACCAAACGGATCCGTCCCCACTGACTTGCAGTCGGGTGAGGAGGACGGATCCGTTACGAGCACGTTCGCTCAACTCTATTCCTTAGTGTGCAACAAGTCTTCACACAATATAAAAATATATAGTATATATTAGTATATTAATTACTTTTGTAGTTTGTCCATTTTTTTCTTTGTCTCGGTCGATATTTGCTTGCACTGCTAAGTTGTAGATCATGTCAAGTTTGTAATGCATGTATATATCTTCTGTATCGTCTGTTTTTATGTTCTTTTCCCAAATTTGGTGTTAGAAATGTCCTGTGTCATAGTTTCTAATTCTCCTGCTCCTTTTTTTTTCTTTCTCTTTCTTCTTCTTGCTTGACTATATTTTAATTGCTGTTCTTCTTTTATCAGTGTCTCCAGTTTCTGGTTGCCATTTTCTTTAAACGTTAGGATCCTCATGGTATACAGTTATCACCTGATGACGATGTTATGGTACGTTATTAATAACAGGGATAGCTGTCAATCACTGATAGGATCGTCTCCCTGACGTCAAAGCCCAGAATGAGCAGGAAATGAAATGTATAAAATACAAGTTTTACTGAATCTTTTCCCATAAAACTATATATCAAGTTGCTTAGCAAATCCTGCTCTATAAAGCACTCCCAGTTTGCATTTTCATGGTGACAGCTTTTCTTTAAGAATCAAGTGCCCACTTTTGTGCATTACAAGTACATGGATTTCTCCAAGCCCCTTCAGATAGTATGACAGTTGCAGAAATATCTTCAACAAGTCTGTATGTTTGAATTCACTTTGAATTCACTGAATCACTGAATTCAGCTTTCGCTAATAAACATCAAAAATTGCAGCACACGGCCTGGTATGAATCTGATCTTATTGATTCCATCATGAAAGGCAATTAATATCAGATATATAACAAAAACAACAAAACTATTCATCTTTTGTAAAAGCCATATTGGCCCAGAAGAGGAAAGAAAACAGTAGACAATAGATCCAGTGCTCTCAAACCAGTGACTGCATGTGGCTCATGGGGTCCTTGACTACCATGTTGAACATACTACTCTGCTCACCCACGATGTCACAGTACAAACTATAAAACTGACAGTTAACACTAAAGTAATAGACATATCTCATAGTCAGATCTTTATTATAATATTGCTCTTTTAGAGTGGCATAAGTATTGCCTGCTGTACTGTATAGTTCACAGCAGTTTAAACCTTTTGCTATAAAATCTGCAGCAAATCCATAGCAAAATGATTAAATACGGTAACACATGTATGCTGCAGAATTAGTGATCAAATATAGAATATCAGCCTAAGAGCTCATGTACATGACAGAGGCCTGTGCATGGAAACTATATGACAGGGCATAGAAGCTGTTTAGCTCTGCCGTGAACAGGCAGCTCTGACGAGAATATGAGCCCCCAGCTTTAAATATATTTTCATTTTTGGGCTCCCTAGCTTATAAATTGCACAATATGCTATTTTTATACATCTTCACTAATAGAATTACTCATGCTGCTAGGAAATCACATTTCCTGGTCTCTAGCAGTGTCCTATTACAATCCTATTACACTTTATTGATGATATAGGGGGTTGGGGCTCAACAATACTTTTGTCTGGTGTACTCAAGGAACCCCAGTCTGACTCTGGGCTCTAGGAAGTAAATTTCTCCATGTCTGCCTGTTTGTACCATAGATTGGTACTTCAAACCAGAGCTACACTTTACTATATGTATATTTACGATTACATAAGTGGCAATTTCCTAATATAATGCTAATATCCAAATTGTCCAATTGCATGCAGGACTTTTGTCTCCGCTTCAAAAATCTTCCTCTCAGTACACTATAAAGGGGTCTGTAGGCTCCATTCGGCTCAGTTATGTGCCGAATCTGTCCTTTCCGTTCTCCAGCTCGGAGCAGGAAAACGGAAAGGCTGAATACTGATGTGAACCCAGCCTAACTGATCTGTGCAGGAAATCTCCCAACAAATGCTTATTCTTTTGATGACTGTATTTTTTGGCCACCACCTAAAATCACAATTTCTGGTCAGCAGATCAATAATTATCTATGGGGACAAACGATGGTAGTAATACTGGAGGTGATTGCTGTATCTAAATACAGCTCCCACCTCCAGAGACAATCAGGCAATTATCAGGAAATCTTAGTTTGTTCTCAATTGCCTGTAACATCAGTACTCGTAAGAGGGTCACTGGATTAAAAATATATCCTGCATTAAAAATATAATGTTCATTTTATACACGATTTTCTTGGCTTTGGTATATTTCATTCTTGTCACAGTAAGTAAATGCTCAGGAACATTCATGAAGAGCAAAAATACTTCCAGTAGATAAAGGATTAAACTGCATAATCTGACTCACAGCAATTTACATAAACACTTCCACTTAATAACAGTAAGAAACATGGTAACAACTAGAAAGGTCATGATAACAGAGCATTACACAAGCAATTAACCCTTAAAGTACAGACTTCCAGCTGGAAAGAACACAAATGTAAAAATGCACCTCTTACCTTGGTTACTATCAGCGGAGAGGGACATCTGGAGGACAATCACCATCATCAGGAGCACAGTACTGAATGTTGTAATCAGGGCCCTGGCCATGAGACACAGCAAGATGCCTGGCTTGTAGCTTGTGGTACTCTGCAGAGGGTAGCCTCAAAGGACTACACATCCACACACGTGTGAGTCTCTTTCCAAGGTAATGCAGGGCCTTCTGGAGAGAAGGCATGATTTACCGCCCTGCAAGCCATATAGTGTGTAGTAAAGCTCTCTAAGCTTTCCGGTATGTAGCTCATACTTTCACTTTCACTTTAACCCCTCTGCTGTGGCTTGGCTGTGTAGTTTGTCCCGTAGGAGATACGCCTGCTGAGACAGACCAGCCTGACATTACCACATTCCACAACTGACAGTACTCTTTAGTGTTTTAAAGCTGTAGTAATTAGAGTTAAGGCTGAAAAATGACGCACGTCATCTACTCCAACCTATACTCCTACTGGGTAGTGTTGGAGTATCAGGATTAGATCTCATTGTCAGCCATGTTGTCTTAGAAGAGTCACCTTGAATACTGATGTACTGTTGCTAAGAAAATATAGGACCTTAGGTGATCAATTAAAACCTATGTTTTCTGTTTAGGACAAGTTAGTTATGAGATCGTGGAGTCTTAGTGACATATTTATGTCCTCCATAGCTTCTTTTAGATATTTGGTTAGTGGACATTTGTCAGCTTCTTTCAGAGGACGAGGGATCAAAGGTTAAAGATACATTAGATTCATTCTCATACGTGTTAAAGATACTTTAGATATTCATTCTCATACCTGTTAGGGCTTGTTCACACATCAGTTATTTGATCAGTTATTTCCATCAGTTATTGGGAGCCAAAACCAGGAGTGGAGGCTACACAGAGATAAGGTATAATGAAAAGATCTGCTCCTGTTCTGTGTTTTTGACCCGCACCTGGTTTTGGCTCACAATAACTGATGGAAATAACTGATCAAATAACTGACGTGTGAACAAGCCCTTAGAAAAATTTTAGCCAATTAACTATCACGAAGTATGAAGAGTCTTCCTTATACATATTGATGTTGGAGGTGCAACTTATGTACATCAGTGGTTATGAATAGTAAAGCCACTGTGAGGTCACATGTTATGTATGATAATGTTGTAATGATGTCATTTAGGTGTGTCATCATTCACTCCTATGGATTGTGGTACACTGCAGCAAACCTATATTATAATACTAATTATTCCTTTGTTCCCTGGGGTATAAAAAAGCATATTTGGGGACATAAACACACACTCAGAACTGCCTTTTTTTCTACCTCGGCTTCAAACTTCCATCTACCTCATGCCATATTCTGCCTAACTTTTATATTTATTTCAATGCAGTCTTGCTGCTCTTGTCTCAGAATAAACGAAAAAATCTTCTCAAGAAGTTGTCTCAAGAAGTTTTGTGTTTCTGCGGCCAATTTCCAACAGGTAGATCCAGAGGAAGGTAAAAACTACTAGTGTCTATGCTTCTTATGATGCATCCTTTTATTTTATTTTATTTGCCTTGACAGCAGCTGCCTTGCAAAAGTTAAGTTCAACCAATATGATTGAAGTCAGGGGCGTACATAGAAATCATGGGGCCCCATAGCTAAACTCAGAATTGGGCCCCCGCCCAATTCTGTCAGTTTCAGCAATGTATCACCTATATAGCTGACACAAAAAGATGATCACTGCGATACACATCTACATAGCAGAGTAGGAAACGTTTAAAAAAAACTGGTGTAAAAAAGAACTGGCTTAGTTTCCCATGACAACCAATCAGATTCCACCTTTCATTTTCCAAAAGGAGCTCTGAAAAATGAAAGGAGGAATTTGATCAGTTGCTATGGGCAACTAAGCCAGTTCTACTTTACACCAGTAGATAAATCTATCTATCTATCTAGAGAGAGATCTTATTCTTTCTCTATATATATATCTATAAAAATATATAGAGAGGGTTCAGTCCCTGTCTCTTATTGCCCTATTAGAAATACGCTATTCGTAACAGGGCAATGAGGGGCAAAGACTGAATTCCTTGAATTCTAATCATGTGTCTGTGAGTGGTATGAAGCAGGGAGGCTGCTGTGTAGTCAGTAAGCAGTGTGTATTTATATTTATATATATATATATATATATATATATATATATATATACACACACACACAATGTATATATATATATATATATATAGCCGGCCGGCGTTAGGGGGGGGCAAACAGGGCAATTGCCCAGGGCCCCGATCCTCTAAGGGGCCCCCTGCTGAGCTGCCCAGACATAAGTGTTAAAGAGCTGGTGGCTGCACCTGAGAAGAGCACAGACATCAGAACTAGGGGTGCTGGCCTCTGGTCTCCTGCCCACTGTAGCCCGCAGGGTCCTTATTGCTGTAGTGAGGAGCCGGGTGCTGCATCCATAGCTCCGGCTCCACAGCAGTCAGGCAGAGCTTGGCCCTGCTCCCTTCCTCTCTCTCACTGGAGGCCCTGCACAGTGAAGATAATGGACTCCTGCTCCAGAGGTTTACTGGTGAGTTCAGAAGCCTCCCCCCCCTATTATGACCTGAAAAATCTGCTGATGGCCCCTCTCTCCTCTCTGTGCTGCAGTAAATTACAGGGGCTGCTTGTTGGCAGATTTACCCTGATAGGTACAAGAGGGGAGGCAGCCTGCAGAGAATGAACAGGACCTGTTCTCTACACACACACACACACACACCCCTCCCCCACTGTATATAATGTAATCTATCTTAGGCTCCATTCACACTTCCTGTTTTTCTTTCCTGATTCGATCCTGATCTGGATCCATTCATTTCAATGGGTCGTGAAAAAATCAGGATCGAATCAGGAAAGAAAAACAGGACGTGTGAATGGAGCCTTATATCTATCTATTTATCTAATATTATCTATCATCTATTTATCTAATATTATCTATCTATCCATCCATCCATCTCATATCTATTTATCTATCTCATATCTATTTATCTATCTCATATCTATCTAGAAAAGAAAATTAAAGTTGTTCAATCTGACGTTTCAGTCCTCTTACCAGGACAGTAAAGAAACTGTGTGAGAAAGGTCCTGGTAAAAGGAATGAAACGTCACATTGAACAACTTTTGGGAGCAACGTGGAATTTTCTTTTCTATTTACTTGGATTCTGGATCACTTCCACAGCCGCTGGCACAGCATGATTCACATTACTCTTGCTGTGCTGCTTATGTTTTATTTTTTTGGATATGTCATATCTATCTATCTCATATATTTCTATTACCTATCTATATCTATCTATCTATCTATCTATCTATCTATCTAATATCTATCTGTTTGTCTATCCAAAATTATGGAAGACAGGCAGCCTTCTGACTTAAGCGAAATAAGTGGATTCCTTTATTCACCCAACACTCAATGCCATTGAGTGTTTAGGTGAATAAAGAAATTCACTTTATTTCATTTCTACTTGCATTTTTACATTTTTTTTTTCATATTTCTTTATATTTGTTATTTACTTTTTTACTTTGAATGCAGAGAACAAATGATCTACATGTCCCTGCTGTCTCTATATACAGAGCACTGGTAACAGGGACTATTTTCAGGTGTTTTCTGATTATTTAAGAGAGTTAGGGCCTATTCACACGATCGTGTGAATGGGGCCGCATCTGTTCCGCAATTTTGCAGAATAGATGCGGCCCCATTCATTTCTATTGGCGGCACTACATTGCGATGAGCCGCGGCTCCGCGAAAATATACAGAACATGTCCTATTGTCCCCAATAGCGAACAAGAATAGGCATTTTGTATGGGGTGCCAGCAATGTGTGTTCCGCAAATTGCGGAACACACACTGGTCAGCATCCATGTTTTTGCGGATCCGCAGCAACATGGCCATCTGAATGGCCCCTAAAGCACACTTAGGGCTCATGCACACAAACATGTGCAATTTGCGGTCCCCAATGCATGGGCACCATCCGTACAGTTGCCGCACACTGATACAGACCCATTCAACTTGAATGGGCCCGTGATCCGTCCGCACCGCAAAAAAATAGAACATGTACTCCATAGTGCTTCTGTGGGGTTCTGTGCCTCCGTTCCACACTGCTCCTTCTGGATTGCAGACCTATTCAAGTGAATGGGTCCGCATCTGTGATATGCTGTGCACGAGGCTGGTGCCCATATATTGCAGACGAGCAACGGCCGTCTACATGAGCCCTTAGGCTGAGTTCACACTCCAGTTATTTCCATTAGTTATTGTGAGCCAAAACCAGGTGCAGGTCAAAAACACAGAACAGGTGCAGATCTTTCCATTAGACCTCATCTCTGAGTTGCCTTCACTACTGGTTTTGGCTCACAATAACTGATGGAAATCACTGATCAAACAACTGACGTGTGAACTCGCCTTACCTGCTTCCTGACACTGGCTCTCAGCGCCGATGCTCTCCAACCTCTGCTCAGGTCCCTGGATGTCATCATCCATTTTGACGCCGCCTGCAACCAATCGTGGGCCACGGTGGTGACTTCTCCCCTTGCGTCAAGTCAATAAATGTGATTGTTGATACAGTACTTCAGAATTTGGGCCCCGCTTTTAATTTCGCCCAGGGCCACATTTTGGCTAAAACCGGCCCTATGTATATATATATATATACAGTACAGACCAAAAGTTTGGACACACCTTCTCATTCAAAGAGTTTCATCAAGAGAATGCCAAGAGTGTGCAAAGCCGTAATCAAAGCAAAAGGTGGCTACTTTGAAGAACCTAGAATATAAGACATATTTTCAGTTGTTTCACACTTTTTTGTTAAAGAGGACCTTTCATGGGTCCAGACTTTGCGAACAATGTAGTCCGTTATGGAGGGCATGTGGGACTAGGGTCAGAGGACTTACTAGTTTTGCAGGGCGCCGCTCCGTTCGCCCGCTGTCCCCCTGTAAAGTTCCGGCGCGTGCTATGCAAATGCATAGCATCGGAACAGGGAGGAGGAGACGCCAGGGATTCTCAATGGGCGTCTCCTTCTCCCTGGCTGTAGTGAAACATGGCTGACCACAAAGGGGTCCTACCCCTGTGGCAGTTGCTCCTTCTGTAGGTATATGACACCAATACGAGAATTTACTAACCCAGCTGATGGGAAAAAATATGATATTAGGGAGTATATCAACTGCAGAACCACAGGTGTGGTGTATGCAATTCAATGCAGTTGTCCCAAATTATACATAGGGAAAACTATACAGGAGCTAAGGAGGAGAGTGTCCAGACATTTGAGCAATCTGAACACTCAAGATGATACACCCCTAGTTAAACATTTGACAACTATGCACCGGAGCAACCCACTGGATATAAAAATCTGGGGGATACAGAGGGTGAAGATAGGTCCCAGACAAGGAGACCTGGACACTAAACTACAGCAGAAGGAGGCAAAATGGATATACAGGCTGGAGTCTCTATCACCAAATGGTATAAATGAGGGTTTCACATATGCCCCCTTTCTGGGGAAGAGGATAAGGAGTAAAAGGGCTATAAAATAATGTAAAAGAAAAACTTAGATATTAAGTACTAGAAATACAGACAAATATAGGGACCACACATGAAGTTACTATGTATAAAGGAAGTGTACCTATTACACAGTGTTATAATATAAAGAATTGATGACCTCTAGCACACACCCCACTTCCCTAACCCCTATACTTTCCCTTCCCTTTAATTCCTTCTCCCTTTCTTCTCCCCCCCCCCCCCTTCCTCTATCTAATAATCCCTTTCTCTATATCTTTTATATGGGCAACTACTATAATAATAATAAGATTAAAATAAAAAGGAGTTAGTATTACCAACATTAGAGTATCCAATAGTATTAATAAAGTGGTGATAAATAATATTGCGAAACCAGTAATTATATAATAGAGATAGGGATAAGTAGAATAGATAATAAACATACCCATGAAACCAATAGTAAAGCTAGTAGGGTTATTCCAGGTGATCAAACAGGCAATCCTGTCAAACATAAGTGACAGATGATTCTAAGCCCTGACGCAAGCGCATTGCACAACTGTTGAACTGTTCAGATTCTAAGTTCCTGGGCATGTGCGATTGCAAGTGTAATGAGAAATATTTTCTAAAGTTGCAGCGCATGCGCGGGAACCTGGAAATATCATGAGAAGCTTCACGCAATACAAGCGGATATGATGGAAGAAATGCATCATCCTGGATGAAGGTAAGAACCAATCGGGGACAGTTATAGCTAAACAGGTACATAGAGGGGGGTGTGTTTGTGTGAGGTCATCCACCTAGGTTACAAAAGGTGGTCCCCGCCCCCAACACACTTACCTGCCCATACCCCTGAAGACGCTGGAGGTCCAGCGAAACATGTTGGGGGGGCAGTTCCATGTGTGTGTGTGTTACGTGATTTTAAACAGCAGAGGCAGACCTGGTAGTGATAGTTACACTGAAATCTATAATAGGGAGCTGCTTTAGCACTACACGTCCCTGCAGCGATTAGCAGGGAGAGTAAAGCGACAAGCTCCTATATGGTTGATGTGGTAGTATCTATAGTGACCACACAGTTGAGGATTACCAGTCCATGAGGTCTGTCTAACTGCTGATAATTTTAAACCACTATCGTGTGTGTCATAAGAATATTAAACACAACTAATAAATGTTAAGTTTTACTCACTAACATAGTGCATAAATTAGGACATATTTTTGATCCTTTGGATCATTGGACATTATTATTTGACATAAACTGTCCACTGTGCAGTAGGAGGCGACAATAGCAATAATATCGGAATGCAGAGTGGGCTCAACATTTGTATGGAACCTGCATTCCCTGAGCGTAACAGAGGTCAGTGTGGCACCAAAGAGGTATCCTATTGTGTGGGCTCGGCATGCATGTGGAGCTTGCATTCCCTGAAAGCAGTGGAGGCCATTTTGGCACCATAAGAGGTACAATATAATGTCGGCTTAGCATGCACGTGGAGCCTGCATCCTCTGTAGTTAATGGAGGCTGCTATGGCACTTAGAGACTATGGCATTTAATGTTAGGTTCCAGTCTTAAAGAGATCGCCTTGACGTTTGGCAGACGGGCACAAATAATTTTGTATAAAAAGTATTTGGCAAGAATCTCACATTTACAACGTAGCGTTAGTATCGAGTATATAGTGAGTATGGCAGTATTATATGTATCCATTTTATTGTTTGTGTTTGTAGAGTGGTGTTGCATTTTGTTTGTGGTAAAGTAACAATAAGTTATCTGAACCATAACATGTCAATGGAAATATGTAAAAGTTATGGTACGGTATGGGACAAAACAAAAACTTTTTCATTGTGCAAAAGTAGTAAATCAAACAGCATATGTCTGGATCAAGAGAGACGAGGAAGTACAGTGGACGGCTGGAGACCCAAGAAGCGTTGAAACAGAAATAGTGGGGGATTCGTAAGGTGACTATTACTTTTTTTTAGTATTTTTTTACTGAAAAGTCTCAAGTCCTGTAATATGTTGTGTCCTTTTTTTTCCAATACATGGTTGGTGGAGCCCAGCTCTTGGCATCACAGCCGATCAGCAGTTTAAAAGAGATATTACACTCAAGAGGCTTAGGACACAGCTCCGTACTTTTATTAGTAGCTGTGCTTGATATTACAGTTCACTACAGTTCCATCTCTTTCAACGGAATGGGGCAGAGCTGCAATGGCCGCACAGGCACAGCCACTACTGCACTGGAGCTGTGTTTTATGGAGCAGTGTAAACAATGAAGGGGCACCATCAAATAACTGATCAGCAGGGGTCCAGAGACTCAAATCCCACCAATCAAATATTGATTGTCTATCTTGAGAAAAAGCCATCAGTTTTAATGAAATGGAAAACCTCTTTAAAGGGTTCTTCTGAGATATTTTAACAGATGACCTATCTCCAGGATAGGTCATCAGTATCTGATCGGTAGGGGTCTGAAAACCAGGAGCCCTGCCAGAAAGTTGTACGAGAAGGCACCAGCCCTTGCAGTAGCGTCTTGCCCTTCTCACGGTTTTGCCTAGGACATGTGATGTCACGTTCATTGGTCACATGGCCTAGGTGCTTTCTCATACAGCTGATTGGTGGGGGTCCAGGTTGTCAGACCCCCACTGATGAGATATTGTTTACTTATCCATAGGTTATCAGTTAAAATATCTTGGAAAACCCTTTTTAGGCTACTTTCATACTAGTGTTTTATAATTCCGGTATTGAGTTCCGTCATAGGGGCTCAATACCGGAATAAAACGCTTCAGTTTTGTCCCCATTCATTGTCCTAAAAGCATTCCGTTCCGTCTTCAGACCGGAGAGCAAACCGCAGCATGGGTTAAATGCTCCTGGCAGGTCTCCACAGCGCAGGAGGAGCAGGACGGCGCACACATAGGACGATTCCACCCGGCGCCCAGCAAAGGATGCTGTGGGGAATCGCCCTATGTGTGCGCCGTCCTGCTCCTCCTGCGCTGTGGAGACCTGCCAGGAGCATGTAAGTATGTATGTGTATATGTCTGTGTGTGTGTCTGTACTGTGTGACATGTGTGGGGCCGAAGCGCTGTTCCGGCCCCACACATGTCCCTGCGGCAGCACGGATCCGGCAGCACCCTTCACCTGCCAGATCTGTGCTGCCGCTAGTGTGAAAGAGGACTTAGTTGTCCTGTGATCATTTTGTTGTAAAAAAGGGTTTATTTTTTTCCTCTATACCCTTACATGAAAACAAAACTTTGTCTTTTTCTAATTATGCTATAAAACATAAACATTTATTTAACATATAGGGGTCTTTAGGTCATGTTATGTCACTGGGTTTTTGTCTTTATATTCCTCAACATTAAACAGTCTGTCCATGGACTGAATTTGCTGGGATGTCCACTCTTGAGAAGATTGGCAACTATCTTTATGGTATTCCATTTGGTAAGTCATTCTTTCTCACAGTAGAATGGTGAATTTCCGTTTTTTTGGAGATGGCCTTGCAACCTTTTCTCAGACTGATGAGCAGCAACAATTGTTTCTCTGCAGTTATGGTTAATGTCCTATGTTCTTGGCACTCCTTAGGCATAGAAATGTCCAAATGCCCAAAGTTATAGTGGTTGTCATTCTTTTTGATAATTATGCTTATGCTTCCCCCACTCCCCCAAAGTTTTACACTGGTGTTGTGGCTGCTAAGTCACAACACTGCCATGGCGGTGATGTCCATCAGGTGCCATTGTTGTTTCTGGAGGACGCAAATGAGTCTCTGATGAGTGTTGGAAGATGCTAAAGCGTCTCATTTCATTCCAAAATCTTATCAATGCAAAAACAGATAACAATATTTTGCCACCCCAATGGAGGGTGTGCAAAACAATATGGATCTAGGGGTACTTTCACATTAGCGTTTTTTTATTTCGGTATTAAGTTCCATCATAGGGGCTCAGTACTGGAATAAAACGCCTCAGTTTTGTTCCCATTTATTGTGAATGGGGACAAAACTGAACTGAAGTGAACGGAATGCTCCTAAAAGCATTCCGTTCAGTTCTCTTCAGTCTCCAGACCAGAGAGCAAACCGCAACATGCTGCGGTTTGCTTTCCAGTCTGGGGATCCGGAACAAGACGGATCCGGCATGACCCCCAATTCAAGTCAATGGGGACGGATCTGTTCGGTGTGACTCAATAGTAAACGGATCCATCCTCCATTGAATTTCAATGGAGTTCATGACGGATCCGTCACCTTCCACTTTTCCCTCTCAGCCACCTCATCCCCCTCCTCCCTCCAGCAGGGGGCGCAGTGGGGAATATTCCCATTGTGCGCGCCGTCCTCCTCCTCCTGTAGTGTCCGTCTCATCTGGAGCTACTGGGACAGGTAATCTTGGCTTTACCCTGCTCATGCCCCTTTGTAGTAACCCCCCTTCCTCCTCAAGACCTCATGGCTATGGTGCAATTTTTGAAGACTCTGTGTTTTGTCACACCAGGCTAACTGGATGTGCATGCTTCCTAGACTGAATTTGCTCACAGTAACTATAAATCTGAAGCAGGGGCATACATAAAAAATCATTTGGCTCCATTGCAAGAATCTGAATCAGGCTCTCATGTCCAGTGTGCCAGATTCGGTACTACTGTGATTTTTGTTTTTGTGCTCCTATGACAGAGCAGAACAGCGAACATCACTAGCGAAAATGTGAACAAAGCCTAACATATACCTCAGCTGCTGCAGAACATAGTAATAGTGGTCAGAACTACAAGTCATGGCCAGTTAAGCCTGTTTCATGCTGTTGGCAGTAGTTCCAGCAAACTGTTCCGGCAGAGTTTCAGAAGCCAGAGACACCACTCTGGATAGCTCGTGATCTGAGAGCAGTAATCTAAGTGTAGTAGGGAGAGTATAGGGGCATGCTTTCTCTTTTCTCTCTACAGCCCCTATTGGACAGACTATCAGCAGATTTGGTCTCCAGTACCATCTCTATGCTGACAACAAACAACTATACACTTCATCCCCCAACATCACCCCTTCTGTACTACAGAACACCAGTGACAATCTATCTGCTAATATTACCCAATGGTCGGCTCAAATATAACCAATAGTATTTTATTAATAAATAAAATATAAAACAATAAAACCCTATAGCAAAAATATAATATACATTTAAAACATCACATATATAGTCATAGATGCGGTTTATCTCGGTCCCTTCCAATATTTCAGGTGTGGAGCTCTCACAGTATCCCGAAATATATTTTACTCTGTATTTAATGTTGTTAAATGCTGATGTTGGTTAGTGTTCAAACTTCAAATCATCATAATAAAATGTTGATATAATGTATCGAAGGGTGGATCTGATATATTGTCCACTGTTTTGCCTGCTCCTTGCAGTATTATTGAAATCACTGCCGTATCAATATTTATAATGCCATTTGGTCTTACGACCCAGTGTTCTTTCACAGACTCACCAGACCTTGTACCCGACACCTTGATTCGATCTCGGTTGTAGAGGTCTCTTATATCGGTGATTTAGTGCTTGCGCCTTTCTCTCCTGGGACGCCGGACAGCTGGACTCCGGCCCTCCGTTCACAACGGTATCCCCAGTGTTTTTCTTCCAGCGCTTGCGCACTTGTTGTTTCAAGACGCCCAAATAGACGTCCACGTGTATTGTTCCCGGGTGTCGGTACAATGTTGAAATGATTAGGTCTTTTTGTGTAGCAGTTTTCCTCGATAATAGTTAGTCTATTGATTTGAAGAAAAATATACCAGAGTATAGTACCAAACGTGTTTCGAAAACATCCAGTTTTCTTCCTCAGTGGCTAATCTATCTGCTGTCTCTAACATCATGTCCTCTCTCTATCTGAAACTGAATCTTTCAAAAACGGAACTACTAGTGTTCTCTCCATCTACTAACCTACCTAAAACTGATTTCTACATCTCAGTGTGTGGCAGTATCACATACCTCCCAAGTGTCCCTCTTTGGGAGGGACAGTCCCTCTTTTTGACCCAAGTCCCCCTGTCCCTCTTTACTCCTTAAATGTCCCTCTTTTTGACCTGGAGAATTAATGCATAAATGTACATTAATAAATTTACTAAATTGCTCCTTACTAAGCTATCTGTTTGGTTTTTACCTGTATATTAGACAATAACTCCATTATTTGGTGCAATTTGGACCTTAAAATATCTATAATCTGATGATTTATGTGTTAATATTTATATGGACATTGAAGTGCAAGAAAAAAAAGGCCGCAGGGGCTCCAGTAATTATGATTTGGGCGGAGTTAGAGGCGTGGCCTAGTATAAAAAAACTGCCGTGATGCGCGCCGCACACATTGTCCCTCTTTGCAATTTTCAAAAGTTGGGAGGTATGGTATCACCATGCCTAGGCAGCATGCCCGCTGTCTTGGTGCTGTGTTTGACACTTACCTTTCCTTTACCCCCTATATTCGATCTCTTGCCCACTCATGCCGCCTGCACCTCAAAAACATCCCTAGAATCTGCCCCTTTCTTACTATAGAAAGAACAAAAACTCTCATTGTTGCCCTGATCCATTACCATCTTGATTACTGTAACTCATTACTAATTGTCATGCCCCTCACCAAACTCTCCCTTCTCCAATCAATCCTAAATCCATGATACCTCCGCCCTGTGCCTGTCATTGCCCTGGTTGCTTAGAATTATTGAGTTAATAAAACATGCAGTTTTAGGTAATCCATTGTACTACATTAAGGAGGAGCAGCAGGAGGAATGCTGTAACTCTGCGCTCCAAGGCATGGTGTCAGACTCAGGGGTGACATCGATGTCACCCTGTTATGACTGGGAAGAGTGAGCTATCCAGTCCATGATGTCATTAATAATAGTGTGGCACCAAAGCGAGGGACAACTGTGGCCTGCTGATACTATTACTACTGACTGAACAGCTGGTGCAGTTACTGCTGTTTGCACTGCTACAATCACCCACATTCTGATTCTAAGATAAAGATCAGCTTGCTGCAACTTTGGGTGAGCAGACGCCTGCTCCCTATGTGTCTGACCAGCAGGATCCTCTCCACCCCCTGCTGAGTCATCCTTCGCCCACAGTCTCTGCTACCACAAGTAGCAGAAACCACAGTGGCAGCAGGTAGTTCAGTATCATGAACATGATGGAGCAGTTTTTTCATGTGCACCACCAGGCTGATGTAAATACCACCTGAACAACCAGGTAAATCCCTACTTGGATTGTGGCCTTCACCTGGCACATACCCCATTCCCTGACCCCATGGACTTCTGGGCAGGCAGATTGAAACAGTTGCTCTCTCTGTACTGTACTTGCCTAGCCTCCAGTGTCATCTCAGAGACGGTTTGCAGCGTGCCGGGCTGTGTCATCACACCCAAATGTCCTCCGCCAGTGTACAAAACATCACATTTGTCAGGCGCCTAAAACACTGGTCTTAATAAATGACCCCCTATATTTTTAATCTCATCCAATGGGACCCGCACCTATAAGAGAATGGGGGCACATCCTAGAGATATGCCCCCATTGTCTAAAATGAGACAACCCCTTTAAGTTAAGAAAACAGAGTGCAAGTTGGGAAGTTCCTGGGAGAGCACCACCCGTAATCATTTTTATAAAATCAAATACATTCTTCCAAAAAGTTTGTATTGACATTCCCACCATGTATGAAAGGTTGTTTCAACGTTAGTACACATCTTTCAGCATTTATTAGAATGAGAAGGGTATAGTTTGGCAAGTCTGTCTAGGGATAAGTACCAGTTAAGAATAATCTTCATGGCTGATTACCAATGGGAAGTATTCTTGTATATTCTTTTAAGTGATATGTAGGCTTGTACCCAATCTAGATAGGAGAATGACTTTCCAAACAACTTTTTGAATTGGAGTGAGTTCCCTAAAATGACCCTGCTGCAACTCATCAAAAGGGTAATACCTTTACGAATTTACAATTGTGAGCTGAAATATACTGTGACTTGTCTAATCCAGTTGCGTGACCAGATATCGACTAGAGATAAATGCTCCACAAGATCTAGATACCTATATCAGTCATCACATTATAGGTTAGAACAAAATCATCAAAGGACTTTAATGATTTATTATAAAATAGCAGAGAGGTAAAAAAAACTGAGGACAACCAGGTATCAAAAGTCTGTGTCAGTGTCAGCTGAGTTCAGCAGTAGAGATGAAGAACTTCTTCCAGATATTGAAAGAGGTCCTCATAGCAATAAACCATGGTTTAGTATTGGCAAGATGTGTAATAAGTGGGTTAATTGAGTATCTGGTCCTCTTTTGATTTGCTGGCGATATATCTCCAAACCCGGTCCCCGGGCGCAATCGCTGGGAAACCGGGGTATAATGGCTGCACAGGCAGCCATGTTGGCTAAGGGCAGGGGGAGGTATTTCCGTCCCCCTGCAGCTCCCGTGGCTGCGATTGGCCGGTTTCCACAGACCGGCCCATCGCAGCTCCAGGAAGTAATCGGAGCAGGAGGAGCGGGGAAGGGGGTCATCTCAAGGTGACAGGTGCTGAACTAGTCAGCACCTGTCTTTCTAGAGGTTAGGCAGGGGACTCCTGTGTTTTGGGTCCCCTGCCAGCTCAGCCATTGGCTGGAGCAACGCACATCTGCAGCATGCATCTGCACATTTTTTTTTTTATTTTTATTTTTTTTTTTTTTTGCTTGTGTGGAAAAAAAAACGCAGTTAGATAAATTTCAGTTAGTGTCAGTTTAGTGTTTTGTACGAACGCACACTATCTGCGTACGTGCAGTTTGCAGAGGACTGCAGTGAATTTTTTCACTACAGTTTCTGCATGCACACACGATCTGTGTGCACGCGTGCTGTATCAGCAGCATCTGTAATTTTTTATTTTTTTTTTACATATCTTGTGTGAAAAAAAAAACGTAGTTAGATAAATTTCAGTTAGTGTCAGTTTAGGGTTTTGTACGAACGCACACTATCTGTGTACGTGCAGTTTGCAGAGGACTGTAGTCAATTTTTTCACTACAGTTTCTTTTTTTTTACATATCTTGTGTGAAAAAAAAACATAGATAAATTTCAGTTAGTGTTAGTTTAGGGTTTTGCACAAACGCATCATCTGCGTACGTGCATTTTGCAACCACTGAGCACCGATCAGTAGTGTCCATTACTGATTGCGTTTGCTCCTTTTGCACTGCACTTTTTCTGCAGTAAAGCCTTTTTTCTGCAGTAAATACTTTTTTTTTTTAAACAGAAGACTTCTTTTTTACAGAAAAAAACTTTTTTTATTCCCTCCCCCCTTTTTAAAAAAATTCTATTTCAAAATTATAAAAAAAAAACCTTCACATGTGAAAACACAACACACACCCCTCACACTAAATAAAGTTTTACACGTTTCACCCATCACACCCCAATAAAATAAGAATGGTCCAATCATCCCAACGAGTGTACTCGGTAGAAGAGGTATACGCCATCCGTGCCTCTGATACCGAGTCGGCCACTGAAGGAGAAGAGGATGCCACTTTCCTCTACTCCTCCACCCCCTCATCATCATCATCATCCGCTGATGAGGGACCCTCTAGGAGGCGCCCCAGAATGACAGCTGAGGCAGCCCCCAGAGTGAGCCCATATAGACCCCACCCCCTGAGAATTATCAGCCCCAAATTCCGGAGTTTGTGGGAAACGCTGGAATTCAAATCGACTGCACGGGCTTCACAGAAATTGATTTTTTCAAAATCTTTTTCAGTGACGATTTAGTAAATTTTATTGTGGCCCAAACTAATTTGTACGCCCAGCAGTTCATTATCCAGAACCCCACGTCACCATACGCAAGACCCCTTGGTTGGACCCCAGTAACAGCAGCAGAAATGAAAATCTTCTGGGGGCTTGTGCTGCACATGGGGCTTGTTAAAAAAACAGAAATGAGACAGTATTGGAGTGCGGATGTCTTGTACCACACTCCAATATTTAGTACCGCCATGGCTCGGAATAGATTTGAGTTGATTCTGAAATTTTTGCATTACAATGATAATGCACAGTGTCCAACCCAAAGTGACCCGACATTTGATCGGCTTTTTAAAATTAGGCCCCTCCTTGACCACTTCAGCGCCAAGTTTTCTGAAGTGTACACCCCAGAAGAAAACATCTCTATAGATGAGTCCCTGTTGCATTTCAAGGGGAGGGTAAAATTCCGCCAGTACCTGCCCAGCAAGCGGGCAATGTATGGCATAAAAATGTACAAGCTCTGCAAGAGTAGGTCTGGGTACACCTACAGGTTCCGGGTTTATGAAGGCAAAGATTCACGGATTGAACCCCCAGAATGCCCCCCTGGCCTAGGAGTTAGTGGGAAACTAGTGTGGGACTTGCTGCACCCACTGCTGGATAAGGGTTACCACCTCTATGTGGATAACTATTATACCAGCTTACCCCTCTACATGTCCCTAAGTGCCAGGCGTACTGTGGCTTGCAGCACAGTATGCAAAATTCAGAGAGGCCTCCCTAGAACCCTGGTAGGGCAACCACTAAGAAAGAGTGAAAGTAGGGCTCTCCTCCATGAAAGCATAATGGTGGTTCAGTACAAGGACAAGAGGGACGTCCTTGTACTGACCAGCATTCACCCCAACACCAGCTCCCCTGCCGCAGTACCTGGTACCACCACCACTGTCCTCAAACTGGACTGCATCCTGGCCTACAACAGGCACATGGGAGGAGTTGATCTTTCAGATCAAGTTCTGAAGCCCTACAGTGCCACATAAAAAACGAAAGTGTGGTACAAAAAACTAGACGGCAATGTACAATGCGTATGTGCTATATAAATCTGCAGGACACACAGGAATTTTCCTTCACTTTCAAGAAGTAGTGATCAAGGCCCTAATTTTTCCCAACCAAGCAGACGATGGTCCCAGTACTTCTGCACGTTACGGTGCCTGAGTTGTACCAACATTTCCCTGGTGAAGTTTCCCAGAAAGCGAGGAAGGGAAGGACCCAAAAACGATGCAGGGTATGTTCAAAAAGGGGATTAGGAAGGACACTATATACCACTGTGAAACCTGCCCTGAAAAACCTGGCCTGTGCATCAAGGATTGTTTCAGAATCTACCACCAATCCATGGATTAGTTTTAGCCTTGATGTACCCTGTAATTATTTCACTTTATACCTTAGATATATTCCGAATAGCTTACATATCTACTTTTTACCAACCACTACATATTCATTTCTGTGAAACACCAGTTTCCAAAATGGGGTCACTTCTTTGGGTTTTTAATTTCTAGGGACCTCAGGAAATTTGTAAATGCAACATGGCAATTAAAAAACCGTGTCTGTTAATTCTGGGCTGCAAAATCCATAACGTCCCAAAAAACTAAAATGTAATTTTCTAAATGATCCAAACATAACGTAGACATATGGGGAATGTAAAATAATAACTATTTTTGGAGGTATTACTATGTATTTTGAAAGTAGAGAAAATGAAATTTGGAAATTTGCAAGTTTTTAAAATTTTTTGGTAAATTTTTTTTTTTAAATAAAAATGAAATATTTTGCCACAAATTTACTACTGTTGTGAAGCACAATATGTGATGAGAAAACAATCTCAGAATGGCCTAGATAAGTAAGAGCATTCCAAAGTTATTGCCACATAAAGTGACACATGTCAGATTTGCAAAAAAAGCTCCAGCACACAGTCCCCATAGTCACAAACCAGTGTGTGTGAACCCACCGTGCCACTACATCCTCTAAGGACGTTGTCTAAGTGAACCCCTCATTCTTCACAGTACCCCTGGTGGTGGGGATAGGCTTTCCCGAGAGGAACACCAGGTTGCTACCTCTTGAGTAGGATTAGCACACGAGGCAGCTGGTCCAGGCAGACCAAGAGGTACCTGAGCAAGGAACCAGAGGTACAGATGTAGTCAGCAGGCTGAATCATAACCAGAAGAAACGCAGGGCGTGGCCTGCACACTGATGGCGCCGGTCGCATAACTTCCTTGCTCCGTGGAGGATATCTGGAAGCGGCTCGAAACAGCTATCCCAGCGACAAACCAAGAACCATTTATAGCGCGACACTGCTCCCAATCATGGGGAAAGTGAAAAGAAAGCCAGCTCCAAAGAAACTCACCGAGTTTTTCACTAAACAAGCGACAGGCAGCCCGGGCCATGCGGACTCGCCGCCATCTTCCCGCTCCGGCCAGGCCTCGCCGGCTTCCTCCTTAGGCAGACAACCGGACACAGACATCCCAGCGTCCTTTGACTCTCCCTCTCTACCACTAACAGAGAATTCCATGCGATCCATGCTGGAATCGCTGCGGTCCTCCCTAAAAGAGGATATGCTCACCCTCAGGTTTCACCTCCGATCATTACTTCTTTACCAACATGAGAAGGTGATAAGAACACTTAACACCAAGTATTATCACTCTGGAGATAGGGCTGGGGCACTACTGGCCCGTAGGCTTAAACGTAAATCTGCGGAAAGCAGAATTGGAAAGCTTAACTATAATAATTCAGTTATAACCCACCCGCAGGAGATAGCTAATGCATTTGCATCATACTATGCCAAGCTATATAATCTAAAAGACGATACAGCTACTACTCAACCCACTCGAAAGGGAATACACTCTTTTTTAGAATCCTTATCTCTTCCATCACTTAACGAAAAGCAACTAACATCTTTAAACCTTCCTATCCAACCTAGTGAAATTATCTCGGCAATAAAATCTACAGGTATGCCCCCAGACAAAGCCCCTGGCCCGGATGGGTTTATTTCTTCGTACTTTAAAACATTCCAGATACAGCTAGCCCCGCAATTATGCAATTTGTACAACTCCTTTATGAAGACTGGTTTCATTCCCCCGGATATGTTGACAACTACCATAGTTACACTCCCTAAACCTGGTAAACCTCCTGACTCACCGGCGAACTTTCGACCCATATCATTGTTGAACGTGGATCTCAAATTATATGCCAAAATATTGGCTTCCCGCATCAATATTCTCCCTCCCACCTTGATCAACCCTGACCAAGTTGGGTTCATATCTGGCAGGCAATGTAGGGACGGGCCTCGGCACGTGGCTGACCTGATACGCTAGCAGATAAATCTAGAGTTCCTGCGCTCTTTGTTTCCTTAGACGCTGAAAAAGTGTTTGATAAGGTTCACTGGGGATTCTTAGATTTGGTACTCCAAAAATTCAGATTCCAGAGCCCTATATTATCTGCAATGCTGGCTTTGTATTCTACACCCTCAGCCAAAGTTCTGGCCTCTGGTTTTATTTCAGACTCATTCTGCATAACTAACGGCACTAGGCAGGGATGCCCGCTTTCCCCCCTAATTTTCGCCCTAGTTATGGAGCAATTGGCAGAAACTATCAGATAATGCCCATCAGTTACAGGTATCAATGTGAATGATCACTCCCACGTTATAGGGTTGTATGCGGACGATGTCATACTCATCCTAACAAATCCTGAATCGTCATTACTAGAGATGAGCGAGTAGTGAAATATTCGAAAGTTCGAAATTCGATTCGAATAGACAGCGAAATTCGACTATTCGACCGACTATCGAATCCCATTATAGTCTATGGGAAAAAAATGCTCGCCACTTGGAAATCTCAATTCGACCACTCGGAGGTCACCAAGTCCACCCTGAATCCTCAGAAAAGGATGCCAACACTGCTGGAATGCAACTGGGACAGCAGGGGAAGCATGTCTGGGTGCATATAACGCGCCCAAGTCGCACTATTACGCCACTATCACAGCCTCTCAACAATACACTCCAAAGACAATATAACCTCTCTGTAAAGTGAGACCATACAAGGAAACCTTCTTTCCTCTACATTGCCAGGGACCCCAAGCCAAACTAGACAAAAAAGAAGATGAAATTCTGCACCCCTTAAAATCACGTTGCCTATGACAACCACAGATGGCATAGGCAAAGGGGAAAGCAAATAGACCCCACCCCTAATTGTCATTGTGTGTGTGTGTGTGAGATGTGGTCAGACATGTCTTCTTTAAAATGTAAAAACAACTCAAACACATGCAGAAGCCTTAAAATGCCCAAATTGTTGGCGCTTGAGATGTCAGTGACCCGACCTGGCCCAGTGTCATGTCTAGCAGGTAAAGCAGTGGGGATGTTGAGGGATGCGTAGGACCGCAAAAGGCAGGAAGAGGCCGTGGGCTGGCCAGAGGCTCATGGAAAATTTTGTGGAGGCCCAAGAGGTGAGACCTGTTAAAAATTTTGTTTAGGCCCAAGAGGTGAGACCTTGATAAAATTTTGTGGAGGCCCAAGAGGTGAGACCTTGATAAAATTTTGTGGAGGCCCAAGAGGTGAGACCTTGATAAAATTATGTGGAGGCCCAAGAGGTGAGACCTGTTAAAAATTTTGTGGAGGCCCAAGAGGTGAGACCTTGATAAAAATTTGTGGAGGCCCAAGAGGTGAGACCTTGATAAAATTTTGTGGAGGCCCAAGAGGTGAGACCTCTTAAACATTTTGTGGAGGCCCAAGAGGTGAGACCTCTTAAACATTTTGTGGAGGCCCAAGAGGTGAGACCTCTTAAACATTTTGTGGAGGCCCAAGAGGTGAGACCTCTTAAACATTTTGTGGAGGCCCAAGAGGTGAGACCTCTTAAACATTTTGTGGAGGCCCAAGAGGTGAGACCTCTTAAACATTTTGTGGAGGCCCAAGAGGTGAGACCTCTTAAACATTATGTGGAGGCCCAAGAGGTGAGACCTCTTAAAAATTATGTGGAGGCCCAAGAGGTGACATCTCTTAAACATTTTGTGGAGGCCCAAGAGGTGAGACCTTGATAAAATTTTGTGGAGGCCCAAGAGGTGAGACCTTGATAAAATTATGTGGAGGCCCAAGAGGTGAGACCTGTTAAAAATTTTGTGGAGGCCCAAGAGGTGAGACCTTGATAAAAATTTGTGGAGGCCCAAGAGGTGAGACCTTGATAAAATTTTGTGGAGGCCCAAGAGGTGAGACCTGTTAAACATTTTGTGGAGGCCCAAGAGGTGAGACCTATTAAACATTTTGTGGAGGCCCAAGAGGTGAGACCTCTTAAAAATTTTGTGGAGGCCCAAAAGGTGACACCTCTTAAACATTTTGTGGAGGCCCAAGAGGTGAGACCTGTTAAACATTTTGTGGAGGCCCAAGAGGTGAGACGTGTTAAAAATTATGTGGAGGCCCAAGAGGTGAGACCTGTTAAAAATTATGTGGAGGCCCAAGAGGTGAGACCTGTTAAACATTTTGTGGAGGCCCAAGAGGTGAGACCTGTTAAACATTTTGTGGAGGCCCAAGAGGTGACACCTCTTAAACATTTTGTGGAGGCCCAAGAGGTGAGCCATAAATATATAAATTTTTCTTATTTACGGAGCAATTCTACGGCGGTTAAGGAGGAGGAGGAGGAGGTGGAGGAGGAAATGGCACTTCATACAGATGGCACTTCACTTTTGGCTGCTTTCCACTGTTGGAGAAGCAAAGTCCGGGTCAATCCACTTGCTGTTCATTTTGATTAGCGTCAGCCTGTCGGCACTGTCGGTTGACAGGCGGCTGCGCTTATCGGTTATAATGCCCCCGGCTGCGCTGAACACCCTTTCTGATAGCACGCTGGCGGCAGGGCAGGCAAGCACCTCCAAGGCGTACAGGGACAGTTCCAGCCACGTGTCCAACTTGGAGACCCAGTAAGTGTAGGACGCCGAGGGATCGGGGAGGACAGGGTTACGGTCTGCCAGGTACTCCCGCAACATCCGCCGATACTTGTCCCTCCTGCTGATAGCGGGCCCCGCAGTGATGGAAGTTGCACGAGGGGGTGCCATGAACGTGTCCCACACCTTGGAGAGTGTTCCCCTGGTGGCTGTGGGCCTGATAGATGTTGTGGGACTCTGGGAGACCCTCTCCTCTCTGCCGCCAGCGATGGTGGGTGGGAAAATCTCCATCATGTTCTGCACGAGTTCCCTCTGGTATTCCAGCAATCGATTTGTCCTCTCCTCTACCGGAATAAAAGAGGAGACGTTATCTTTATACCGGGGGTCCAGGAGTGCGAAGACCCAGTACAGTTTGTTCTCCACTATCCGGACAACACGTGTGTCCCGGGAAAAGCAGCCCAGCATGAAGTCAGCCATGTGTGCCAGACTCTGAATAGGCATGACCTCACTGCCCCCACCAGAAGGATCACTTGCCATTTCCTCCTCTTCCTCTTCCTCCTCCTCTCCGCCCCATCCGCGCTGAACCAATGGGACGCATACAGCCTGACTGCTACCCTCGCCGCCAGCATCCTCCTCCTCTTCCACAGCCACCTCCACGTCGTCCTCCTCCTCCTCATCCTCCTGCAACTGCCACCGTGAAGCAGACAAAAGTGTGGTCTGACTGTGTAGCTCCGTTGCGTCTCCTCCTACCCCCGTCTCCTCTGCGTGCAATGCGTTCTCCCTTATTGCGATGAGGGATTCTTTAAGGACGCATAGGAGCGGGATGGTTACGCTCACTATAGCGTCCTCGCTGCTGACCTTCTTGGTGGACTCCTCAAAGATACGCAGTACATCGCATATGTCTGCCATCCATGGCCACTCGTGGTTGGCAAACTGAGGGAGCTGAGTTGGAGGCACGCGTGCATTCATAATCTGGTACTCCATCAATGCTCTCTGCTGCTCACACACCCTGGCCAACATGGAATAGGTGGAATTCCAGCGAGTCGGCAGGTCGCACAACAGCCGATGTTCAGGCAAATGGAGGCGTTGCTGGAGTTTTTTTAAGCTAGCAGCAGCTACAGTTGACTTCCGAAAGTGAGCGCACAAGCGCCGCACTTTCACCAGTAGCTCTGCCAGGTTGGGGTAAGTCTTTAGAAATTTTTGGACTACCAGATTAAAAACGTGGGCCAGGCATGGTACGTGATTGAGTTCGGCAAGCTCCAGAGCCGCCACCAGGTTACGGCCGTTATCGCACACGACCATGCCTGGTCCTAGCTGCAGCGGCGACAGCCACATCTCCGTCTGCTGCAATATGGCGTCCCTCACCTCTGGGGCGCTGTGCTTCCTGTCGCCCAAGCTGATGAGCTTAAGCACCGCCTGCTGACGTCTCCCCGCGCCAGTGCTGCAACGCTTCCAGCTAGCGGCTGAGGGCGATGTTAAGGCAGAGGAGGAGGAGGAGGGGGGTTTATCAGAACCCATGCTGGCAATCTTGGGCGGGGGTGGTAGGTAGGCCGTCTCTGTTTGCGACCCCGTCCCCGCTTCCACTACATTCACCCAGTGTGCCGTCAAAGAGATGTATCGTCCCTGGCCGCAAGCGCTTGTCCACGAGTCGGTGGTCAAGTGGACCTTTGCGCTGACTGCGTACCTCAGGGCCCGCCTGATGTTACGCGACACGTGCTGGTGCAGGGCGGGGACGGCACTCCGGGAAAAGTAGTGGCGGCTGGGGACGGAATAGCGAGGTGCGGAAGCCGCCATCAGGTCGCGGAAGGCCTGCGTCTCCACAAGCCTAAACGGCAACATCTCCAGGGCCAGCAGTTTGGAGATGTGGCAGTTTAAGGCTTGGGCTTGGGGGTGACTCGAGGCGTACTTCCGCCTGCGGTCGAACGCCTGCGAGATGGACAGTTGTTGGGACGAGGAGTGTGAAGGTGCAGGCGAAGAGGCGGGGGAAGGGGAGGCTGAAGGAGAAGGCCCCAAAGTAGCCGAGGCAGAGGCAGATGTGGAGGTGTCCTGGCTGGAGGTCTGGACCGCAGTGGCAGCACACAACACAGGGGAAGAGGCAGTGGCAGCAAGACCGGGCGAAGGTTGTATTGCGTTTGCTCCCTCCCACTCAGCCCAGTGCTTGACTTCCAAGTGACGCCGCATGCCTGAGGTGGTCAGATTGCTCTTCTCAGAGCCCCTACTCAGTTTTGAGTGGCAGAGTGTGCAAACCGCGCTCAGTTTGTCATCCGCACAAACATTAAAAAATCTCCACACCACAGAAGTACGAGGCCTCGATGGGGGAGCTTCGCGCGACTGCCCGCTGCCGGGAACAGCTTCGGCCCTGCTGGCTGTGGCCTCACTTCTCTGTCTGGACTGTCCTCTGCCTGTGGACATCCCTCTGCCTGTGGACATCCCTCTGCCTGTGGACATCCCTCTGCCTCTGGACATCCCTCTGCCTCTTGCTGCCTTTTTCGGTGCTGCGCAGACCACCACCTCTCCACTACTTTCCTCGCTGGACATCACCCCTGGCCAAGTGGGGTCGGTCATTTCGTCATCCACCACCTCAACTTCCTCACTCTGCTCCTCCTCCTGCCCACTGGACATTCCAACAGCCTCCTTTGATGGCAACTGCGTCTCATCATCATCATCGCTCATGATAACAGATGCTGGCTCAGGGTCCACATCAGCAGGAGATGGCGAAAACTCAAGTGTTTGGGCATCACTACAAACAAATTCCTCTGCTAGCTCCTGGGATTCTTCCGGCACATCTGAAAAAGGACCCGAAAAGAGCTCCTGGGAGGGGTCAATGGTGGGATGACTCTGTTGGCCAGGTGTGGAGGAACGAGGGTCAGAGTGAGACTGTGTGGATGACTGGCTGGTGGACAACTGTGTGGAAGCGCTATCGGCTATCCATTGCACCACCTGTTCAACCTGCTCAGGCCTCAACAGCGGTGTAACCCGCCCCCTGCTTAACTGTCCCATAAAGGCAGGGATTCTGGATGAGCGGGATCCTGGCTGACCCTCACCAGCACGCATTGTATCCCCACTGGCTTCAACAAGGCCCCCAACAGCATTTCCGCGCCCCCGTCCTCGTCCACGTCCTATTCCGCTAGCCCCCGCCGCATTTTATTTTTTTTTGGTTACAATATTTTGCCTTCACAGCCGTGAAATTACTTTGCAAGAGAACGCACAGTACAGTTGCCAATTGAAAGGCCTATATATTGTATATTTCAAGGTACACAGCCGTGTACTAAGTGATCAGACGGTGTGTATGAACACCAGGTATGAGAAATTACTTTGCAAGAGAACGCACAGTACAGTTGGCAATTGTAAGGCCTATATATTGTATATTTCAAGGTACACAGCCGTGTACTAAGTGATCAGACGGTGTGTATGAACACCAGGTATGAGAAATTACTTTGCAAGAGAACGCACAGTACAGTTGCCAATTGTAAGGCCTATATATTGTATATTTCAAGGTACACAGCCGTGTACTAAGTGATCAGACGGTGTGTATGAACACCAGGTATGAGAAATTACTTTGCAAGAGAACGCACAGTACAGTTGGCAATTGTAAGGCCTATATATTGTATATTTCAAGGTACACAGCCGTGTACTAAGTGATCAGACGGTGTGTATGAACACCAGGTATGAGAAATTACTTTGCAAGAGAACGCACAGTACAGTTGCCAATTATAAGGCCTATATATTGTATATTTCAAGGTACACAGCCGTGTACTAAGTGATCAGACGGTGTGTATGAACACCAGGTATGAGAAATTACTTTGCAAGAGAACGCACAGTACAGTTGCCAATTGAAAGGCCTATATATTGTATATTTCAAGGTACACAGCCGTGTACTAAGTGATCAGACGGTGTGTATGAACACCAGGTATGAGAAATTACTTTGCAAGAGAACGCACAGTACAGTTGCCAATTGAAAGGCCTATATATTGTATATTTCAAGGTACACAGCCGTGTACTAAGTGATCAGACGGTGTGTATGAACACCAGGTATGAGAAATTACTTTGCAAGAGAACGCACAGTACAGTTGGCAATTGTAAGGCCTATATATTGTATATTTCAAGGTACACAGCCGTGTACTAAGTGATCAGACGGTGTGTATGAACACCAGGTTTGAGAAATTACTTTGCAAGAGAACGCACAGTACAGTTGCCAATTGAAAGGCCTATATATTGTATATTTCAAGGTACACAGCCGTGTACTAAGTGATCAGACGGTGTGTATGAACACCAGGTTTGAGAAATTATTTTTCAAGAGAACGCACAGTACAGTTGCCAATTGAAAGGCCTATATATTGTATATTTCAAGGTACACAGCCGTGTACTAAGTGATCAGACGGTGTGTATGAACACCAGGTATGAGAAATTACTTTGCAAGAGAACGCACAGTACAGTTGGCAATTGTAAGGCCTATATATTGTATATTTCAAGGTACACAGCCGTGTACTAAGTGATCAGACGGTGTGTATGAACACCAGGTATGAGAAATTACTTTGCAAGAGAACGCACAGTACAGTTGGCAATTGTAAGGCCTATATATTGTATATTTCAAGGTACACAGCCGTGTACTAAGTGATCAGACGGTGTGTATGAACACCAGGTATGAGAAATTACTTTGCAAGAGAACGCACAGTACAGTTGCCAATTGTAAGGCCTATATATTGTATATTTCAAGGTACACAGCCGTGTACTAAGTGATCAGACGGTGTGTATGAACACCAGGTTTGAGAAATTACTTTGCAAGAGAACGCACAGTACAGTTGCCAATTGAAAGGCCTATATATTGTATATTTCAAGGTACACAGCCGTGTACTAAGTGATCAGACGGTGTGTATGAACACCAGGTATGAGAAATTACTTTGCAAGAGAACGCACAGTACAGTTGGCAATTGTAAGGCCTATATATTGTATATTTCAAGGTACACAGCCGTGTACTAAGTGATCAGACGGTGTGTATGAACACCAGGTATGAGAAATTACTTTGCAAGAGAACGCACAGTACAGTTGGCAATTGTAAGGCCTATATATTGTATATTTCAAGGTACACAGCCGTGTACTAAGTGATCAGACGGTGTGTATGAACACCAGGTATGAGAAATTACTTTGCAAGAGAACGCACAGTACAGTTGCCAATTATAAGGCCTATATATTGTATATTTCAAGGTACACAGCCGTGTACTAAGTGATCAGACGGTGTGTATGAACACCAGGTTTGAGAAATTACTTTGCAAGAGAACGCACAGTACAGTTGCCAATTGAAAGGCCTATATATTGTATATTTCAAGGTACACAGCCGTGTACTAAGTGATCAGACAGTGTGTATGAACACCAGGTTTGAGAAATTATTTTTCAAGAGAACGCACAGTACAGTTGCCAATTGAAAGGCCTATATATTGTATATTTCAAGGTACACAGCCGTGTACTAAGTGATCAGACGGTGTGTATGAACACCAGGTATGAGAAATTACTTTGCAAGAGAACGCACAGTACAGTTGGCAATTGTAAGGCCTATATATTGTATATTTCAAGGTACACAGCCGTGTACTAAGTGATCAGACGGTGTGTATGAACACCAGGTATGAGAAATTACTTTGCAAGAGAACGCACAGTACAGTTGCCAATTATAAGGCCTATATATTGTATATTTCAAGGTACACAGCAGTAGTGCCAAATATAGTTTGGTATGTAGCAGAGCACCTAATACACCACTAATGCCTCTCTCTGTCCCTACTCCAGCAGCTATCCCTGAATACGGCAGCCGTTCTCTGTAAAGTGTATCTTGTAGTAAAGCTATCACTGTACTGCACTATAGTAGCCCTGATAAGGGCTTTTAATCACGCTCCTGCCTGTCCAACAGCTAAAACCTGTCTCTCCCTTCTCCAGCCTCTGTCCCTGACTAAGTTCACGCAGCATATGCGAACGAGCAGGAAGAGCTGAGTTTTTAATATTCGAGGTCACATGGTTTTTCCAGCCAATGCATGTAGACGCCGTTTTCGCGATGCCAGCGTGCTCAGCGTGCCTGTCATACCCCCCCTGCATGGTGATTGGTGGAAAAAGAGCGCCAGGGAAGGTGGGAGGGGAAACGAATTCTAAGTGCGCCATCGCCGTTATACTCGAAAGAAATCGAGCACGCCGAATATCGTAGTATTCGATCGAATACCAGCTCGATCGAACACTACTCGCTCATCTCTAGTCATTACCTGCAGCAACGTCTATTATAAACGACTATTCACGTTGCTCCTACTATAAATTGAATGCCACAAAAAGAAATATCCTGCCATTTCACATACAGGTAGTAACCAAAGGTCTACAACAGTCCCAGTACTCATTTCAATGGGCTGAGAAATCCATCTTATATCTTGGAATGGAATGAGCTCAGAATGCGGATGAAACAATGTCTATAAATACGTCTAATCTGCGCTCTAATCTGAAAAAAGATTATGTGAATATGTCCAAAACTAACCTCTCCTGGATTGCACGGATAAATGCCGCTAAAATGTTCTCTCTTCCTAAGATATTATATTTTTTTAGATGCTTGCCTCTCCAAATCCTGAGGAAACAGATTGCACAGCTTCAATCAGATTTACTATCATTTATTTGGAATTCTAAACACCCCAGAGTAAGTAAGTCTACCTTGCACCCTCCGATCAGACTAGGAGGCTTAGGAGTCCCTGATATTTATAATTACTACCTAGCAAACCTTGCTCAACAGGCTTTAGAATGGTGGTCCCCCTCTACGAGCCATAGATGGTTACAAATTGAAGAATCTTATTCTAGAGGCCAATCCTTAAAAGCACTCCTAGCAGCACGCACCATACGACACTTCCCCCATAACTTTCCTTTATCAACAATGCAAGCTACTATGTTCGTATGGTCCAAGCTAGTGGACTCCAGAACACATCTTCACATTCCCATTACTCACCTGCCCTTAAGGGCTTTGGAATACCACATACCCACTATATCTCTATCTCAATGGATAGATAATGGAATTCAGGATGTGAGCAATTTGTTTGACAACTCCTCACTTGTCGAGTTTACTAATCTGCATACCAATTATTCCCTTCCGAATAATCTGTTTTATCAGTATCTGCAAATTAGACACCTCTTAAGGTCCTTTTACACGGGCCGATTATCGGCCGAAAAATCGTTCCTAGGAACGCTAGTGCCGATAATCGGCCCGTGTAAAAGTGGCCCTAATCAGCCGACGAACGAGCAAAACGCTCGTTCGTCGGCTGATTGGATCTTTTGTAGAAACCAAAAGATCCAATCTGTCGGGCGCACATCGCCCTGTGTAAACAGGCGATGTGTGCCTGACAGTATGGAGCTTCCCGGCCGCACGAGCGATACAGCGATCACTCGTGCGGCCGGGCGCTCGATTCGTCGGGCCGTGTAAAGGCTCCCTGCCCGAGCGCCGATATCGCTGATCGGCGCTCGGGCAGGGAGAAGAATCGGCCCGTCTAAAAGGGCCTTTACACTCTGTATCCTCACAATCGAGTCACCAGGGGGACAAAGGACTCTCAAGGTTTCTTCTTTCTGGCAAATCCGCAAGACCCAAACTATCCACCATTTACTCTACTTTTGTGAATCCAACCTCTGATACCAAACTAAATTTTATGATACACTGGGAACAGGAATTAGATCAATCCTTTTCTGTGACTCAATGGCGCCAGGCAGCATTTTGGTCATTTAAATGCTCCAAGTGTATAAATTATATAGAGCAAATCAGGAAAACACCAACTATGCTGGAGACAATGCGGAAACATAGGGACTCCCTTACATATGTGGTGGGAATGCCCCTCGGTTAGGATATTCTGGATCGAAATTGCTGACCTTATTAAGAAAGTTACAGATTATAATGTCTAATGACCTTGACACTCAGGTATCTGGGAAGGGGGCCGAGCCACTTACACACATAAGGAAATTTAGGAAGAGACCATTTAGGAGTTTTCCCTTGTTGGAAGTGTGTTTCCTGAGTGAAGAGAATGTTCATGCGGGAGCATAGCTCTTCATTGCACATGAACTTCCTCTTGTAAGGGATGTTAAGCCCTCTCACATTAAAGATCCCTTTACACAGGACGATGTACAAGCAGATTGTCAGGAAGAAAGCATTCCTTCCCGACAATCTGCTGATCACTAGCAGAGGAGAGCAGTGCATTTACATGCAGTGATCTCCGCCAGAGTATGGGGAGGAGCGATCGATCGCTAATGTCATGGCTCTTTCCCATAAGGACTGGTTGTTTGCCAGCAGGAGATTGTGTTTACATGGCACAATCTGCTGCCGGTAAACAATCATTTTTGCGCGCGAACAAACGATTAGATTACCTGGTGAACAAGTGCTTCACTCATTCATTGGGTAATCGACAGTACATATACACCACCCGATCATTGTTAACAAGCGTTACTATGAACGCTCGTTATCAATAATCTGTGTGATTCTCGGCCCATGTAAAGGGCCCTTAAGAGTGACTTCATTGGAGACCAGAAAGAAAATCTTAGTAGTGTAGCTGTGACCGAGATCTTACTGCTGATCCGGTGTATCATTCCCACTGTATGAGTATGTAGCTGGAACCAGTTCAGAGAACATCCAGAGACATCAAACCACTTACTTCCTGGAACAGTAGGCAGTGCGTAACTGAACATCAAATGGCCATAGATGTGTGGAAGTGTGAGACACATCACTGGGGGGAAAGGTGGTACATCATCATATACCATAATGTAGAGGCTAGATTATATAAGCCATATAAGTAAATGTTACCAACATCTTGTTAGCATATTATTCATAAGTGAAGGAGAACAGTTTGTCTCCTATAATAAGATATGTGTTCCCTGAGAAATATATTACTATGTAAACATGTATTCCATTCCTGGATATAATTAACTTGTTTGGGAAGCCCCGTTTCTACAGAATTGTATTCTCCCTCAGATAGCTTGTGATCTTCAGCAAATGTTTACTGAACAATAAGGTAGCTGCTGATATGTGTGTAAATAGGGATAATTTGGAATATGGCTCTAGTAGTGTGGCGTGTGATATTACTGCAGCTAGTATTCTTTCTTTGATCTGAAAAAAGTGAACTCTGATCAGTATGTCTCTCGGGACATCTTCCCATCTTGGCTTTGGTAAGTGGTGAGCTCTGTCAATAGTGACATCTAATGCCCCTTTCACACGAGCGGGAGACTCGCATGTCTCCCGCAATGCATCTACAGGGCTGGACTCGGCACGGACAGGGATCGCAGAGCATTATATGCAATCCCTGTCCGTGCCGAGTCCAGACCTGTAGATGCATAGCGGGAGACATGCGAGTCTCCCGCTCGTGTGAAAGGGGCATAAATTAGAAAGTTCAGATATCAGCACTTTAAAGCTCTGCAAGATACTTAAAGAGCTCAGCCTGGGAGACAGCCTCAGATATTCCTCTGATTTTGATACCCCTTAATGAAGGGGAGACTGTGGCTGACATGGGGGCCATCCTCTTATTAGTGCTCTGACCCTTCTGTGCTGTGTCCCTCTCTGTGCCCCCTGTAGTGCCCTGTGGTGTGGAGGAGAGTAACTCGTACTGGATCACTTGCTTTGTATGCTGGAGTCCTTCTCAGAAGCACTGCTCCTCCGTCTCTCTCTACTGCAATTTGCGCTTCCTAGGCCACCGCTGTAATCTTTGCTGTGTAAGAGGGTAGAAAAGTGTCTCAGCTCTCAGTTAATAGCCAAGGATTTTGTTCTGTGACCTGGCATGGATGTTCTGCGGTGCTCTGTCCAGCAAATGAAGATGTTTGGTGAACTTCTCAGTCCATTTTAAATGCCTTTAGCCACTTTGTGCTGCTTGCTGCCTCAAAGCTTCACTAACAAGCAGCCATCTTAGTCTGTGGCAAGTTCCTCCCTCTGGTTAGATATTATAACTCCTGCATCTGCACAAGACTCCCATGACTGATTGTAAAAATCACTTCAGTCAATTGCATTACCATGCTCTCACATGTCTAGTAATATCACCAACGGATATGCAATAATGCAATTATATTAATAACAAAAAAGCTAAAAAAAATGACAAAAAAGTACAATAAAAAATAGCTTGAGAGAGTCCTTCCCTACATGCCCTTGTAATGGTTAGATATAATAATGTAGCTCATAATTGGCTTGCTTTCAATAATAGTCGCCACTTCCCGAAATGGCCACCTCTGGATATGGCCAACCAATCCATAAGTTGAATCTGTCCACATGCTACAATATATCCCAAGGTCCATAATAAAGTAATCCATAAATAAGATCCCATGTTGAGGTGAATCTGACCACAGAACCTATATGCCAAATACACGCAGCTTGTTTGAGGCTGATGTCCCATCCTTAAAGTTTAGGACAACTTATTCCTTGAGGCCACGAATGTAGAGGAACAAGTGCAGAAACAAAGATGGCTCATAATCAATGTGGATGTAGAAGAACATAGCCTCTGGGCAAGATGGTGTTCAATGCAAAAAAATCAATTTTCTTTCAGTCTGGTTGGAGTCATGGTGTTGGATATTGGTACACACCTTTTGAGGACCAAAGCTTCTAAGACTTTGGTTCCATAAATTGGCATTTTTTGCTGCACCAAAAAATGCAACATAGCTGCGACATGTACATGTAAAATTACTAACCTTATCCTCTTGCACGCACAGAGGCAATTGCTCCTCTCTTGATGTTGAAGGACTTGCCAAAGGTCCTGCACTCAAGCGTGATGACATCACCATATGCTTAAACCCTAAGCCCATTTTGCACTAGTGTACCCATTTTTATTGGCTGTTAGACATGTGCATTCGTGTCTAACAAATGTTATAATGGTCCCATTGATTTCATGTTCTATTTTTTTTATGTCTGATATTTATTGACTGTTAAAAAAAGGCTATGTGAATAGCCCTATTGACTCCAATTTGCTCTAAAAACGGCTGTGTGATGGCCATTACAAAAACAGCCAGGCTACATTCACCATAGTGAAAAAAAACGGGCAGTAAAAACAGGCACACTGTCAGTTTTTCATGGCCATTCTGCATCCACAGGTGTAGCCATGTTCTGGCCGTTTGTCCGTTTTTAAAGGCCGTTTTGAATACATTTTTAATGGCCTTTAAAAACAGCCATGGAAAATGGATAAATTAATTTTTTTATCATCCCAATCCCTGCAGTGCCCTCAGTATATCCCTCTAGTGCACCCAGTATAAATAATGGCTACCATATTGCCCCAAAATTTATAATGTCTGCCTGTAGTGCCCTCCCAGTATAAATGAGCCCCCCCATAATGCCTTCAATTTAGTTGGGTCTGAAAAAAACCTCACCTCACCACTTTGATACTTGTTCTGCACTCTATTGAGGACACATACATTTTCAGCTAAGCCAAGTGTGAATGTTGGAGAAGTAGCTGAAGGCCAACAGCTATATAAGGTGTGTGTGGGCACCTCAGGCACATAGGGGAGGGGTGGTAGTTTACAGTATTAAAAACTCTCCCTTGTGTCCTCATCAAGATCAAAATATGATAATTGTCGGCCAAATAATTGTGCAATAAATAGCTATGGCTCTTGATCCTCCTATACATATGAGTGCTCAGCTCATCCAAAGGGAGACAGTCGCTGCCAGACACCTCAAAACAAAAGGATCAGGTAGTTAACATCCAATGTGACGGATCCTAGGTTAGTCTTCAGGGGTTGAGACAATGCAACAACACTGAGGGAAGCCTGAGGGGAGGATGAGAGTGGCAGTGGTGTTGGTGGTACTCATATATACGTAACAGAAAACTAGTCTACTCTAATCAAGAGATGTGCATATATTATAGAAGGGATATGGATGACCTAGATATACTTATGTACACATTCCTCACAAGATCTGACACTGGCAAGCTGCTGTCCCCACTGCTTCACTGTGCATGCGCCAGCAAATAAGTAGGAGATTTTTATTAACCAACTAATATGCACATTAGATAATCATTAGAATCTCTCTCAAATATGTACCTTACCTAGTGCCGGCTGAGTGCTGGTTTTATTACTTGTATACTTATATCAGGTATGTGAGAGATTTAGTTCACTAATTAAATTTATCTCACCAAACAAATATAACAATTCAATGTAAAAATGCAAAATAACTAATTTAAAGACATAAATGACACAGCACACAGATACACCAATGAATAGATAAAAATATGAAGAAGAGAATATCAAAATGAATACTGTATATGCAGTGGCGTACATAGAGAAGTAAGGGCCCCATAGCAATGATCAGACCAGGCCCCACAGGACAGAACAGTGTCTGCCTAAACCCCTTTCAATGACCCTTGGGCCATTTTTCCACTGCCTCTTTTGCTAAAAGTTGTTCCTTTAGAGTATAGAGTCCTGACCAAGTTTTCACCTCCAGTAGAAGAGGAGATGATCCCAACTAAGACTGGGCCCCCTCTTGTCCTGGGCCCCATAGCAGTTGCATGGTTGCCGCTATGGTAGTTACGCCTCTGTGTATATGTATGTAACTAATGGGTTTAAACAGATGTAAAGAGTGAACCTACAGCATACATAATGCCCGAAACCTTGTTTGTTTTGGTCAGTGATTTATTTCTATCAGTGATTATGAGCCAAAACCAGGACTGGAGACTCCACAGACATAACTTAGAAGGGAAAGATCTGCACTTGTTCTGTGTTTAGAGCGGCACCTGTTTTTGGCTCAAAATCACTGATGGAAATCTCTGACCAAACACTGACGTGTGAATGGGGCCTTATGTTCAAATATGTGATACACCTAGTTATATCTGATTAAAAAGTATACCCATTGATAAAAAAATAACCCTAATTGAATAATATAATGATAGAACCTCAAAATAATTAAGCAGATTTGCCTTAAAGCATTAACTTTTATTAAAAACCCATAAATAGGTCCTCAATAATACCGTGAGGAGAGGGGAAGTTATTTAATGAAATCTGTATAGCGCCACCTGCTGCTTGCTCTTATTCTAATTTCTTGTCCTGCTTACGGAGATGGAAGGACATTTTCAGTTCCATCCTTAAAATGTCACTAAGGTGCAGCAGACAGGCCATGCCTTCTGAGAAAGGACACACCACCTAAGCTGCCAGCTTGAAATAGATCTAGCAGAGCAATTGGAGCAATGAATGTGGAGATCTCTGGATCCATGTGAGGTACAGAGCTGGTTCTAGCTTTCTTCGAGGTTGTCATGTACTAGATCAGGGATGCCCACCGGTGGCCCTCCAGCTGTTGCAAAACTACAACTTCCAGAATGCCTGGACAGCCTACAGCTATTGGTCTACAGCAGGGCATGGTGGGAGTTTTAGTTTTACAACAGCTGGAGGGCCGCAGGTTGAGCATCCCTGTACTAGATTATGTATGATTTTGATTTTTGTAAATTAAATTAATCATGGGATAACCCCTTTAAGGTTAAAAATCCACTGAGACTCTAATCATAGCAAGGGTTGGACTGTATTTTATCCATTCCTACCACCCTAAGGCCACTTTCACACGAGCGTGACGGATTAGGTCCGGATGTGTTCAGGGTGCGTTCAGGAAAACTCGCACCATTTTGCAAGAAAGTTCAGTCAGTTTTGTCTGCGATTATGGTCAGTTGTTCAGTTTTTTCCACGCGGGTGCAATGCGTTTTGATGCGGTTTTCACACGTGTGATATAAAACTGACATCTCTTAGCAACCATCAGTGAAAACGCATTGCATCCGCACTTGCTTCCGGATGCAATGCGTTTTTCACTGAAGCCCCATTCACTTCTATGGGGCCAGGGCTGCGTGAAAAACGCAGAATATAGAACATACTGCGTTTTTCACGCAACACAGAACTGATGTGTGAAAAAAACGCTCATGTACACAGACCCATTGAAATGAATGGGTCAGGATTCAGTGCGGGTGCTATGCATTCGCGTCACGCATTGCACCCACGCGGAAAACTCGCTTGTGTGAAAGGGGCCTAAGCCCTTGACTCTTACTTCTATGATGATTAGTAATGTCATCGCCAGACCCTTATTTCTGATATTTAAGGACTCTATACTGACAGGGAGTGTTCCACAGGATTGGCGCATAGCAAATGTGGTGCCAATATTAAAAAAGGGTCCAAAAACAGAGCCCGGGAACTATAGGCCGGTAGGTTTAACTTCTGTTGTGGGTAAACTGTTTGAGGGTTTTCTAAGAGATGCTATCTTGGAGTACCTCAATGAAAATAAGCAAATTACTCCATATCAGCACGGCTTCATGAGGGATCGGTCATGTCAAACCAATTTAATCAGTTTCTATGAGGAGGTAAGTTCTAGACTGGACCGCAGCGAATCAATGGATGTCATATATCTGGACTTCTCCAAAGCGTTTGACACTGTACCACATAAAAGGTTAGTATATAAAATGAGAATGCTTGGCCTGGGAGAAAATATCTGTATGTGGGTAAGTAACTGGCTCAGTGATAGAAAACAGAGGGTGGTTATTAATGGTACATACTCAGATTGGGTCACTGTAACTAGTGGGGTACCACAGGGGTTAGTATTGGGCCCTATTCTCTTCAATATATTTATTAATGATCTTGTAGAAGGCTTGCACAGTAAAATATAAATTTTTGCAGATGACACTAAACTGTGTAAAGTAATTAACACAGAAGAGGACAGTACACTGCTACGGATGGATCTGGATAGACTGGAGGTTTGGGCAGAGAAGTGGCAGATGAGGTTTAACACATGACAAATGTAAAGTTATGCATATGGGAAGGAATAATGCAAGTCACCGGTACATACTAAATGGTAAAATATTGGGTAACTCTGACATGGAAAAGGACCTAGGAATTTTAGTGAGCAGCAAACTAAGCTGCAGAAACCAGTGTCAGACAGCTGCTGCCAAGGCCAATAAGATAATGGGTTGCATCAAAAGAGACATAGATGCCTGTGATGAGAACATAGTCCTGCCACTTTACAAATCACTAGTCAGACCACACATGGAGTACTGTGTACAGGTCTGGGCTCCTGTGAACAAGGCAGACATAGCAGAGCTGGAGAGGGTTCAGAGGAGGGCAACTAAAGTAATAACTGGAATGGGTGGACTACAGTACCCAGAAAGATTATCAAAATTAGGGTTATTCACTTTAGAAAAAAGACGACTGAGGGGAGATCTAATAACTATGTATAAATATATCAGAGGTCAGTACAGAGATCTCTCCCATGATCTATTTATCCCCAGGATTGTGACTGTGACGAGGGGCCATCCTCTGCGTCTGGAAAAAAGAAGGTTTGTACACAAACATAGAAGAGGATTCTTTATGGTAAGAGCAGTGAGACTATGGAACTCTCTGCCTGAGGAGGTGGTGATGGTAAGTTCACTAAAAGAGTTCAAGAGGGGTCTGGATGTATTTCTGGAGGGTAATAATATTATAGGTTATAGTTACTAGAGATGGGTCGTTGATCCAGGGAGTTATTCTGATTGCCTGATTGGAGTCCGGAAGGAATTTTTTTCCCTAAAGTGGGGAAAATTGGCTTCTACCTCACAGGGGTTTTTTGCCTTCCTCTAGATCAACTTATAGGAAAACAGGCCGAACTGGATGGACAGATGGCTTTTTTCGGCCTTATAAACTATGTTACTATGATGATGAGGAAAATGTGTAGCCAGTGAAGTGAGGGTTTTATCCTTGGTCAAGTCAAAAGGAGTCCAGCACAATAGTGGAGAGTTGCCTCTGCTCTTGTTTCCTAAGTTCTTTGGAGGGGAGGTTGAACACTGTAAAGGGCATATCAAACTGTAGATAACATTTCAGGATCTACAATTGAGGACATGTTTCATCCTGTTAAAGAAATTTAGTTAGTTGGTGAACACAATTGTGCTAGGGTTGTATGTTTCATTATTAGGTGGTCTCCATCTCCTTATAGACATATCTCTTATATCTTATAATCTCTAAGCTCCATTAGATGTCGCGTATGCTTAAAAATAAAAATGACTCATAATCACTTGATATGTCTGTAGGAAAACAGGAACTTAGCAGAAATTGAAATACGCATATGGAATTTCCCAGATAGATGAAGTAATGTGTATCCCATTGGCTGCCATTATCACACTTTTGATTTGTTGTTCAATGTAAACTTGTATGATTGTGATTGGACATATTAAAATTGATGACAAAGGGGGGTGTGATTATACCATCATGTATTTCTAATAAAATTAGCTCCCTGGGTGTAACTAGGAGAGATCTGCATGATCAGCAATGAGACTGGACGTGCATTTCTTGTGCTGCGGCCGCACTCTCTTATCATGAAGGGGGAAATTTAACATAATTTGAACACCACAGACAACTGAGTATTAAGTCTAATTTGGGACTTATCCTAAATTACATTAACAATCCCTAACTGAAAATTAAAGAAAAAACAAGACTCACCTCTTCCAAGCAGCCCCATTCTGCACCACACACGGCCATGTGAAACTGACCTAGCATTGTTTATATCAGCATTAGTAATCTACACTATTATTGTATTTTCTCTACTCAAATAAAATGTGATATTTTTACAACAGAGAAGAATAGGACATGTTCTATTTTTTTGAGACGGACATGTAGACATGTGGAGACAGACAGCACGCAGTTTGGAACGAATGGGTCTGCATCCAATCTGCAAAAAAGAATGCAGATCAGATGTAGAAAAAAAATGTGGATATGTGGATGAGGTCAGAATTTGATTTCTTGCATTTCCATTAATAAAGGACTATTTTCATCTCAGCCTTTCGTGGCTAAGATTCAGGGTCGTAACTACCATAGCGGCAGACCATGCGACTGCTATGGGGCCCAGGGCAAGAGGGAGCCCTGTCTTAGTCGGAATTATCCCCTTTTCTACGGGAGGTGAAAACTTGGTCAGGACTCTACCCTCTAAAGAAACAATGGTCATTGAAAAGGGTTTAGGTGGAAACCCTTCTGTCCTGTGGGGGTGCTGGTTTGATCCTTGCTTTAGGTCCCTTACTTCTCTATGTACGCCACTGTTGAGATTGAAATAGCTGGGGATATGGCTGGGGATATTACAGAAACAGTCATACTGGTTGTGCTCAGCTGTTTCTGCAATTCCGATAGCAGTGAATGGGAGCTACGCTGTTTCAGATCACATCTGCCAGCACCCTGTACAGTGGAAACATACAGCTCCACATACTGTCTAGTGGTGATGTTGGGCTCTCATTCTAGGAGCTGAGCTGCAGTACGCTGGCAGCAGAAACTGCACAGTGGACGTAGCCTTCTGCTTCAGCTCCATACACTGTATAGTTTCCATCACTGAGGCTGCACGAAACAGCTGATTGATGGGGGTGCCAGATGTCGGACCTCCACCAACCTCTTATTGATGACCTATCCTGAGCATAGGTCATCAGGCAGTGGGATCAGAGGCGTTGCTAGGGTCTCAAAAGATCCGGGGCCCAAGCCCCAATGAATATGGCACAATTCTCTATGTCGACCCTTGCCCCAATCCTACTATACAGCAGCACATACCTCACATCCAGGGCCTCCCGGGTGACTTCTCCTCTGATCTTCTCTGTCATCTTCTCCACTTGGTCCAGACAACTTCTCTCAGCCGCTCCTCATCTCTGCAGAGTGTGACACACAGACATCTTATCTTCCTCACATTTCTATCATCATCCCCCAACCTGGAGTCCCCACAGTCTTATCCTGCTGCTCGCTGTGTCCCCAAAACCTCCAGATACTATCCTGGAGAAATAATACTGCCCCATAGTAATAGTCCTACCAGTAGTAATTCCATCATTAGTAACACTGCACCCTACAGTGACCCCAGCACTGATAATGCTCCCCAAGATTGTCCCCATTACTAGAAGAGTCCTCCAGTAGTAATAAGGTCCCCTATTGTTCCCCCATTGGTAATCAAGCTCTCTACAGACCCTTCAGTAGTAATAAGGGCCCCCATAGTGCTCTTAGTAGAAATAAGGCGGATCTATAAGACACTCCTATAGAGCCCCCAGTAGTAATAAGAACGCCTAATGTCCCCTGGTATTATAATACCCCTACAGTGCCCCCAGTAGTTATATCGCTCCTCCTACTGTTATAATGCTCGTCCTGAAGTGCCCACTGTAGTTATATTCCTCCTTTTAGTGTCCTCAGAAATTATAATTCCTCAGCCCCTCCGCCATATAGTCCCATGTAAATAAAGCTATTTCCCTCCTGTGTAAATAACATCACACGATCTCTCCAGCCCCCTCCAAATACAGTCCCATGTAAATAACATAATTCCCATAGCTGTCATCAACATACAGTCCTATGTAAATATCACTCCCTCCGACAGCCGCCTTTAACATACAGTCCCATGTAAATAACATCACTTCCTTCCCACATACACCTCCAACATGCAGTCCCATAAAAAAATAACATCACTCCACCCCACAGTCCCATGTAAATAACATAAACCTGCCCTCAGCCACATCCAACATACAGTCCCATGTAAATAACATCACTTCCTTCCCACATACACCTCCAACATGCAGTCCCATAAAAAAATAACATCACTCCACCCCACAGCCCCATGTAAATAACATAAACCTGCCCTCAGCCACATCCAACATGCAGTCCCATGTAAATAACATCACTCCACGCCACAGTCCAATGTAAATAAGGCTACTTTCACACCAGCGTTTTTGCTGGATCCGTCATGGATCAGCAAAAACGCTTCCATCATGATAATACAACCGTCTGCATCAGTTGTGAACGGATCCGGCTATATTATCTTTTAAATAGTCAGTTTGGATCAGTTTCTTCATGTGGACACCAAAACACAACAAGCAGCATTTTAGTGTCCGCCTCCAAAACGGAATGCTGACTGAACTGAAGCTAAACTGATGCATTCTGAACGGATCCTTTTCCATTCAGAATGCATTAGGGAAAAACTGATCAGTTTAGGACCGTTTGTGAGAGCCTATGACGAATCTCACAAACGGATCCTTACAACGCAAGTGTGAAAGTAGCCTAAGGCTAGTTTCACACCTGTGGCAGGGGACTCCGGCAGGCTGTTCCGGTGGGTGAACAGCCCGACAGATCCATGCTGCAGCAGGTGCACGTGTGGGGCCAGAACTACGCTCCGGCCCCATTCACTGTAATGGGGGAGGGCCACGGATCCGGCTGCAGCATGGCAAACAGAGAGGCAGCCAGAACAAAAGTACAATATGCTGTACTTTTGTTCTGGCCACCTTGCGGCAGGAGTTGCCATGCTGTGGCCGGATCCATGGCCCACCCCCGATTACAGTGAATGGGGCAGGAGCGTAGTTCTGGCCCCACACGTGCACCAGCGGCAGCATGGATCCTAACAGCCTGCCGGAGTCCCATGCCACAGGTGTAAAAGTACCCTAACAGAACCCTACCCAAGTCACCTCCAACACACAGTCCCATGATAACATCCCTCCCTTCTGCCCTAACATACAGACCCAGTTAAATAACTACAACTCCCAGCATCCCTCTGCTTCTCCCTTTACTTACCTCCTCTGATGTAGCAGTGCTCACTGCAGCTTCTTCCCCACAATTCTCCTCTTCAGTTTAGAAGACAGGGGAAAGGACCTGTGATGATGTCACAATCATGTGACCAGTGCAGGATTGGACGGCACTGATCACATGACCTGTGATGTCATCATAGGTCCTACATATCTTGCAGTCTGTTAGAACCAATTGTACTGCCGTCCTGAGGACGGCAATACAATTGTATTTGTCTAACAGGCAGGACATTCGGGGCCTGGGAGAAAACATCAGGGGCCCAGGCCCCGAATGTTTTAGCCTAGCAATGCCCCTGAGTGGGATACATAGAGAAGTAAGGGCCCTAAAGCAAGAATCAAACCAGGCCCCCACACAGGACAGAAGGGTTTCCACCAAAACCCTTTTCAATGATCCTTGGGCCATTTTTACAATGCCTCATTTACTAAAAGTTGTTCCTTTAGAGTATAGAGTCCTGACCAAGTTTTCACCTCCAGTTGAAGAGGAGATAATCCCAACTAAGACTGGGCCCCCTCTTGCCTTGGGCCCCATAGCAGTCACATGGTCTGCCGCTATGGTAGTTACACCCCTATCATCAGGATCTGTGGCCCAGTCAACCACTATAATAAAATCTCTGTATGCTTCTGTGTGACCCTGGAGGTATACAGAGGTACAGAATGAGTGCATAGATTTCTATGGTTGCCATACTACACAGATCCATAATACAGTTGCATGCATGAGCACGTTTTGTCATAAAATGTTTTAAATTACTTGCAATCCACTATCAATATTTGTAAATTACATATTACTGTAATACTATAATAACATTACTATTGTCACATGTCAATTTTTGATTCAACATTATGATGCAAATCTTGCATTGAGGCTTTTAGTGGAAAGTTCAAGGATTGCTTTGTGAATGTGATATCAATATGTATGTAGAATATGAAGAATGCAAGGTTTAAGACTTTCACTTCTTCATTCCAAAGGTGAGGGAACACACGACGAGGTGAAAATATAGTTTCAGCTTCATCTGATATTAAACAGCTCATTGTCTCTATTGCTTTTCGTTTAGAGGAACATGGACAGCATTAATCTCCTCTTCTTTTTCTGTAGACACAGTTGTTCTCTGCAAGAATTTGCCTTTCCCAGTGGATTTTATCCTCCTAAAATAAGAATACATCATAGAAACAATATTATGATGGGCAAGGTAATCAAGTTTCATTGTGAAAATTTAAAGGGACAGTGCAACCCTTTATTGGTAACCCAGTTTTGTTGCATTTGGTTGTAGCTAGAGATGAGCAAATAGAATCCATCGAAGTGAAATTCAATCCGAATTTCAGGATAAATTTGATTCACTGTGAAGCCGAATTTCCTCATGCTTCTTGGTAGCGTATCGACTTAACCTGAAATAGTGTAAAAAAAATGATACTTACTGCCTCTATTTGCTTGCGACAGGCCGGCAGCCACCATCTTGATTGAAGATCATGGCCGAAATCCCATGTGCGGTGACGTATGACGTCACCACGCCAGGCAGCATAATAACGTCATCTCGAGCCGTGATAGATTTCGCGCCAGATCTTTAAGTAAGACGACGGCGGTGGGTCTGTCCATTGGAGGTGGTAAGTATGATTTAATTTTTTTAATGTTAATTTTACACTGTTTTTACACTCAGATGCCGCGATCATGTATGAACGCGGCATCTGAGGTGTATAATGATGGGGCACGGCGCTATTGCAGCTCCCTGTCATTGCACCTGATACTTACAAAAAATGCGCTTCGTGATTCAGCACGAAGCAAATCTTTGGGGTAAAATTCGGGAAAGCAGCCAAATCAAATTTTCAAAAACTTTGCTCATCTCTAGTTGTAGCTCCTAATCATTACTTAAAGGTTTGTCTATAGCCTGAGACTTGTGGGAGTGGGGGGGTTCTGGTTTACTTTGAAGAGATCCAGGTGAAGTAAGGAGCCTTTCTTACAGGTTATGGTGCATAGGAAAACAGTATGCAAATCAGCTCTCCTCCTTTTTAATGTAATTGCATAATCAAGGAACCTTAGAAATGTAAATTTGGTTAAAAAGATGTATAAACTATCCCATGGCTGTGGGTTCAGCAAACTCCAGCATCTGAGCGGTTGTGAAACTACAACCCCTAGCATGTTCCATTGACTTGCTAGGGGAGTTCCAAAAACAGACAAGCATGCTGGTAGAAATCTGAAGGTTGCTAACCTCTTCTCTAAGGTAAGTCCCTTGTTTGAGAAGAGTGAATTACAAATGTCTGCTAGAAAGGAATGAGTGAAAACAATACTCTAAAGAAGTTGACAAGCCCAATAGCAGTCGCACCAGTCTGCAGAGTTTGGAATTTTTAACTCTATCATTTCTGAAAATACATGGCTTGGAGAGAACAGGGTTGGTCTCCTTAACTCCCATGCATTCCACTGGCCTCAGCCATTTAGTACATGTGATGTCTCAAAAGAAACATGTGCTCAATAGAGATGTGATATCTACATAATGCACTGGAAGACACTCCCTCTGTAGAGTGACAAAAATGTCACACAGGTCAAAGGAATGCTCTGGCAGTCAGGTAGAAAAGAATTTCTGCAGTCAGTATATTGCAAGGTACAAACTATGTACAAAGAGAAAGGTATGTGGCCATGTTATTCCAACTAGCCAGCCAGAAGATTTAGATACAAGGAGTTTGAGAGGTTTACGACATCTAATAGATGACTTGAAGGCTATGTACATTTTGGGGACAATTTTTTTGTACTACGTTGTACTCACTGTGAGCTAAAAATAAATTTTTTCAATTGTTCTTAAAAATTTTGTACCGTAGTCTGTTTTGCCTTGAGTTTTTCTGGTAGCAGGAGCTGGGCGCCTATCTACAGTCATAGTAACATAGTAACATAGTTTGTAAGGCCGAAAAAAGACATCTGTCCATCCAGTTCAGCCTGTTTTCCTACAAGTTGATCCAGGGGAAGGCAAAAAACCCTGTGAGGTAGAAGCCAATTTTCCTCACTTTAGGGGGAAAAATTCCTTCCCGACTCCAGTCAGGCAATCGGAATAACTCCCTGGATCAACGACCCCTCTCTAGTAACTATAACCTATAATATTATTACCCTCCAGAAATACATCCAGGCCCTTCTTGAACTCTTTTAGTGAACTTACCATCACCACCTCCTCAGGCAGAGAGTTCCATAGTCTCACTGCTCTTACCGTAAAGAATCCTCTTCTATGTTTATGTACAAACCTTCTTTCCTCCAGACGCAGAGGATGTCCCCTCGTCATGGTCACTGTCCTCGGGATAAATAGATGATGGGAGAGATCTCTGTACTGACCTCTGATATATTTATACATAGTTATTAGATCTCCCCTCAGTCGTCTTTTTTCTAAAGTGAATAACCCTAATTTTGATAATCTTTCAGGGTACTGTAGTCCACCCATTCCAGTTATTACTTTAGTTGCCCTCCTCTGAACCCTCTCCAGCTCTGCTATGTCTGCCTTGTTCACAGGAGCCCAGAACTGTACACAGTACTCCATATGTGGTCTGACTAGTGATTTGTAAAGTGGCAGGACTATGTTCTCATCACGGGCATCTATGCCTCTTTTGATGCAACCCATTATCTTATTGGTCTTGGCAGCAGCTGTCTGACACTGGTTTCTGCAGCTTAGTTTGCTGTTCACTAAAATTCCTAGGTCCTTTTCCATGTCAGAGTTACCCAATGCTTTACCATTTAGTATGTACTCGTGACTTGCATTATTCCTTCCCATATGCATAACCTTACATTTGTCAGTGTTAAACCTCATCTGCCACTTTTCTGCCCAAGCCTCCAGTCTATCCAGATCCTGCTGTAGCAGTGCACTGTCCTCTTCTGTGTTAATTACTTTACACAGTTTAGTGTCATCTGCAAAAATTGATATTTTACTGTGCAAGCTTTCTACAAGATCATTAATAAATATATTGAAGAGAATAGGACCCAATACAGACCCCTGTGGTACCCCACTAGTGACAGTGACCCAGTCATGGCCAAAAGTTTTGAGAATGACACAAATATTATATTTTCACATGATCTGCTGCGCTCTGGTTTTTATGTGTGTTTGTCAGATGTTTTTATCACATACAGAAATATAATTGCAATCATATTATGAGTAACAAAAGCTTATATTGATAGTTAGAATGAGTTAATGCAGCAAGTCAATATTTGCAGTGTTGACCCTTCTTCTTCAGGACCTCTGCAATTCTCCCTGGCATGCTCTCAATCAACTTCTGGACCAAATCCTGACTGATAGCAGTCCATTCTTGCACAATCAATGCTTGCATTTTGTCAGAATTTGTAGGTTTTTGTTTGTCCACCCGTCTCTTGATGATTGACCACGAGTTCTCAATGGGATTAAGATCTGGGGAGTTTCCAGGCCATGGACCCAAAATCTCTGTTTTGTTCCCTGAGCCATTTAGTTATCACCTTTGCTTTATGGCAAGGTGCTCCATCATGCTGGAAAAGGCATTGTTGATCACCAAACTGCTCTTGGACGGTTGGGAGAAGTTGCTCTCGGGGGACATTCTGGTACCATTCTTTATTCATGGCTGTGTTTTTAGGCAAGACTGTGAGAGAGCCGATTCCCTTGGCTGAGAAGCAACCACACACATGAATGGTTTCAGGATGCTTTACAGTTGGCATGAGACAAGACTGGTGGTAGCGCTCACCTCGTTTTCCAGATGTCCCAAACAATCGAAAAGGGGATTCATCAAAGAAAATGACTTTATCCCAGTCCTCAGCCGTCCACTCCCTGTACCTTTTGCAGAATATCAGTCTGTCCCTGATGTTTTTTCTGGAGAGAAATGGCTTCTTTGCTGCCCTCCTTGAGACCAGGCCTTGCTCCAAGAGTCTCTGCCTCACAGTGCGTGCAGATGCACTCACACCTGCCTGCTGCCATTCCTGAGCAAGCTCTGCACTGCTGGTAGCTCGATCCCGCAGCTGAAACACTTTTAAGAGACGGTCCTGGCGCTTGCTGGTCTTTCTTGGGCGCCCTGGAGCCTTTTTGGCAACAATGGAACCTCTCTCCTTGAAGTTCTTGATGATGCGATAGATTGTTGACTGAGGTGCAATCTTTTTAGCTGCAATACTCTTCCCTGTTAGGCCATTTTTGTGCAGTGCAATGATGACTGCACATGTTTCTTTAGAGATAACCATGGTTAACAGAAGAGAAACAATGATGCCAAGCACCAGCCTCCTTTTAAAGTGTCCAGTGGTGTCATTGTTACTTAATCATGACAGATTGATCTCCAGCCCTGTCCTCATCAATACCCACACCTGTGTTAATGGAGCAATCACTGAAACGATGTTAGCTGGTGCAGCAGGGCTGCAATGATGTTGAAATGTGTTTTGGGGGATAAAGTTCATTTTCTAGGCAAATATTGACTTTGCAAGTAATTGCTGTTAAGCTGATCACTCTTTATAACATTCTGGAGTATATGCAAATTGCCATTATAAAAACTGAAGCAGTAGACTTTGTAAAAATTAATATTTGTATCATTCTCAAAACTTTTGGCCATGACTGTATGCTCTCTGACCGTATAAACACCACTATAGCTTAATTCTTATCTTACTGATAAGAATGTGGCTTAAATAAATGTTTAAGACCTTTTAGTCTTTTAGATATAAGTGTTATGGCACAAAAGATGCACACAGCTAGAAAAACAGTTAACCTTTTTTTGACAGACCGGCTCATTATTTTTAATAAAGACCAATTGAAAAAATAATTTTAGTCCAAAATGAGTAAAATGCAATTTTAAAAAATTGCACCCGAATGTGTACATAGCCTTTAAGCTAAAGGGTCTATCCAGGGAATACAATCCATTCATCTCTCCCACCTCCTTCCCATGCCCGTCTCAGTAGTGATTGATGAGCTGCTCTGTACCTGCATACACAGCAGCCAGCCATCAGTCACAGGGGAGAAGGCGGGGAGCTTTCCTCATGCACACAGCAGACTCATAACTATGAGTCTTGTTTCTTTGATCCATCATACAAGATATTTGTGCTGCTGAGGCCTGTGATTGGTTGAAGTCATGTGTTGTAGTCGACATGATAATAGGCGGTACAGTCCTGGCGAGGAGGACCAAAATCGTGGAGCTTCAGCGACATACTATTTGCAACAGCCAGAGGAATAAGTAACACAATGCAAAGTGGTAAATGAATATAAAGAGGCATGCCTCTCACTGTAATACTGAACATGTCTTTCAATGTAATACTGACCATTGTGCTATTTTGAAGATTGCAAATATCACCACGATAGCTGTAATGGCACCAACAGCAACATTAACACAAATAGTGTATACACCTGCTTTAGAAAACAAGCAAAGGTTAGTAAAATCTAACCCAGGACCAGAAATTCAATAATAGTTGTCATTTATTCTAAATAATAACTCATCTCTGAATGTCTGTTATACCAGTGCAACAAAAATTTATAACGAGTTATAGTATTACGAGAAATTCATTCATTGACCAAAAACACAACTTCATACTGTATGTTTTCAGTCTTCAATTATTTTTTTAGTAAAAGATGGTAACCCAATACAAATGTAAGAGCGACTGCTGTGTGCCGCTATTCTCCTGCTTACCGCCGCTGTCCTGGGTGCCGTGTTGAGTGGTTATCTGCTGCCAGTGCTTTCCCATTCACCGCTGCAGTCATAAGCTCTATCCTTGTAGGTACTGTTTGTTCTGAGATCCACTCCACAGTTTCCCTTCAGCCCTGGCCAAAGCATGCTTGCTGCTTCTTCCCTGCATTACTCCCTTAGGGCCGGCGTGCATCACTTTGTGTGCTTTATGGGTTAGATCATGTGACCTTACTGACCAATCCTAGCCCTCCTGCATGTATATAAGTGGCTCAGACCCCTTCCCAGATGACTCAGTGTCAAGGTCCTTGTGTCCTGCAAAGGTTGCTGATTTCTCTGCTTGTGCATACCTCCCAACCGTCCCGGATCCAGCGGGACAGTCCCGGATTGCAGTGGCTGTCCCAGTACGGGGGAGGTATGTCCCGGTCTATGGCAGCTGTCTCCGCCCCCTCTAAACAAGAGAAGAACTCCTGCTGGTGATTCTTCTGCTAGGAAAAAGGTAAGTATAAAGTTTTTATTTTGTTTAAACTTTCTGTGAGGGGACATTACTGTGTTTATTATCCCTGTACTGTTACATCACTGTGTTTATTATCCCTGTACTGTGACATCACTGTGGTAATTATCCCTGTATGGTGACATCACAGTGTTTATTATCCCTGTACTGTGACATCACAGTGTTTATTATCCCTGTACGGTGACATCACTGTGTTTATTATCCCTGTACGGTGACATCACTGTGTTTATTATCCCTGTACGGTGACATCACTGTGTTTATTATCCCTGTACGGTGACATCACTGTGTTTATTATCCCCTGCAGTAAGGAGACTGGGTGAGATTAGCTTATAGTGGGTGGAGTTAGGGGCGTGGCCTAGTGCTGAAAAAATTTGCGGGTTCACACTATGTCCCTCTTTGTCTCTTTGCAAAGTTGGGAGGTATGCTTGTGTACCTGACCTGTGCTTGTGTTTGTGGACTCTGCTACTTGTTTAATCCCTGCCTGTTTGCCTAGACTCTCCTGTTGCCGAGCCGGGACTGCCTGACCTGTACCTGTACCTGTGTTGCCTGCCTTGACCTACTGCTTGTTTGACTTCGCCTCTGCCTCATCCTTCGGTCCTGCACTGTTGCTCCTGGTTATGACTCGGCCTGCTGACTACGTCTGTACCTCTGGTACCTTGCTCAGGTACCTCCTGGTCCGCCTGGACCAGCTGCCTCATGTGCCAATCCTCATCAAGAGGTAGCGACCTGATCTTCCTCTTGGGAAAGCCTATCCCCTTCACCAGGGTACTGTGAAAAATGAGGGGTTCACTTAGACAATGCCCTTACAGGAGGTAGGACATGTGGCACGGTGGGTTCACACCCGCTGGTTTGTGACAACAAGTGTCCTTTAAAGGGGACACTGAATACTGGATGTGGATCTGAATACTTCTATAATTGGATGTAATTAAAAATGTAGCATAGCCACTGAGTTATTCAATAAAATCTGTATAGCACCACCTGCTGTTTGTTTGTTTTTTCTTATTTCTTTGACCTGCTCACTGAGATGGCTGCACATGCTCAGTTTCATCCTTCAACTGCCTCCTGAGCTGTGATAGGGATATAAATCTAGCAGAGCAATGAATGAGGAGATTTCTGGATCCATGTGAGGTACAGGGCTGGTTCTAGCTTTGTTAGAAAGAGATTGCCATGTATTATATGACGTCTGAATTTCATTTTTTACATAAGTCATGGGATAACCCCTTTAACCCCTTGAGGACAGAGCCCATTTTGGCCTTAATGTCTGGGCCAAATTTTTGAATTCTGACATGTGTCACTTTATGTGGTAATAACTTTGGAACGCTTTTACTTATCCAGGCCATTCTGAGATTGTTTTCTCGTGACACATTGTGCTTCATGACAGTCATAAATTTGAGTCAATATATTTCACCCTTATTTATGAAAAAAATTCCAAATTTACCAAAAATTCTGAAAAATTTCCAAATTTCCAAATTTCAATTTCTCTACTTTCAAAATACACCGTAATACCTCCAAAAATAGTTATTATTTTACATTCCCCATATGTCTACTTTATGTTGGCATCATTTTGTAAACGTCATTTTACTTTTTTAGGAAGTTAGGAGGCTTAGAAGTTTAAAAGCCATTTTTCAAATTTTCACCAAATTTTCCAAAACCATTTTTTTTAGCACCAATGCAGATATAAAGTGATTTTGAGGGGCTTACATAATGAAACCCACCATAAATGACCCCATTTTAGAAACTACACCCCTCAAATTATAAAAAACTGCTGTTACAAACTTTGTTAACCCTTGAGGTGTTCCACAAGAATTAATGGAAAATGGAGGTGAAATTTCAAAATTTCACTTTTTTCGTAGATTATTCATGTTAATATTTTTTTCTTGCAACATAGCAAGGGTTAACAGCAAACTAAACCTCAATTTACATTGCTCTGATTCTGCAGTTTACAGAAATACCCCATATGTGGTGGTAAACGTCTCTATGGGTTTGTGGCAGTGGTCAGAAGGAAAGGAGCGCCATACGGATTTTGGAGGCAAAATTTGCTAGAATAGTTTTTAGGCACCATTTTGTAATTGAGAGACCCTGACGTACCCCTACAGTGGAAACCCTCATAAAGTGACCCCATTTTTGAAACTACACCCTTCAAAGAATATATTAAGGGGGGTACTGACCACTTTGACCCCCTAAGCATTTTACGGAATTTGGAAACACTTGGCTGTGAAAATGAAAATTTTTTTTCTTCCAATAAAATGTTGCTTTAGCCCCAATTTTTTTTATTTGCATAAGGGGTAACAGGAGAAAAGCCCCCCCATAATTTGTTACCCATTTTCTCCTGAATACGGCAACACCCCATATGTTGTGGTAAACTGCTGTGGGGGTACATGGCAGGACTCAGAACAGAAGGAGCGCCATATGGATTTTACAACACAGATTTTGATGGAGTGGTTTGCGGGAGCCATTGATTTTTATTTTTTTGAGCTATTGTCTTATGTGGGGACTTGTTTTTTGCAGGATGAGGTGAGGTTTTCATTGGTACCATTTTGGGGTAAATACGCCTTTTTGATCGCCTGCTATTACACTTTTTGTGAGGGAAGAGGGAAAAAAATGGCTATTTTGGCATAGTTTTTTTAAAAACTTTTTTACAGCATTCGCCTGGGGGGCCATCTCATGTAATATTTTTATAGAGCAGGTTGTTACGGACGCAGCGATACCCAATATGTCCAACTTTTTTATTGTTGGAAAGTTTTACACATTAGATGCATTTTTGAACAGAATAAAATATTTTTTTTGTGTTGCCATTTTCAGAGAGCCATATTTTTTCAGTTTTCAGGCGATTGTTTCAGGTAGGGTACAGTTTTTGCGGGACAAGATGACGGTTGAATTGATACCATTTTGGGGTAAATATGCCTTTTTGATCGCCTGCTATTACACTTTTTGTGAGGGAAGAGGGAAAAAATGGCTATTTTGGCATAGTTTTTTTTATTTTTTTTTTTACAGCATTCGCCTGGGGGGCTATCTCATGTAATATTTTTATAGAGCGGGTTGTTACGGATGTGGCGATACCTAACATGTTTATGTATTGTGTGGTTTTTTATTTTTAATCAATTTTTGAACTTTTTTTTGAACTTTTTTTTTTCCACTTTCTTGACTCAGATCCACTTGGTTCTTCAAGAACCAGTGGGTCTGGTATTTTACAATACACTGCAGTACACTGTATAGTGTACTGCAGTGTATTTTCTTATAGCCTGTTCAAGCTCCTGCCTTTAGCAGGAGCTTGAACAGGCTTCCATGGCAAGCCAGACGAAAGCGTCTGGTTGCCATGGTAACCATCGGGACGCTGCCACAGCAGAGCAGCGTCCCGATGGAAGGGAGAGGGAGCTTCCTCCCTCTCATCTGCCCACACCATCGGTGCTGCCAGCGCTCCCTCCCTGTTAACCCCTTCCATACAGCGGTCCCTACGGACCGCGGCATGGAAGGGGTTAAACTGCTGACATCGGTGCCAGCACCGATGTCAGCAGTTTCAAGCAGAGTATCAGCTGTATGCTGATACTCTGCTTGAATACCGCTCGGCCATCCTGAAAGATTATTGCGGGCGGCACTCGCGGCAGCCGCCTGCACATTGCGAGTCTCCCCCCGCCGCCCATCTGCCCACCCATCTGCCCACCGCCAATCAAGGGGGCGGGGGGACACCCTGACCTCCCCCTAAATACTGACACTCGGCGGGGATTCGCTAGAATAGCGCTATCCCCGCCGAGTACACGGAGCCTGCTGTGAATGGCTGGTCTGAATAGACCAGCCATTCACAGCGATCGCCATTATGGGGGGTGCACGGCACCCCCCGAGGCCTTCACTATGGATGGCTGACTGTGTCTAACAGCCGCCATCAAAGCATGTTAACCCCGCTGCACTGAGCAGCGGGGGTTAACATGCATGACGTACCGGTACGCCGTGTTGCGCTAAGTACCTCGCGCCCATGACGTACCGGTACGTCCATTGTCGCCAAGGGGTTAAGCAATATGGCCTAGATGTACTAATCACTTGAAAAAGGGGTGGGGATTAGCAGGAAGGTGTATGGCTTCACAGCAGAAGGTATGGCTTTTGTGCCCAAATTGTGCCACAATTCTGGCATAAGAGTCTGTCTCAAAGTACACCAACCAATAGTTGGTATGGAGCCGGACAACAGTGTCTAGCTCTGCAGCAAATTTATCATCCAGCCTGGGATTAGAAATCTGCCCGTATGGGTGTCCTTCATATTAGGTGCCACCTTGCGTTTTCTTTCATTTTAATTAATCTTTTTCTCTATTATTAAATGAAATAAGGAAAAACACAGAACTAGTAACAACTTTAATAACAGTAAGATTAATAACAGTACCTGTACATGGTGTGACTTCTGCTTCATGTGCCCCATCACTTTTTACAGAACAATTGTTATTCCTCTCAGTGCAGTTAATCCCTATATTGTACGGCCAAGGAGCTGACTTGAAAGTTTCTGTGAATACATATGAATATATACTGTATATACAGTTTGTATTATTCTGCCAGTAAGAATAAGCATATCGGAAATGGCTTTCTTTTCACCTGCACTAAACACATTATACATTTTGAAAAATCAGATTAAACTAACACCAGGGGGTGCAATTTTATGTATGTAACACCAGAAATGGGAGTATTTTTAAAAAAAATTACTCCAGTTGAAATTGTACCATATTCTGTGTGATGCAATAAATAATCGTGGGACAACCCATCTAATGATGATATATTGTTAGCTACATACTTACTGTTGATACATCCATCAGATAATTTTATCCAGGCACTGGCATCCTGACACTGTAGAACTCCATGGCTTGTGTTTTGGTCATGACCATCACATTCAAAGATGTAATTAAATTCTTGGCCTACTGGAAATGTTGACGCAGACAAGTCTAGTTTTGTATTCCTTACAGTTGGTGGTGGACCACAGTAATCTAGACAGAAATACTATACTATAATTTACAGTTTAATCCTATACAATTAATCCTATACAATGCAATCTGTAGATATATATATACCGGTATATATATTAGTGTGTGTATCTCTCTCTCTCTCTCTCTCTCTCTCTCTCTCTCTCTCTCTCTCTCTCTCTCTCTCTCTCTCTCTCTCTCTCTCTCTATATATATATATATATATATATATATATATATATATATATATATAATTAGTATGTGTGTGTATATATATGCCTGTATATATTCAATGCTGTTTTTAAAAATGGCAGATGGCCGATAAGCCACTGCAAGAGGTATCTGCATAGACTTTCTCCTCATTCAGGACACATGCAGGCTCAGGCGAGCTAAGCTAAGAGTACAACTACTACACCTATTCGGTCACGCACAATCATGCCTCTGCGACCCGGTGCATTTGTTTCCCCCTCTCCCTTAGAGGGATAGTTCTGCAGTAATCCCTGATTTTACCAAGCCTTAGCTCTACTACAAAATATCTACTACAAAATATTAAGATTATTATTACTACCTCCTTTTAATATAGTTTCATTCATATTATGTGAGACTTCACAGTGAGATGAATTATTTCCGATCTCTGTATTTGTGGTTGTGCCGTCAGACCCTGCAATGCAATCAGTAGATACAGTCAATAATTCAATCTATGATGTCATTTATTACTAAAAAACATAAAAATAATATGGTACTTCTCCTCTTTGCACCTTGAAGTACATGTACGTCATAGGTATAAGGCCGGTGCAGTTGACACCTGCCTCTCGCAGCTGACATCTGAGGTAACCTTCCCTCGGGCAATCACAAAATGCCAAGTGGTTGTCATAGTGGTCAGGGCCTTGTGAAAGCCCCAAGGCCTGCCATGTTAGAACTCCTATTACACCCTAGTCCTTTTTTCACTTTTCTCATCTCTCTCAATATTTTCCTTCTCATGTTTTTTCATTCCCTACTTCTCTCTAGACTTCCTTTGTTTGGGCTCAGCTGCTCCAGCTTCACCAACCTGTGGCCAGCCGCTCCCTCTGCATTCAGCACCTACATTGAAGTGATCTAAAGTAGTGTATAGCATGATGTGGGCTCGGCAAGCACACGGGGGTCCATGCTTAGTGGCTCCTGTGCCAAGTAGTTCCTGCTGCTGAAGTACAAGAGAGAGGGGGATTCCACCAGTGTCTATGAAAGTAGACATTAAAAGGGTAGTAAAAGTAGGTTTATCCTGAATATTTTGTGTATTCAAATAGCTAAGGCCTAGATAAATTAAAGTCTTTGCCCTGAAACAAGAACTCTGCCCTTACTCTGACATACCCACATTTTCACCCAGGCACCCTAATATGAGCATCCTTTCATGCTCCGAAGCTGTCCTTTGCCCAGCGTTGGGAAAAGGAATTTTTAGGAGATCTGATGACATACCAGGCTCTCCATAAGGACTGCTAGGTGGAGGCTTCCGCCCCGCAGTGAGCCCGGTGATGTCACTGGCACTAATGGGCGGGCTTTAGTGCTGCCTTAGCCTGTAAAATGCCTAGGGCAGTGCTAAAGCCCACCCACCAGAGTCGGTGACATCACTAGGAACACTGCTGGGTGGAAACCTCCACCTAGCACTGTAAAAACATAAGAAAAAAGCCCTTGCCCTGCTTGATCCAGCGAAGGGCAAGGGAGAGCATCAGAGCATAAAATGCTCCAATGCTCATAACAGGGGCTGCCTGGGTAAAAATGTGGATATGTCTGAGTTCAGCTCTGAAACTGGACAACCCCTTTAAGTGGATGTAGTTTTCTATCAGTCAACACCCTGGGACGGGCTATCTACTAGTATTCTCATATTTCTGGACTTTTCTCTTTTTTTGCTACCAGAATTTCTGGACTGTAGAAGGCAACTATGACATACCATTCAAAATGGTATTGTATTAGCATAGCCTAATTCTATGCATCTGTCTAAACTCATTTGGGCATAACCTAAAAAGCTTGGTGTATGTGTAGATTGTAGTTTAGGAATTCTGAAAAATCTGCTAGTGAACACTTGTGGGAAGTTTCCCTTTAGGAGAAAGGCCATCAATATCAGATCAGTAGGGTTTTAACACACCAATCAAGTGTTTGGAAGTAGCTCTGGTGCTGGAAATTGGATCTGGAACTACACAGCTCCGCCCATTGTGTTGTAAAAATAGAAAATTCATACTTACCTCTGGCGCTGCATGGGCATAGTCACCTGTTTCGCTTCAGCCAATGACTGGCTTCAGCAGAGATGTGCCGCTTGTGGCCACATCACTGCTGAAGCCAGTTATTTGCTGCAAAGAAGCATGTGACCATAACCATGCATTGTCGGATGTAAACATAGAAGATGATTCTTTACGGTAAGAGCAGTAAGACTATGGAGCTCTCTGCCTGAGGAGGTGGTGATGTTAAAGGGAGTCTGTCAGCAGGATATTGGGTATAGAGATAATTACATCTCTATACCGGCCTTACTGCTGTGATTGTAAATACGTAAGTGTAATTGTTATTAGGGCAGTAGTTTACATAAAAAAGTGTTTTTATTAACATGTGAAATACCTGGATAAGGAGCCCAAGGGGAGGTCCTGCGAGCCGTTGGAGCCCGGGCATGCTGCAGATTTCGGAGCCCAGCACCGCCCTCCAGCTAATTATGCACGCCCCTTCAGCGCTGTCTTCTCCTCTGGCTGCGGCACAGACTCTTGTATGCACGGCGCATGCGCGAGATGCGCCGCAGCCGGGGAGAAGACAGCGCTGAAGGGGCGTGCATAATTAGCTGGAGGGCGGTGCTGGGCTCCGAAATCTGCAGCGTGCCCGGCTCCAACGGCTCGCAGGACCTCCCCACGGGCTCCTTATCCAGGTATTTCACATGTTAAGAAAAACGCTTTTTTATGTAAACTACTGCCCTAATAACAATTACACTTACATATTTACAATCACAGCAGTAAGGCCGGTATAGAGATGTAATTATCTCTATACCCAATATCCTGCTGACAGACTCCCTTTAAGTTCACTAAAAGAGTTCAAGAGGGGCCTGGATGTATTTCTGGAGGATAATAATATTACAGATTATAGTTATGAGAGATGGGTCGTTGATCCAGGGAGTTATTCTGATTGCCTGATTGGAGTCGGGAAGAATTTTTTTCCCCTAAAGTGGGGAAAATTGGCTTCTACCGCACAGGGTTTTTTTGCCATCCTCTGGATCAACTTGCAGGATAACAGGCCGAACTTGATGGACAGAAGTCTTTTTTTCGGCCTTATAAACTATGTTATTATCAAACACTCCGGGGACTGGAGCATGGACATGACAGAGGCAGTGATTGAGACCAGAGAAGCGGAGAGCAGGTAAGTATCAACTTTCTGTTTCAGGAGGCAATTAAAGGAGTCATTATTGTGGGAAACTCCTTTACAAATTCCGGTATAGCATTTTACAAATTTCGTCATAGGGGCTCAAAACTGATCTGAAGAGAACGGATGCTCCTAAATGCATTCCGTTCAGTTCTCTTCAGTCTCCATACCGGAGAGCAAACCGCAACATGCTGCAGTTTGCTCTCCGGTCTGGGCATCCGCACCAAGACGGATCCGGAATGACCCGCAATGCAAGTCAATGGGGATGGATTTGTTCGGTGTGACACAATAGTAAACGGATCCGTTCTCCATTGACTTTCAATGGAGTTCATGACGGATCCGTCACCTTGCACTTTTCCCACAGTTCCCTCCTCCCTCCAGCAGGGGGCGCTGTGGGGAATCTTACCTTCCCTTCCATTGTGCGTGACGTCCTCCTCCTCCTGTGGTGTCCGGAGCTGCTGGGACAGGTAAGACAGTGTCTGACACATGTGGGGCCGGAACGTTGTTCCGACCCCACACGTGCACCTGCGGCAGCACGGATCCGCGCCGCCGCTAGTGTGAAAGTAGCCTTAAGCATTCTCTCTGGTCTGCCGCAGTACACATATTTTATCATGCACTCACAAAGCAGTAGAAATTACTCCTCCTAAACTGATAACTTACTGCGGCAATAGCAAAACTCTGATATCCACCTATTATCTCCATTAGAATTATCACATGTGTAGGTCAGATAGTCCATAATGCCAGCAAAGTGGTCTGGATCACAGTTGTATGTCAGTTCTGTACCAATCAGAAACCTTTCAGCAGTCAGGTTTGTGATGGCTGAGTCTCTGGGATAGTTACACATTTCTGTAGAAAGAGAAATACATAAAGACTTTTATTTAGCCATGCTTTTTCATTTGATTATTATCATTACCATTATATATAACCATTATCATACAGATAAGGTGCATTAAATAATTTAAAGGTACACCTTCAGGGGCATTTTTTTTAATAATTGCATTTTACTCATTTTGGGCTAAAAATATGTTTTCAGTTGGTCATTATTAAAAATATTGAGCTGTTCTGTCACAGGGTTAATTGTTTTTATAGCTGTGTGAATGTACTTTTTACTTTAATTTTGTGCTGGCCATCTAATAAACCTTATCTCTCAATTACTAAGAGGTCATAAACACTTATTTAAGCCACATTCTTAGCAGTAAGATAAAGATTGAGCTTTTGTTTTTTATAATGTCAGAGATTATGTCAGTTGAGCTACCCGACAGAGCAGAGACAAAATTCTTATCTTGCTTCTAGAGAAACTCAGCCCTGAACAGAGAAAATGGCTCCAAATTTTTAATAAAGACCAATTGAAATAATAAATTTTTGGCTCAAAATTAGTACAATGCAATAATGGGGAAAAAAATTGCTACCAAAGGTGTACATAGCCAATAACACATACCGTACTGTCATTCTCGGACAGTTATCAGAATAAAGCTGGATTTACATGGGTCCGCTGAGCGGCCGATTGTTGGGAAGCGTTCCTTCGTAATACTCGGCTGCTTGTTCAGTGAAGGAGACCACACAATTACATGCAGCGATCTCCTTCACAGTATGATGATGGGAGATCGCTATAGATCCCTCATCCTCATACAGAATCATGGCTTCTGAGCAGTAGATCACTGTTTAGACCGCATGATCTGCTGCCCAGAAGCTATGATCGGCGGTGCCTGCATGAATGGCAGGATCACCCGACAAGCATTTTGCTTATTCATCAGGTGATCGGCGGCACATTTATATGGCCAGATTGTCAGGAACGATCATTCGCAGGAACGGTTGTTCCTGATAATCTGCCTGTTTCTCGGTCTGTGTAAATGCACCTTACGATGTTGGGGCAAATTTACTAATCCTGTCTAATATTTATACAGCCTAAACTCGAAAAATGTGCCAAATTTATCACATTGGCTCACTTTATTTGATACCACTGGTGCATCTTGCTTGAAGGTAGTCAGTTTTCTCAAACTTTACAACATTTTTTGGTTGGTTTATGTTGTGTAAAAATTTTGCCACAGCATTGGAGCACACAGATACATTTTAAGCCATACCCTTTCCTTATAAACCATACCCCCTTCTATAATGGGGCACAAAAATTGTCTATAAATAAACAACATTTATGGTGCAAGGTAAGTATACCAGTGTTCTGGTGCAAATTGAGACAAGAGTTTTGTCTAATAAGGCCCCTTTCACACGGGCGATGTTTCCGCGTGGGTGCAATGCGTGATGCGAACGCATTGCACCCGCACTGAATCCTGACCCATTCATTTCAATGGGGCTTTTCCGATGAGCGATGTTTTTCATGCATCACTTTTGCGTTGCGTGAAAATCGCAGCATGTTCTATATTCTGCGATTTTCACGCAACCCTGGCCCCATTGAAGTGAATGGGTTTGTGTGAAAATCGCATTGCATCCGCAAACAGGTGCGGATGCAATGCGGGATTCACTGACGGTTGCCTAGCAATGTGGTTTGTAAACAATCAGTTTTTTCTCACGTGGGTGAAAAATGCTTCGCACCCGCGCAGAAAAAACTGAAGGTACGCACGCAATCGCAGTCAAAAATGACTGCGATTGCGTGCGATTTGCTGCGGATAACCCGCAACGCACCCTGAAGGCGCCCGGACTGAATCCGCGACGCCCGTGTGCAAGGGGCCTAAAGCTTAGTAAATCCTCCCTACTATGGTGTACTTGAGTAATAAAAGTATTTCTGACCTACTGTATATGTTACATACATTATGCATTTTGAGTTGAACTTTATTTGGCCATGAATCTGCTTAGAAGATCATTCAGGATAAGAGAGAGTAGGGATGGAGATAGGTTTCAGATGAACTTCACTGTGAATGGGACAGAGCAGGTTGCAATTTATGTGAAAGGAGAAGTGGAGCAAAATATTTAAGATTTATTGGAAAAATGTTTCTTTACACCAGAATAAGCACAGTGCAATAATAAGATAACAAATTCATAGTTGCCCGTATCCTTTAAGAACATTAACAATAAGATTTTATGTTGAGAAGATTATGGGGTGAATTTACTAAAACTGACGTTTTATACGCCGGTCTTAGTCCAAAGTGCACTGGAGTAAGATGCAAAAAATGTATTAAATAGTCAGTGTACTTTCAACAAACATTGCATACATCAATAGTATAGGTTATCAGAAAAATATACCTTTTTCTACACATCATAGCTCTTTTTCACCCCTCCTCCACCTCCTACTCTAACATTAATGCCTCATTCACACGTCAGTGTTTCATGGACGTGTCCTGTACGTGTCCTCCACGGACAGCACACGTCCCCATTCATTTTAATGTGTCTATTCAGACATCAGTGTTTTAGCACGGCCCGTGGGTCCGTGTTTTTAGCAGGGATGCATGTCCTATCTTGATCCGTGCTCCCGGATCCCTCACGCCCATTATAGTCAATGAGTCCGTGAAAACCACGGATCCCTCACGGATGTCATCCGTGTTGCATCCGTGTTTCACGGATCATTAAGAAGAGATGCTTTGAAAATTATTTTTCAGCTGTTCAGTGTCAGTGAAACACGGATGCAACACGGATGGCAAAACACAGACCCACGGACCCAACACAGATCCTTCACGGACAGCTTCACGGATGCCTCACTGACCACCTGCTCACGGATTTGAGCACGGACACGGACGTGTGAATGAAGCTTAACTCTGAAATCTCTGCTGAATCTATCTTGTGAGACAGATTTTCATCTTACTGAAGGGTCAGATTACAGCTGCCTGTAGAAGGCTATTTACGGGGGGAGGGGTAGGAGAGAGATACAGAGGCTGCAGCAGCTAATAGTGTTATATCTCACCCAGATCTGCAAATTGCGGACTACAAAAACAAAAACGGACTTGAGCATGAGCCCTAAACGGTTGTGATGGGTGCTGCGGGGCACCAAATTGCAGGCTCCAAAGCAGCTGCTACAGATATGTCCATATATGCAATGCTACTGGCTACCAAGAAAAAGAAATTGTATATATTCTTGGGACATCTTACAATATGCATGGGTATCTAATACTGGGAACCAAGGAAGTGTGAATAGAGGTGAAAAGCCTGCATAGAATGTCTCGGGGCTGCATGCTGGGAACTGTTCCAGATCTTACTGTGTGAATACTTCTGACTACAGTTTCCTTTACGCTGTGCAGCAGCAGGGCCACAAACCTCAGAAGCTAACCCAAAAAGTGTTTAGCCAAATCATAGCAACAACATTGAAGCTGTTCAATCCACTCTTATTATAGTCCTTTACTGGTCTCTGGTTATAACCAGAGATATTGGCATTAAGCCCTTCACTGCCCTAGACCACCAGGGATACTGACAAGAACTATTTTGCATCCCTAGACCACCTGGGATGCTGATACTTTCCCCCTTCATTTTCACAAATCAGTAGGGATACAAACATTGACTCTTTCACTGCCCTAAGCTTTGATGCTGTAACTACTATTTATTCATGTCTGGGAGCTTAAAAGCAAGTCATTAGAGTGCTGTATATTAATATTTATTCTCATTGAGTATAAACCCCCGGAGTAAATTCAGCATGTTATATAAATCAATAAAAGATCTTAGAGTGAAAGTTTGCAGCATTTGTGATTGATGGGGGATTATAAACCTGTGAGTTGTGAACACTGCTGGCTGCATGCAAACAACTGGAGCTACAAATAGGATACATTTTCAGCACTGTCATAATATTATATCTATATCAGGGATGATCAATCTGTGCCCCTCCAGTTGTTGCAAAACTACAACTCCCAGCATGACCTTATAGCTGTAGGCTGTCCAGGCCTGTTGAGAGCTGTAGTTTTGCAACAGCTGGAGGGCTGCAGGTTGAGTATCCCTGATCTATATGAAATGAAGATGAAGGTAAAAGATTGCTGTGCCTTTAATAGGTAGGGAACAGATTGTCAGGTAACTGCTTCTGTGAGGGCAAGATTCTATCAGCTAGTGTAATGGTACACAAGTAGAATTGGGATGACAATATGATAGCTTTCTTGTTCTCTTGATAGGCCTAATTAAAGATGGCCACAGAAGAGCACTGCACCTATCAGTGTAATCTGTGATGCTCTAATTGATCCACTAATGCCCCTTCACTCTTTGGTCACAGTGAATGGTCTGAGCAAGGGTGTAGCTAAAGACTCATGGGCCCTGGTGAAGGAGTTTAGCTTGGGTCCCCCCTTCCCTCAGTGCTTTGTGACCAGGGGCAGGAAAGCACATAGTCTTCGTGCTACCTGAGGAAAACATTTAAACGAACCCACCCATGCCAACTTTTTGACCTAACCCCTTCCCTCCAGTCAGAGGGCCCCCTCATGCTCCTGGGCCCTGTAGCGACTGCTACCTCTGCACCCTCTATAGCTACTCCTCTGTGTCTGACTGAGAAAGTCAAGCAATACTATTTGCTGTACTAAAAGTCCAAACAAAGAAGGAAGTTAAAGAGCCAGGACAGGAAGTATAATACATTGAGTGATCCACACATTTTATTGTAAAACATTGCACAGGATATTCAAATACAGGCTGTCAGAACGTGAGAAATTTATTTTTTTGTTGGTAGTGTCCTTTTAAGTTGTTCACAACCATCATCAGCTTCAGTAGAGTAAACAGAAACCTGTGGCTTGAGAAGGAACTCAGAAGCTGCAAACCACAACCTAACCACTGGAAGATACAGACAATTTATTAATGGTTTGTGAGACAAAACAAGTAAGAGAGAGTACCATCACTTTCTCTACAACACAGTCTAACCATTTTTCCTCTTTAGCTAAGTGTTCCTACTTCAATAATACATTTGGCACAAGCATTGTGAATTGCTTAGCTAATCCCCCTCATTGTACAGTGCCTTGCGAAAGTATTCGACCCCCTGGAACTTTTCAACCTTTTGCCACATTTCAGGCTTCAAACAAAAAGATATAACATTTAAAATTTTTGGTGAAGAATCAACCAAAGTGGGTCACAGTTGTGAAGTGGAACGAAATTTATTGGATCATTTAAACTTTTTTTTGTAATAATAAAACTGAAAAGTTGGGCATGCAAAATTATTCGGCCCATTTACTTTCAGTTCAGAAAACTCACTCCAGAAGTTCATTGAGGATCTCTGAATGATCCAATGTTGTCCTAAATGACTGATGAAGATAAATAGAATCCACCTGTGTGTAATCAAGTCTCCGTATAAATGCACCTGCTCTGTGATAGTCTCAGGGTTCTGCATCATGAAGACCAAGGAACACACCAGGCAGGTCCATGATACTGTTGTGGAGAAGTTTAAAGCCGGATTTGGATGCCAAAAGATTTCCCAAGCTTTAAACTTCCCAAGGAGCACTGTGCAAGCGATCATATTGAAATGGAAGGAGTATCAGACCACTGCAAATCTACCAAGACCCGGCCATCCCTCCAAACTTTCATCTCAAACAAGGAGAAGACTGATCAGAGATGCAGCCAAGAGGCCCATGATCACTCTGGATGAGCTGTAGAGATCTATAGCTGAGGTGGGAGAGTCTGTCCATAGGACAACAATTAGTCGAACACATTACAAATCTGGCCTTTATGGAAGAGTGGCAAGAAGAAAGCCATTTCTCAAAGATATCCATAAAAAGTCTTGTTTACAGTTTGCCACAAGCCACCTGGGAGACACACCAAACATGTGGAAGAAGGTGCTCTGGTCAGATGAAACCAAAATCAAACTTTTTAGAAACAATGCAAAACGATATGTTTGGCATAAAAGCAACACAGCTCATCACCTTGAACACACCATCCCCACTGTCAAACATGGTGGTGGCAGCATCATGGTTTGGGCCTGCTTTTCATCAGCAGGGACAGGGAAGATGGTTAAAATTGATGGGAAGATGGATGGAGCCAAATACAGGACCATTCTGGATGAAAACCTGTTGGAGTCTGCAAAAGACCTGAGACTAGGATGGAGATTTATCTTCCAACAAGACAATGATCCCAAACATAAAGCAAAATCTACAATGGAATGGTTCAAAAATAAACATATCCAGGTCTTAGAATGGCCAAGTCAAAGTCCAGACCTGAATCCAATTGAGAATATGTGGAAAGAGCTGAAAACTGCTGTTCACAAACGCTCTCCATCCAACCTCAAAGAGCTCGAGCTGTTTTGCAAGGAAGAATGGGCAAGAATTTCAGTCTCTAGATGTACAAAACTGATAGAGACATACCCCAAGCGACTTGCAGCTGTAATCGCAGCAAAAGGTGGCGCAACAAAGTATTAATGCAAGGGGGCCGGATAATTTTGCACGCCCCAATTTTCAGTTTTATTATTACAAAAAAAGTTTAAATGATCCAATAAATTTCGTTCCACTTCATAATTGTGACCCACTTGTTGATGTGGCAAAAGGTTGAAAAGTTCCAGGGGGCCGAATACTTTCGCAAGGCACTGTATATTCTGTTACAATTCTTTCATACATTTTGCAGAACAAATGTAAAAATGTCAAAATTTAAAAAATAGTTATTAGAGATGAGCGAACGTGCTTGTAACGAGCACTGTAGCGCTCGGCTCCCCTGCGCTCATATGGGTGCAGGCATCCGCTTCCGTCCTCCTCACTCGACGGAAGCGGATGCCTGCGCCCATATGAGCGCAGGGGAGCCGAGCGCTACAGTGCTCGTTACAAGCACGTTCGCTCATCTCTAATAGTTATATATCAATTTGTGCAAAGGCATTTTAAGGAATTTTGATTATTTATGCATGGAAAATAAGATTCCAAGACGTGTACCACTTGTGGTTTGTACAACAAACTATGCAATAAAAGCCATGGGAGTTTTTTTTATGTAGCAGTTCATTCTTGAGTTTCATGTGCAATGACACTAAAGAGAACCTGGAACCTCTACTTGCATTCTCCAGGTAATTACTATTTTGGAGCATCTATTCTTATGACTCTATGTTGTGCCTTTCTTTATTATGCCTTCTAGAAGTTTATCAATGAATTCCCTGTTGCAGAGTATGGTTGCTGGGTGCAGCAGAGTCAGTTTAGATCAGATATTGTGGAGTAACAGGAACTGGGTTTATTGGAACGTGCATGCAACTGAAGGTCAGCTTGCATGGTGAACGTACAGACAGGAAAAAAGAAATCAGTGAGTTCACTTCAATGTACAGGAAATACAACACATATCATAGAAAATGCATAGAGAGACTACAAAGTAAGCATTAGTAACAGCAACATCCAGTGTCACAACAATAAGCTGCAGTCAATAAAGCAATAGACTAAGCTGTAGTTGTGGTATCTCCAATATTCCCAGCATCTGGTGCATCTAAGTCTTGTGAATCTGTGAATTGATAGCAGTCTGCAATAAGGGTCCACCTGGGTGTTACCAGCTGAGGGTATGTCCCTACAAAGTCTGCCAGTGGTACTGATTGGACAGAATCAAACATGTGCAGGGACACACCTCCAACAGGAAGCGCCCATCTGGACCTTCATTGCAGACTGCTATAATTTCACAGATTCATAACACTTGAAGCCCCATAACTGTTATCACATGGGGAGTTCAAGTAGTTGTTAAAACAGACTTGTCAGGAGAGGTGACAGGTCCTCTGTAAAATCGATGGCTGTATAATGAAGTTTATATAAAGGATTTTTAGAAGCAACTACAATAATAAATAGGAGATTAAGGAGAATTTAAATCTGAAGGTATCAATACACATTTGGTTTAAAGGGAACCTGTCACCATGAAAATGCTGTGCAGTTTGCATGCAGCATGTTATTATAGAGCAGGAGGAGCTAAGCAGATGGATATATAGTTTTATGGAAAAAAAAAATAGTAAAACTTATAATATATAAATTTATATTCCTACTCATTCTGGTCTTTGAAGTCACAGAAATAGTCCTATCAGTGACTGACAGCCTTCCCTCTAAGACTGTATATACAAAGATAACTGACTTCAAAGCCCAGAATGAGCAGGAATTTAAAGTCCATCTGTCAGCAGATTTGTACCTATGACACTGGCTGACCTGTTACATGTGTGCTTGGCAGCTCAAGGCATCTGTGTTGGTCCCATGTTCATATGTACCCGCATTGCTGAGAAAAATGCTGTTTTAATATGTGCAAATGAGCCTCTAGGGGTGTTGCTGTTGCACCTAGAGGCTCCACTTTCTCTGCCATTGTTGCACTTTAATTTACACGGTGAGGCGTATAAACATTTTCACTGACTGGCAGTTACTGTAGGCGCCCGGCAGTTGCAGAGAGAGCTGAGCTTCTAGGTGTAACGGCAACGCCCCCATTGCTTCTAGAGGCTCATTTGCATATATTAAAACATCATTTTTCTCAGCAATGTGGACACATATGAACATGGGACCAACACAGATGTCTTCAGCTGCCAAGTGCACGTGTAACAGGTCAGCCAGTTTCATAGGTACAAATCTTCTGACAGGTGCCCTTTAAGTGTTTTCATTACAAGTTTTACTGAATCTTTTCCCACAAATCTATATATTAATCTCCTCAGCTCCTCCTGCTCTATAAAATACTGTTGGCAGATTATACTGCATACTGACAGATTCCCTTTAACCGTCGACAGTACTTTTTATTTTCATGTTTTCGTCAACACATTGTTACAGCCGCTTTTTTAATGGTAGCTCAGCATAATTGACCTGCAAAATGTGTATAGTTTTATGCTCGAATATTTTTATTTTTTAAGTATGTAGTTGTATTGAATGTTAACCTTTTAGGGACAGCTAATTTTTGTTTTTTCCTACTGTTCTTCCAAGAGCAATCACTTTTAATTTTTTTTGTTCACGTAGCCATATGAGGACTTATTTTTTGCAGGACAAGTTGAATTTTTTAATGGCACCATTTAATTTACCAAAGCTTTTGCTGGGAAATGGGAAAAATTATTTGTGGGGTAAAACTGAAAAAAATTGCAACTGTGCCATAGTTTTTTGGGTTTTCTTTTCACAGCATTCGCTACGCGCTGTAAATGACCTGACAATCTTATTCTGCAGGTCAATACAATTAAGACAAAACAAAATTTTTATAGTTTATTCTGTTTTACTACTTTAAATAATAAAAACCTCTGACTGCTGTAAGTTTTTTATTTTTCCATCTACAGAGCTGTGAGGGCTCATTTATTGTGGGCCACCGTGGGTTAGGAAGAGGGGTAGACAAGGTAGGCGCCAGCTCGCTACCCATAAAGGGGGATGTAAACAGGGCTGCATCTATGGCCATTCAGGTCCATAAGCTTCAGGCCGATAGTCCTGAAACCTATGAGGCAGTAGAGTGACACATGACGTCACGAGGACTTCACTGTGACTTCCTGCCCTTGCGCAATCACATTGTCACGTGAGACCTGGCGCAGAATCAGTTATTTCATGGGGACCGCCTGTGCCAAAACGCAGCAACTCAGGGCACAGATTGGAAGAGGTAGCACAGATGGTGTCGGGGAATGGGAGTGAGGCAAGTGTTTTTATTTTGGTTTATTTTTCTACTACTGGCACTATATACTAATGGAAGGGGACTTATATACTGGTACTAGGGTTAGCACTAGTGGGAGCATTATATACTGTATTGGCACCATGGAGGGGGATGGAAGAATGCTATATACTAGCACTACAGGGGGGCGTTATATACTGGCTGTACAAGGGAGAACATTATATACTGGTACTAGAGTGTAAAGCACTGCAGAATATGGTGGCGCAATGTAAATAAATATTTTTATTATTATTACTACAGGGGGCATTATATTCTGTCTGTACAGGGGAGAACATTATACACTGGTACTACAGAGGGGGGCATTATATACTGGCTGTGCAGGGGGGAGATTTATATACTGCCACTACAGGGAGAATGGAGGGACATTATATACTGGCGCTTCAGGGAACATAATACAAATATACTGGCACTGTAGGGGGTAGAATGACATTATATACTGGCACTATGGGTGCATTATATATATATACTGCCACTATGAGGGGGCAGAGGAGCATGTACTGGCACTACAGGGGGCATATATACAGAGTAGCATTATGTACTGGAAGTATAGGGGAAGCATTATATATATTATAATGCAGGGAGCACCACAGAGACTTATAACTGCAGGGGAGACATTAGAGTTACAGGGGCATTGCACGGGGGACATTATAAAGATTGGGGGCACCATGGTACATTACTACTGGGGGTACTATGGAAGCATTATTATTATTGTTCAGAATATGGAGGGCATTGCTACTAATGAGGGCACTCTTGGGGAGTATTTTCACTGTGGAGAGCACTACTACTAATAAGGACAGTCTAGGAGCACTATTACTATGAGGGACTATCTGTATGGCACTGTTATTTTGCAGATGGATATATAGTATAGTGTTTGTGGGTATGGAGGGAGCACAGCAGGCACAGTATTGAGAGTAGCAGCAGGATGATACAGTGGTCTGTATAAACTTGGGGCATGAACTTAGCACTGCTTAAACTTGATAAATTTGGGGGCTGAATTGCAAACTCTGTAACAGCCCTCATCTACCATGTGTCATATAGTTATACTGGTGTCTTCTTATGTTGCAGAGGGGGCTGCAAAGACTAAAGATGTCTGCCCATGATGGCCTGAAGCAAATGGAGAAGAAAAGAAAAGTGAACAACTTGATTCCCAGTTACTGGATCAGTCTTTGACTGCTTCTTTTAAATATGTTTTAATTTCTTTATTAGAAAGTAATGTCACTTTGGGGGTTGTGCAATTTTCTTTCTCCCCCTAGGGCATTGAAATAATTTGTTCAGGCCCTGATGACAGGTCTCCCATACACAACTAAAAGTGACTGAAGGCTATCTATGTATGTATACACGCTTACACAGAGAATACTATCACTGATAAAACTTCCCCTGTGTACAACTATCAGTGACTGACAGCTATCTCTGTATACATAGTTACACAGGGAATGCTGGAATGCTATCAATCACTGATAACACCTCCCTGTGTACATCTATCAGTGACTAACAGCTATCTCTGTATACACACTTACACAGAGAATACTATCAATCACTGATAACACCTTCCCTGTGTACAACTATCAGTGACTGACAGCTATCTATGTATACACACTTACACAGAGAATGCTATCAATCACTGATAACACCTCCCTGTGTACAACTATCAGTGACTGACAGCTATCTATGTTTACACACTTAGGGCTCATGCACACAAACGTGTGCTATCTCTGTATACACTAGTAAAATACTACAGAAAATACTACATAAAATACTATCAATCACTGATAACCCGTATATTTTTAAATGAGACTATACAGGCTACTGTGGAGGCTGACAGGCTCCCTGAAACGCATCTAACTATACCATATAATTTCTTTATATAACACTGGCCATCCACTGATTATTATTGCTTGTTTATAAGCATCAGTGCAGCAAATTATTATAGCAGGCAAAACATCATTTCTCAGGTGACCTATGGTTCGATCTGTAACCACAAGATCCAGGATGCCTGTGATGTTGGACAAATGAACACAAACAATGGCTGCAGACATTCCAGCAGCCAATGCAGTTGTATAGTCATCTAGTGCAGGGATCTCAAACTCGTGGCCCTCCAGATGTTGCAAAACTACAACTCCCAGCATGCCCTGATAGCCAAAGAATGTCCAGGCATGATGGGAATTGTAGTTCTGTAACAGCTGGAGGGCCACGAGTTTGAGATCCCTGATCTAGTGGATTGTGATCCCAATCAACATGTTAACAGCAGGAGAATGTACAGCTCCTTCACATGAACTCCCCAGCCTGCAGCACGGGTGCAGTTAGTACCTGAAAAGCTGTGACATTCCTGGTTTCTATTGCAAAGTATATTTCAAGCTACCAGGCACTGAAATGCTACAGCAGGTGGCGCTATACAGATAGAGTTCACTGAATAACTCAGTAGCTATAATGAATTTTTAATTACATGCAATTACAAAAGTGTTTAGATCCAGGGGTTGGTTTGAAACCTGTGGAATCGTTTTCGTGCAGCAACCCCTTTAACCACTTCAGATCTGGGCCATTTCCCCAATCCTGACAAGGCCTAATTTTGCAAATCTGACATGTGTCACTTCATGTGGTAATAACTTTGGAACGCTTTTACTTATCCAAGCGATTCTGAGATTGTTTTCTCGTGACACATTGTACTTCATGTTAATGGTAAATTTGAGTCGATAAGTTTTAATTTTATCTATAAAAAAATCCAAAAGTTAACGAAAATTTGAAAAAATTCACTGTTTTCTAAATTTCAATCTCTCTGCTTTTAAGACAGATAGTGATGCCCCATAAAATCCTTTTTAATTTACATTCCCCATATGTCTACTTTATGTTGGCATCATTTTGGTAGTGTCATTTTATTATTTTAGGACAGTAGAAGGTTTCGAATTTTAGACGCAATTTTAGCAAATTTGCAAAATCAACTTTTTTAAGGACCAGTTCAGTTTTAAAGTCACTTTGTGAGTCTTACATAATAGAAACCACCCATAAATGACCCCATTTTAGAAACTACACCCCTCAAACTATTCAAAACTGGTTTTAGAAATGTTGTTAACCCTTTAAGTATTCCACAGGAATTAAAGCAAAATAGATGTGAAATTTCAAAATTTCACTTTTTTTGCAGATTTTCCATTTTAATCATTTTTTTCCTGTAACACATCAAGGGTTAACAACAAAACAAAACTCAATATTTATTACCCCAATTCTGCAGTTTGCAGAAACACCCCACATGTGGTCTTAAACTGTTATTTGGGGATACGCCAGGGCTCAGAAGGGGAGGAGCAGCATCTGTATTTTCTAACATGGAATTTTTTGTCATGGTTTGTAAGAGTGATAACTTTTTAATTTTTTTGTGGACTGAGCTGCATGAGGTCTTATTTTTTGCAGGACAAGCTGTGCTTTTTATTGGCACCATTTGGGAGTACATCCGGCTTTCTGATCACTTTTTAATCTAATTTTTGGGAGGTTAACTAAAAAAAAAGCAGTTTAGGGGCATTTTTCTATATTTTTTTTTACACCGTTCACTTGATGGGGTACATCATGTGATATTTTGTAGAGCCAGTTGTTACGGACGCAACGATACCAAATATGTCTATTTTTTAATTTTTTTTACGTTTTACACAATAAGAGCCTTTTTAGAAAAAAAATCATGTTTTTGTGCAATTTTTTAAGAGCAATTTTTTTTTTCATTTTTCGGGCTATGATCTTGTGTGGGGGCTCAATTTTTGCGGGATGAGGTGACGTTTTTATTGCTATCATTTTGGGATGCATACGACTTTTTGATTGTTTGATATTATGTTTTTTGGTAGGTGATGCGACAAAAAAAGCTGTTTTGGCATAATTAATAGATTTTTTTTACGCAGTTCACTTGATGGGGTAGATCATGTGATATTTTTATAAAGCGGGTCGTTTCGGACGCGGTGATACCAAATATGTCTATCTTATTTATTTATTTTTATTTGTAACATTTTTTTAATGAAATATTTGGCAGGAAATTATTTTTTTTATATATATATATGTGATTTTTTTTTTTTTTATAATACTCTATTTTCTTTTTTTTTTTTTACACTTTGTGTCCCCCATAAGGTCATACAAGACCTCAGGGGGACATTTAACTTCACTTATTTATTTATTTTTTTTACACTTGATTTCTCCTGTAACTGGGGCTGACATAGTAGCTGACATAGTAGCCTCAGTTACAGGGGAAATACATCCCCAGAGAGGCTGTACAGCATAATACTATGCTGTACAGCCTCAGTGCAGGGCTGATCGGGTCTATGAGAGACCCGGCTGCTCCTGCACTCTCCCGGCCCCGGCGACCACGTGACCGCCGGGCCGGAACAGGAAGCGCAATAGCGCTTCCTGATCTGTATGCACAGCGCTCGGTGAGCGCTGTGTGTACAGCGATCTACAAGGCAGGGACCCCTGGGAACGGTCCCTGCCTTCTCTTTGGGGTACCCCACTGTGCAGCTGCACGATTAGCGTGCAGCTGCTATCTCTGAATGGACTTCAGAAACGTCCATTCAGAGATAGATAACCACTTCCCAGACGTTTATGTACTATGGGCGGATGGGAAGTGGTTAAACAAGTTATGTGTTCCAATGATCTGACAAGTCAAGGTATATTTTTACCTGCATCATCTATACAGAATGTAAGCTTCATACTTCATAGCACAGGTACATTGACCAAGCAAGACACTCTGGAGATCTTTATTATATAAAGTACCAAAACACCATGCTTTAAGTTATATGGTGTTTCCACAAACAAATAAGTATACTGTATAACAATCTGACAGTTTAGTGCATTTACATATTTGGACATAGCTGTACTTATGTGATTTAGAACTCTAGACTATTGCTGCAAATATTTTCTAATATTCAAAAAACATATGGATATTTAACTAGTCAAGGGGACAAATTACAGAATATTGGTCAATATACAGTATATAAGGTGTTATATTTGATCCCATTACATTATTCTATCGGTTTATATTGTCCATTATTTTATTCTATTATTACATTTTGTTTTTGTTTTTTTAATCTATTATATATTTATATCTGCTGACACATTATTAACTTATTGCTTAATAAATATAGTTTATACCTTGAAGGCTGACTATTTTAGATGAACTTATATATGGCACAGGCCTGAGAGAAGAAGGCTGTACAAATGAGGTAACTGACTAGGTCCTTTACTCCTGATATGTTCTGTAATGCTATCTATGGATTGAAGGATTGTGGCAAAGCAGGAAACTGAGGCAATGTCTGACAGAAATTAAAGAGGACCTTTCACCACTCCTGACATGCCTGTTTTAATAGCTTCATGCATTCCCCATGTAATAACAGTTCTGGAACATCTATTCTTATGTCTGTATGTTGTGCCATTCCTTTATTATTTGCACTAGAAGTTATGAATGAATTGCTATTTGTCTTCAGTAAGGGAACAGAGGGGAGGTAACAAGTTGGGGGGGTGTACCTGCACAGTCTGAATATGGCAGCACTGATTGGCTAGAGTCAGTCTGTGCAGGTACACACCCCAAACTGGTCACCTCCCCTCTGTTCCTTTACTGGAGGCAAATAGCAATTCATTCATAACTTCTAGTGCAAATAATAAAGGAATGGCACAACATACAGACATAAGAATAGATGTTCCAGACTTGTTATTACATGGGGAATGCATGAAGATATTAAAACAGGCAGGAGTGGTGAAAGGTCCTCTTTAAGGCAATGTCTGACAGCAACCCGTGTTTTCCATGTACATAGAAATAAAGGTATCGGAGAGAGTATTATAAAGAAGATGAGGTAGACAGATGAGCGTTATGAGATGCATAGAGCTTTTTTTTTTTTTTTATTAAAGGGGTTGTCCCACGAAAAATATTCTACAGTTTGTAAACCAGCACCTAGATCTGAATACTTTTGTATTTGCATGTAATTAAACATTTTGTATAGCCCCTGAGTTATTCAATAAAATGTACCTGTATAGCGCATGCTCAGTTTCATCCTTCAGCTGCCTCCTGAGCTGTGATAGGGAGAGCTGAGACATGCCTCCTATGAGGTCTGAGGTGTTTTCATTTTTTACATTAATCATGGGATAACCCCTTTAAAGGGAATCTGTCAGCTCCAAAACACGTCTTAAACTAGAGTATGTGGTGGATAGTGTAACTGATGCAGAGTACGGCTATGTCATTTTTATCTTCATGTTCACTTGTATTCCGGTGCTGTGCTCTAACAAACCATCAGTAAAATGCATTGAAAGGAGTCCTCTTTGGGTTGTTTCCATTATATGACCATTAATGGCCAGATTGTGGCACAAATATATGGGTAATATTGGAGTAAATATAAACGCTTTGGAAAAGTTTTCATTTTAAGGAGGTTTGCCCTGCCTCAGACTATAGTGTCTGTTTGTAGTTGAGCATTAAAGAAGAACTCCCGCAAAAATTTTTATTCTCTGACCTGTTAGAAAGGTGCATGATATAATCTGTAGTGAATGTCATCTTCTTATCAGAGGCTGAAATTGAGAGTTTCCACTCTCTTCTTATTGTAGCTGGGTCATGTGACCAACTCCCTGACCTCCAACTGACCCAGGACAGCAAGCCAGTCACTTCTCTATTCATTCCTATGAGACTGAAAGTGAGGCTCCCATAGGAATGCATAGAGAATTAGACTTTCTGTCCACACATAAGGTGCTATGTGAGTTGGTGGGTCTAATTCCTAGTCACATGACATAGATAAGAAACTTCAGGATGATATAACTCAAAAATTCAGCTACTGGTAAGAAAATGACATTCACTACAGATTACATCATGTACATTTCTAGCAGGACATGGAATAAAATGTTTTGCGGGAGTTCTTCCTGAAAATCAATTTTGTGTGGTTGAATAAAGTTTTGTAGGAACTGATCTCCAAAATATTGAAAGCATGGGGAAATATTTAAGAATTTCCAAGAGTCCAAAGCCAAGTCCAAAGGCTAAGTAAAGGGAGGGTAGGAACGTTAGCTTGGCATGCCTGTACTGTTGCCACTATAACCATTCATACCGCTTTAGTGGAGTGTCTGACTGTAAAAAAAAAACCTAGTTTGGAGTGTTTTAACCAGTTGGGAAGGAATTTAAGAGGTATATTAGAGAATATTTTCCAGCATCCAACAGGTTTTATTTGGCTTTGGCAGGAGTATCGTCTGTGCTTCATGGAAGCATGCAACAAAGGATCACCCCTAATAGATGGAATTCAGTGAAGATGTTAGTAAGGGGGCGATCTGGGGTTGAATAAATTTATGATATTTCACTGACTGTCCATGGGCACTTCAGATTGCTTGTTTAGAGATGGGACCTAACAAAAAGTTCTCAGAGGTTAATTTGTGTAATTAACATAGTAACATAGTAACATAGTTTGTAAGGCCGAAAAAAGACATCTGTCCATCCAGTTCAGCCTGTTTTCCTACAAGTTGATCCAGGGGAAGGCAAAAAACCCTGTGAGGTAGAAGCCAATTTTCCTCACTTTAGGGGGAAAAATTCCTTCCCGACTCCAGTCAGGCAATCAGAATAACTCCCTGGATCAACGACCCCTCTCTAGTAACTATAACCTGTAATATTATTACCCTCCAGAAATACATCCAGGCCCTTCTTGAACTCTCTTAGTGAACTTACCATCACCACCTCCTCAGGCAGAGAGTTCCATAGTCTCACTGCTCTTACCGTAAAGAATCCTCTTCTATGTTTATGTACAAACCTTCTTTCCTCCAGACGCAGAGGATGTCCCCTCGTCATGGTCACTGTCCTCGGATAAATAGATGATGGGAGAGATCTCTGTACTGACCTCTGATATATTTATACATAGTTATTAGATCTCCCCTCAGTCGTCTTTTTTCTAAAGTGAATAAGCCTAATTTTGATAATCTTTCAGGGTACTGTAGTCCACCCATTCCAGTTATTACTTTAGTTGCCCTCCTCTGAACCCTCTCCAGCTCTGCTATGTCTGCCTTGTTCACAGGAGCCCAGAACTGTACACAATACTCCATATGTGGTCTGACTAGTGATTTGTAAAGTGGCAGGACTATGTTCTCATCACGGGCATCTATGCCTCTTTTGATGCAACCCATTATCTTATTGGCCTTGGCAGCAGCTGTCTGACACTGGTTTCTGCAGCTTAGTTTGCTGTTCACTAAAATTCCTAGGTCCTTTTCCATGTCAGAGTTACCCAATGCTTTACCATTTAGTATGTACTGGTGACTTGCATTATTCCTTCCCATATGCATAACCTTACATTTGTCAGTGTTAAACCTCATCTGCCACTTTTCTGCCCAAGCCTCCAGTCTATCCAGATCCTGCTGTAGCAGTGCACTGTCCTCTTCTGTGTTAATTACTTTACACAGTTTAGTGTCATCTGCAAAAATTGATATTTTACTGTGCAAGCTTTCTACAAGATCATTAATAAATATATTGAAAAGAATAGGACCCAATACAGACCCCTGTGGTACCCCACTAGTGACGGTGACCCAATCTGAGTATGTACCGTTAATAACCACCCTCTGTTTTCTATCACTAAGCCAGTTACTTACCCACATACAGACATTTTCTCCCAGTCCAAGCATTCTCATTTTGTATACTAACCTTTTATGTGGTACAGTGTCAAACGCTTTGGAGAAGTCCAAATATACGACATCCATTGAGTCACCGCGGTCAAGTCTAGAACTTACCTCCTCATAGAAACTGATTAAATTGGTTTGACATGACCGATCCCTCATGAAGCCATGCTGATATGGAGTTATTTGCTTATTTTCATTGAGGTACTCCAAGATAGCATCTCTCAGAAAACCTTCAAACAGTTTACCCACAACAGACGTTAAACTTACCGGCCTATAGTTTCCAGGCTCTGTTTTTGGACCCTTTTTGAATATTGGCACCACATTTGCTATGCGCCAATCCTGTGGAACACTCCCCGTCAGTATAGAGTCCTTAAATATCAGAAATAAGGGTCTGTCGATTACATTACTTAATTCTCTTAGGATACGGGGGTGTATGCCATCCGGTCCTGGTGATTTGTCTATTTTAATATTTTTAAGACGTTGCTGCACCTCTTCCTGGGTCAGAGAGGACACTTTTAAAGGGGAATTTACTTTTATACTCTGCATTTCATCTGACATTTTATTTTCCTCAGTGAATACAGTGGAGAAAAAGTTATTTAGCAGCCTCGCTTTCTCCTCATCGCTCTCTGCTACTCCCCCCTCATTACTCTGTAAGGGGCCCACACCTTCAGGTTTATACTTTTTAGTATTTATATAATTGAAGAACATTTTAGGGTTAGTTTTACTCTCTTTGGCGATGAATCTCTCGGTCTCTAGTTTGGCTGTTTTTATGTGTCTTTTACATATTCTATTTTTTTCCTTATAGTTTTTCAATGCTTCCTCACTCCCCTCCTGTTTTAGTGATTTAAATGCTTTCTTTTTGTCATTTATTGCTTTCTTTACAGTTCTATTTATCCACATTGGTTTTTTCTTGTTTCTTATTATTTTATTCCTATATGGTATGTACCTCTCACAATTAGATATTAGGATGCTTTTAAAAATATCCCATTTTGTGGCTGTATTTTTATTTTTGAGGCCTTTGTCCCAGTTAGTTAGGCCTATGGCCTCTCTTAGTTGGCTAAGTTTTGCTTTTTTGAAGTTTGGTATTTTTGTTCCTCCCTGAAGAAACGCTCTTTTGAATGACAATTGGAAGGTTATTATATTATGGTCACTGTTTCCCAGGTGTCCCCCGACCTGCACATCTGTTGTTCTGTCAGGTCTATTGGTTAATACTAAGTCCAGTATGGCCGTCCCTCTAGTGGGGTCCTGAACCAGTTGGGAAAGGTAATTGTCTTTGGTTATTTCCAAGAACCTGTTTCCTTTATGAGATGTACAGGTTTCAGTTTCCCAGTCTATATCTGGGTAGTTGAAGTCCCCCAGAATAACGACCTCATTATGATTTGCCGCCTCGTCTATTTCATTTAGAAGTAGATTTTCTGTGGTCTCTGATATATTGGGTGGTTTATAATAAACCCCTAGTAGTATTTTATTATTGTTTTTGGCTCCATTTATTTCTACCCACAGTGACTCCATAATTGACAGCGAGAGTGGACCTACTGTGCCAACTAAAGGCATCGGCCTGGTGGTTCCCTGGTTTTCATCCTTTAATCCCTATACCAGGATCTGGCCTTCATTGCAGAGGACCCACCAGGCCGCTACCTCCTGGAACAGTTCGGGTGTAGTTGATAGCTGACCCATGGAGGCAGGCAGAGTTTGTGTGTATCCATGAAACAAGTCTGAGGTCAGAGCAGGCAGCCTAGGGTCACTATGATAAGCAGGTAGTAGTCAGGATGGGCAGTGGAGAATCAGAACTGGTAAACAGGCCGGGTTCAGTATATGGGTAGACAAACAGAATTGGCACACCTTCACTAATACTAGTAGGACTAAAATACCTAACGCTAGATAGGGAGAGTGTTTTAAATACCCAGAAATGACCTGTGATAGGATGGGAAAGACTAAGAGTGCACACACTGGCCTTTTAAGAGCCAGGGATTGTGTGGGCCCTAAGGCTGAAGGGCTGTAAGGAGATCTGTATGCAAGATATTTTTGTATATTTGGCTTGTTGTTCAACCTGCCTGTGTATGAAATTATATGGCTATGCATGACTACTTTTTAGGTGTGCCACATGAGAGGGTGATCATCCAAGGAAGACAACTTCTTATTTATGAAATTGCCCCTGGACTGTAAGTTACAGTGGTGTTTGAAGGTTTGTGAACCCTTCAGAATTTTCTATTTCATAAGTTTGACCTAAAGCTAAATCAGATTTTCACCTGGAAGGAAACCTACCAATGTAACAGAGCTGAAGCTGTTTTGTATAAAGGAATCGGCTAAGATTCCTCCAAGCTGACGTGGAGGACTAATGAACAATTATCGAAAATATTTAGTTGCAGTTAAAGGGGTATTCCGGTTACCATAAATATAACTTATGTTTTAGACTAATTAATTATCAATAATTACCTAATATAATGTCAAGTTCACATATATACCGCTCAGTAGTTATAAAAGTAGTTTTCTTCCTCTGCTACCCACTGTGTTCCTCATAAGTTACCATGGCATCGACCTGTAGTTCTGAGCTTTAGTTAGGTCGAGCATGCTCAGTGTGTTGTTATCAGTTCTCTTTCTAAATGTTAGTGTGCTGGTGATTACTGAGTAGAGGGGGCGTGACCAGACTGTATATCAGGCAGCCAATCAGTAAACACCAACACTCATGAACAAGCACAAACTCACAGCAGGGAAGCTAGGCTGTCACGCGAGGTCGGCGTCGTGCTCCCTCTGCACGACATCGCCGGACCTCTCCGCCCCCCTAGAGACGAGCAATAGGGAATTGAAGTGCTGGTCTTGTCAGCCAGCACTTCATGAGTTAATTCTCTGTTTGGGTTTAGCCATGTGGTGCTGATCACACCACATGGCTACTTTGCATATTGTTTGGACAGCTTGCTCCGCCTCAGGTCATGTGATGCTGGCCACATCACATGATCCTGGGTGGGCTATTTAAAGATGGCAACTGCCTCACTCAGATGCCTGTGATTAGTTTATACTTTTGATCAGTGCTTGTGCGACCTTGTGTTTTGGATTTGCTATTTGGACTCTGACTTTGGACTCGGACTTGGACCTCTCTTCTCTTGACCCCTGGTATTTACGCTATCTCCTGTGTTTGACCCGGCTTGCTGACTACTCTATCATTGTGTTTGTTCCGTCTGTGTTTTGTCTCTCCCTGTGTTCCCTTTCCCTCCCTCTGCACTTACCCAGTATAGGGAACGTCTTCGTGGTTGTCCGCGGCCGCCTAGGGCCGTTTGAGGCAAGTAGGTAGGGAAAGAAGGGGGGTTTCAAGTACAGGGCACACCTTCCCTTGTCTCCCCCGTGACAGAATCACAGGCCGTATCATATGGAGCAATTGCGGGTGCTCACGGACCAGGTTCAGGGTATGGCGCAGATGATCCAGGACCTGGCCGAGAGGCTCCTACATCAGGAGCAGCTACAACCTGCACTAGTAGCGGCTCCCTCCACATCTAACCCCATTGTGGAACCTCATGTTAAATTGCCGGATCGGTTTTTGGGGAACCGGAAACTTTCCGTTCCTTTAAGGAGAGCGTAAAATTGTATTTTCGCTTACGTCCTCACTCCTCGGGTGCCGAGCAGCAGCGGGTAGGAATAATTATTTCCTTGCTGCAAGGTGATCCGCAGGAATGGGCCTTTTCTTTACCGCCTGACTCCCCAAGCTTGCAGTCTGTGGAAGCATTTTTTCAGGCCTTAGGCCTATTATATGAGGAGCCTGACTTGACTTCTGTAGCTGAGACTCAGCTCAGAGACATTCGGCAGGGTAACCGTCCAGTAGAGGATTACTGTGCTGAGTTTAGAAAGTGGTGTGTTTCCTCTGGATGGAATGACCCTGCTTTGAGAAGCCAGTTTAGGGTGGGGCTGTCTGACCATCTTAAGGACTTACTTGTCAGTTACCCTACTCCTGACACCCTAGAGGCGGCCATGACACTAGCCATTAAACTGGATCGTCGAGTGAGGGAGAGACGGAGGGAACGTTCAGATATTCCTCAGGGTGTCGTCCTGCCTGAATCCCCTCTTCTGAGTCCACCTTCTACCAGGGTCCCGGAGGAGTCCATACAGTGGGGAGGAACTTTGAGAGATCAGAGACGCTTGAATGGAACCTGTTTCTACTGCGGTGAGACGAACCACTGGCTCCAGCAATGCCCGAAACTTCTGCCCTCTAGAGAGCTTTCTGCCGGAAGTAAGGTAACCCCAGCGGTGGTAAGGAGGAAAGTATTATTACCTATCTCCATTGCGTACAACCAACTCAGGGGGTCCGGTAAGGCTTTTGTTGATTCTGGTTCTGCCATTAATTTTATTGATTTTGATTTTATACAATCTGTGGGGATTCCGCTAGTTCCTTTAAGGAAGGTGATTGAAATTATCGCACTGGATTCCACTCCATTGAATAATGGGAGAGTGGAGTTTTGTACTCCTGAGGTTGTATTAACTGTAGGAATTACCCATACCGAGACTTGTTCCTTCCTTGTATTAAAGGATTTACCTGCCGACCTTGTTTTAGGTCTGCCATGGTTACAGGACCACAACCCTGTGATCAACTGGTCGGTAGGTGAATTGGAAAAATGGGGAATGAATTGTGACAAATGTTGTAAATCAGTATTGCTGTTTGGAGGTACCACTGAGTCTCTTTCCTTGCCCCAAGTATATCGGCGATTTTTCGGACGTTTTTTCCATGTCCGAGACTGAGTTCCTCCCTCCTCACCGGCAATATGATTGCGCCATCGACCTTATTGAGGGATCCAAATATCCCAAAGGTCGCATTTATAATCTCTCTACTCCTGAACGTCAGTCCATGAGGGATTATCTCAAGGAGAGTCTGGCCAAGGGTCACATCCGGCCTTCAGTTTCTCCCATGGGGGCAGGTTTTTTCTTTGTTGGTAAAAAGGATGGAGGATTGAGGCCCTGTATCGATTACAGGGAGCTCAATAAAATCACTGTTAAAAACAGATACCCGTTGCCCCTTATTCCTGACTTGCTGAATCAGGTCCAGGGGGCCTGTTGGTTCACCAAGCTGGATTTGAAGGGGGCATACAACCTAATCAGGATTCGTGAGGGGGACGAATGGAAAACTGCTTTTAATACCCCGGAAGGTCATTATGAGTACTTGGTAATGCCTTTTGGGTTAAGTAACGCTCCGGCAATTTTCCAAAACTTTGTCAATGACATTTTTAGACCATTTATTGGGAAATTTGTAATTGTCTATATTGATGACATCCTGATTTTTCTGCAGACTGGGAAAGTCACGTATCTCACACCAGGCAAGTGCTGGAGGTGTTGCGTGAAAACAAGTTGTTCGTTAAAGGGGAGAAGTGTACCTTTGGTGTTCAGGAAGTGGCCTTTTTGGGATACATTCTCACCCCTTTTTCTTTCAAAATGGACCCAGTTAAAGTACAGGCCATTGTGGATTGGGTGCGACCTTCCTCTTTGAAGGCGCTCCAGCGATTTCTGGGGTTTGCTAATTTTTATCGTAAATTTGTCAAAAATTTTTCTGTGGTAGCCAAACCCATTACGGATTTGACTCGCAAGGGGGCTGATCTGGTCAATTGGCCCCCTGCAGCTATTGAGGCCTTTGAAAGGTTAAAGCAGTGTTTTATGAATGCTCCTGTGTTGGTCCAGCCTGATCAAAGTAAGCCTTTTGTAGTTGAGGTGGATGCGTCTGAGGATGGTGTGGGGGCTGTACTGTCCCAGGGGTCTTCCACCTTAACTAATCTTATGCCATGCGCCTTCTTCTCCCGCAAGTTCTCTCCTGCCGAGAGGAATTATGACATTGGTAATAGGGAGTTACTTGCAATCAAGTGGGCATTTGAGGAATGGCGTCATTTTTTAGAAGGGGCAGTTCACCGCATTACGGTCCTCACGGATCATAAGAATTTAATGTTTTTAGAATCGGCTAAGCGATTGAATCCTAGACAGGCGAGGTGGGCTTTATTCTTTACTCGTTTTGATTTTTGTGTTACCTTCAGACCCGGGAGCAAGAACGTTAAGGCCGATGCCTTATCCCGAAGTTTCAAGGCGTATCAGCCTCCTGACGTCCCTCCTGAGCCCATCCTGCCAGCTGATATCATCGTGGCCGCTACCTCATCTGACCTCGCTTCTGAAATCTCGGCAGGACAACATCTTGCTCCCATTGGTACCCCCAATGACAAATTGTTTGTGCCGGCTCATTTGCGATTGCAACTGCTGGGTGAGTGCCATAATTCTGTTTTGTGTGGACATCCTGGCATCAATGCCACCAAGGAGTTGGTCTCTAGGCAGTATTGGTGGCCGTCAATCTCCAGAGATGTTCAGGCTTTTGTAACTGCGTGTAACACTTGTGCCAGGTCCAAGAATACCAAGACACGACCTATGGGTGAGTTACATCCTTTACCCATACCTAGTAGACCTTGGTCACATCTGTCCATGGACTTTATCACGGACTTGCCGTGCTCTGAGGGTAAAACCGTGATATTTGTGGTGGTTGACAGATTCAGCAAAATGTGTCATTTTATTCCTTTGTGTAAATTACCCTCTGCAAAGGTCTTGGCGTCCGTGTTCATGGATAATATTGTCAAACTGCATGGTGTTCCTGAGAATATCGTTTCTGATAGGGGAGTACAGTTTGTGTCTAGGTTCTGGAGGGCGTTCTGTAATAAGATTGGTATCTCTTTGTCCTTTTCATCAGCCTTTCATCCGGAGACCAATGGTCAGACTGAACGTCTTAACCAATCCGTTGAGCAATATCTCAGATGTTATGTTTCTGATAACCAACATGTGTGGGCCAGATTCCTGTCTCTGGCTGAATTTGCAATTAATAATCGTGTTAATTCATCCTCTGGGATGTCGCCGTTTTTCTGCAATATGGGTTTTCATCCACGCTTTGGCTCCTGTTCCCCATCTGCGTCGGTTGTCCCAGAGGTCAATGATTTTTCTCAAGAACTGTGCACAGTTTGGGCACAGGTTCAGTCGAACCTGGAAAAGGCCCAAGGAGTTCAAAAAGCTAAGGCTGATAGAAAACGTTCTAAGGGTGTGAATTTTAAGGTTGGGGATAAGGTATGGTTATCGACTAAAAATCTCAACATGAGATTTCTTGTAGGAGAGAAGCTCAAGTCCAGGACCTCCAAGGTAGTGTTTTCAGAAATACTACCAGTGCCACGAGCGTCACTAGAGAGACAACGGGAGATTAGGGAGTTAAATAAGTGGCTCAGAGGCTGGTGCAGGAAGGAAGGGTTTGGGTTCATGGAGAACTGGGCCGACTTCTCTGTCGGCTACAGACTCTACAGTAGGGACGGGCTGCACCTTAATGGGGAGGGTGCAACTGCCCTGGGGGAAAAAATGGTTAGACGGCTGGAGGAGCTTTTAAACTAGGATCTGGGGGAGGGTTGGGGGTGATACTAATAAGGGGGTAGATAGTGTAGATAGAGAGTGGGTTCACAGTCGGGGAGAGTGGGGGGTTAGTGGGGGTTGGGATTAGTGAGGAATGTAGGGAGAATATTGCGGAAAACATCAACCAAAGTAACCCAAAAACCCCGGATATTCACTTCACAGGTAATAGTAATTTAAAAAGGGGGGTAAAAAATATACATAGACCTCTAAAGTGTATGTACACTAATGCCAGAAGCCTGACTAATAAAATTGGTGAACTGGAATTAGTGATGTGTGAGGAGGACTATGACATAGTGGGAATAACTGAGACATGGCTGGATGATACCTATGACTGGGCAGTTAACGTACATGGTTACAGTCTTTTTAGAAAGGATCGCCAAAACCGGAGAGGGGGAGGGGTCTGCCTTTATGTAAAGTCCTGTCTAAAGTCCACACTGCGGGAAGATATAAGTGAGGGACATGAAGATGTGGAGTCACTGTGGGTAGAAATAAATGGAGCCAAAAACAATAATAAAATACTAATCGGAGTTTATTATAAACCCCCTAGTATACCAGAGCCCATAGAAAATCTACTTCTAAACGAAATAGACGAGGTGGCAAATCATAATGAGGTCATTATTATGGGGGATTTCAACTACCCAGATATAGACTGGAAAACTGAAACCTGTATATCTCATAAAGGAAACAGGTTCTTGGAAATAACCAAAGACAATTACCTTTCCCAACTGGTTCAGGACCCGACTAGAGGGACGGCCATACTGGACTTAGTATTAACCAATAGACCTGACAGAACAACAGATGTGCAGGTCGGGGGACTCCTAGGAAATAGTGACCATAATATAATAACCTTCCAATTGTCATTCAAAAGAGCGTTTCTTCAGGGAGGAACAAAAATACCTAACTTCAAAAAAGCTAAATTTAGCCAACTAAGAGAGGCCATAGGCCTAACTAACTGGGACAAAGTCCTCAAAAATAAAAATACAGCCACAAAATGGGATATTTTTAAAAGCATCCTAATATCTAATTGTGAGAGGTACATACCTTATGGGAATAAAAGGTTAAGGAACAAGAAAAAACCAATGTGGATAAACAGAACTGTAAAGAAAGCAATAAATGATAAACAGAAAGCATTTAAATCACTAAAACAGGAGGGGAGCGAGGAAGCATTGAAAAACTACAAGGAAAAAAATAGAATATGTAAAAGACAAATAAAAACAGCCAAACTAGAGACCGAGAGATTAATCGCCAAAGAAAGTAAAACTAACCCTAAAATGTTCTTTAATTATATAAATGGTAAAAAGTATAAACCTGAAGGTGTCGGCCCCTTACAGAGTAATGAGGGGGGAGTTGCAGAGAGCGATGAGGAGAAAGCGAAGCTACTAAATATCTTTTTCTCCACTGTATTCACTGAGGAAAATGAACTGTCAGATGAAATGCAGAATATAAAAGTAAATTCCCCATTAAAGTGCCCTGTCTGACCCAGGAAGAAGTAGAGCTACGTCTTAAAAAGATTAAAATAGACAAATCGCCAGGACCGGATGGCATACACCCCCGTATCCTAAGAGAATTAAGTAATGTCATCGCTAGACCCTTATTTCTGATATTTAAGGACTCTATACTGACAGGGAGTGTTCCACAGGATTGGCGCATAGCAAATGTGGTGCCAATATTCAAAAAGGGTCCAAAAACAGAGCCTGGGAACTATAGGCCGGTAAGTTTAACATCTGTCGTGGGTAAACTGTTTGAGGGTTTTCTAAGAGATGCTATCTTGGAGTACCTCAATGAAAATAAGCAAATTACTCCATATCAGCATGGCTTCATGAGGGATCGGTCATGTCAAACCAATTTAATCAGTTTCTATGAGGAGGTAAGTTCTAGACTGGACCGCAGCGAATCAATGGATGTCGTATATCTGGACTTCTCCAAAGCATTTGACACTGTACCACATAAAAGGTTAGTATATAAGATGAGAATGCTTGGCCTGGGAGAAAATGTCTGTATCTGGGTAAGTAACTGGCTCAGTGATAGAAAACAGAGGGTGGTTATTAATGGCACATACTCAGATTGGGTCACTGTAACTAGTGGGGTACCACAGGGGTCAGTATTGGGCCCTATTCTCTTCAATATATTTATTAATGATCTTGTAGAAGGCTTGCACAGTAAAATATCAATTTTTGCAGATGACACTAAACTGTGTAAAGTAATTAACACAGAAGAGGACAGTACACTGCTACAGATGGATCTGGATAGACTGGAGGCTTGGGCAGAGAAGTGGCAGATGAGGTTTAACACTGACAAATGTAAAGTTATGCATATGGGAAGGAATAATGCAAGTCACCAGTACATACTAAATGGTAAAATATTGGGTAACTCTGACATAGAAAAGGACCTAGGAATTTTAGTGAACAGAAATCTAAGCTGCAGAAACCAATGTCAGACAGCTGCTGCCAAGGCCAATAAGATAATGGGCTGCATCAAAAGAGGCATAGATGCCCGTGATGAGAACATAGTCCTGCCACTTTACAAATCACTAGTCAGACCACACATGGAGTACTGTGTACAGTTCTGGGCTCCTGTGAACAAGGCAGACATAGCAGAGCTGGAGAGGGTTCAGAGGAGGGCAACTAAAGTAATAACTGGAATGGGTGGACTACAGTACCCAGAAAGATTATCAAAATTAGGGTTATTCACTTTAGAAAAAAGACGACTGAGGGGAGATCTAATAACTATGTATAAATATATCAGAGGTCAGTACAGAGATCTCTCCCACGATCTATTTATCCCCAGGACTGTGACTGTGACGAGGGGCCATCCTCTGCGTCTGGAGGAAAGAAGGTTTGTACACAAACATAGAAGAGGATTCTTTACGGTAAGAGCAGTGAGACTATGGAACTCTCTGCCTGAGGAGGTGGTGATGGTAAGTTCACTAAAAGAGTTCAAGAGGGGCCTGGATGTATTTTTGGAGGGTAATAATCTTACAGGTTATAGTTACTAGAGAGGGGTCGTTGATCCAGGGAGTTATTCTGATTGCCTGATTGGAGTCGGGAAGGAATTTTCTTCCCTAGTGGGGAAAACTGGCTTCTACCTCACAGGGTTTTTTGCCTTCCTCTGGATCAACTTGTAGGAAAACAGGCCGAACTGGATGGACAGATGTCTTTTTTCGGCCTTATAAACTATGTTACTATGAGGGTACCATCCTACAAGTTTGCACCTCGCTTCATTGGTCCTTACAGGATCACCAAGGTGATCAATCCGGTTTCTTTTAGGTTATGTTTACCCGACTCCCTTCGTGTTCATAATGTTTTTCATGTGTCTTTGCTCAAACGTTATGTTGCTCCCGTTGGTCCTGAGGAACAGTCTCCTCCTCCGGTTGAGGTAGCAGGACAAATGGAGCATGAGATTGCCAGAATTGTGGATGTGAGAAGGGTCCGGAATTCCTTCCAGTACCTCGTACATTGGAAGGGGTTCGGTCCTGAGGACAGGTCTTGGGTACCGTTGACCAGGATGCATGCAGACTCGCTCATCCAAAAGTTCCATCTGCAGCATCCCGATAAGCCTGCTCCCGCTGGTAAGGGTCCGGTGGCCCCTCGTGAAGGGGGGGGTACTGTCACGCGAGGTCGGCGTCGTGCTCCCTCTGCACGACATCGCCGGACCTCTCCGCCCCCCTAGAGACGAGCAATAGGGAATTGAAGTGCTGGTCTTGTCAGCCAGCACTTCATGAGTTAATTCTCTGTTTGGGTTTAGCCATGTGGTGCTGATCACACCACATGGCTACTTTGCATATTGTTTGGACAGCTTGCTCCGCCTCAGGTCATGTGATGCTGGCCACATCACATGATCCTGGGTGGGCTATTTAAAGATGGCAACTGCCTCACTCAGATGCCTGTGATTAGTTTATACTTTTGATCAGTGCTTGTGCGACCTTGTGTTTTGGATTTGCTATTTGGACTCTGACTTTGGACTCGGACTTGGACCTCTCTTCTCTTGACCCCTGGTATTTACGCTATCTCCTGTGTTTGACCCGGCTTGCTGACTACTCTATCATTGTGTTTGTTCCGTCTGTGTTTTGTCTCTCCCTGTGTTCCCTTTCCCTCCCTCTGCACTTACCCAGTATAGGGAACGTCTTCGTGGTTGTCCGCGGCCGCCTAGGGCCGTTTGAGGCAAGTAGGTAGGGAAAGAAGGGGGGTTTCAAGTACAGGGCACACCTTCCCTTGTCTCCCCCGTGACATAGGCATTGTGGGTATTGTATTCTTTGTAGTTTTGTGAGGGAAGATCAGACGCCATGATACTCTCAGGTTGCTGCAGGCTGACACAAGAGCTAGACAAATGGATTGCAATTTAAATTAAAGCTCTGGTTATATGTACAGGTAGAGGTTCTGGTTGGGTCAAAGCTTGCAGCCTTAATGCAGTTTTTCCACAAATTAAGTTACCTTACCGTTATACCCCTCGAATGCTGCATAATGGGGTCACACCAGATACTGGAAGAAAATGTTCACATACTTTTGCCACTCATAGACATGTGATATTGGATCATTTTCCTCAACAAATTGTTATCTGTATCTACTCTAGGACTTGCAGAAATATAGAAAATTGTGAAGGGTTCGCAAACTGTCAAGCACCATGGTATTTCTAAAATCCTCTGAGGTAAAGAGATAGTAGGGGAATCTCCTGTTTCTACTGACCATTCCAGGAGGTCCTAGGGTGGTGGTAATTGCCATGGGGGTATGGTCAGAAGTGGTTAAATGGTTGTAAGCTCTATAGTGGAGCAGATATCATTGTAGAATAAAATGGATGTTATCAGGAAGTAAACAATTTAGAAGTGAGTATAATGGACATAGGAATAATAGGTATTACCCTGTGTAAAACAGACACCAAGGGTCACATAGAGAAAACTGTTGCATAATAGGGAGTATAATTGTGGAGGCTCCTTGGTCATATGTGGTGGCGAAGGATCAATCCAGGTATGGGGAGAGGATGGTTTTTAAGTTGCCCCCAGGATGATATTGTCTAAACTTTTGTACAGGAGGAACTTGTACAGGTCAGAGTAAAAACACACATTGGGTGCATTGGGACACATAGGTTTAGAAGTATATATTTGATGCTGTTTTTAAGAAGGGAGTTATATAAAAGTCTACCATTAGGAACATGGGAAAGAATATCTACTCCCCTTGACGTAAATGTAAAATTGGTAGATTAAGAGTGACCAATCCATGCTACCCTAAGTGTGCTTTTTGACATCTTATACATGGCTTAAAAGGGGTTGTCCTTTTTCAACAACTTATCCCCTGTCCACACAATAGGAAATATGTGTCTGATAGGCTGGGTGCGACTGCTGGCCCTCGCCAATCACTAGAACATTGGCTCATGTTTGGCCAATTTAAAATGGCGTGTAGGACTCACATGCGTGATGATGCTCCTTTCAACTCTGTGGGACTGCTGGACATAGTGTCTTGCTATCTGCACCAGCCCTGTAGAGTTGAATGGAGTAGCAGTGCAGGTGTGTGTCCACTGCTCCATTCAAACAGGGAGGCATGAGCCCCAATTCTGGTGATCTGTGAAGACCCCAGTAGTTGGACCCCTGACGATCAGACACTTATCTTCTATCCTGTGGAGAGGGGATACATTTTTGTAATGGAATAACCCTTTTAACTCCACTGTCTTTTAATATTTTGTTCTGCTACATATAATTTATAGGTAGAACATTTTTGAAGAAAGATTCTTTTTCCATAGCTTATGAATTCAGAAACTGAAGAACTGAAACCACGTACTAGCTGACCATAACCCTGTCCTTGTTCACGTAAAGGATGAATCATATCGCTCATCTTAACCAAACACATTGACATTTAATTTCTAAGAGCACTGAGGTTTCAGAGGTCTTTGATCTCATACCTCAGTCAAGTCATTTGCGTGAACAGAGATAGGAGCCCTTTACGTGCTGAAACATTATTTTAACGCTTTACATTTTCTAAGGAAATAATTTGAGTTAAATAAAAAAAAGCAGTGGTTTCTTATACTTGAATTATGACTAATCAGGGGAAAACATTGAAATACTCTTCAGGCTTCTTTGCCTGTTTTTTTCACCTTTGTGGCTGGATGATTAAGCAGACTTCGTATAAATCAGCAGCCAGTGTTTAAGGGAGAGCTTCTCACACACTCATCTACCAGATTAAATTGGTAACTTTTACAGAAATCACCTACAGATTCTTTCCATGGTTAAAAAAATAAGAAACAGAATTCATTGTCAATGGGGACAAAACTGAACGAAACGGAATGCACCAGAAAGCCTTCTGTTCCATTTGGTTGCACTCCCATCGCAGACAGACGGATCCATTTTCTCTGAAACAATAGAAAATAGATCCGTCCCCCATTGACTTTCAATGGTGTTCATGACGGATCCGTCATGGCTATTTTAAAGATAATACAACTGGATCCGTTCATAACAGATGCAGAAGGTTGTATTATCAGAACGGAAGCGTTTTTGCCGATCCCTGCCAGATCCAGCAAAAACGCTAGTGTGAAAGTTGCCTAAACTGTATGGGAACCAATAATCATTGTAACGATCATTCAGCCCCATACAGTCTAGATCATTGCTGCATGTAAAGGTAGCTAATAAGCAGGCAATGATTGATGATCAATTTGTTCTCGATCATTGTCCACACTCTCATCCTTGACAGTAAGAAAGAATGTCTACCATGTAAATAATGCAAAATACAGTGGTTCCATAAGTTACAATATTAAAGGATTTTCCCCATGCTGGTCTTTCCAGGCCAAAATTGGAATAACCCCACAGTAAGTGCCAGCCTAGGGTGGCTGGGAAACATCAGAGAGGCTGGTGCTCTACTGTTTCCATGACTCTCATAGCAATGAGTGGGAACTACGCCATTTCCGTGATGAAACAGCGTAGCTCCCATTCACTGCTAGGCTTCTCGGCCGTTTCAGTAACTCCACCTTCTCGCATCGATGCTTGTTGTGGGTTATTCGCAACTTGGCCACAAAAGGCTGAGACAGGAAAACCCCTGTACTGTATGTATTAATGTATTCCCTATTTAGCCCTGCTATTGATTTTATATTATTTCCTGGGCTAATGATGGTTGTTTACCATGTAATGAACACTAAAGGAGCTCTTGGGGGGTACACTTTATTTGCGGTTACTTGAGAACACCTTGGTATCACCATACCTGTGTACTTAAAGTCCAATTTATACGTTTTATAAAATATATACTGTCATGGTTCCCCAAGAATGCCAGCCTGAAATATGACAAATTAAAGAAAAAAATAAAGTATAAAGTGATAGCTAATACACATAAAAGAAGTCCTTACGTATAAAAGTCAGAAATAACCGATAGAAGCTATAAATTACTTAGAAGCTGTAGAGGGCAGGAGCTTCTTCAGGGTCCCATATACTATACAGTGTACCAGAAAAATAACATGGACCCACCCTCACCTAGTGTCCAAAGAACTCAGTTGTTCTTAGGTACTAAACAGCAAAAAACATTATACTAAAGAAAGACACCGCTAAACGGCCAATAACTGCATGCACTTTAGTAATATACCGTATGTCTTTTACCAGTGAAATACCCATGCTGATTGGATCTTTCAAACATTCACAAACACCAAAGATCTTCACTGTCTGTGGCACTGTATGTTTAATGTGGTTTCAAGCTATGATGGTACAGGAAAGACCATTGTATGGTGAATATATTGTAACATCAGGCCACCAAAACTTGAGGGACCCCTGTTTATTAAAACCCAATGGTATGGATTTCCTAAGTCAATAATATTAATCTCAGTGGACCAAATACACTAATGTAATTGCGCCTAGACCTTGTCATAAAACTTGGTGTAATTTTGGTAAATTTTGTGCATCTACTTTTAGAAAAAGCAACTGCACCCTGCAGATCAGCTGTATGAGGAGCCGGCGCGTGCAGTGTGCATGTGCCATCTCCCATCTCTCTTCCTGTTCACCGCTGCTGTCTATGGAAAAGACCATAGACCACAGCAGTGGACAGGAAGACAGGAGGGAGATGGTACATGCAAACTATGTGCCATCCTCCTCATACAGGCGGGAGTGATGATCTGTCCTGAGGATAGGTCATAAATAGTAAAAGCCCGGACAAAATCTTTAAGATGTGCTGAAAATTTGCCACACATTTCCATCACAAATGTATCTATACACCAAATTTATTATTCAGCTTGAGCCACATTGATAAATTTGGCACATATCTAGACTGCCTGTCTTAATTTGTGTCTGCCCCAATGTTTCCGGGAAAAATGCAGACCATTTTTTTTCTAAACTTCGACAACCCCTTTAAGGTAACCTAGACAACTGTTTAAATTAAACCAATTAGAGCAGAAAATGCTGGATAATTGGGATTGCATACATTGTAAAATAAAGCTGTTTAGTCATAAAATAAAAGAATAGGCATAACAACATTATGAAATATGTTTGCTTTTTATTTCGCATCACCTCTAATCTCTGAATGTAGCTAGGGTATGCAATAAAAATAGTTCTTCTTATTATTGTTCCAATGGCAACCATAATACATAAAACACCCAAACAATGAAATACAAAATAAAAAAAATGTGTATATATTTTCTGCTCTTCCATTACCTATTTGATATATTTCACATATTTCAAATGTTTTTAGCCATATTGAAATGTATGGCATAAGTATGTTCTTGTTGCACCCAATGTCTGCCCCTTTCTGTGGGCAGCCCCTGTTTTGCTGATTTGATTGAAAGGGCCAGCCTATGGCAAAGCTGTCAACAGACTCCTTTTAAACAGAATATAGCCAAAGGAACAACATGATTGCACCAGCAGCTCCATTTGGTACACAAGTGCCATATTACATGATGTCTCTTGGCCAATCAAGCCAATAGGTGCTGTTATATTATATTAGTATAGGGCACATGCTTTGAAATTTCACCCCAGAATTCACCCAGTAAAGCACAGTGCCATGTGTGTCTTATGGATCGCTTTTTTAAAACAGCAAGAGATTACTTTCAAATCTGGTATAATAAGTAAGGTTCAGTTGGAGTGATAGGATTCTTTAACATATTTACTAGAAAATACTAAATTACTTGCTAAGGGAGAGTGGTCATCATTTTCAGGGGCGGACTGGAAACAAAGTGGCCCTGGAAAAAATACTAAAAGTGGCCCCGTTTTGTAGTCAGGTCCAAATTGATGGAAGGCAGGGCCAGCAATACCATATTGTGGCACATTATACTGTCCCAACAGAGCCAAATACCACAGTCCATCACAAAATACTGCCAGCAGCACAAAGTATGTCCCCAAAAACTTCCACTGGCCGGCCGTGAGGAGGGCTCAGGCAGCCCCCTAGACATCTGCCCACCGGGAAATTTCCCTGTAAGGTCTATGGCCAATCCACCCTTGGACATTTTTAAGTAATAAACTTTGCCATTGTAAACTGTAGAGTTTTCTTGGAAAATAAGCATTTAGATCTAAGAAAATATGCAAGTGTTATCCAAGTATTGTACAATAACTTCCTGAATCATATATACAGTATGCTATGATAATGTAAAGGATGCTGTATAACATTGGTCCAGCGTTTACTAAGTGATGACCTATCAGCAGTTTGGGTGTATCTCCGTTGCCAGAAGTTGGCGCCGGAACCACACAGCTCCGTCAATGGTGGCAGCGTTGTGGTAACAAGCTCCCTCCAACACACAATTGTCAGAGCTGTGAAGTTCCAGTTCTGACTTCTGGTGATGGCGGGGGAACGGGGTGTCAGACTCTGCCGATCAGATAGTCTTTTGAATAGGTTATCACTTAGTAAAAACTGGACAACCATACACCATGTCATTATTACAAAGAATCTAACCATCCCTACAGCTTCAATTCTTTCTCAACTATATCTTACAGAAGCACTTATGTCCTTACCTCCCCCCGACACAAATCTCATCATTGATGGCAATGTCAGTCCAAGAATGGCTATGTATAAATCCATTAGAGAATGTGGAACAATGGCAAATAAATGAACAGCCAAGTTAAAAATTGCTTAGGAAGATCTAACCCACAATCTGTGTGACACCAAAGTCATAATATGCAGGTACAGAAAAAGTCCTTCAAACCAGGAAATTGTAGAGGAAGTGGTTATTCAGTGTGTGTATATTCCAGCAAGACAATACTTTCATTAAAATGACTAAGGGGCTTTCTCAGTGTCTGCCTTAATTCTGCGAAATATATTGAGATGGCTGAATGTACAAAATATCAGCAACTGCCATTTTCTGCTGAGTTTTTATCTGACTACTTCTACAACATATTGATACAAAGATATACTACGATAAAATTATCTAAAAAGTAATACATCGTAATTTTTTTTATTGTATTTTTATATCTACAAAGTGCATCTCAATAAATTAGAATATCATCAAAAACTTGTTTTTTTTCAGTAATTCAATTTAAAAAGTGAAACATATATAATATAGAGTCATTACAAACAGAGTGAACTTTGTTTGGCTTACAGCCAAGGAAAACCCAAAAGTCATTATCGCAGAAAATTAGAATATTTTATTAGACCAACTGTAAAAAAAAATTTAAACACAGAAATGTATGTACAGTAAATGCACTAAATACTTGGTTGGGGCTCCTTTGGCATGAATGACTGCATCAATGCGGCATGGCATGAGGGGATCAGCCTGTGGCACTACAAGCCCAGGTTGCTTTGATAGCAGCCAGGGGCGGACTGGGAACTTAAAGTGGCCCTGGAAAAAATACTAAAAGTGGCCCCATTTAGTAGTCTGGTTGATGGAAGGCAGGGCCTGAAATACCATATTGTGTCACATTATACCACCGCAACAGAGCCAAATACCATAGTGCACAGTATCACAAAATACATTCCCAGAAACGTTCACTGGCCGGCCGTGAGGAGGGCTCAGGTGGCCCCCTGGGCATCGGCCCACCGGGAAATTTCCCTGTAAGGTCTATGGCCAATCGGCCCCTGATAGCAGCATTCAGCTCGTCTGCATTGTTGGGTCTGGTGTCTTTCATCTTCCTCTTGACAATACCCCATAGATTCTCTATTGGGTTAAGGTCAGGTGAGTTTGATGGCCAATCAAGCATAGTGATACTGTGGTTATTACACCAGGTATTGGTACTTTTGGCAATGTAGACAGGTGCCAAGTCCTGCTGGAAAATAAAAATTCCATCTCCAAAAAGCTTGTTGGCAGAGGGAAGGATGACGTGCTCTAAAATTTCCTGGTAGATGGCTACACTGACTTTGGTCTTGATAAAACACAGTGGACCTACACCAGCAGATGACATGGCTCCCCAAACCATCATTGATTGTGGAAATTTCACACTAGACCTCAAGCAGCTTGAATTAAGTGCCTCTCCACTCTTCCACCAGACTCTGGGACCTTGATTTCCAAATGAAATCCAAAATTTACTTTCATCTGAGAACAACACCTTTGACCACTGAGCAACAGTCCAGTTCTTTTTCTCCTTGGTCCAGGTAAGACGCTTCTGGCGTTGTCTATTGGTCATGAGTGGCTTGACACATGGAATGCGACACTTGTAGCCCATGTCCTTGATACATCTGTGTGGTGGCTCTTGAAGCGCTAACTCCAGCAGCAGTCCACTCCTTGTGAATCTCCCCCAAATTTAGGAAAGGCCTTTTCTTAACAATCATATCACGGCTATGGTACTCCCTGTTGCTTGTGCTCCTTTTTCTACCACCCTTTTTCCTTCGACTCAACTTTCCATTAATATGCTGTGATACAGCACTCTGTGAACAGCCAGCTTCTTTTGTGTTACCCTCCTTGTGGAGTGTGTCAATGACAGCCTTCTGGACATCTGTCAAGTCAGCAGTCTTCCCCATGATTGTGTCACCTATTGAACCAGACTAAGGGACCTTTTTAAAGACTTAGGAAGCCTTTGCAGGTGTTTTGGGTTAATTATTCTAATTTTCTGAGATAATGAATTTTGGGGTTTCCTTGGTTGTAAGCCATAATTATCTACATTAACATATATATATATATAAACACTTGAACAAGTTCACTCTGTTTGTAATGACTCTATATATGTGTTTCTCTTTTTGAACTGAATTACTGAAAAAAAACTACTTTTTGATGATATTCTAATTTATTGAGATGCACTTGTATGTTATAAATGTCATGTGGCTTTTTCTCTTCCACTTACAATAATGGAGAATGATCAGGAAATAGTACTATGTGATGACAGCTAACTGTCAAGGTTGGGGTACACAGAAAAGGGGGATGTGATCCCTGAGCTCTACCCAACCCCTGTCCCTGCCTACTTGCCTCCGTGTCCTAGGCGACACGGCGACAACCACAAGGACTGCAATTACTCTGACTAAGGTGCAGGGAAAAGGGACAACAAAAAGAGACGAACAAAACACAGAAGAGTAGTCAACTAGCCGCGTCAGAAAACCAGAGATAACGTAGGTACAAATCGGAAGACGGTAGAGTAGTCAGGTACGAGCCAAGGGTCAAATATAAGCAGTCAGGATACAAACGAACAAGCAGGTAAAGCAAGGATTTGCAAAAACCAGCGAAGAGCAGAGAGGAAGGTAGGTATGTATGCAGGAAGATATCCCACCCCCAGGTTCTGAATGGACCAGATTCTGAGAAGCCACTCAGCCCAGCACCTGAGTATTAACCCTAAGTAGACAAACAAAACATGAAGATGGGCGTTGGCTCCAAAACAACCCCACAGTGTGAACATGGTTAAAGGCAAGGCGTAGGCACTAAACAGAAACACACAAAAACTCAGAATACCAAGCAAAACATGGAAAACCTATGTTCTCCGGTGACCAGACCTGACACTAACAACTACACATTCTCTATTAAGTGAGTTTAGTGGGCATTTAAAATCATCTAATACTCTTATTAAAAGGAACCTGTCACCACAAAAATGCAGAATGTCATATATATCCATCTCACTTCCTGTCCTGCAGTGAGGAGAGAGCAAGCGCTAAGCATTGCTGAACGCTACCATAATGCCTGCCGGTCCCATTGACTATAATGGGGTCTGGCAGAGATCCGGCCGCTACCTGGCAAATATGCTGGGATTCAGCTAGACAAATAGTGCTGTGGAGGTACTGAGGAAAACTGCTTAAAATTACATCATGTGCTACATAAGGATGACCATCTTAAAACAATTTCCCTGATCCTCTCTTGCTGTTTTACCGACAATCTCCAAATCTTAGAAATGTTCTGATCAAAACATGCTCCCATGTAATGATGACAGACAAGATCCGGATCCCCAACACACAGCAGGACTATAAGATTCCTGGGCCATTCACGTGTTCTACATCCAATATTGTGAACCTGATTCTGTACACTAACTGAACTGTTGGGGGGCCTCTATGTTGAAATTGGACAGAAACTTGAAGAAAGGATGAGGTCCAATCGCCACACAAAAAGAAACTTTTTCCTGTTGCTAAGCATTTTTGTAGCCCAGGACACAATGAAGAACAGATGAAAGTAGTCATATTGACATGCAATTTGAAACCTCCAAGAGCCATAAGAATTTGGGACTACAAAAGTATGACACTGAAAAATGTACTGTATTTGTCCCAAGGACGTATGGCACACTACACGACCTAAAAAGTCTGCTCTAGAGACAGTGGGAGCACCAGGTCTTTGACATAACAGGAATTTAGACACCAATAAACTTTCACACCTCATGGTATCTGAGATGAATACATCATATTATAGAGCAGGGGGAGCTGAGCAGATTGGTATGTAGCTTTGTGGGAAAAGATTCAATAAAACATAAACCAGTTTTTTACTGGCTGACGGTAACACACTTTTTTCTTTTTACACATAAAAGCAGAAACAGGGTAAAGAACCAAGAGCTAGTGCAATGCTACTTTACTAGGTTTGCTCTACGGGAAAAACAAAAGTCATAATGGGTTCAAATTCCAAAACTCATCAAGTTCCCAGTAAAAAAAAAGAAGAAGAAAGGAACCAAACAACTGTGGACAGCATCGTGGCTTAGTGGTTATCACTGGTACCTTTCGACTCAGGGGTTTTGGGTATGAATCCGACCAAGGACAACATCTTCATGGAATTTGTATGTTCTCCCTGTGTTTGGGTGGTTCCCTCTGAGTATCGATTCAAAAGCAAATATATTTTTTACTGACTGGAAACTTTTACATTTGTGTATATGTCATCTTAAATGTATAAAGAAATAATAAAAAAATATCCATTTATGTAAAAAAAAAACTCCCATAGAGAGCAACAAATAAAATGCTCAAGCTGTTATCACCAGATCTGCTGTCAAAGGAAGTCAAAGATGAATATATAAGGAACGAAATACCATATTAAACAGAAATGATGCTAGATAAGCAAGACAAAACTGTAATCTCAAGTTAAACAAATGCAAAAGTAATTAAATGTAGAGGGATATCTTGTATTTTCCTATGAAGAAGTTTGTGGTCATCTCTAAAGATGTCAAGATATGAAGAATGACTTGTAGAATTAATTAATTAAAATAAGATTATTAAGCCCTTAATACGTGCCTTACTTTATAACTCAATTACCAAACATTTGTTGCATTTCACAATAGAGTATTACTTTTTCAATTTAACACTTATAGGGGAAATTTATAATTGCATTTGTGGCACAATTCTTACACTGAAAAGTCCATTTCCATTATGTTTCTCCTTATACCATATTCATATTTTCCATTGTGACTGTGATATTCCTCTTTCTCAGTTTTCATTTAAGGAAGAATATTACCTCCAATTTCATATCACTAATAACATGTTTTCACCTAAGTTACTTGTACTCCTAAAGGCAATGTAGCTACAAAAATTACTGCATTTTTCTCCCTAAAAGATGCAGTGGCCAATAAGATGCACCTAGGTTTTATAGGAGGACAATAAGAAAAAAATTTTTGCATTACACCTCAGGTCAGACCACCAATCAGACCTCAGCTGACAGCCCCAATCAGACCCCCAATGTTAATAAGACCCCCATATCAGCCCCCATGCCTCTCATCAGCCCCCATATCAGCCCCTATGCCTCTCATCTCCCCCATATCAGCCCCCATGCCTCTCATCAGCCTCCATGCCTCTCATCAGCCCCCATATCAGCCCCCATGCCTCTCATCAGCCCCCATGCCTCTCATCGGCCCCTATGCCTCTCATCAGCCCCTATGCCTCTCATCAGCCCCCATGCCTCTCATCAGCCCCCATATCAGCCCTTATGTCCCTTATCATCCCCCATAATCATCCCCTATGCCTCTCATCAGCCTCCATATCAGCCCTTATGCCTCTCATCAGCCCCCATGCCTCTCATCAGCCCCCATGCCTCTCATCAGCCCCCATGCCTCTCATCGGCCCCCATGCCTCTCATCAGCCCCCATGCCTCTCATCGGCCCCCATGCCTCTCATCGGCCCCCATGCCTCTCATCGGCCCCCATGCCTCTCATCGGCCCCCATGCCTCTCATCGGCCCCATGCCTCTCATCAGCCCCTATGCCTCTCATCAGCCCCCATGCCTCTCATCAGCCCCCATATCAGCCCTTATGTCCCTTATCATCCCCATAATCATCCCCTATGCCTCTCATCAGCCTCCATATCAGCCCTTATGCCTCTCATCAGCCCCCATTATCAGCCATTATGCCTCTCATCACCCCCATTGCCTCAGATCAGCCCCCAGCAGCCTCATACCAGATAAAATAAATAAACCACTTACCTCTCCTGCTCCTGGATGCCGCCACTCCTCACCGTCTGTGATCTTCCTCCTACTGTCAGCTGTGCTGTGATCTGATGCACACAGCGAGGTCACAGAATGCCCTCACGCTGTGCGCAGCCACTGCACAGCCTTCACCGCTTCCTGGTCCTCCAGTACTAATGAGCGCTTCCATAATGGAAAAGTTTATTAGTATTCCCCTCATAAGACGCAGGGACATTTTTCCCCCACTTTTAATGGAAAAAAATGTGTCTTATGGGGCGAAAAATACTGTACTTTATGCATGAAGAATTCATTTTAAATAAGCAAAATATTACATTACATTAAAGGGGTTGTCCGGGTTCAGAGCTGAACCCGGACATACCCTTATATTCACCCAGGCAGCCCGCCTGAACAGGGCATCGGAGCATCTCATGCTCTTTTGTTTACATAACACACTGCCGGGCGGAGGCTTCCGCCCGGCAGTGAGTTTGGTAACGTCACCGGCTGTAATGGGCCGGCTTTAGCTCTGTCCTAGCCGTTTTACTGGCTAGGGCAGCGCTAAAGCCCGCCCATCAGCGCCGGTGACGTCACAGGGCTCACTGCCGGGCGGAAGCCTCCGCCTGGCAGAGCCTGGTACGTCACCGGAACCGGGCTAAATGCCTTTGCCCTGCGCTAATTAGCGCAGGGCAAAGGAGGGCATCGGAGCATAGGATGCTCCGATGCCCTGTTCAGGCGGGCTGCCTGGGTGAATTTAAAGGTATGTCTGGGTTCAGCTCTGAACCTGGACAACCCCTTTAATATTAAGCATATATTAGAGGAGAGGTCCCCAAATTTTTGTACTCTCTGAGCCATGTTCTACTATGAGCTGCGGTTACTAACCACACTTAGTAATATAAATTAAAGCAAATTACAAAATTGCAAAAACATTAGTGTAAAATCGGCCACTAGTATTATACCATCCAAACTGGCATTGTTAGGATCTATCTCCAGTTTTGTCAGTGTGGATGTCATATCTCAAGGCTCCTATGAGGAGCCATACAGCTGTGGGTCATGAGCCACCTATGGCTCCAAGTGACTGGTTCTGGCCAACTGTACTACAGCATGTCAACATATCAAAACATTACAGATTTACAAGTGACTTATCAATAGTTGAGAGTCTGTAGAGATGCATAGCTCCCAAAGGAAAAAAATGACAAAAGCAGAATGAGGAGTGTTCTAGAGTATTTCTCTTAATGGGAGCGATATACCAAAATTAGGAGAAATGGCATGGAGTATTACGGCAGCAATGAGATTTTTCTCAAAGGCTTGAAGCATGAGATACAGAGAACAGTAGAAATTTTTAGGAAATGTATGCAGATGTACATTAAATTATGCACTTGTATTAGAATACACATAAAAATGTAAGTTAAAAGGGTTGTGCGGTGTCAGATATTGAAGACCAATCCATAGGACAGGTTATCAATATCAGACAGTTGGGGGCTCCCTCCATCCATCAGCCATGTGAAAAGGATTTGGTGCACAAACGAGTGCCACCTAGCTTATAGTGACGGTGCAGTGTAATTACAGCTTCTTATTCCAGTCACTTGAATGTAATGCATGAGCTGTTGACTTAATGTAAAAAATGGAACTTGTACCCAATCCTGGGAGACCAGAAAAGTCTTATCCAAAGAAAGACCATGGAAAGGGCATTCTTGTACATGCATGGACTGACATGATTTTGGAGAAAAGAAAATAGCTCAGTTGTAAGCTGTCTTTAGTTTTGCAGTGAATTTTCAATAGATGTGAGTTCAAAATATACACTGTAGGTATTAAACTATTGAGAAACCAATTTTCTAATATTTAGCAAGTGTTCAATAAACAAAGATCTCCTGTTAAAACTCCCTTGCATGAAAAATGTCTCAACTGCAGCAAACTGAAGGTGCATTCCTTTTGTGAGACACAATCATGATTGCCAAGATGGTAACTTGCAGCTTCAGGACCCATGCCCAAGACCATTTTATGAATCCATATTGTACAGATCTGTAATTTGGCAAGACATAAATGTGGGGATTCTCTTTACCACCATACAGGGTCTATATACATGGCTTTTCTGTGAGGACAGATCCTTAACCTGTTCCCGACCACCTTCCGGAATAGGTTAACAGGTTACGAAGGCGATCGGGACTTTAAAGATGGCGCCCGCTCGTGAGTGCAGTGGGTGCCGTAGTGGCCAGGTGTGGCCAGGCACCCGGACCAATGTAGGCAATCGACGATAACATTGATCACGCATATTTAAAGAGGCTCTGTCACCAGGATCAACCCTATTAAACCAGACATACTGCCTGTTAAGGCTCATCATCCTGATTAAAATTGTACCTTTCTTTTGTCTGTATGATAAACAGCTGCAGAGAAATCAGAGGTTGTATTCATATGCAAATGAGCAATTGGAGCACCAAGAGGCGGGGCTGAATATTCTAAACACTGCTATGTAACACCTGCAGTTCTCTGCACGCTCTGCCCACAGCCTGGTGTCTAGCCCTGTCAATCAAGGGGAGGGGGGAGTGTGCAGAGCATAGGGGGTGTTGTATAGCAGTGCTCAGATGATTCAGCCCCGCCTCTTGGTGCTCCAATTGCTCATTTGCATATAAATAAAACCTCTGATTTCTCTGCAGCTGTTCATCATACAGACAAAATAAAGATATTGTTTTAATCATCATGATGAGCCCTACCAGGCAGTATATCTGGTTTAATAGGGTTGATCCTGGTGACAGAGCCTCTTTAACCCCTGCCATGGTCAAATGCGACCACAGAATCTGTGAGGGTGAAAACCGGGAGTGAGCACTCCTGGCCATGCGCCGGCTCCCCGCAATGAGGATCAGGAGATCTGGAAGTAGTGTGCAGCATCCTCAGTCCTGTGCAGAGTGATACGAGGCCACCGCACATTAGTTCCTATGGAGAGCCTGCCTGTGGCAGGAATATAGCATTGGAGTCGAAGAAATCTTATAATTGATTGTTATAGTTCCCTAGGGGGAACTATTATGCCTCATTCACACATCAGTGTTTGGTCAGTGATTTTCAGGTGAGTTTTACTGCTATAAAATGCTGAAATGCTGTAAAAACAAAACCCATAAAACTGGCAGAAATATTTTTTTTTTATAATTCCACCCCATTTGGAATTTTTTTCCCGCTTCCCACTACATTGTATGCAACCATAAATGGTGCCATTAGAAAGTACAACTTGCCCTGCAAAAAACAAGTCCTCATACGGCTATGTGAATGGAGAATTCTTGGAGTGATATACAAAAATGAAAAAATTGAAAACTGGCCATCATTAAAGGGGTTGTCTCATGTAGAGAAAGTTAATACAAGGCACTTACCAATGTATTGTTATTGTCCATATTGCTTCCTTTGTTGGCTGAATTCATTTTTCTATCACATTATAGACTGCTCGTTTCCATGGTTACAGACCATCCTGCAATCCATCAGTAGTGGTAGTGCTTACACACTATAGGGAAAAGCACCAGCCTCTTTGGTGTCCGGGACCATGTTAGCACACATAGGCTGGTGCTTTTTCCTATAGTGTGCAAGCACGACCACCACTGATGGATTGCAGGGTGATCTGTAACCATGGAAACGAGCAGTCTATAATGTGATAGAAAAATGAATCCAGCCAGTAAAGGAAGCAATATGGATAATAACAATTTATTAGCAAGTGGCTTGTATTAACTTTCTCTACATGATAAATGCCACTTACTGAAGTGAGACAACCCCTTTAAGGGGTTAAAGAGGACCTTTCATGATTCTTTTTGTTTAATTAAGTACCTTTACTGTCATCCTTGTTCTTTTTTTTCAAAAACCCCTCGCATGCCACGCAGCAGTTTTTGCACCCAGTAGGTTAATACTTAGCACCGGCACAAGGAGGAGGAGTTGCCAGGGTTTCTCAGAGGGCGTCTCCTTCTCCCTGGCTTGGCCGCCGTCCAATCACAGCGGAGCGTGTCAGAGCCAGGGAAAAGGTGAGCAGTCCTCTTTAAAGTGTTAATAAAATAATTCATTACAACCTGGAATCAGGAATAGCAATCAATCAGTAAGTGACACCAAGACTGATCACCTGTGCAAAGCCATAGAACCCTTGAAGTCCCGAGGAGATAAATCAAACAGATATGGGGGAAATGTCCAAAGTGATTATAATGAAAGCCAAGATGAAAATATATTAATCTCTTCTTAGTCTTATATCACATAGTATTTGACCTATTCTGTATATGCTTATCCAAACCTAAGACTACATTTCCTGTTTTGCATTGCACGTGGTTGTACAGACTTATCAAGTGAGAAATCTAGAACAACATTAAATAAATACTATACACACAGACAAAGACAGTGATGTAAAAATGTTTTGCCTATTTCCAGTTGACCCCTATTTTGCCTACTTTTTACACTAAATTGGTTTCAACTTTACATGAAACATAATAGTGGATACCTCAGAAACAAAGCAAGAAACTCCATCCTTAAAGGGGTTATCCTTTTGTTTTTAAACAATAACTATTGTCTAGTTTTGGCTGGTTGATTAGGATGGAGTGCTGATTGTTGATGCTATTTACATGCAGGCTTTACTTCATTCTGGTTGTCAAGTTTGTCAAGTATAGTGTTTTCATTATGTATTAGTTACCAGATTCTGTAATTCTGATTTTGTTCTAGATTAGTGTGCCTTCTGTGTATTCTGGGATCTGTAGTAGGAGTCCTGTGTTTTCATATATACTGGATCTGTTGTTCCACAGTTTTTGGGATCAGTCTGTTGATGTGCTGTTGTCCTGGCTGAGTGGCTAGGTTGAATTCAGATCAGGGTAAGTTCAGAATTGCTCCATTTCTGTAAACTGCCATTCATCCACTATCTACCAGTATATCTGTGATCCACTCTATTGCTGTGTCATCTTTTTTTTCAGTGACCCTCAGCTCTTGTCATCCACGGGTGAATGTATGTATGTTGCTTTTTGACAGTATGTTTTTTCATTTGTTTAATTTTTGAGACCACCTGGTTTCTGGACAGTTCAGCTCTACTGTAAGTGCTGGGGGTATCTGAGGACCATGATCCACAGTGAGGAAAAGCCAACTCATATGGGTGAAGTCCAGTTCTGCAGTCTTGTGCACCAATGGTGTAGTTGGAGTTTTTACACTTTATAAAATGTTTTCATGTCTTCAAGGTTATTAAGTTCAGTTTTAAATTACTTTCAGATTCAGCGGGATTAAAATTGTAGAATTAGTTAAACGTAATTTTACAAACAAATTTCCCATTCTAAAACTGAAGAACAACATAAAATTTGTCATATGGAATAAATTTATTGACAATGATGCAAACGAAACCTACAAAAATGCACCCGAAGCACTGCACAATTACAATCAGTAAATACAGTATGTAAAAACAATTAAAGTGGCTGTACAGCCATTTATATTGATATCAGGCAATATCAGATCAGCGGTTGTCTGACTCCCAGCACCCTCGCTGATCAGCTGTTTGAAGAGAAAGCAGTGCTCGTATGAGTGCTGCCTTCTCTTCAAGATTTTAACCAAAATCCAAGAGGGCAGATAGCTGCATGACCGTGTCAGAGAATACCCCCAATCCTCACAAGTCCACTCCATATACAAGACACACCAATAACTTCATTTAATGTGCTTTACTTATTCAAATAAAGTGCATCATCACAGTTTTACCTCACATATTCATATGCATTATTCATAGCATGTGAAAAACCCACAGCATCTGATTATAGTCCAAGATAATCCATCAGTACTTATCCATTCAAGGATCCAGTTCAGTTTAGGTGGAGAGGCGGCATGTGTTCACACACGCATACTGCAACGTTTCCGGGGTCATACCCTCTTCCTCAGGCATGCGCTGTATTGGTCCTGTAGGTTTAAATAGTAAAAAAAAACATGCAGAAACACTATACATGAGACTAGTGTAGCAAGACATTTCTCAAAAATGAGACATGGTGTTCTGAATGAAAATGGAGAGTATTGGAGTAAGTGGAAGGAGTGAAAGAATAGCAACTTAAAGCTAAATTACTTCAGAGTGAAATGTTTTGGATACCTTCTTTGGACAGTCTAACCTGAAAGGATTAAATGAAGCTTGTAATTGGAAGGTCTTTTGGCGTTTGTTTATTTATTATTTTATTGTGTATTTTTCTGATAGACCCAGGGTATTAGAAACAACCAATGGCTCTCCCAAATTGCCTTCCAGCCCCAGGAGTACAGCGATCCAGAGTTTACAGTGCTCAGATGCCGTGATCACAATTGACCACGGCACCTGAGGGCTTAAATGTCTGCGATCAGTGTTATTGCCCATCGCAGACAGTAGCCCTAGTTGTACTGTGTGATATAGCAGGCACTCGGCTATGGTGTCTGCTCTACTGTGGAGAAGGTGTGAAGGTAGACCGGTTGAAATACTGAATTTTCCCCTCACAGTGTTATTTCATTTGGATATACATGTATTTAATGCTATACAAATATATATATATCTCAGCTTTGTAAATGCTTATGCAGCTGTATAGAATGTCAGTGTGTCACAAAGGAATGTGTGTATAATCAAGAACCTTTTTATATTATATTTTTATACTTTGTAACTTTTATAAAGCTTGCGTATAATATATGTATATATTTAACTAGTCCAAGATGGCCCCCGTACTCTTATCAATATGACTTTTTCAAGCTAGTGACGTAGAATGGAATGCAACTTCTATCCAATCAAGGATTATATTGTTTGCTATTTGCATGCTTACGCCCCCTTTCCTTTTTGTATCGAATAAGTACGTGTGTTAATAAAGAAACAAGCCAGAGGCTATAATGATTTTGCCATAGAAGCACGGCCAAAGGACTTAATACTGGAATCATAAGTCTGTGTTTTGTCCTTAATTATTGTGCGCACCCGTGTTCAAAACAATTCGGAATGACTGACTGAATTCCAGAAAGGACAGGTTTATGTCCACCTCAACAAAGGCACCTTCTTTAACCCCTTAAGGACAGAGCCCATTTTGGCCTTAATGTCTGGGCCAAATTTTTGAATTCTGACATGTGTCTCTTCAATAAGTAATAACTTTGGAATGGTTTTACGGATTCCAGTGATTCTGAGATTGTTTTTTCGTGGCATATTCTACTTTATGTTAGTAATATATTTAGGTCGATATTTGCAGTTTTTCCTGGTGACAAATTCCACAATTTCATGAAAAAGTGGAAAAAATTGCTTTTTTTTAACTTTAAAATTCTCAGCCTCTAAACTACATAGCGACACCACATAAATTAGATATAGATTCATATCTGCAATATGTCTAATTTATGTTGGTATCAGTTTTTTAGCGTGCTTTTATATTTTCACGGCATAAGAGGGCTCCATAGTTTAGTAGCAATTTTCCAAATTTTCAAAATCAGATTTTTTGCGGGACAAGTCCAGTTTTCAAGTGGATTTGAGGGACCTGCATGTTAGAAAACCCAATAACTCACCCCATTTTAAAAACGTCACCCCTCAAAGTACTCAGAATTAGATTGTTGAAGTTTGTTAACCCTATAGGTGTCTCACAGGAATAACCCAAAGATAGTCTGTAAAAATGGAAAATCAGATTTTTTAGACTTACACATTGGTGTAACCCCAAATTTTTCATTTTCACAAAGGGTATAAGGATAAAAAGCCCCACAAAATTTGTGGTGCAATATCTCCCGAGAACGGAAATACCCCATATGTCTATGTAAAGTATTGTGTGGGTGCACAGAACGGCTTAGAAAGGAAGCAGCGCAGTGTGAATTTTGGAGAGTGGATTTGGCTGGAATTGTCACTGGGGGCTATGTTGCGTTCACAAAGCCCCCCTGTGTCTGAACACTGGAAACCCCTCACATGTGACCCCATTTTGGAAACGACACCCCTCAAGGAACATTTTAAGGGGTGCAGTGATCAGTTAGACCTAATTGGTAAATTATAGAAATTTAGGAAAGTGGACAGTGAAAAATCAATTTTTTTGTTTTCACTGTCCACTTTCCTAAATTTCTGCAATTTACCTATTGGATCTAACTGATCACTGCACCCATTGAAATGTTCCTTGAGGGGTGTCGTTTCCAAAATGGGGTCACATGTGGGGGGTTTCCACTGTTTAGACACAGGGGGGCTTTGTAAATGTGACATAGCCCCCAATGACAATTCCAGCCAAATCCACTCTCCAAAATCCAAAGGTGGCTCTTTCCTTTCTAAGCTATGCTGTGGGCCCGTACACCACTTTAAATCCACATATGGGGTATCTACATTCTCGGGAGAAATTGCATCACAAATATTGGGGGGCTTTTTCTTCTAATAACCCTTTTGATCATGAAAAATATGGGTCTACCTCAACATATAAGTGTAAAAAATATTTTTTTTCATTTCCACTGTCCACTTTAATAAACTTCTGTAAGTTACCTATAGAGTCTAACTGTTCACTGCACCCCTTAAAATGTTCCTTGAGGGGTGTCGTTTCCAAAATGGGGTCACTTTTTGGGGGTGTTCACTGTTCAGATACCAGGGAGGCTTTGTAAAAGCAACATGGCCCCCCAGTGACAATTCCAGCCAAATCCACTCTCCAAAATACAAAGGACGCTCTTTCCTTTCTAAGCCATGCTGTGGGCCCGTACACCACTTTATATCCACATATGGGGTACCTACATTCTCAGGAGAAATTGCATCATAAATTTTGTGGTGCTTTTTCTCCTTACACCCTTGTGAAAATAAAAAATTTAGGCCTACACCAACATATAAGTATAACAAAAATAAATTTTTTACGCTTATATGTTTGGGTAGGCCCAAATTTTTCATTTTCACAAGTGGTATAAGGAGAAAAAGCCCCACAATATTTGTGATGCAATTTCTCCTGAGAACATAGATACCCCATATGTGGATATAAAGTGGTGTAAGGGCCCACAGCATGGCTTAGAAAGGAAAGAGCGCCCTTTTGGATTTTTAACAGTGGATTTGGCTGGAATTGTCACTGGGGGCTATGTCACATTTACAAAGCCCCCCTGTGTCTAAACAGTGGAAACCCCCCACATGTGACCCCATTTTGGAAACGACACCCCTCAAGGAACATTTCAATGGGTGCAATAGGTGGTTACACCCCATAGGTAAATTACTGTAGTATGGGAAAATGGATGGTGGAAATGAAAAGCCCATTTTTTTTATCTCCACTATCCATTTTACCAAACTACAGTAACTTACCTATGGGGTCTAACCACTTATTGCACCCATTGAAATGTTCCTTGAGGGGTTACGTTTCCAAAATGGGGTCACATGTGGGGGTTTCCACTGTCCAGACACTAGGGGGACTTTGTAACCATGACATAGCCTCCAGTGACAATTCCAGCAAAATCCAAAGGTCACTCCTTCCTTTCTAAGCCCTACTGTGCGGGCACACAACACTTTACATCCACATATGGGGTATCTAGGTTCTCAGGAGAAATTGCATTACAAATAGTGGGGGGCTTTTTCTCCTAAGACCCTTTGAGAAAATGAAAAATTAGGGCCCCTATTTTTTACACTTATTTGTTGGGTGGGCACAATTTTTTCATTTTTATAAGGGGTCTTAGGAGAAAAAGCCCCCCAATATTTGTAGTGCAATTTCTCCTGAGAACGTAGATACCCCATATGTGGATGTAAAGTGGTGTGTGCCCGCACAGTAGGGCTTAGAATGAAAGGAGCGCCCTTTGCATTAGTCTGGAATTGCAATGTATTTCTATTACCAGGGCAGGAATTCCTCTGCGTTCCAGAGTACCTGGCTTGTGACATCACTCCGGTTGTGACATCACGCTGTACTAGTGATGTCACAGGCCAAGTGCTCACAGGCCCTGTGTAAGGATATTAATACGATTGCTCACCTGTTTGTGGAATCGCCAAGGTCTTGAGGTAAGGTAGGAGTCCAGTGGCTGACAATCCAGAAGATTGAGTTGCAGAAACAAGCGTAGTCAAGCAGTCCAGGTTTGGTACACAGATAAGCAGAGCAGGTTTGAAGGATAAGGCAGAGACGTAATCAATAGCAGTCCAAGTTCGGTACACAGATAAGCAGAGCAGGTTTGAAGGATAAGGCAGAGACGTAATCAATAGCAGTCCAAGTTCGGTACACAGATAAGCACAGCAGTTTGCAGTAAGCACAGGAGAAGTTGCGGGACTATGGCTGGAAGCACAATAATCTGGCAAGGAGGGAGTGGCAAGGCTTCACTTAAATAGGGAGTTCAAGACTGTAGCCAATTAGGCAATCAAGGCATCATCAAGGAACAAAGACTATGCAACTGACTCAAGACTGGAGCTGTCAAGAAAGCCCAGTAGCTCATTGGGAAGAGCTACTGTCTGGGATGCAAAAGGTTCTGGGTTCGATTCCTGACAGTACTCTCCCTCTTCCAGGATGACCTCTGGGCATCCTAAGGTCTGGCTTTTCAGGGTATCTTTGATGAAATTCTCTGGTAAGTCTAGGAGCATGAACATTTTCGACTGGTTCCCAAGAATTTTCCTCAGGGCCATACCCCTTCCACTTGATAAGGTATTGAAGTTTGTTTCGATATATTCTCGAGTTCAAGATCTTTTCAACAACATATTCCTCTTCACCCTGCACATTTACTGGTGGTGGAGGAGGCAACACACGACCTGGAAAGGTATTTTCATTATATGATTTTAAGAGTGAACAATGGAAAACAGGATGGACCTTCATGGATTCAGGAAGTTTTAATCGAAAGGTGACATCATTAATTTGAGCAGATATTTGAAATGGCCCAATATATTTCTGACCCAATTTTGAAGAAGGCACTTGCAGCTTTAAATTTCTTGTAGAGAGCCACACTTTGTCCCCCACATGCAAGATAGGGGTAGTTTTTCTATATTTATCAGCAGCCTGTTTAAATTGCTTTTGCGCATCATGCAAGTTCTCAACAATCTTTTCTTGAACCTTCTGCAATAGTGTTAGACGTTCAGTTACTGCTGGAAGTGTGGTTGAAATTGGTAAATCTGGAATGAAAACTGGATGAAGACCTGTATTGGCATAAAAAGGACTTTGTAATGTTGAGCTGTGCTTAGAGTTGTTGTATGCAAATTCAGCTGTGGGTAGATAATCAGTCCAGTCATCCTGAAGATACGTTATGAAGCAACGCAGGTACTGCTCAAGACTTTGATTAGTTCTTTCCGTTTGTCCATTTGATTGAGGATGAAAGGCAGAGGACAAGTTTATTCCTATGCCTAGAGCAGAGCAAAAACTTTTCCAAAATTTAGAGGTAAATTGGACGCCTCGATCAGAAACCACATTGTCAGGGATTCCATGCAGTCTGAATATTTCCCGAATCATAAGATCAGCAGTTTGTTCCGCAGTGGGTATTCCCTTAGTTGGTATGAAATGGGCCATCTTTGTAAGACGGTCAACAACAACAAGGATGGTGGTCATTCCCTTGGAAGGAGGTAAATCAACCACAAAATCCATAGAAATTGACCCCCAGGGACGAGAGGGTACAGGAAGTGGTTGCAGCAACCCTAACGGAGAAGAACCGGGAGTTTTATTTTGAGCACAAATTAGACATGAGGAAACATACTTCTTGACGTCTTTCCTAAAGGTTGGCCACCAAAAGGAACGAGATAGAAGTTCCTGAGTTTTCTTGATGCCTAAATGTCCAGCCAGCTTAGAATCATGGACTAATCTTAAAACAGCAAGTCGAGCAGTCTCTGGTATGTACAACTGGTGGTCTTTTCTCCAGAATCCATCCGTGAAGCAGAGATAAATATTCCTTGGAGGATGATTTAGCACAGAGTCATTTGCATATCCATCCTTAAGTAAACTCAGGAACTCCTTAGAATGTGTAACCCCTACAAAATTCTTCTCAGGTAAGATGGTGCTTTCACATTTATCTCCTTGTGTGGGCTCTGAGAACATCCTGGATAGAGCATCAGCTTTACCATTTTTTGATCCAGGTCTGTAAGTAATTATGAAGTTAAATCTAGAAAAGAATAAACTCCATCTAGCTTGTCTTGAGGAAAGTCTTCTGGACCCACGGATAAACTCCAGATTTCTATGATCTGTAAATACAGTTACGGGATTAGCAGATCCCTCCAATAGATGTCTCCACTCAGAAAATGCACATTTAATTGCTAGAAGTTCTTTATTTCCAATGTCATAATTTCTTTCTGCTGAAGACATTTGACGAGAGAAATAAGCACAAGGGTGGAGCAACATCTTATCTCCAGATCTCTGAGACAGGATAGCTCCTACAGCTGAATCAGACGCATCAGCTTCAACAGTAAATGGCAAGTCTGGGTTTGGATGGATTAATATTGGTGCTGATATAAAGAGAGTCTTTAATTTTGTGAAAGCATCCTGGGCCTTTTGTGTCCAAGCAAAAGGCACTGTTTTCTTTGTGAGTTCAGTAATTGGTGCAATGATCTTGGAAAAATTTCTGATGAATCTTCTGTAAAAATTAGCAAAGCCAATGAATCTCTGAACTTCTTTTTCATTTCTTGGAATTGGCCAATCAACAACAGCCTTGACTTTACCAGGATCCATACTCAGACCTTCTGGTGAGATGATGTACCCCAAAAATTGAATGATTGTCTGCTCAAATTCACATTTCTCAAGCTTAATATATAAGCAATGTTCTCGAAGTCGTTGAAGTACAATGCATACATGTTTACGATGTTGCTCTAGATTTTCTGAGAATATTAAGATATCATCCAAGTAAGCGATAACAAATTGATCAAGTAGGTCTCTGAAAACATCATTGATAAAGTGTTGGAAGGTGGCTGGGGCATTACACAGTCCAAAGGACATTACAAGATATTCAAAGTGTCCATAACGTGTCCTGAAAGCAGTTTTCCATTCATCTCCTGGACGGATTCGAACCAGGTTATATGCCCCTCTTAAATCGAGCTTGGTAAATATTTTAGCTGCACGAAGCCTTTCAAGTAATTCTGGAATTAAAGGGAGAGGATATCGGTTTTTAACTGTGACATTGTTAAGCTCCCTATAATCAATGCAGGGTCTTAAGGTGGAATCTTTCTTCTCCACAAAAAACAATGGTGCCCCAGCTGGAGATGTAGATGGTCGAATAAATTTTTTTTTTAATTTTCATCCAGGTATTCCCTTAATGTCTTCAGTTCTGGTTCAGAAAGAGAGTAGATACGACCAAAAGGTATTTTAGCACCAGGTAACAGTTCTATTGGGCAGTCGTATGGACGATGTGGAGGTAGCTTATCTGCATTTTTCTTATCACAAACATCTTGAAATTCTCTATATGATGGGGGTAGCAAATCTTTAGTGGAAAGTTCAGATATTGAGGAGTTTTCAGGCACTGAATTATTAGGTGTAGGCAAGCAATTTAGTTGACAAAATTCTGAGTGAAACTGTATAGTGTGCGTTTTCCAATCTATGGTTGGATTGTGAATAGAAAGCCAAGGGATACCCAAAATCACTGGAAACTTTGGAGAAGCAATTAATGAAAATTGAATGATTTCATGATGATCAGGCTTGAAGAAAACTTGAAGTTGCACAGTCTCATGAGTAACAGGTCCAGACGATAGAGGTGACCCATCGACTGTTTCCATGTCTACAGGTGCTGACTTTGTTAACAGTGAAATATTATTACCTTGAGCAAAGGTTATGTCCATAAAGTTACCACCAGCCCCAGAGTCTATCAAAGCAGAGCAAGAAATCTCCTGAGTTTCGGTGCAGATATGGATTGGCACAAAAAAATGAGACTGTGGTATTAATATTTTGTCATCATTCAGTGCCAAAGGAGAAATAGAATTTATTCTTGAGTCTGATTGATTTGGAATTTCAGACTTGATTTGTTCTTGGATGTCAGTGACAGCAATTGTTCTGTTGATCTTATTTGGACATTTCAATGCATAATGTCCTGATCCTCCACAATAAAGGCAAAGATTTTCAGAAAATCGTCTCTCCTTTTCTGTTATAGACAGTGGCTTCCGAATAACATCAATTTGCATTGGTTCAGGTATTAATTCAGTATTTCGCTGGGTAGTTTGACTGAAGGAATAGGCAGGTCTATTCTCCAATGCCCACAGTTTTTCCCTTCTTCTCTCAGTAAGTCTCTGATCAATACTGATACACAACTGAATAAATTTCTCCAAATCTACTGGGTTTTCCACTCTGGCCAGTTCATCTTTCACTTGTTCAGCAAGCCCTCGTCGAAACTGACTTTTCTGGGCTGCTGGATTCCATATAGTATCAGCTACCCAGCGCCGAAATTCTGCTGTATATTCAGCAACTGAACGTTTTCCCTGCTTCAAATTATGCAGTTTGGCTTCAGCTGTGAAACAACGATTGGGGTCATCAAAAACTTGACTGATAGCAGTAATAAAGTCATCAAGATTGCTTAAAATATCACTTTCCTTTTCTATATATGGAGAGGCCCATGCAAGAGCTTCATCTGTCAGCAGATTGATAATAAACAGCACTTTTTTCTTCTCAGTTGTAAATGGGGTAGGTTGCATTTCAAAATATATGTTGCACTGATTAAGAAAACCTCGGAAATGACGACGATCACCACTAAACTTCGATGGCAATGGCATACGAGGATCTCCAGCTGAGTTGCGCACCTCCAACACTTGTCGTTGTAGTTCAATAATCTCTCTTTGTTGGCTATGTACCAGAGTTTGTAACTGAGAAATTTTTTCTTGATAAGTGGAACCAAATTCCTGCAGTTCAGAAACCTGTTGCCTCAAAGTACTGACAGCGGACTCCATATTTTGGCCAGATTATTCTGTAAGGATATTAATACGATTGCTCACCTGTTTGTGGAATCGCCAAGGTCTTGAGGTAAGGTAGGAGTCCAGTGGCTGACAATCCAGAAGATTGAGTTGCAGAAACAAGCGTAGTCAAGCAGTCCAGGTTTGGTACACAGATAAGCAGAGCAGGTTTGAAGGATAAGGCAGAGACGTAATCAATAGCAGTCCAAGTTCGGTACACAGATAAGCAGAGCAGGTTTGAAGGATAAGGCAGAGACGTAATCAATAGCAGTCCAAGTTCGGTACACAGATAAGCACAGCAGTTTGCAGTAAGCACAGGAGAAGTTGCGGGACTATGGCTGGAAGCACAATAATCTGGCAAGGAGGGAGTGGCAAGGCTTCACTTAAATAGGGAGTTCAAGACTGTAGCCAATTAGGCAATCAAGGCATCATCAAGGAACAAAGACTATGCAACTGACTCAAGACTGGAGCTGTCAAGAAAGCCCAGTAGCTCATTGGGAAGAGCTACTGTCTGGGATGCAAGAGGTTCTGGGTTCGATTCCTGACACCCTGTAGTGTTGATCCAGAGGAAGGCAAAAACCCCAGGAGGCAGACGCCAATTTACCTCACTGTAAGGAAAAATTCCTTCCTGACTCCAATCTGGCAATCGGAATAAATCCCTGGATCAACAACCTTCTCGGTTGAGTTCACCATGACCGTTTCCTCTGGTCCATGGTGTCTCAACGCTCTTACAGTGAAGAATCCTAGGGGTAACCTAAAAAAATGGGGACAAAGATCACAGAAATCTAATACCTCATAGACGTGTGGTACGCCTTGAAGCATTCATTTATGCAGAGGCCCGGGTGATCGGGACAGGTGTCACATTGATATCTGGTGTCCCTTCGTATACCTCTTTTGTAACACACTCTGCATTTTTTCTGTGATCGTCCCTTTTTCCCGGTGTGGGGGACTTCACCCGGGAAATGTTGCCCTAGGACAATACGGAAGCCTTCAGTTCCAGAGGTGCTCGCCTGTTCTTGGTCACCAAATATCAAGGCCTTTATTACTACCTCCTGGAACTGAAGGAATCTCCTTGTGTAACTGTTCAAGCGGCAAAGTACAAAGGCGTTGTACATTGCCGTTTGAACCAAGTGGACAACCAGCTTCTTGTACCAGACTCTGGTTTTCCTCATGGCGTTATATGGTTTGAGGACTTGATCAGACAGATCAACTCCTCCCATATAATGGTTGTAATCCACAACACAGTTCGGTTTTAGGATCTCTGTTGTGGAACCACGTAGCGTCACAGGGGTGCTGCCGCTGTCATGTATGGTGGTCAGCATAAGGACATCCCTTTTGTCCTTATATCTGACCAGCAACATTCTATCACTACAATAGGCCCTACTATCGCCCCGTGGTATCGGTGTTGCTAACGGGAAGGTTGGGAGGCCTCTCAGGTTTTTCCTTGCAGTGCCACAAGCTGTGGTAGCTCGGGCAGCAAGGGCCTGAAAGAGATAGACGTTGGTGTAGAAGTTATCAACGTACAGTTGATAACCCTTGTCCAGCAGTGGGAACATTAGGTCCCACACTATTTTCCCGCTAACTCCAAGGGTGGGGGGGCATTCTGGGGGCTCTATGCGGGTATCCCTCCCTTCGTAAACTCTAAACCTGTAAGTGTACCCGGAGGTACTCTCACAGAGTTTATAGAGTTTAATCCCGTACCGTGCCCGCTTACTCGGCAGGTACTGCCGGAAGTGAAGTCTGCCCTTGAAACTTACTAGGGATTCGTCAAGGGACAGAAACTTCTCCGGGGTATAGGCCTCAACAAATTTCTTGGCGAAGTGATCTATGACCGGCCGTATTTTGAACAGCCGGTCATATGTGGGGTGATCACGGGGTGGACACGTTGCATTATCATTGTAATGCAAGAACTTTAGGATCAGTTCGAACCGTTGCCGTGCCATCGCCATGCGGTATATTGGAGCGTTGTATATAATGTCACCACTCCAATATTGCCGAATTTTGGGTTTCTTCACTAGACCCATATGCAGAAAGAGACCCCAAAATGTCTTAATCTCTGCTGCATTCACAGGCGTCCACGCCTGTGGGGGTCTGTGATAGCAAGACGTCGGGTTTTGGGCCAGGAATTGACTGGCATATAAATTTGTTTGCACCACCAGGTGCTCAACAAATTCATCACAGAAAAAGAACGTAAAAAAATCAATTTCTGTGAAATTTGTTGTGCACATCTGGATTCCTGCGCGTCCCACAAACGCAGGAATGCAAGGTGCGTAATTTGGGGTGGCTGGGGTCCACACAGGAGCCCCTGTATGGGGGGGCTCCGGTGCGACCGTTCTGGGACGTCGCCTAATTGGACGCTCGTCATCACTGGATGACGAGGAGGAAGAAGAATGGAGGAAAGCAGGATCCTCTTCTTCTTCCTCACTGGCGGTATCGGTGTCGGAGTTATTGGCAATAATTTCATATGCCTCCGACACCGTATACCCCCTGTGGGATCTGCGGGACATTTTTATTTTCTAGGGGAATGTGATGTGTGTGTGGGGGGTGAAATTACTTTATTATGTGTGTAGTGTAGTGTAGGGCAGTGTAGTGATTTTACTTTCAACCACTTTTGTGTCACTTTTTACCGGTGTGCATCCACTGGATGCACGCCAGGAAAAAAAACTGATAACTACTTATCAGCCGCAAAAAAACTGGCTCAATAAGCAGTTATCAGCCACAGACAACCTGGCCACACAGATGTTAGCCAGATGGTCAAAAAAAAAAACAAAAAAAAAAAAAACTGATAACCGCTGATCAGCCGCAAAAAAACGGCTGATCAGTGATTATCGGCCGCAGACACGGGAGAATCTGGCCACACAGATGTTGGCCAGATGATCCCCCCCAAAAAAAACTCTAATTAGCTGCTAGATGCAGGCAGGCCACTAGGTGGCACTGCTCTGCAAGAAGCTGGAGCTCCGGAACTACGAGGACGCAGACGGAGGCAGCAGCAGCAGCCAGAGGGACGGAGGACTGCAGGACAGGTAAGTAGGACAGGACTGGGGGGCCGGGGGGGCACTTTACCTAACCAGGCATCTGCTCAGCTCGCAATCCGGACAAACAGGAAGCGGGCTGAGCAGGTGCCATTATTTAACTTTTTTTTAACTTTATTATTTTGATTTTCTTTGTTCAGTGATTGGTCAGTGACCAGTCACTGACCAATCACAGCCGATCGGGGGGGCGGGGGAGACACCCTGACCTCCCCCTAACCCCTGACACTCGGCGGGGATTCGCTAGAATAGCGCTATCCCCGCCGAGTACACGGAGCCTGCTGTGAATGGCTGGTCTGAATAGACCAGCCATTCACAGCGATCGCCATTATGCGGGGTGCACGGCACCCCCCGAGGCCTTCACTATGGCTGGCTGGCTGTGTCTAACAGCCGCCATCAAAGCATGTTAACCCCGCTGCACTGAGCAGCGGAGGTTAACATGCATGACGTACCGGTACGCCCTGTTGCGCTAAGTACCTCGCGCCCAGGACGTACCGGTGCGTCCATTGTCGCCAAGGGGTTAAAGGGAGTCTTTCACCTGTTTTTCACCTATATAACTAACAGCAGTGCCCCACAGAAGATTGCATACACATCCCAGACATACCTGTGTGCACTGTGTGTCTGTATTACATGTCCAGGAAAAGCACTTTTATTCTGCTGAAAGTGAAACTAAAAACAGCTTTCTCTCCTGACTCGATTTCTAACAGCTATATCTTCTGATATACTGGATATAATGATATGATTTTGGTATCATTTGAAAGCTCAGAATGCCAGCCTAGACATGTAATACAGGCACAAAGTGCACACAGGTATGTCTGGGATGTGTTTGCAATCTTCTATGGGGCAGTGCTGTTAGTTATATAGGTGAAAAACAGGTGAAAGACTCCCTTTAAAGACCCAATTAGCACTGTACATGTACACCACTGGTCGTCTAGGGGTTAATGTAACATGCAATGGCCCAGGCCATGTGGCATCTGTGGACCTCTGTCTGTTAGTTTGGCAGTACTAAAACTCCCAGGATGCCATTATAGTTGTAGTCCTCCAGGGAATGCTGGAAGTAGTATTTTTACTAAGATCTTATAAGCCCTTTAATTAAAGCATTCCTTCAGGCACAGTCTCCCACCCTAAGGGCCCATTCACACGACCGTGTGAATGGGTCCGTATCTATTCCACAATATTGTGGAATAGATGCGGCCCCATTCACCACTATGGGAACGGGCTCTGCATAAAAAGATAAAACATGTCCGATACTAGGCATTTTCAATGGAGCGCCCGGCCATGTGTTCCGCAGCAGTGCATTATTGCGGACCCACAATAATACGGCCGTCTGAATGGGCCCTTATGGACATCGAGCATGGAGTGAAATGGTTGCACACTGTGTGGTACAGTTACTGAGGTTACCATACCAGTGGTGTAACTGTAGCCATAGCATGTGCACGAGCACTAACGATATGGTGGCTTTTTGCTACAATAGGATTATATGGTGCTATTATACATACATTTATTATTGCTACTTTCATTTTCTTACACAAGGTGATGGGGGCTCCGTCTTATTTTGCAATGATGTCCTATGACTTATAGTTACGCCTCTGATACGCATGCCCAAGTTCTAATAATTAGAATATGACCCTAGCTGGCTGCAGCAATTGTACCGCTCTGTATATAGCCGCATCTTTCAAAGTCCAGTGTCAGATTAGATGGTAGACTTTAAATCTACATGCAGCATATCAGCATTAAAATCCACATGTGGAACACTTCTGATTTTACTCCAGACTCATCATGGATTTCACCCTTGCTACATTGGCAGGGGTGAAATCTGCAGTCAAAATCTGCAAAAGAAATCGACATGCTGGGGTTTTAAAATCCTCACAGCATGTCAGTTTCTGCACGGAAAAAGTTTCCAGCATGCGGATGGTATCTGTAACATTTCATCCACTTGCCTGGTACTGTAATGCACTGCCCACATAGCAGGTAACATCCACAGCAATCTGGGTAGTTGTGGAGTAGATTCAAGAGTTCTCAAAGGGAACCCTGCAACAACCACCAGCACACTTTTTTTAACCCTTATTTAACCCTTACAGGGGTTGTCTGGTATTTAAAGAAATTTGCCTAAGAGGAATAAAGAGGTTGTCTTCTGCATAGGCCATCAATATCAGACCAGCAGTGGTCTGGCTCTCTGCAACCTGGCCAATCAGCTGAAACTACACAACTCTGTTCATTGTGTAGTGGATGAGGCTGGTCCTTGCAGTGCTGCAGTGAATGGGAGTAGTGATGCAGTAAACATCATTGTCCACTACACAATGGATGGAGTTGTATAGTTCTGGTGCCTACTTCTGAACCTACTTCACAATGTCTGATTGGAAAACTTTGTGGTGTAGGACCCCATCTGATATGACATTTTGGCCTATCCTGAAGATAGGACATCAAAATACTGGACAATCCCTTTAACATTCAACAGTGAAGGTTTAGCAATGTTTCCCTTTTCCCTGCTCCAGTGTGCAGGGGAGAGCTCTGAATAAAACACTATGGCCTATCATTCTGACCAGGCTCGGACTGGCCCACAGGGTACAGGTGAATCCCCTGGTGGACCCCTGAGCAAGGTGGACCCCTAGTCTCCCACTCCCTAGACAAGTGGCACATAATACAGTAGATTCACTGCACTATGTATAGATAGGCAGCGTACAGCTCCTCCACCAGCCTATGTTCATATAATATAGAATAGAATAGAATTAAGAAACTCCCCAGTTTATTACTTTAGACACATTCATGTGGTTGAGATGACTTATAGGTACAGAGTCAGGAAAGCTACCAGTGTCCTACTTTACTGGGGTCCTGCCTCCTCAAAGTTGCTGCAGGGACCCCATGATCATTCATCTTGTAGCATCTTGCTGCTGTATGCTTCTGTGGGAGCAGGTAAGATTTGTATGTATCCGTATGGTGGGCCCCCTAAATATATTTTAATGGGGGACCCTAGGCATCCCAGTCTGACACCGACTCTGACCACTGCTGAATGGGAGCTTGGCTGCAGTACATCAGCAAGGGCACTGCACATGTGGATGGAGTCTACTGCTTCCAGCTCCATTTCTAGAGCCTGCCGAAAACAATGGATCAGTGGTGTTGCAGGTGTTGGATTCTGACCTATCTGATATTGATGGATTGATTAATCTAGAGGATAGGTATCAATATCTAAAAGATAAAATATCCCTTTAAGGCTACTTTCACATTGACGGCACGGTTGTCCGGCAGGCTGTTCCGGCGGGTGAATGGCCTGCCGGATCCGTGCTGCCGCTACTGCAGGTCTGCGGCCGGAACTACGCTCCGTCCCCTTTCACTATAATGGGGGCGGGCCGGAGTTCCGACCGCAGCACGGCAAACATGCCGAGAAGTGGCCAGACTAAAATTACAACATGTAAGGTAATATTTGTAGAAGTTAAATTGACTTTGTTAAACCAGTTCCTCATTTCAGTAAAGTTACATTTACCGTAATGTAACACCTTGCTTCTTTTAGAAAACAAATAGCTTTAAATTTATCAAAGGTGTTTCACAAAACATGAAGGCTGAACAATCTTGTGAACTGCTGATGAAAAAGACAAAAAGGCTGTCGCAATTGAAAAATTCCTACATGAAAGAGGAAAACACAACATAGTTTTGTATGATTTCTGTGAATTTTATGCAGCCATGGTAGGTATAATGATATAACCAGGCATATTAGTACAGAGAAACATGTGGGATCAGCCAAATCTTCAACTTCACCTTCTTTGGCAAATTCCTTTAAAAACTAGACAAGCGCTATTACATGCCATCACACTAATTGAAGAGGATTCCTTGGACCTGAGATGTGACATAAGACCAGCTCTCTTCAGAACATACAGCGTTCAACTCCAAGTCTCAAAAGAGGTTGAACAAAGCTGCCTCATTCTCCTAACACTGAACTTACAGAGGTTAAGAAACACAGCTGCTCCTGCCTGTCCTCGCTCCGCTCCACCAAAGTCTGGCATAGCAGTGCACTGCAGTGAAAAGTACTGTAGATGGGCACAAAATTTGGGGTTGGGGGGAGGCTGTTTTGGCAGAAAAATAAAAAAATGAATAAACAAAATATGTTACAAAAATGAGTATTATTATTATGGTATCTGTAGCAGTTTAAAAAAAATTGAAGGTTTAGGTACACTTTAAGAGATTCCATTTTCAGAGATATTGCCCAGAATTATGACTATAGGAGACTGTCTTATAAAGGGGCTGGCCACTTTCTGGCTACTGTTGACCAATTTGCTGTGAGATGATTATATGACACTAATGTAGCCTTTGTTGATATTCTGCACTATTTTCTATATTTCAGAAGCCATGCCCCCTTGTTTACAAAGTCTTTTGTGCTGTCCACACAGAGGTCCTGTCCATAAGATGGCTGTTGATGGAGGATCAGGTGACCAGGAATATCACCTCCATGTGATGTCTCCTCCATTCAAATTCAATGCACCTGCCATCTGCACTGTTGGGAGTTTTAGTGTACAGTCATGGCCAAAAGTTTTGAGAATGATACAAATATTAATTTTTACAAAGTCTACTGCTTCAGTTTTTATAATGGCAATTTGCATATACTCCAGAATGTTATAAAGAGTGATCAGCTTAACAGCAATTACTTGCAAAGTCAAAGTCAAGCCTAGAAAATGAACTTTATCCCCCAAAACACATTTCAACATCATTGCAGCCCTGCCTTAAAAGGACCAGCTAACATAGTTTCAGTGATTGCTCCATTAACACAGGTGTGGGTGTTGATGAGGACAGGGCTGGAGATCAATCTGTCATGATTAAGTAAGAATGACACCACTGGACACTTTAAAAGGAGGCTGGTGCTTGGCATCATTGTTTCTCTTCTGTTAACCATGGTTATCTCTAAAGAAACATGTGCAGTCATCATTGCACTGCACAAAAATGGCCTAACAGGGAAGAGTATCGCAGCTAGAAAGATTGCACCTCAGTCAACAATCTATCGCATCATCAAGAACTTCAAGGAGAGAGGTTCCATTGTTGCCAAAAAGGCTCCAGGGCGCCCAAGAAAGACCAGCAAGCGCCAGGACCGTCTCTTAAAAGGGTTTCAGCTGCGGGATCGGGCTACCAGCAGTGCAGAGCTTGCTCAGGAATGGCAGCAGGCAGGTGTGAGTGCATCTGCACGCACTGTGAGGCGGAGACTCTTGGAACAAGGCCTGGTCTCAAGGAGGGCAGCAAAGAAGCCACTTCTCTCCAGAAAAAACATCAGGGACAGACTGATATTCTGCAAAAGGTACAGGGAGTGGACTGCTGAGGACTGGGGTAAAGTCATTTTCTCTGATGAATCCCCTTTTCGATTGTTTGGGACATCTGGAAAACAGCTTATTCGGAGAAGACGAGGTGAGCGCTACCACCAGTCTTGTCTCATGCCAACTGTAAAGCATCCTGAAACCATTCATGTGTGGGGTTGCTTCTCAGCCAAGGGAATCGGCTCTCTCACAGTCTTGCCTAAAAACATAGCCATGAATAAAGAATGGTACCAGAATGTCCTCCGAGAGCAACTTCTCCCAACCGTCCAAGAGCAGTTTGGCGATCAACAATGCCTTTTCCAGCATGATGGAGCACCTTGCCATAAAGCAAAGGTGATAACTAAATGGCTCAGGGAACAAAACATAGAGATTTTGGGTCCATGATCTTAATCCCATTGAGAACTTGTGGTCAATCATCAAGAGACGGGTGGACAAACAAAAACCTACAAATTCTGACCAAATGCAAGCATTGATTGTGCAAGAATGGACTGCTATCAGTCAGGATTTGGTCCAGAAGTTGGTTGAGAGCATGCCAGGGAGAATTGCAGAGGTCCTGAAGAAGAAGGGTCAACACTGCAAATATTGACTTGCTGCATTAACTCATTCTAACTGTCAATATAAGCTTTTGTTACTCATAATATGATTGCAATTATATTTCTGTATGTGATAAAAACATCTGACAAACACACATAAAAACCAGAGGGCAGCAGATCATGTGAAAATATAATATTTGTGTCATTCTCAAAACTTTTGGCCATGACTGTAGGTGTAGTGTGTTTGAATGGAGGAGGTGTCACATGGAGGTGATTTGCCTGGTCACATGACCTTCCATTAGCAGCCATTTTAAGGATAGGAACTCTGTGTGGACAGCACAAAATACTTTGTAAACTTTGAATTTCAATAAAGGCTATATAAGTGAGTGCCATATAATCATTTCACAAACACATTGGTCAGCAATAACCAAAAAATGGCCAATCCCTTTAACTTCAACAATGACAGTAGAACCTCATCCTTCCCACAAAATTCCATCTCCATAAATCATACCTCTAGTGATTTCAGTAGTAACATACTATACTCCTCCACCCAGAGGAGGAATTAGTAATTAATATCACCAATTTAAAGAGGTTGTCCCATCTCACTCTTTCATGGCCAAAATGGGTATTAACCACAGTAAGCATGGGCCCAGGGAAGCGGAGTTACAAAAATGGGCAAGAGTCCAGCACTCTGTTGCTTTTGTAATGTCTATAGCCGTGAATGATCGCTATGTAAACAGTGCAGCACAGCAATTCACTGCTAGCTAGGGAGTTACAGAAACAGCTGGCTGCTTGGATGTTTCTGTAATTCTGGCCATCCCAACACTTACTAATGTATTTTGATTGTCCACATGGTTAAAATCAGATTATATATTTGATTCAAATCAAATTATACACTGTTTGTTTTCCATGGTTACGACCACCCTGCAATCCAGCAGATGTGGCTGTGCTTTCACACTAAAGAAAAAAGTGCTGGACCATGCGTGCTCGAAAGCACGAGAGATGCCCGTGCTTTTTCCTATATTGTGTAAGCATCGCCACTGCTACTGGATTATATGGTCATAACTAGTGATGAGCGAAGCGAGCTTCAGATGCTACATCTGAAGTCGCTTTGCTCAAAACTTCAGATTAATACTGTACGAAGATCCATCTGCATACAGTATAAAAATGTACAGGCTCCAGTTGGAACCAAAGCCAAGTTTGGTTTCAAGTTTTAAAGTGGTTTTCCACTTTAAAAATCAACTACTGAAGTTATTCAACGAAGTATAGTGCGACTTTGTGAATAACTAACTTGGGCTCATTGGAGCCTGTACATTTTAATACTGTACAGAGACGGATCTCTGTACAGTATTAATCCGCAGTTTAAAGCGAAGCAACTTCAGATGTTCCATCCGAATCTCGCTTCGTTCATCACCAGTCATAACCATGGAAATGAGCATTTATAATATTATGGAAAATGAATCCAGCCAGGATTCATAGGAGACAATATGAATAATAACAATACATTAGTAAGTGCCTTGTATTAACTTTCTCTACATGATAAATGCTATTTGCTGAAGTGAAAGGACCTCTTTAAGTCTGAACAATGTTTCCTATTGTGTTAATTATAAAACTTTTTCCCATAATTTTTGATTAAGGCCCATCTTGACCAACTGTCATGGGGCATCAAAAAAACTATACTTTTAAGGGAAGGAAAGGTATAACCTCTCTCAAAAACAATGATTTTATGGGCAGGAATAGTTATGAATAAAACTGATTAAAGGATAAAAATTCTTTCACAAGTGGGGGTTAGAACTGTATATTTACGAATAGACTATGAACAGAAGAAGGAATTATTACAAGAGCTGGACAAAATATTTGAGAAAGGTAACCAGGCTGGCTGAAATATTTATTGCCAATACACACTATAATACCAGTGGGGTACCTGAACAAGGCAGTCAAGGCCAGGGAACGAAGGAGCTGGGACCTATCGGTGGGGAGCAGGTAAGTATGCAGGTGTGGCAAAGATGGGGGTCTACCAAAAAAGCACCAAAAGGTGGCCAACCCCCTTAAGGATCAAGTTTCCAGAGGGCTTTAATAATATTACGAAGCAAATGTGGATTCTCTGTGTATACTGAACAGAATTAACTTGGGGCTTCTCCTAAGGGCGTTATCCACGTGGCTCCTGGTCTTCACGCTTTAACTCTATACAGTGATCTGGACTTTACAGCAGGGGCAACACCAAGCCACTACCTCTTGGGGTTGTCTCTGTTCAGTATACTGCTAACCCATGGAGGTCAAAACAGAGATGTGTAACACCAAGAGGTTAGGCAAACCATAGCCAGGAAAAAACTCACAGACTAATTGTGGGAAAAGGGAAAGTATACACCACTGGTAGCACAAATCACAGAAAATAACGTGGTGCTAAAATGAAAACAAAAAAACTTTATTAAACACAGATTTTTTAAAAGACGTGGTAGTTTAATTGAACATATACAATAACAGTAGGATACCAGCCACCAGGTTGTTAGCAGTACCCTAAACACAAAAATGATAAGATACTCAAGACACTTTTCTGTGCTGACAAACCCAATGGCATAAACAAGGTATCAAAAGAAAATAAGCTGAACCCGTCAGAAACTTGGTGCTTCTCAAATAAGTCACCAGTAGCGGGTCAGACAATGTGCTGAAGCAGAGCAAAAAGGGGGGGAATGCATAGTCCCATGTAAGTGGTGCACAAAAACAACTATGTGCCCAACCACACTCATACAATCATAGGGACAATCATAACCCCCTTTGTTTGCCAACTATGCTAACTTCAGGACGGGAGCCAGGAGCGCAAGAGTGTTAATTTGTTTTCCCTGCCTATCAGTATGGTAGGTCACTAGGGCTCGACGCGTTTCGATAGCTCATCAGGAGCCTGACCAACTTTCCCATATGGCAGGATCTAAAGGCAGGACGCTGCGCACGCCATGCTGCACGCGCATACAGCATCTCCGGCACTAGGATGGCCATAGCCAGGGACAAGCCAAGGTCAGGGCAGACAGAGCTTGTGCAATCCAAAGTCAGTCTGAGGGTCAGGTAGCTAGGGCTCAGTACGGAGATCAGGCAGGGGTCAGTTCACATAGTGAAGGCTCAAATTCAGAGACAGTCAGTAGATGGGAGAGAGAATAAGTTAAATAAGGCACCTTTGCCAGAAACCAGACAACTAGAACCTAGTGCTCAGGCACTCTGCCACAGGTAAGGTGCCTTAAATACCCAGGACTCCCCAAACCACTAATCACGCAAGTCAGACTCCCCAAGAATTGCGCCAAACACCTTTCCAGCTCCCTAGAAGGACCCCAACCACACCAGTCCACAGACAGCTAAGCAGAGACAAGAAAAGGACAAGAGTACTGTCATGGGAGGCAGGCGGCGCGCTTCCCTCATGCAGTGCCTGTCATGGGAGGCCGACGTCGCCCTCCCTCTGCAAGGCGTCGCCGGACCTCTCCGCCCCCCCTAGAGACGAGCAGTAGGGAATTGAAGTGCTGGTCTGGTCAGCCAGCACTTCATCAGTTAATTCTCTGTTTGGGTTTAGCCATGTGGTGCTGATCACACCACATGGCTACTTTACATATTGTTTTGACAGCTTGCTCCGCCTCAGGTCATGTGATGCTGGCCACATCACATGATCCTGGGCGGGCTATTTAAAGATGGCAACTTCCTCATTCAGTGCCTGTGATTAGTCTTCTCCCTTTGATCAGTGCTGTGTGTGACCTTGCTGTATTGGATATTTTGGTATTTCGGATTTTGGACTCGGACTTTGACTATTCTTTGCTTGACCCTTTGTATGTGATGTGACCTCCTGTATTTGACCCGGCTAGTTTACCATTCTGTTATTGTGTTTGTACTGTCTGTGTTTGGTCTCTCCCTGTGTATCCCTTTCCCTCCCTGTGCACTTACGCAGTATAGGGAACGCCGCCAAGTTACGGTGTTGCCGCTTAGGGCTCCAACTGTAAGTAGGTAGGGAAAGAGGTGGGTTTCAGTACAGGGCACACTTTCCCTTGTCTCCCCCGTGACAGAATCACAGGCCATACCATATGGAGCCGTTGCGGGTTCTCTCGGACCAGGTGCAGGGCATGGCGCAAATGATCCAGAGCCTGGCTGAGAGACTCCAGCATCAGGAGCAGCTGCAGACGTACCAGCAGTAGCTCCCTCCCTACCTAGTTCTAACATTGAACCACATGTTAAGTTGCCGGACCGGTTTTTGGGGAATCGAAAAACTTTCCATTCCTTTAAGGAGAGTGTTAAATTATATTTTCGTTTACGTCCACACTCCTCGGGTTCTGAGCAGCAGCGCGTAGGAATTATTGTTTCCTTGCTGCAAGGGGATCCACAGGAGTGGGCATTTTCTTTGCCATCTGACTCCCCGTGACTGTTTTCTGTGGAGGCGTTTTTTCAGGCCCTAGGTTTGTTATATGAGGAACCGGATTTGGCCGCGGTAGCTGAGACTCACCTCAGGGACATTCGGCAGGGTAACCGTCCAGTAGAGGATTACTGTGCTGAGTTTAGAAAGTGGTGTGTCTCCTCTGGGTGGAATGACCCAGCTTTGAGAAGCCAGTTTAGGGTGGGGCTGTCTGACCATCTTAAGGACTTGCTAGTTAGTTATCCTACTCCTGACACCCTAGAGGCGACCATGACGTTAGCTATTAAACTGGATCGACGGGTGAGAGAGAGACGGAGGGAACGTTCAAGTACTCCTCAAGTTGTTGTCTTGCCTGAAACCCCTCTTCTGAGTCCACCTCCCACCAGGGTCCCGGAGGAGCCCATGCAGCTGGGAGGAACTTTGAGAGATCAGAGACGCTTGAAAGGAGCCTGTTTCTACTGCGGTGATATGAACCACTGGCTCCAGCAGTGCCCGAAACGTCCGCCCTCTAAAAAGCTTTCTGCCGGAAGTAAGGTAACCCCAGCGGTGGTAAGAAGGAAAGTTTTATTACCTATCTCCATTACATACAACCAACTCAGGGGGTCTGGTAAAGCTTTTGTTGATTCGGGGTCTGCCACTAATTTTATTGATTTTGATTTTGTACAATCTGTGGGTATTCCGCTAGTTCCTTTAAAGGAGGTGATTCAGATTATCGCACTGGATTCCACTCCATTGAATAATGGGAGAGTGGAATTTTGTACCCCTGAGGTTATCTTTACTGTGGGAATTACCCATACCGAAACTTGTTCCTTTCTAGTATTAAAGGATTTACCTGCTGACCTCGTTTTAGGTCTGCCATGGTTACAGGATCACAACCCTGTGATCAACTGGTCGGTAGGTGAATTGGAAAAGTGGGGGGTTAACTGTGACAAATGTTGCAAATCTATATGGCAGTTTGGAGGTACCACTGAGTCTCTTATTTTGCCTGAGTATATCAGAGATTTTTCGGTCGTCTTCTCCATGTCCGAGACTGAGTTCCTCCCTCCTCATCGGCAATATGATTGTACCATTGACATCATTGAGGGATCCAAGTATCCCAAGGGCCGCATATATAACCTCTCGACTCCAGAGCGTCAGTCCATGAGGGACTACCTTAAGGAAAGTCTTGCCAAGGGTCATATCCGGCCTTCGGTTTCCCCTATGGGAGCGGGGTTTTTCTTTGTTGGTAAGAAGAATGGAGGGTTGAGGCCTTGTATTGACTACAGAGAACTTAACAAAATCACGGTCAAGAACAGGTACCCGCTGCCCCTTATTCCAGACTTACTGAACCAGGTCCAAGGTGCCTGCTGGTTTTCTAAGCTGGATTTGAAGGGGGCTTATAATCTGATCAGAATCAGAGAGGGGGATGAATGGAAGACGGCCTTCAATACCCCTGAGGGTCACTATGAGTATTTAGTGATGCCCTTTGGGTTAAGTAATGCACCCGCTGTCTTCCAAAATTTTGTAAACGACATTTTCAGACCTTTTATTGGGAGGTTTATGATCGTATATATTGATGACATCCTTATTTTTTCTGCTGACTGGGAATCTCACGTTTCCCACACCAGGCAAGTGTTAGAGGTGTTACGTGAGAATAAATTATTTGTTAAAGGGGAAAAGTGTATTTTTGGAGTTCAGGAGGTGGCCTTTTTGGGATACATTTTGACCCCTTTTTCTTTCAAGATGGACCCAGCTAAAGTGCAGGCCATTCTTGATTGGGTGCGACCTTCCTCCCTGAAGGCGCTCCAAAGATTTTTAGGTTTCGCGAACTTCTACCGTAAATTTATTAAGAATTTCTCGGTAGTGGTCAAACCAATTACGGATCTTACTCGCAAAGGAGCTGATCTTGTTAATTGGTCCCCTGCAGCTATTGAAGCTTTCGAGAAGCTAAAGAGGTGTTTTACTAATGCTCCTGTGTTAATCCAGCCTGACCAGAGCAAGCCCTTTGTAGTTGAGGTGGATGCATCTGAGGATGGTGTGGGGGCAGTACTGTCCCAGGGGTCTTCCACCTTAACTAATCTCAAACCATGCGCCTTCTTCTCCCGTAAGTTTTCCTCTTCTGAAAGGAATTATGATATTGGTAATAGGGAGTTACTGGCAATTAAGTGGGCATTTGAGGAGTGGCGTCATTTTTTAGAAGGGGCATTACACCGCATTACGGTACTCACGGATCATAAAAACCTTATGTTTCTGGAGTCCGCTAAACGGTTGAATCCTAGACAGGCAAGGTGGGCTTTGTTCTTTACTCGTTTTGATTTTTGTGTTACCTTTAGACCTGGAAGCAAGAACATTAAGGCTGACGCCTTATCCCGAAGCTTTCAGGCGTATCAGCCTCCTGATGTTCCTCCTGAGCCCATCCTGCCGGCTGACATCATCGTGGCCGCTACCTCCTCTGATCTTGCATCTGAAATCTCGGCAGGACAACATCTGGCTCCCACTGGTACCCCCAATGACAAATTATTTGTGCCGGCTCATTTGCGTTTGCGACTGCTGGGTGAGTGCCATAACTCTGCATTATGTGGACATCCTGGTATCAATGCCACTAAGGAGTTAGTCTCTAGGCATTATTGGTGGCCATCGATTTCCAGAGATGTTCAGGCTTTTGTAACTGCGTGTAACACTTGTGCCAGGTCCAAAAATCCCAAGACTCGGCCTATGGGTGAGCTACATCCATTACCTATACCCAGTAGACCATGGTCACATCTGTCCATGGATTTCATAACGGATTTGCCTTGCTCTGAGGGTAAAACTGTGATTTTAGTTGTGGTTGACAGATTCAGCAAGATGTGTCATTTTATTCCGTTGTGTAAACTACCATCTGCTAAGGTCTTGGCTTCTGTATTTATGGACCACATTGTTAAACTGCATGGTATTCCTGAGAATATTGTTTCTGACAGGGGGGTGCAGTTTGTGTCCAAGTTCTGGAGGGCCTTCTGTCATAAGATTGGCATTTCTCTGTCCTTTTCGTCGGCCTTTCATCCAGAGACCAACGGTCAGACTGAGCGTCTTAACCAATCTGCTGAGCAGTTTCTCAGGTGCTATGTGGCAGATAACCAGCATGTGTGGGCCAGATACCTGTCTCTGGCTGAGTTTGCCATTAATAACCATGTAAATACATCCTCTGGGGTATCGCCGTTCTTTTGTAACATGGGTTTTCATCCGCGTTTTGGTTCTTTTTCCTCATCTACTTCTGTTGTCCCAGAGGTCAATGTTTTTTCTCAGGAACTGTGCACAGTTTGGGCACAGGTTCAATTGAACCTGAAAAAGGCCCAAGAGATACAAAAAGCTAAGGCTGATAAGAGACGCTCTAAGGGTGTCGATTTTAAGTTGGGGGACAAAGTTTGGTTGTCCACTAAGAATTTACACATGAAGGTACCATCGTATAAGTTTGCGCCTCGCTTCATTGGGCCATATAAAATCACCAAGGTGATTAATCCGGTGTCCTTTAAGTTGGGTTTACCCGTCTCGCTGCGCATACATAACGTATTTCATATTTCCCTGCTTAAACGTTATGTTGCTCCTGTTGGTCCTGAGGAACAGTCTCCACCTCCGGTTGAGGTGGCGGGACAAATGGAGCATGAGGTTGCTAGGATCGTTGACGTAAGGAAGGTCCGAAACTCCTTCCAGTATCTTGTGCATTGGAAGGGGTTCGGGCCAGAGGACAGATCTTGGGTACCGTTGACCAGGATGCATGCAGACTCGCTTATCAGGAAATTTCATCTGCAGCATCCTGATAAACCGGCTCCCGCTGGTAAGGGTCCGGTGGCCCCTCGTGAAGGGGGGGTACTGTCATGGGAAGGCAGGCGGCGCGCTTCCCTCATGCAGTGCCTGTCATGGGAGGCCGACGTCGCCCTCCCTCTGCAAGGCGTCGCCGGACCTCTCCGCCCCCCCTAGAGACGAGCAGTAGGGAATTGAAGTGCTGGTCTGGTCAGCCAGCACTTCATCAGTTAATTCTCTGTTTGGGTTTAGCCATGTGGTGCTGATCACACCACATGGCTACTTTACATATTGTTTTGACAGCTTGCTCCGCCTCAGGTCATGTGATGCTGGCCACATCACATGATCCTGGGCGGGCTATTTAAAGATGGCAACTTCCTCATTCAGTGCCTGTGATTAGTCTTCTCCCTTTGATCAGTGCTGTGTGTGACCTTGCTGTATTGGATATTTTGGTATTTCGGATTTTGGACTCGGACTTTGACTATTCTTTGCTTGACCCTTTGTATGTGATGTGACCTCCTGTATTTGACCCGGCTAGTTTACCATTCTGTTATTGTGTTTGTACTGTCTGTGTTTGGTCTCTCCCTGTGTATCCCTTTCCCTCCCTGTGCACTTACGCAGTATAGGGAACGCCGCCAAGTTACGGTGTTGCTGCTTAGGGCTCCAACTGTAAGTAGGTAGGGAAAGAGGTGGGTTTCAGTACAGGGCACACTTTCCCTTGTCTCCCCCGTGACAAGTACTCTCACCTGACTGCCTGGGTGTAGTGATCCAATGAGCCAACATTCCTGAATCCTGTTGCGACACCACATTCTGGCGACTGGATGCAGAGGAAGGCCCAGATGTCCCTGCATCTTTAGAATATCTCTCAGCAGGTGTCCCTCTGTAGCAGCCCCTGAACTTGTGACTGAAGCCACCCTGAACCACAATTTTAGAGAACTTTGTTCATCTCTATCAGATGACCAATTTATATAACGTAATAACATATAACGTAAACATAACGTATTCCATACCCAGAGGCCGATTGGCCATAGACCTTACAGGGAAATTTCCCGGGGGCCGATGCCCAGGGGACCGCCTGAGCCCTCTTCATGGCTGGCCAGTGGAAGTTTTTGGGGATGTATTTTGTGCTTCTGGCAGTATTTTGTGATGGACTGCGGTATTTGGCTTTATGGTTTGGGTGGCATAATGTGCCACAATATGGTTGGCCCTGCCTTCCATCATGGTCATGTGATCCTTTATCTATATTATCTATATTTATCTATATTATTAGACTATTATCTAGACTATTTATAGGTAGAGATGGCACAGGTGAATGCATGGCTCTTCTATCAAAATTTAAGGAAATTTAGCAATATTTTAACATTCCTATAGCAGAAGGTAAAGTGGTTTATCCAACAGAATGCATTAAATTGCTAGGTATTATTATAGATACATTCAACGTGGAATTCAGAATTCCTGAGGAAGAAATACAATCCACAAAATCCATATTAGCTAATTTATTAACCACTAAGAATAAAACATTAAAAAGGTTACAATCTGTAATTTTATTGCTAGAGTAATTCCTATGGGAAGGGTATTCTCTGAAAGAATGTACGCAGCCACAAAAGGTAAGTATTCCCCGTACGCTGACATTAGAGTTGCCAAACAACTGAAAGATGACATTCAAATCTGGATGCAATTTTTTACATTTTTAGAAAAAATTAGTGAAATACATTTTAGCAGGAAGAATTCAATGATTCCGATTAATTAACATTATTTACAGATGCTGCTGGGTCAATAGGTTATGGACCCTTTTTTAATAAAACTTGGTCAGTAGAAAGATGGCTTCATGCAAATACACTAATAAAATAAAACAAAGGAAAGCAGAATTTCAAAATAATTTTAATATACTCAGACAATAAAGGGGTTGTCTCACATCAAAATCAGAGCCTGTGGTTCAATTACTAAGATAATTAGTATTAACATGTTTACAGAATAAGGCCCCATTCACACGTCCGTATAATGTGTCCGCATCCATTCCGCATCCGTTTCCGCAATTGCGGACAATTATGCGGATAGGATGCGGATCCATTCATTTCAAAGGGTCCCGAAAAAATGCGGACAGTACACCGTGTGGTGTCCGCATCCGTGTGTCCGTTCCGACTGTCCGCATAAAGAAATCCTCCTGTCCTACTTTTCTCCCGAATTGCGGTCCATAGCACAATGAAAGTCTATGGATCCGCAAAAAATGCGGAAGACATGCGGAAAGGCATCCGCATGTCATCCGTATTTGCTGATTCCGTTCCAGGAGGGGTGAAAAAAAAAAAGATGTTATTCATCCTTCCGTTTTTTGCAGATCCGCAAAAAAACGATGACATATGGATACATCCTTTCCGTTTTTTACGGAGTTTTTGCGGAACAACGGATCTGCAAAACATTTTCCAGGATGTGCAAAAATACGGACGTGTGAATGGGGCCTAACATATATTTAAGGGATAAATACATTGAGGGAAGATTTCATTATATTGCAGACTCTTTATCCCGACGGAATTTCGAGACTTTCAGAGAATTAGTGCCAGAGGCAGGAATACAATGCCCAACATACTTAAGGGAAACAATTTGGGAATAATTAACAAACTAGTTCAAAGTTCTTTAGCCCCATCAAGATGAACTGCATAGCAAAATCGGATAGAATTTTGCTCTGCCAATAACATACATTATTTAGAAAAACAAGACAATTCCTTTCATAATTACATTAGCTAAAAAGGGCCTTAAAGCAGACTCTATATTTCAAATTATTGGTATCTGGAGTCTCTTTTTTTCTTGAAAATCGATGGTATTACCTATCTGATCAAACAGATTATTAAAGGATAGAAAGGAAATAATAAAATTTATGAAAAAACAAGTCAATTATTGTTAGATGATTATAATCATCATTATGTCCAAGTTTTTACAACAACCTTTTTTATGACATTCTTCACAGCACTTAGAATCAGCTAAATCACTGCTGCAAATTCAGAGGCACCAATTTTTATTAAAGCTCTATAATTTTTCAAAAATTGCATTAAAATTCTTATTAAAAAAAAAAAAAAAAACAGATCAATTGGGCAAGGGCTCATGGACACAAATAAATACCATGATATATCACTTTGCCCAGTAAGAAAAAAATCACAGTTGGATTGATTACAGATCCAAAAGCTCAGATTCTCTTTTCTTGCATTAAGACAAGTCACCGTTAATCAAATCTCAATTTAGCTACATTATGGTAAACAATGGCTGGGATACTCGGACATGAAAATATCCTCCTATTTGTTTGGAATAAGGGCATCACAAATAAGCCTAAATGAAAAAGCAATAAAAAAAATAGGAAGACGGAATGATATAAAATGTACATCCGACCAGAATTAATACTTTAATAGAAATAATTCATCTTTTCAGCTATGAACAAGATAATCTAGATAATCTGTCATTCCTTGGTATCTCTAACAAAGAAACGAGCTACAAGAAAAAAAAGCTCAAAGAACCTGGGACTTAAAGGGGTTGTCCGGGTTCAGAGCTGAACCCAGACATACCCAGGTTCTCACTCCGGCAGCCCTCCTGAGCAGGGCATCGGAGCATCTCATGCTCCAATGCCCTCCCTTGCCCTGCGCTGGATTGCGCAGGACAAGGGCTCTTTTGTTTGTAAACATTTTTGGTTTGGTGACGTCACCGGCCGTAATAGGCCGGCTTTAGTGCTGCCCTAGCCGTTTGAATGGCTAGGGCAGCGCTAAAGCCCGCCCATCAGCGCCGATGATGTCACCGGGCTCACTGCCGGGCGGAAGCCTCCGCCTGGCAGAGCCCAGTACGTCACCGGAACCGGGCTAAATTCCTTTGCCCTGCGCTAATTAGCGCAGGGCAAAGGAGGGCATCGGAACATAGGATGCTCCGCCGCCCTGTTCAGGCGGGCTGCCTGGGTGAATTGAAAGGTATGTCCGGGTTCAGCTCTGAACCCGGACAACCCCTTTAAGGAAGATTGTTTGATCTTTTAGAAAAGTGTTCATGGATTTAGAGTTGAGAATTTGTTAACTGAATGCAGGCGCTTAGCGGAGAATTGGCTAATACCAAATATAATAATACTACAAGTTGGCATACATGATATTGGGAGAGTAAAATCCCACAAATGTTTAATAGAAATAAAGCATTTGTGGGATTTGTTTTATTAACCCCTTCAACCCCGGGCCTGTTTTCACCTTCCTGCCCAGGCCATTTTTTGCAAATCTGACATGTGTCACTTTATGTGGGAATAACTTTGGAACGCTTTTACTTATCCAAGCCATTCTGAGATTGTTTTCTCGTCACATATTGTGCTTCACGACAGTAGTAAATTTGTGGCAAAATATTTCATTTTTATTTTTTAAAAAATACCAAATTTACCAAAAATTTGGAAAAATTAGCAAATTAGCAAATTTCAATTTCTCTACTTTCAAAATATATAGTAATACCTCCAAAAATAGTTATTATTTTACATACATATGTCTTCTTTATGTTGGCATCATTTTATAAATGTCATTTTACTTTTTGGGACGTTAGAAGGCTTAGAAGTTTAGAAGCCATTTTTCAAATTTTCGACAAAATTTCCAAAACCATTTTTTTAAGCACCAATTCAGATATAAAGTGATTTTGAGTGGCTTACGTAATGGAAACCACCCATAAATGACCCCATTTTAGAAACTACACCCCTCAAATTATAAAAAACTGCTGTTTTTAACAAACTTTGTTAACCCTTGAGGTGTTCCACAAGAATTAATGGAAAATGGAGGTGAAATTTCAAAATTTCACTTTTTTGGTAGATTATTCATGTTAATTATTTTTTCTTGCAAAACAGCATGGGTTAACAGCAAACTAAACTTCAATTTACATTACTCTGATTCTGCAGTTTACAGAAATACCCCATATCTGGTGGTAAATGTCTCTATGGGTTTGTGGCAGTGGTCAGAAGGAAAGGAGCGCCATACGGATTTTGGAGGCAGATTTTGCTAGAATGGTTTTTAGGCACCATTTTGTAATTGAGAGACCCTGACGTACCCCTACAGTGGAAACCCTCAAAAAGTGACCCCATTTTGGAAACTAAACCCTTCAAAGAATATATTAAGGGGGTTACTGGCCACTTTGACCCCCTAAGCGTTTTACGGAATTTGGAAACACTTGGCTGTGAAAATGAAAAGTTTCATTTCTTCCAATAAAATGTTGCTTTAGCCCCAAATTTTTCATTTTCACAAGGGGTAACAGGAGAAAAGCACCCCATAATTTGTTCCCCATTTTCTCCTGAATACGGCAACACCCCATATGTGGTGGTAAATTGCTCTGGGGGCACATGGCAGTGGTCAGAAGGAAAGGAGCGCAATATGGATTTTGCAGCACAGATTTTGATGGATTGGTTGCGGGAGCCATTGATTTTTATTTTTTTGAGTTATTGTCTTATGTGGGGGCTCATTTTTTGCGGGATGAGGTGACGTTTTCATTAGTACCATTTTGGGTTAAATACACCTTTTTGATCACCTGCTATTACACTTTTTGTGACGCAAGGTGAGAAAAAAATGGCTGTTATGGCATAGTTTTTTTAAATTTTTTTTTACAGCATTCACCTGGGGGGCCATCTCATGTAATATTTTTATAGAGCAGGTTGTTATGGACGCGGCGATACCCAATATGTCAAACATTTTTATTTTTGGAAAGTTTTACACATTAGATGCATTTTTGAACAGAATAAAATCTTTTTTTTTGTGTTGCTATTTTCTGAGAGCCATTTTTTTTAATTTTTTGGGCGATTGTCTCAGGTAGGGTCTACATTTCTGCGGGACGAGATGACGGTTTGATTGGTACCATTTTGTGGTAAATACGCCTTTTTGATCGCCTGCTATTACACTTTTTGTAAGGGAAGGTGACCAAAAAAAGGCTGTTTTGGCACAGGTTTTTTTTTTTTTTACTGCGTTCACCTGGCAGGGTGGATCATGTGATATTATTATAGAGCCGGTCGATATGGACGCGGTGATACCTAATATGTCTATTTTTATTTTTTTCACTATTTTTTACAATTTTTTTTATATTATTTTGTGAAAAGGACGCTTTTTTGGGGGGAACTTTAAACTTTTTTTTGTAAAACTTTATTTTTTTTTCACTTTCTTTTTTTACACTTTTTTAACTTTTGGGGTCTGATCCCGTTTAAAATGCATTACAATACTTCTGTATTGTAATGCATTGGCTGGAAGTGTATTACACACTAAGTGTATTACACACACACAGTAATACACTTCCAGCTTACTGCCTGTGAGATCCAGGGGGCTGGATCTCACAGGCTTCCGTAGATAGCAGCCGGATGCCTAAGGAAGGCATCCGGCTGCTATCTAAGCCATCGGGTCCCCGTCACAGTAGCGCGGGGACCCGATGGACACCCCTTCTGACCGCCCGCAATGCATGTGCCGCGGTCAGCGCTGACCGCGGCACATGAAGGGTTAATGCGTCCGCATCATGCGGGCGTACGCAGCAGGGGTCCGGTTACTGGGAACAGCCGGCCCCCCGCAGCTGATCGGGCGGGCGCAGCCCGTTACTTCCCGCAGCACCGTACATGTACGGCGCTGGTCGGGAAGGGGTTAAAGGGGTTGTCCGGGTTTAGAGGTAAACCTGGACATATCTCCATTTTCACCCAATCATGATTTTGGTCATGATTTATGGATTTTATTCTGCATCTTATGAGAGATTTTGAGCAGATAACGTATATAGAAAATACAACACTACGACATAATAGAAAAAAAACATATGTTTATTCACCCATATGATACTGCATAAAGACTGCACATAGAGTCTGCTTGAAGTAATGCTACCCCGTTATTTAACGCCTTCCTCTCACAGGGATTTTCACTTTTTTAATCCTGAGCTTCCAGAAGCCATAATTCTTTTATTTTTCTATTCACCTAGTTGTATGAAGGCTTGTTTTTTATGGGATAAGTTGTATATTCTAATGGCACCGTTTAATATTGTATATGATGTAGTGGAAAGCTAGAAAAAAAATTCTAAAGGGTGGAATTGGAAAAACATAATTCTTCCATTGTTTTATGGGTTTTGTTTTGCTGGCATTCCCTATGTCATAAAAAATTATATTTTAACTTCCTTCTGAGGGTCAGTACAATCACAGCAATTACACAATTTTTTTCTTTGACATTTTTAATTTGCATTGCCATATTCTGACCCCCACAACTTTTGTTTTTGTGGAGGTCTATGGCGCTGTGTGAGTGATCATTTTTTTGTGGTGATCTATATTTTTCTATTTTTAATTGATAACATTTTGGGTGTCTTTGACTTCTTGATCACGTTTTATGCTAATTTTTTTCCGGAGGAGAAGTGAACAAAAAAAACGCAACTTGCGCATTTTGATTTTTTTTCTGTTACATTATTCACTGTATAGGATAAACCGTTTTATATTTTAATGGTCTGCCCATTTTGGAATGCAACAATACTAATGACCTTTATTTTTTATTTATTGTTTGTTTTTTTAATGGAAAAAGATGGGATATTTGAATTTTTATATCTTTTTATTTTATTTTTTTAAAAACTTTTCTTTTGCATTTGCATTTTTTTTTGCACTTACTCTTAGTCCCCCTTCAATATGCAATACAGCAGGCATCCACCATATATGGAGCCAGTTCGGCATGTGAGCCCTCTCTATACATACCGTGTGATGGTCTCCTCCATAAAAAAAAAACGCACCTGCCATCTGCACTCTCACTGCTGGGAGTTTAGAGCATGTTCAGTGTATTTTAATGGAGGAGGCTGAGTGATGTGTCTGCTCACATGACCCTCCATCAGCAGCCATCTTATGGACAGGACCTCTATGTGGACAGCACAGAAGGGCTCATGCGCACAAACGTCCGTTTTTTTTGTCCGTTTCCATTCTGTTTTATTGCTGATATGTGGAACCATTCATTTCAATGGGGCTGCAAAAAACGGAAATGACTCTGTGTGCATTATGTCCAATCCGCAAAAAATAGAACATCTCCTATTATTGTTGCAGACAAGGATAGGAAATTTATGCATAAGCCAAAAATAAATGGTGGCATGCCCTCGGACGGAACCCTTGCTTTGTGGATCTGTGATTTGCAGACTGCAAAACACTTATGGCTGTGTGCATGAGCCCTAACAAGTTCACAATTTCACAAATGTTTATACAGTCAAAATCTAAATGGCCTTTTCACCATTTTTTTTTATCATTTCACTTGAAAAAATGAGCCCCCACACAGCTCCATAGACATAACTAAGAGTTTATTTTTTTCAGTATTAAAACACAAGAATAACTATATAAATCTGGTTGCGTGGAATCGTACTGACCCAGAGAATGAAGGGCCAAGGTCAGTTTTACTGCATAGGGAACACTATAAAGACGAACCTGTAAAACTTTTTTTTCCACCTTCCCACTAGATTGTATGCAATATTAAATGGCGCCATTAGAAAGTACAACTTGTCCCACAAAAGATAAGCCCTCATACGGCTATGTGAATGGAAAAATAAAAAAAATTTTGGCTCCAGAAAGTTAGGGAGTAAAAAATGAAAATGCAAAAATGGAAAATCACTTGGTCCTGAAGGGGTTTAAGTGAGTCTCCTATGAATAATGTAAAACACTGAAAATCAAACATCATAAAGTATAGTATATAGTCTCCAATAAAGATAGAACCAGCCCTGTACCTCACATGGATACAGAGTTCCCCATTGTTAGACTTATTTCAAGATGGCAGCTCAGGGGGTATGTCTTTGCTCAGGAAGTGTGTCCTTAAAGAGGCTCTGTCACCAGGTTTTAACCTATGTATTTTAATACATAGGTTAAAACCCCTTAACTTGTACATTTCTCACATACCTTTATTGCAGAGTATAGCGCAGCGGTTGTGCTGAAAAACGAAGTTAAAACATTATGCTAATGAGCCTTCGGAGCACGAGGCTCTCCCCCATGCCGAAGTCCACACCCCTCTGTAAAGTGACTGACAGCGCTAGAACGTTTGGCCTAGCGCTGAAATCCCGCGCCTGCGCAGTCCGATCGCGCCGGTGCGTGCGCAATAGCGCTTGCAGTGCCGAACACTGCAAGCACTTCCATCCTTGTGCGCACGCGCCGTCACTTCGCTGAACCCGGACGTGACGGCGCGTTCAGCGCTAAGCCAAACGGTCTAGCGCTGTCAGTCACTTTACAGAGGGGCGTGGACTTCGGCATGAGTGCAAATGTTTAGCGAAAGAATATAATTCAAATGAACAGAGTTGATAATATGCTTTTATTACAATCGCAAGGACTAAACAGGAAACACACAAGTAGGTCAATTTAACTATTTAAAAGTTAATGATAGTTTTTGTTTCGTACGCTATGACTAAAAAAAGGGAAACAGTTCACTGTGCAGTTTTGTGCCTTTCATCGTCCCTGCTGCAGTTTGCAAAACAGGCAGTGGCAGGAGGACCAGACCAGAGCGCCACTAAAGAGTGCTGGAGAAAGGAGGGAGCATAAGATGATTTTTTATTTAACCACTTCCAGACCGGGCCAGTTTTGCAAATCTGACACTTTATGTGGTGTCACTTTATGTGGTAATAGCTTTGGAACACTTTTACTTATCCAAGCCATTCAGAGATTGTTTTCTCGTGACAGATTGTACTTCATGATAATGGTAAATTTGAGTCGATATGTTTTACCTTTATTTATAAAAAAAATCCAACGAAAATTTGAAAAAATTCACTGTTTTCTAAATTTGAATCTCTGCTTTTAAGACAGATAGCGATACCCCATAAAATACTCATTAATTGACATTCTCCATATGTCTACTTAATGTTAGCATCATTTTGGTAGTGTCATTTTATTTTTTTAGGACGAAAGGAGGTTTAGAATTTTAGAAGCAATTTTTGAAAATTTGCAAAATCAACTTTTTTAAGGACCAGTTCAGTTCTGAAGTCACTTTGTGAGTAGAGATGAGCGAACGTGCTCGTAACAAGCACTGTACCGCTTGGCTCCCCTGCGCTCGCATGGGCGCAGGCAGCCTCTTCCGTCGGGTGAGGAGGACGGAAGCGGCTGCCTGCGCCCATGCGAGCGCAGGGGAGCCGAGCGGTACAGTGCTCGTTACGAGCACGTTCGCTCATCTCTATTTGTGAGGTTTACATAATAGAAACCACCCATAAATTACCATTTTAGAAACTACAGTCATGGCCAAAAGTTTTGAGAATGATACAAATATTAATTTTTACAAAGTCTTCAGTTTTTATAATGGCAATTTGCATATACTCCAGAATGTTATAAAGAGTGATCAGCTTAACAGCAATTACTTGCAAAGTCAATATTTGCCTAGAAAATGAACTTTATCCCCCAAAACACATTTCAACATCATTGCAGCCCTGCCTTAAAAGGACCAGCTAACATCGTTTCAGTGATTGCTTCATTAACACAGATGTGGGTGTTGATGAGGACAGGGCTGGAGATCAATCTGTCATGATTAAGTAACAATGACACCACTGGACACTTTAAAAGGAGGCTGGTGCTTGGCATCATTGTTTCTCTTCTGTTAACCATGGTTATCTCTAAAGAAACACGTGCAGTCATCATAGCACTGCACAAAAATGGCCTAACAGGGAAGAGTATTGCAGCTAAAAAGATTGCACCTCAGTCAACAATCTATCGCATCATCAAGAACTTCAAGGAGAGAGGTTCCATTGTTGCCAAAAAGGCTCCAGGGCGCCCAAGAAAGACCAGCAAGTGCCAGGACCATCTCTTAAAAGTGTTTCAGCTGCGGGATCGAGCTACCAGCAGTGCAGAGCTTGCTCAGGAATGGCAGCAGGCAGGTGTGAGTGCATCTGCACGCGCTGTGAGGCAGAGACTCTTGGAGCAAGGCCTGGTCTCAAGGAGGGCAGCAAAGAAGCCACTTCTCTCCAGAAAAAACATCAGGGACAGACTGATATTCTGCAAAAGGTACAGGGAGTGGACTGCTGAGGACTGGGGTAAAGTCATTTTCTCTGATGAATCCCCTTTTCGATTGTTTGGGACATCTGGAAAACAGCTTATTCGGAGAAGAAGAGGTGAGCTCTACCACCAGTCTTGTCTCATGCCAACTGTAAAGCATCCTGAAACCATTCATGTGTGGGGTTGCTTCTCAGCCAAGGGAATCGGCTCTCTCACAGTCTTGCCTAAAAACACAGCCATGAATAAAGAATGGTACCAGAATGTCCTCCGAGAGCAACTTCTCCCAACCGTCCAAGAGCAGTTTGGTGATCAACAATGCCTTTTCCAGCATGATGGAGCACCTTACCATAAAGCAAAGGTGATAACTAAATGGCTCAGGGAACAAAACATAGAGATTTTGGGTCCATGGCCTGGAAACTCCCCAGATCTTAATCCCATTGAGAACTCGTGGTCAATCATCAAGAGAAGGGTGGACAAACAAAAACCTACAAATTCTGACAAAATGCAAGCATTGATTGTGCAAGAATGGACTGCTATCAGTCAGGATTTGGTCCAGAAGTTGATTGAGAGCATGCCAGGGAGAATTGCAGAGGTCCTGAAGAAGAAGGGTCAACACTGCAAATATTGACTTGCTGCATTAACTCATTCTAACTGTCAATATAAGCTTTTGTTACTCATAATATGATTGCAATTATATTTCTGTATGTGATAAAAACATCTGACAAACACACATAAAAACCAGAGCGCAGCAGATCATGTGAAAATATAATATTTGTGTCATTCTCAAAACTTTTGGCCATGACTGTACACCCCTCAAACTATTCAAAACTGGTTTTAGAAATGTTGTTAACCCTTTAAGTATTTCACAGGAATTAAAGTAAAATAGATGTGAAATTTCAAAATTTCTTTGCAGAAATTATGCTACTAACATAATGCTGTTATTGTTATCACATTACATGAAACACATTCCAGAACTGTAAGGGTTACATAGCATCATAAATCAGTAGAATTGTATGTAACCCTGTTCAGTGCCGGGAGTTCAAGTCAGGGCATGCGATGCGGGAGACGTCCGAGTCTCACACTCGTCTGCAAGGGCCCTTATCATCGCTGTAGTGACTGAATTAGATCATCACACATTACACTGAAAAATGCAGGCTCTTTTGTGGGCAAATTTATCTAGGTCTATCAAGTGAACAATAGAGCTGTCATACTGATATCCCAATTCTACAATCTACTATTTTAACAGATAACATATTTCCCTCACAGCAATAATAAACTGACAATGGGTTATCTATCTGTATAAAACCTACCTATCTATAAAATCCTACCTATCTATATATTGTAGAAGTTTTAACTCTCTGTGGTGACTGCTACATAAGGCAATATTCTGTATGTAATTATACAGTACTGCCAAAATGAAAAAGTAAACATTTCTAAAAAAAAAGTTTGTATGAATGTTGAAAAAAAAACCTTTTCTGACAGAAATATTGCTTGAAGATCATTGTCTCCAATAATTTCAAGAGCAATAGGTTCAAGTTCTCTAGTTTCCTGCAAAAGTTTCCTTTTTGTTCATCTGACTATGTACCGGCTGCTACTCGATTTCCGGATTTGACCCTTCACTGCCTGACCTGACCTCTGCCTGATCACTGTATTGACCCTGAGCTGCCTGCCCTGACCTCAGACTGTTTATCGGATTGCACAAACCCTGTTTGCCCTGACTTTGGCCTGTTCTTGACTATAGCACTACTTGATCCCTTGGTTCTCCACACGTTTGTCTCTTAACCTTTGTGGTTCCAGAGACAATAGGGTGGTGTCTCTTGACCCCTGTGGGTTAGCAGTCACTTGAACAGAAACTACTCTGAGGTAGCCTGGTAGTTCTTTGCAGAATGCTGTACAGGGGTTAAAGGGTGAAGACCAGGGGGCTATTTAATGTGCTTAGAGTAGCCGCAAGTCAAATCTATTTAAGTGACAAAGAGGATCCACATTTTGCTTACAGTTTACTCAGGGTCAAGTTGGGACTGCCTGAAGTATTAAATGAGCTGACTAGTCAGTGTGGGCACCAGGAACAAGTCTTGCAATAGCTGAACACCATTTCCGCATGCTTGGATTTCTTACCTGGTTCCTTTTGGTTCTGCCTACACAGGCCACAACATCATAGCCAGTTCTTCCTCTGGTGGTTCCTTCTGCTTTTACCACCACACCATGAGGGGGATACCAAGCTCTGCTGTAGGTTTCTAAACCAGTGCACCAACCACTTTGAGTTGCAAGCTCATCAAGCTGGTCACTAAGATGTTAATGCACCTTTCCCTGAGCAATGATTCTAGTTATCTAGTTTTCTGCAAAGGTGTGCTGTTTTTTTGTTTGCCTGCCCGTGTACCGACTTCTGCCTGATTTATGGATTTGACCCATCACTGCCTGAATCTTCCTGGTTTCCGTCTGACCCTAACCTGCCATCTTTACCTCAGACTGTATATTGGATTGAACACACCTGTCTGTCCTGACCTTGTCCTGCCTTCGACTATGGTTTTGCCTGATCTCTGCACCAAATCTGTTTGAATGACACAGCGAATCCACATTGACTTCGTAAAACCCCTCTACCAGCAGGGCAGCAAGCTACAGCACATCCCCATTTACTTCAGCAGTGTTGCAGTTCCCTGCACAGCTGGTGTCCGAACATTGTGTATCCGCAAAACATGGGTACCGTCCGTTTGCATTCCACATTTTGTGGAAGAAAACAGCCAGCCGTATGATAGAAATGCCTATTCTTGCCCTCAATTGCAGACAAGAATAGGACATGTTCTATGGTGGTCATTTATTAAGACCGGCGTTTTAGATGCCGATTTTAATAACCCCTATATCTAACAGTGGAACCACTGAAGTTATGTAGAGGTGCAGGCCTGTACATAACTTCGGCACATTCCGCGCCAGTTTGAAATGTAAGCCAGCTCCCTTCATGGCTTACCATCCCAGTCCACGCTATGCCCACTGTTTTAGACCTGCCATGTGCAGGGAAAAGTCACAGATAATATAGGTGTATTTCTGGATAATAAATGACCCCCAATCTTTTGAGCGGGGCCACGGAACAGAAGTATGGATGTGGACAGCACACACTTTGTAGTCCCATTGTAATGAATGGGTCCGCATCCGTTCCACAATTTTGCAGACTCAAATATATGGTCATGTGAATGGGCCCTAAATAACTGACATTTAACTCTAGGGTGTGTAAAAATAATATGGATATAAAAAGTAGGTATATTGCTACTTCTCATAACTGAAGTGAGTCATATAACATGTGGTCTACAAATGTGGTGAGCAGAATCATGTTTTATTCACAGGATGCTATCACCAAGAGGGTGAGGCTACAATACTCACACATCTCATATAAATAAGAGAAATCTATCTGATGATATATGTCTTTTACCACAAGTAAAACTTCAATATAAAATATTTATAACCTTTATAATATGTGGTGCATTTACTTGGAAATGTCATGTTCTTTGATATTGCAGCACAAAGCTCTTTAGATTCCCTTAAGAACAAAGCTTATTGTTGGCCTTAAAGGGGTATTCCCATCTCAGATATTTGGGGCATATCGCTAGGATATGCCCCCAATGTCTGATCCATACGGGTCTCATCTGTGGGATCCGCACTTATACTTAGAACGGAGCCAGCAAAGTCCCAGAGGGTGCACTGTGCATGCGCGACCGCCCTGTCGATATATTTGTTTTATTAATTTTAAAAAATTCAAATTAAAAAACAAACTAATTTTTGTAGGAAAATATCTATATATGTTTAATATAAATTTATACATGACCTCACATTGACCAGATGTAAAGGACATTTAAATTGTGTTTCACAGGACGACACGACAGGATGGAACAGGCAGCTACATAAACTCATTCAGTATTCCATGTAAATTAAAGAACTGCTTGTAGGACAGCTGCAGGACAATAAGATTGAACGCAGGAATCTAGATTGGGTTTAGGGTATCTGTTATGCAAAACGCCAGGCTCCTGGTGGCCCGAGAATCACCCTAGACTTGCCCCGAGAAACAATTGCTATGTTTACCTTAAGCAGGATTTTATGGTTTTACACCTTGTTGCTAAACAGGTATAAACACCGTGCCTGATGTTATCAATTCCCTGTCAATGCTTCAAAAGGAGCAGCGTCTGCACAGCTGTTACAGGTAGACAATGGATCATGAATTAACCAATCACGATTCCTGGGAACCTGATAATTTTGCTTGTCCACCAATAAGATGTCCTTTACATTTTGGTAAATGGAAAAACATGGTATAAGAATAGGGAGCAAATCTGCTATAGAGAGGAATGAGTGGAGGTAACATCTATTGGGTACTGCATGTACACTCATTCATATCTACACCAGAGATACACCATTACTCTGTGTAACTGAGCTATTATCCATTGCGGTTTCTGGGCCTACATCTGAAAAATAAAGCTTCATCTCTGGAGAACTGGGATTGCTGTGAAATTATTTACCTGGCGGTGGTAAATATAAAATCATACAACATTTTGGTGCCGTGACAAGTGACCAGAAGAAGCACAGAAGATTGCCACCCAGAACCCAAACCGAAGGAACCGAACCTTTGCCTGCCCTACCAGAAGGAAGTTTTGGAACCCACGCCTTGGAACCCACACCCTCCACATCTGGTCCGTTCAAACCTTCCTGGACAACGACAGTTGTAAGTATATTTATTTATTCATTTATTAATTATTTTTAGTTGCTTGGTAGTAGCGCCTTTTAGCACTTTCTTAGAATGGCTGGAAATGGTGAAAATGTTGTGAAATGCGAACAAGTAAATAATTGGATTGTAAGTTATATTAAAAATCATGGTGGACCGTATGAAATCCCACAAGATTGTAGGAAATCATGGGATTTAATGAAAGCGTTCCTCAATGAGGAAGCCTTCGAAGGGAAGGTGAAGGAGAAAAAGCGAAAGGGACTGGTTATGCAAGGATTGTTGTTCAGTTGTGTTAAGCTGATGGAGATTGTGGCACAGAGAGATGAGGAACTGAAAGTGCAGGCAGAAAGATATGAAACAGCCCAGAAAGAGTGGAGTGATAAAATGGCTGAGTTAAGATTGCATGCGGTGACAACTGGTGAGGCTCTTATTGAGAAGGCAAAACTTTGTGAGCACTTGTCTAGTCTTAATGATGAGTTGTCAGTAAAAATACAGAATGTAGAGAAGGAGCTGGTGGAATGCAAACATGCAACTAATATTGCATTTGATAAATTGGCGGAAAAATGCGTCGTGAATAATGTAGATCAAAACATAGCATCAAAAAGTGTAAATCATAACCTCATTTATCCTTGGGGTGATCTACACAATGTGAAGAATATTCCAGCAGCTCCTACTACCACTACAACTGTATTGAATGCTGACAATTCGGGTGAAGTGCAGCTTATTACAAAGCAGCTAAAGCCTCAGGAAATGGATGTTATGGTAAAAGAAATAGGCCAAGTCCCACGGCATGATATTAATCGGTTCATGAAATGGTTTTGTGATTTACATAGAGTTATAGAGACGTATAACTTGAATATGGATGATTTGGATAGAGTCTTGCAAAGAGTGGTAGGCAATGGATTATGGATTAGAGTGACGCAAAACTGTGGGCAGCAAAAAAAGATAGAGGACATTCTAAAGGAACTGTTGAAGGCATTATATGGAGTGGCTTCAAATATATCTTTGTCTGGAAAAGTGAAGCAAATGAAGCAGGAGTGTCCATATGAATTATCCAACAGAATTGCGACGGTCATGGAATATGTACTTAGTGGAGATCCTGGGTTTGAACAGGGAGGATTAGTCCATAGAGTTATGGTATTGGAGGCCTTGGATGAGGAAGTTAGAGACGGAATTCTGTCTGTAACTCCAGATCCAAGTGATTTAAACGATATATTGTTAAGAGCAGATAACTTATGGCAAAGGAGGAACAGAGACTGTAGTTTTGCAGTGGATGCAGCCAAAATATTTAGAGTTGAAGGACAACAGAGCAGGGAAAGAGCAAATAGTTTTGATTTTAAAAGGCCTCATAGAGAAAATTTTTCTTATAGACACAAAGGTAGAGGGAGATATGATCAGAATAAGAGAGAAAGACCTAATAGACAATCATGGGTGCCTTTTCATGATATAAAAAATGAAAGAGACCGTCTGCAGGAGGAATTAAATCAAATTAAGGGTCAACTTAATAAGTTGAAAAATTGTGACAATAGAGTAGCTGCTGTAATTAGTAATACATCATTACAGTCTGCCTCTAGTGGTCGTACTGATTGTTCTGTTGTTGCTTCTCCCTCTAGTGCCTCTACTGGTTGTGTGGATACTGCTTTTCCATGTCCTACTGATTGCATGTCCATTGCTGTTCCTCCTTTGATAAATTGTTAGGGATCCCGAGCCCCCCCCGCCCCAGTTTGCCATTATTTGACAGATTTGACTTTGGATTCATGGGGGCGGCCTACTGTTAATGTGATATTAGGGGGTACTCGTGTGCAAGCGCTGTTAGACAGTGGGGCAGCAGTTAGTTTCAGCAAGCATGTTGTTCCTGGCAATGAGAAAATAAAAATTACAGGCGTCACTGGACATTCCATTGAAGCTCCTTTTGTGCGTGGTGTGGAAATGCAAATTGGAGGAGAGAAATGGAGGTGTGATGTTGTTTGTCAGGATCAGGATATTATTGGTGCTGATGTTTGCGTTGAACAAGGTCTTGTGGTAGATCTTGCAAATATGAAACTATGGAAAATGTCTGGAAGTGACAATGTGAGTCATGTGTGGCATCCCCCTATGGAACTGGTGACAGCAGCTGTAAAACCTGTTGGTGTGGTTACAGGAAATTGGGACCCCTGTTGGAATAACTTGATGAATGAGTTTGATGACATAGTGGCAAAACATAAACAGGACTGTGGACAGATGAATACAATGATTTTGTTGGAAGGAAGTGATCCACCACCTCAAAAACAGTACCCTGTGCCAAAAGAGGCGGTGAAGCCTATTACAGAAATAATAAAACAATTAGAGGCACAAGGAACAATAAAACGGGGTGCATCTGTTTGTAATTCGCCAGCATGGCCAATTATCAAACCTGATGGATCTTTCAGATTAACGATTGATTACCGTGTTTTGAACAAATATGCAAAAAGTATGGCTCCCGTTGTTGCAGCGTACCCAGAAATGATTGCAAAATTATCACCAGATATGAAAATCTTTACAGTTATTGACATAAGTAATGGTTATTGGAATTTACCTCTTGATCCAAAATGTCAATACAAAACAGCTTTTACTTGGGATGGTGTTCAATATTTTTGGGCAGTTTTGCCACAAGGGTACAAAGACAGCGCAGCCATATTTAATTTGCATATGAAAGAGGTTATCAACAAATTTTCAAAATCTGAAAGAGTCATCTCGTATGTTGATGATATTCTAATTGGATCTCCATCATTGGAAGAACATGCAGATGATGTGAGGGAAATGCTGCAGCTATTGAGAGAAGCAGGCTTAAAAATTAACCCAAGAAAGATACAGCTAGGGAAGAAACAAGTTCAATTTTTGGGTGTGACTGTAGGACAATCAGGAAGAAGCATCAATGAACAAAGGGTAGAGTTGATCAGCAAAATGCCTTTACCCACAGATAACAGAAGCCTCAGGCAATTTTTGGGAATGACAGGATTTTGCAGGGAGTTTGTCCCTCATTATGCAGCGATCACGGAATGTCTGTATGAACTACTTAAACAGGATGAATGGAAATGGAGTTTGGAGCACACACAGGCTGTAGAAACACTGAAAGAGATGTTAGGAAGTGCACCTGCGTTAGCATCTCCAGACCCCAACAAAGAATTCAGGCTTTACCCTCATGTAGGCCCTACTACCTTGTCGGTGGTGCTAACACAAGAGTGTTTTGGGAAACAGAGACCTATAGCCTATGGATCAAGATTATTGTCAGCAGTGGAGCAAAAGTATCCTTTGTGTACACGAATGGTTTTATGTTGCTATTGGGCAATTAACAAGTTCAGGTACTTAACTGGATCACAAACAGTTGTCATAGCTAGTCATCACACTCCTATTGTATTATTGGCAAATGGAAAATGGAAAGAGACAGATGTGAATTGCAAAAGACTTGCTAGATGGACTACAGCATTGTTGTCAGAAAATATTCAGGGGTTGATGTTGAAGGAGCCTAGTGTTTTCATTGGTGGTTTGGCGATTGAAGGAGAACCTCATGAATGTAAGGTGCAAGGTGACAGTTTGCAGCATAAGGTTTTCTCAGCTGTCTCACAGCCTTTCGATTCTGGAACTGAGTGCTGGTACATTGATGGTTCATCTTACTACAAGGATGGAAAAAGGGTTGCAGGATTTTCTGGAATTTTTGTTAAAAATGGAGAAATACATAGACAATTCTCATTTTCATGTAGAGCTCAGTCTGCACAGTATGTTGAAATTGCTGCACTTTTGCAAGTCCTTTCAGAAATGAGAGAAGTAGGAGGTGTGGTCAATGTTGTCTCAGATTCAGATCAAGTATGTAAAGGAGCAGTTGTTTATTTGTCATGGTGGAATGTGATGAGCTTCAAAGGGACTGATGGCAGTGAAATAAGATATGTGGCTTTATGGAAAATGGTGGAAGAAGAATCACAGTTTTTCTCTAAGATCAATGTCAGAAAGGTACAGGCACATAAAAGGCTGACTACTGAACATTACTGGAACAATACTGTAGATAAAATAGCAAAGGAAGCTGCAGTTGATGCCCCTCAATGGCCATTGCTAACAAACAATTTTTCATTTCCAGTATCAGCTCTTACTCGGGCCCAGACAAAGGTAGTTCAAGAGAGAGTAAGTGAACTGGGTAGGATACAAGATCAGGATGAGGAGATAGGACCTTTGAAGAAAATGTGTGAGGCAGGGCCAGTAAACTTTGAGGGACAGAAACTTTATCTAAAAGATAGCCTGTTAGTCACTGAACAGAAGGGCTTACCAGTATGGGTCGCCCCAAAGGGAGTAAGGAAAGATATATTGACATGGATACATGGGTCTCCAGCAGGTGGCCACCCTAAACTGACCTTGGCGTTAGAAAGGTTAGAACAGGTGGCATGGTGGCCACAAAGCAAAGAGCAAATGCAAGACCACATTTTATCATGCTTAGAATGTGCTAGACATGACCCAGCAAACAGAAAAAGGAGAGGCGCTTTGATGAGGCAAGCTCCCATGGGACCATGGGAAAGAATACAAATTGATTACACAGGTGAATTACCTCATACTGCACACAAGAACAAATATTTATTGGTTGTTGTTGATTCTTTCAGTCATTGGGTGGAGGCTTTTCCTACCAAAAATTGCACTGCTACCACCACATCAAGAGTGCTAGTGAAGGAAATTTTTAGCAGATGGGGAATACCCAAGGTCGTGGACAGTGACAGTGGTCCAAGTTTTGTGGGTAGCGTCATGCAAGAGACCTGTAAGCTTCTAGGCATAAATCAAAAATTTCACATCTTTTACCACCCAGAATCATCAGGACAAGTCGAGAGAATGAACCGATCAATAAAAGAGGCACTCAAGAAAGTGGTAAATGAACAGGGCACAGATTGGGATGAGAAATTGCCTTTTGTTTTGGCCACTATTCGTTCACGGGTATGCAGATCTATTGGATTTGCACCATATGAAGCCCTCTTAGGAAGAACAATGAGGACATGGGAACATCTATTGAATCCTCTCCCACCAGTTTTAGATACTGTTGTCTTATCAGAGTCATGGGTAGAGACTCTAAAATGCCACATATTAACGGTCCACAAGGCCATATGTGTCAATGATGAATGTACACATAAAAGTACACAAAGATGGTTTGACGCAATGGGAGACAACAAAGAACATCAGATTGGTGACAGGGTCATGCTACAGGATTTTTCAGCGTTCCACCCATTCCCTAAAGCAAAGTGGAAAGGTCCATATGTTATCATAGACAAAATTGGACCTTCCGTGTATCTGTTAGATTTGGGAAACAATGTCTCAAGGTGGAGTCATGCATGTCAGATAAAGGCATTCAAAGGGAAAACTGAATTGATGAATGAAAACAATGTCTAATATGATTTTTTTGAGTTTGTCTTTCAGATCCCACAGGAAAAGGAAAAAAACCTGAGCGGCAAAAATGACTTACCTACCACATGGAGTTCTGCGTTTCTCTAGATTGGCATTGATATTCCTGATTTATATCACTATAGTGATTAGTTTAGGAGGTGTAGTAATGGGGGAGTATAGTAAAAACAAGCGGAATACAGATAATAAGGATACTTTTACTGTTGATTTGAAATTAATAGGGAAATCAGATGGGGTTAACATAGTAAATAATACAGTAAAGAGCATAGTGGGGGGTTGGATAGTGGTTCAATGCAACATTACTATGGAACAACAGGATCTCGACTTTGAATATGCTGTTTGGACATTCCCTGGAGGAAGTGATTTACATAAAAGCACCAACATCCTATCAGTTAACTCGGTTGTGATAATGGTGCTGGAAAGGAACTTTACCCTATTGAGAAGTGGGATTGTGTCCTGCAATCCTCATAATATCATACAGGATGAACATAAAAGCATAATCGACATAACTGTTGTAAATTCTGAGGACTGCCCTACTATTCTTCCATGGCCAGAACATGGGATATTCATTGAACGGACTCAATCTATTGTATATAATGATGTTTCTTTTGTATCTTTGCCATTATTGTTGAACTTTTCATTGTTTAATATTCCAGAGAGTTGCCCAGAGACAATGACGATGTGGTTCAAATCTGTCTTTCAAACACATTTAGATTTGTTTTGGGATGCTACACAAGGGCTAAAATTCAGGAAAGTATCAAAAAGGGATCTGGGAACTGATATAATATCAGGACTCAGTTTGGGTACTTCAATTTGGAATAGGGCTGATTTAGAAGGCTTAAATTTTAGAGATCAAAAATTTGTAAGTGGGTTGGAGCAAATATTGCTTAAAGAGGGAAGAGTGGATTTTAACACTCTAGCCGAAGTGAAAATCGATATTCAGGACATTCACACAATTGCTGCCAATTTGCAGAACATCCAAAAGTCTGTGAATGCACTGAATGATTCACTTAATTATAATAATGTGTCCAAAACGATGGTTTGCGGTATGATAGGGAATCTACTGAGTGAACACCTAAGTCTTGGTCTACAAGAAATAAAAAGAGGAGAATGGTCGAGAATAATGGACTCTAAGTTAGTACTTAATTTGGTTGGGAAATTTGGACTGAACTGTAAGAATTTGGCTCTTTCAAGGATATCAGGTCTTCAATCCATTTGTGATAAAGAACAGTTAGGGAAGAACCTTATACCCCTGACTCTGGACATTCCTGTATGGACTGTAACACCCACCCCTGTCTACAAAATGATGGTACTTGGAGAACTCGAGGTAAGAAATGGAACTTCAGTTCTGAAACAACATCTTCTTCAAAACAAGTTGCTCATAAAGGAGGATCAAGCATGGAAATCGATTGACCCCAATTGCTGTGACAAACGTGGTCGAGTATGGTTGTGTTCCTGTACCCCAGAGCGGCTGGAGGATGTGGATGGCTGTGCTACTAAACATACTAGGAGCTGTCTGATTCAACTGCAGAAGCCTAACCCTGGGTGGAGGAGAATTATCCATGATGAAGGATCAAAGGTCTGTGCTTTAGGGGTTCCTGTATTCGCTTGGCAAAACCAGGTGCAATGCCAGGCACCTATGACAGGGTGGTGTGTGAACCTTACACATGGACTTTTAACAATTGGAGGAAAGCCTATAAGAGCCAATGTCAACCTGGACAACTTAACGATGGACATTGTACAGAACGACTTAGGGAACTGGGAATCCATGATTTCTCCGTTATTTAAGAAAATTCCACCACTTACAGTTGAGTTGGACACATTATTTAAGAGGGATGATAGGAAAATTATAGAGTTAGAAACATTGGTTAAAGAAAACATTGCCAGTTCCAAAAAGATAGTGAAGGAATTTCAAGAGCCTTGGTGGAGCATCCCATATAATACCTACACTCACCCCTTATTGAGAACTATGTCCATGATGTTTCTCTGTCTTCAATTTGTATTAATTTGTGTTTTGTTTATATTATATTGCTGCTGGAGGAAACAAATCAAGAGACTGCAAGATATACAGAAATCTGTAGAGTTAGCAGCAATTATAAATCATAAATTGTAAATGTGTTGTCTTGTGAATCGATTCTTGTCAGAACCGATTCAAGTGGCGGAGTGTAGGAAAATATCTATATATGTTTAATATAAATTTATACATGACCTCACATTGACCAGATGTAAAGGACATTTAAATTGTGTTTCACAGGACGACACGACAGGATGGAACAGGCAGCTACATAAACTCATTCAGTATTCCATGTAAATTAAAGAACTGCTTGTAGGACAGCTGCAGGACAATAAGATTGAATGCAGGAATCTAGATTGGGTTTAGGGTATCTGTTATGCAAAACGCCAGGCTCCTGAAATGGCCCAAGAATCACCCTAGACTTGCCCTGATAAACAATTGCTAGGTTTACCTTAAACAGGATTTATGGTTTTGCACCTTGTTGCTAAACAAGATAAACATCGTGCCTGATGTTATCAATTCCCTGTCAATACTTCAAAAAGAGCAGCGTCTGCACAGCTGTTACAGTTAGACAATAGATCATGAATTAACCAATCACAATTCCTGGGAACCTGATAATTTTGCTTGTCCACCAATAAGATGTCCTTTACATTTTGGTAAATGGAAAAACATGGTATAAGAATAGGGAGCAGATCTGCTATAGCTATGAATGAGTGGAGGTAACATCTATTGGGTAATGCATGTACACTCATTCATATCTACACCAGAGATACACCATTACTCTGGGTAACTGAGCTATTATCCATTGCGGTTTCTGGGCCTACATCTGAAAAATAAAGCTTCATCTCTGGAGAACTGGGATTGCTGTGAAATTATTTACCTGGCGGTGGTAAATATAAAATCATACAACAATTTTTGAATTTTTCAAATTTAAATTTCTTTGCTTTTAAGAAAGACTGCTCAAAAATACCTAATTATTAATATTTACATAGGTCGATTTGGCGTCATTGTTCAATCCTGCCTTTTTTCTTTTTGAAGAAAATTTCCAAATCCTATTTTTTAGTTCTGAAGTTGCTTCGAGAGGCCATCCCCCTCATATTCAAAATGGCATTTAGGAAGTTTGTTAACTCTTGAATTAAAGATGACCTGTCATCACAAAATGCAGGGTAATCTGCAGGCAGCATGTTATAGACCAGGAGGAGCCGAGCAGATTGATAAATGATTTACTATGAAAATTAATAAAATATTTGGCTGCATTATATGTATTAACAAGTTGTGGATTTTGGATGTAATTAAAGGGGTTCTCCGGGAATTGAAAAGAAAATGAAAATACTTAAATATTACTTTATTATAAATATATTCCCAAATACCTTTCATTAGTTATAACGGCTCATTTTGTCTGGGGAGCAATCATCAGGGGAAACAAAATGGCCGCTGTCCCATCAGTTCACACAAAACCTGTCCTGATCACACATGAAGACAAGTTACTTTACAACACTGAGGTAAAGAGCTGCCTCCTCCTCCTTCTTTTCTACTTGTCAGGGATTATGATCCTGAATACACGTGAAAAGATCTTCAGCTGAGTCTCTGGAGAATTTAGTTTATGAAGAGACATGAAGTCCAGACAAGACAGACTGTGGTAATGTGTTGCTGTGGTAATGGAGACTGCATGCTCATTAGCCACACCTCACCCTCCTCTTATGTCTCCTCACCTTCTCCATTCCTACAGAGATTCAGCAGAAAATCTTATCAGCAGTATTCAGGATCATAATCCCTGACAAGCAGAGCAGAGAGGAGGATGAGGCAGATCTTTACCTCAGTGTTGTGAAGTAACTTGTCCTCCTGTGTGATTAGGACAGGTTTTGTGTGTACTAATAGGATGGCAGACTTTTTATTTCTCCTAATGATTGCTCCCTAGACTAAACTAGTCAATATAAGTAATGAAAGGTATTTGTGAATATATTTATAATAAAGTAATATTTAAGTATTTTCATTTTTTTAATCCCTGGAGAACCCCTTTAACGTGCTCCAAAATTTTACACTTACGAGATGAGCTACCAATATACAATGCCCATTGAATTAAAATTGAGAAGTGTTAATGGGAACTGTCATGTTGTGCTCAGAAAATGTCTGCTAACCAAGACATAATGACGTTTTATTTAGATTTGTACCAAATTTAAATAAACCACTATGTATGAGTCAAGACTTAGGCTACTTTCACACTAGTATTTTTGCTGGATCCGGTAGGGCTCAGCAAAAACACTACTGTTACTGATAATATAACCGTCTGCATCCGTTATGAATGGATCCGCTTGTATTATCTTTAACATAGCCCAGACGGATCCGTCATGAACTCCATTGAAAGTCAATGAGGGACATTTTCTATTTTTTCAGATTGTGTCAGAGAAAACTGATCCGTCCCCATTGACTTGCATTGTGGGTCATGACGGATCCGTCTTGCTCCGCATCCCTTGACTAAAAGAAAACCTCAGCATGCTGCAGTTTTCTCTCCGGTATGAGAACGGAATACATTCTGGTGCACTCCGTTCTGTTCAGTTATGTTTTATCCCCATTGACAATGAATGGGGACAAAACGGAAGCGTTTTTTTCTCAATACCGGAAAATAGAAAAACTAGTGTGAAAGTAGCCTTAGTCTGTCTACAAGGAACAGAAGAAAAATATGAGGGAGAGGGACAGTGCATTTCCCAATGGCCTAGAGGCTCTTGGTACTATTCTACACCCTTTTTGAAGAACCTGGGACAAAATACTGTCCTCGTGTAACATGGGTAAATACTTTAATATTGCATTCTTAATTTGGGAAAATAGTTTGCTATATGTTAATACTAGTGTAGGTAAAATAGTGCTTAATTCCTTTTTATTTCGATTTATTCTACACTTCTGTTTTTATTTTTTGTATTAGCTTGATGTTTTGGGCTATCTCCTGGGTCTCTAACAGTCCCTTGTGGGTTCTCATCGACATCCAGTCCTCTCTTGACCTATTTTATGCTATGATCCGCTCTCTGAAGCATCCAATATGAATACCTCCTTCGGTGCAACCGCACCGTTATTGCTTTGCATTCCCTATGAAATGATTCTTCACAACTGCAATTTCTGCATTCTCTAATCATTTTCCCTACCAGAATGCCCTTAATGGTATGTCGGGGATGATGGCTGCTGACACACAGAATAGTATTTCCTGCTGTACCTTTGCAGTACGTTTCAGTATACATGGGGTTATCAGGTAACCCTGTTAATTTCAAATTCAAAGATGGTACACGGGTCAGAAAAATATGTAAATCTAAGAATATATGGGTTATTATTAAGATAGGAGATGAATGCTGGTATGGCAGACACATCGCCCTCCCATATAATGAGAAGGTCATCAATGTATCTGCCATAACAGCTCACCATCTAAAAAAAAAAGGAGTTTTCACTAGAATACACATACTTTTCTTCCCAAAAAGACATGACTAAGTGTGCTAAAGAGAGTGAAAATTTAGCACTCGTAGAAACTCCGCTCCATTGCAGATAGAACTTGTTATTAAATGAAAAATAAATATACTGCAAAAGAAACACGGTTACATCCAGGATATATCAATCAATGAAGCAGCGTAGCTGCTATTGGTGGAGACGGCATTCCAATGCTGTGAGAGCAATATTGTGGGGAATTGATGTATAGAGAGAGAGACAACGTCACTAGTCAGCCATATATAATTATTTTCCATATTTTATTATCAGGGGCGGACTGAGAACTTAAAGTGGCCCTGGTAAAAAAAACAAAAAGTGTTGTAGGCGGGTCCAAATTGACTGAGGGCCATAGTGCAGAACAAAATACCTCCCAGCAGAACCAACTACCACAGTGCAGCACAAAATACTGCAGCTGGCACCACGGTATGGAAGTGTATCATCGTCCTTAGGACATCATTACAGTTGAATTCAGGAGGGCACCTGCGGCCTCTGGCCAGGTGCATGCCTGCCTGATGCTCCTATATTAATTAATGCTGAGAACATCAGATCTTTATGTACCTGAGTGGTAGCCCTCTTGGCATTGGCCTGCCGGGAAATTTCCCTGTAAAGTCTATGGCCAGTCCGCTCATGTTTGTTAAAAAAACATTGAAGGACATCTGTTGTATATCTTCTATATATCCTGGTGTTCTCTTAACTAATGGCTGTAGAAAGGAGTCTAACCACTCCCCTAATCTAATACGATATGATTGGCCTTAATGGAGGTGGGCTGACCTTTTTGTGCACTTTGGGGAGTGATAGGTGTGATGGGAGACTGTGTCATCAGAAAGTGACACTTTTTTAATGTTTAACATATAATAATAATTTTTGATGACGTTATTTTTAATTTTCCGTGTCCCTTTTTATATTTAAACCAAAACCAAAAATCCTGCAGTTTTCGCACTGGCCACTATGCCTGATAATTGGCGCCACCTCTTAGTTTGTACAGATCACTTTACAGCAGTTAACTAATTCTAACCCTGCCTGTAATGATATCACCTCTGTGTATAGATAAGACAGGATCCACTATTCACAATAGGTGATTGTGAAATAATTCCTTGTACAATGACCTTGCACAGAGCATGCCTAGAACACTCTCCCATAGAAGTCAATGAGGTCCCTCCTGATCATTGTGTCTATGGACCACGGGGCTGCCGTAAAGTAATGTTTTTAATGCTGCGTAAATGCTCAGTCAATAATGTTAACAAACTTGTCTTTTCAAGTTCGGCATCCAATGTTCGTATTATCTAAGAATTACGTTATGGATTCCGCTATCACAGATCATAACTTATGGTCTGTGGTAGCAGAATCCATAACAGAATTCTTAGGTAATCCGAACCTTGAACGCCGAACTTGAAAACACAAGTTCACTCATCCCTAGTCATCAATATCAGATCGGCGGGGATCCGACACCCACATATCAGTTGTATGAGGAGACAACGCACATGCCATCTCCCTTCGCTCTTCCTGACCACTGCTGTATGTCTACTTGACAGAAGCAGCGGACAGGAAGAGAGAAGAGAGATGACACGTGCGCCGTCTCCTCATACAGTTGATCTGTGGGAGTGCCAAGTGTCGAGATGAGCGAACTTGTGTTTTCAAGTTCGGTGTACAAGGTTCGGGTTCTCTAAGAATTCCATTATAGATTCCACTGCCACGGAACATATTTTATGGTCCGTGGTAGCGTAATCCATAACAGAATTCTTAGAGAACCCGAACCTTGTATGCTGGACTTGAAAAGACAAGATCATTAACACTAATGATGAGCTATCCTGAGGATAGGTCATCAATAGTAAAAGCCCGGAGGATCCCTTTAATTACAATATTGTCCAGTAGTTCAAGTTCCCTAATGGCAGCAATTATTTCTATCGGCTGCACGAGAACTATCATATATCTGGACTAGCTCCCTCTCCATGATTTCCTGAAACATATCCATACCTGAAGTTCTAGATTTAAAGGGAACCTGTCATCAACTTTATGCTGACCATACTGAGGGCAGCATAAAATAGTGACAGAAATGCTGATTTCAGCGGTGTGTCACTCATGAGCTAAAAGTAAGTGGTTGCTGAGAACCAGCATCATAATCATTGCAGCCCAGGCCGAGAAAAGAGTCAAATTTATCAGAGAAGAGTCATGGTTACTCCTAATCTCCTGCTCTCCTCGCCCATCTGATTATTGGCAGTTCTATCCTAGAGAGAAAGGGAGAAAACTGGGTAGAAGACTGTCAATCATCAACAGGTGGCCAGGGAGAGCAGGAATTCATGAATAACCATGACTCTTCTCATGAAGATTTGACTCTTTTCCAGGCCCAGTCTGCAATGATTGTGATGCTGGTTCTCGGCAACCACTTACTTTTAACTTAGAAATGACAGACCTCTGAAATCAACTCGCCTGTCTCTACTGTATTCTGCCATTAGTATGGGTAGCATAAAGGTGATGATAGGTTCCCTTTAAGGGGATAAAAGCGCGGATTATTTATTTTAAACTCCCCACTTTGATCCACTAGGTTATGTACAGAGTTCTCGTGCTGGAGGTCCGAGGCACACAATAATGAGAACTGTTCTCTGATATGCATTATTAGTCTCACTGTCTCGAGGAGGAGAATCACTGATATTAAAAAAGTCATTTAACTGTCAGTTGTCTGATAAACTTGTAGATATCTAAAATGGTGGAAAAAAAATCAAAATCACATGCAAATTTTAAACCGAAAGAGATCTCTAATTTGTTCAGCAGTTAATGAAATGGAGGAGAGGTTAAGCACATCCCGCAGATCACATCCTTTCATTGGTACCACTTTGGGGTACAGATAACCTTTTTATCGCTTTTTTTTTTTTGCGAGGTGTTAAGCAAAAATTTAAATTGTCAGTGTTTTTAATTTTTTAAGGAATTCACCAATATTCTGTAGGCTGATACAAATATGGCAATACCAAATTTATAATGTTTTTTTGCATGTTTTTCCACTTTCAAAATCACTATTTTTATAACAATCATGTTTTTTGTTTTGCACTGCCACATTTAAGACCCATAACTTTTTTGTATTTTTCCATCAATGTAGCTTTGTAAGGGTTTTTGTTTTTTGCAGGACGGGCTGCATTTTTAGCGGTATCTTTTTGGAGTACGTATGACATTTTGATGACTTTTTATACCATTTTTTGAGGTGAGGTGACAAAAACAACAGTTCCATCATTGTTTTTTTTTTTTTTTTTACACCATTCACCACATGGGATAACTAACTTGATCCTTTTATAGAACAGGTGGTTATGGAGGCGGTAATACCTCTTATAAATTAGTAGATATGAGAAAAGGCATTTTTTACTTGTAATTTTTATTTTACTTTTTTTCAAGTTCACTGGGGGCCTTGAAGATACAGAGTTCCGATCGCTGGTGCTTATCTATTCCAGTTTTACACTGCACTGCGACCACAGGATATCGCTATTACACTCAGGTTTATCTTTGAAGCCTAGTGCAAGCTTTCACAGAATCTTTTCCAATTGCTCTAGGTTGAGAACACAGTACACCGCCACGTAACGCTAACCATTCCTACACACTGCCAGCATTTCTAGTAACTAGTGAAAACTTTCGGTCCTTTGAAACGCTTCACGCACCGTACGTAAGATGCGTCTATAATGCGTTCCAAGCCTCGTTTATGGACGTTCGTCGCTGTACGGTCGCATGTGATGTACGCACACAAGTCCCGCCCCTTCTGACCAGCAACGGGTGTTTATGGAGGTTTCTTACGGGTAGTAGGTGAGTATTGCTCGGTGAGGGTGAAACGTTTGGCCCCTAATGTCTGAAGCGTGTAGCCTGCGGTGCTCGGTGGTGATGAGCCTGCTGCCGGTATTCTCACTGTAGTTGAGTCAGATATGAAAGGTTAGAACAATACGGAAGCCCTGAGCGGTGTTCAGCAGCCATTCTCGGTACAGGGCGACGAGACAATCCCCAAACCTGTCATGGAGAAAGCACTTGTAGCATTACAGGAGAAGAAGCTGGAGATTGTGGCAGCCTGTACTCTGTAGGTTGTAGTGGTTAGCTGACAGCCTGCCCTGCTCTCGTTGGAAAGGGAGCAGCAGCTTCAGGACACTTGTGTGGGAAAATACAAGTTTCCTAATTGAGATTGCCATTTTTCGTTCCATATGCTTGGCTGAGATGACTTTTCCATCCATTTTCAGGGTTTGTTATTCGCTCATGTGAATTATGCAGCTATGGAGCAATAATTTTTAAAGGGGTTGTCTGAGATTTTGATATTGATGGGCTGTCCTCAGGTTAGGTCTTCAGTATCAAATAGTGGTGGTGCGGTTTCCATCTCCAGGCACCCACACTGATCAGGCCAGTGATGTCAGGTTCATCTGTTGCATGGCCTAGGTCTCTGATGGCTAACCTCCAGCTGTGGTAAAACTACAACTCCCAAGATGTACACTTGCTTGGCTATTCTCAGGACTACATAGAAATGAATGGAGCATGCTGGGAGTCGTAGTTTCACCACAGCTGGAGTGCTAGAGGTTAGCCATCACTGGCCTAGGTTCAGCGCAGTCCCATTCAAGTGAATGAGGCTGAGCTGTGGAAGCAAGCACAACCGCTATCCAGTTGATGGCGGTGTGCTGCAAGGAGGTCGCAAAGCTATGCTGAGAGTCAGACCCCCACCGTTCAGATACTAATGGCCTATCCTGAGGATATAACTCATTGAAAAGCCCTTTTACGCTAGTGTAAACTATTGGTAAAATTATGTTTTCTCTAAAACCCTGCACCACATTATTGCAGCAATATCTAGTATGCCTATTGTTCTTGAAAGCAGAGCTGCCTACACTTTTCAGTACTGACCTAACCAGATGTATGTATGTGTGTGTGTGTGTGTGTGTGTGTGTGTATATATATATATATATATATACACACAGTACAGACCAAAAGTTTGGACACACCTTCTCATTCAAAGAGTTTTCTGTATTTTCATGACTATGAACATTGTACATTCACACTGAAGGCATCAAAACTATGAATTAACACCTGTGGAATTATATACTTAACAAAAAAGTGTGAAACAACTGAAAATATGTCTTATATTCTAGGTTCTTCAAAGTAGCCACCTTTTGATTTGATTACTGCTTTGTACACTCTTGGCATTCTCTTGATGAGCTTCAAGAGGTAGTCACCTGAAATGGTTTTCACTTTATAGGTGTGCCCTGTCAGGTTTAATAAGTGGGATTTCTTGCCTTATAAATGGGGTTGGGACCATGAGTTGTGTTGGGCAGAAGTCAGGTGGATACACAGCTGATAGTCCTACTGAATAGACTGTTAGAATTTGTATTATGGCAAGAAAAAAAGCAGCTAAGTAAAGAAAAACGAGTGGCCATCATTACTTTAAGAAATGAAGGTCAGTCAGTGCGAAAAATTGGGAAAACTTTGAAAGTGTCCCCAAGTGCAGTTGCAAAAACCATCAAGCGCTACAAAGAAACTGGCTCACATGAGGACCGCCCCAGGAAAGGAAGACCAAGAGTCACCTCTGCTGCGGAGGATAAGTTCATCCGAGTCACCAGCCTCAGAAATCGCAGGTTAACAGCAGCTCAGATTAGAGACCAGGTCAATGCCACACAGAGTTCTAGCAGCAGACACATCTCTACAACAACTGTTAAGAGGAGACTGTGGAGACTGTGTGCAGCAGGCCTTCATGGTAAAATAGCTGCTAGGAAACCACTGCTAAGGACAGGCAACAAGCAGAAGAGACTTGTTTGGGCTAAAGAACACAAGGAATGGACATTAGACCAGTGGAAATCTGTGCTTTGGTCTGATGAGTCCAAATTTGAGATCTTTGGTTCCAACCACTGTCTTTGTGCGACGCAGAAAAGGTGAATGGATGGACTCTACATACCTGGTTCCCACCATGAAGCATGGAGGAGAAGGTGTGATGGTGTGGGGGTGCTTTGCTGGTGACACTGTTGGGGATTTATTCAAAATTGAAGGCATACTGAACCAGCATGGCTACCACAGCATCTTGCAGCGGCATGCTATTCCATCCGGTTTGTGTTTAGTTGGATCATCATTTATTTATCAACAGGACAATGACCCCAAACACACCTCCAGGCTGTGTAAGGGCTATTTGGCCAAGAAGGAGAGTGATGGGGTGCTACGCCAGATGACCTGGCCTCCACAGTCACCAGACCTGAACCCAATCGAGATGGTTTGGGGTGAGCTGGACCGCAGAGTGAAGGCAAAAGGGCCAACAAGTGCTAAGCATCTCTGGGAACTCCTTCAAGACTGTTGGAATACCATTTCAGGTGACTACCTCTTGAAGCTCATCAAGAGAATGCCAAGAGTGTGCAAAGCAGTAATCAAAGCAAAAGGTGGCTACTTTGAAGAACCTAGAATATAAGACATATTTTCAGTTGTTTCACACTTTTTTGTTAAGTATATAATTCCACATTTGTTAATTCATAATTTTGATGCCTTCAGTGTGAATCTACAATGTTCATAGTCATGAAAATACAGAAAACTCTTTGAAAGAGAAGGTGTGTCCAAACTTTTGGTCTGTACTGTGTGTGTATATGTGTGTGTGTGTGTGTATATATATATATATACACACACACACACACATACATACAGCTAGGTGTATAGGCTGATAGATGGGTAAGGGCTGGACAGCTGGAGTTTGTACCATATTGATCAAAAGGCCTGTGGAAATGGCAGGTTCCAGCACATTGAAGGACCTGACGTGGGAAATATCTGTCACAGACTACAAAACACTTGTATGTTATATTAGGCCATGTTGTCATTTATGAGCAGAGGTTGGGGAAATGTAGAGTTATTTTGTGCCCATTCAGATGTAATACATGGTCACACTAAAGGACCTACTGGACTGCACGATAATCGGGACTATTATTGGGGACAAGCGATTTAGCAGTAAATCAGCCCATGAACGAGCAAAGGCTTATTCCTCAGCACAATCTGTGAATAGAACAGAATGAGGGAGGAGCGTATTGTGCCTCCTGCATTTATTTAGTATCTCCTGTGTGATCAGGCTGGTGCAAATGAGCAGCGATGTATATGTTCTCATATATGAGATACTTATGAGACTTGGTTCACATGTAGATTAGTGTGCTTCATGGCTAAAACACACACTTTACTGTAAAGTAATGTAACCTTTCACTGCATCTGAAAACCGTGGAATAACGCATGGTTGTGCAGTATTATAACTGGCTTTGTGGCACTGCTGCCTCGTGTGAACCCAGCCTTATGTCAGATGGAAACGGGTACTCCTGATAAAGAACCGAAGAATTAACATAGGTGGATTGAAGTACCAAAAAAGGTGGACAAACTTGGGGTGAACTAATTACATTAATGCAGAGAAAAAGCTTCTCTATCAGCAAAGCTATGGAGCTCCTTCCAGAAGATGTTGCGATGTCTACATACCATCCTTATAAGACATAGTACATATATGTAAGTAATTAGTATACTGCTGGAGATGAGTCAAATATAGAGATTTATTCTGAGGGATCTCCATATTAGGGTTGGGAAGCATTCCCCCTTATGTGCAGCTATATGACTGTTTTGCCAGGTTGAGGACTGTATGTATTTTGTGATCCGCAAAAAATACCGATAACATCCGTGTGCATTCTGTATCTTGCGGAACGGAACAGCTGGCCCCTAATAGAACAGTCCTATCCTTGTCCGTAATGTGGGCAATAATAGGACATGTTCTGTTTTTTGCAGAACTGAAAGACGGAAACGTAATGCACACCGAGTAACTTCAGTTTTTTTGTAGACCCATTGCAATGAATGGTTCCGCATATGGTCCGTAAAAAAAACCAAAACAGACACAGAAAGAAAAAACATTTGTGTGCGTAAGGCCTAATCCTGATGGACTTGCCATTTTATCAGTCTTAGGCCTCTTTCGCACTTTTGTCTCTGTGACAAGAACAAGATGGTTAGTGATTTATTCATGAAGGATCAGGGTTCGGTCTCTGTGTCTGTTTATTGCCCTTACCGCATCATTCGTCTTCCATGGACTCTGCTAGGCTGAAAGTTAGTTTCCAGAGCATCTCTACCAGTGGTCCCTGAAAGAACTGACTGAACACAGATGCAATCCATGTTGTCAATGGTTTTCGCAGACCCATAGACTTCAATGGCCATGCTTGGTGGGGATCACAAACCAAAGTAGTGCATGTCACCCCAGTTGAAAATCACTGATGTATGAATAAACACGAGTCAATGGGTACATGTGTTATCTGTGGAGAACACAAACGGAACACATCCATGATTCACTGACTGTTATAATAATCCCTTTTCATAAACGTGCCTATGAATTGAAAAATACTTTACATTTTTCTCACATTTATTCATTTTTTTTCTTTTGAAAGGTTGCAGGTGAGGAAAATGTCTTTATACGACGATTTAGGAGTGGAGACGAGTGACTCAAAAACAGAAGGATGGTCGAAAAACTTCAAGCTTTTGCAGTCCCAGCTGCAGGTTAAAAAGGCGGCTCTGACACAAGCAAAGGTAAATGTAGAGTTCATTGGCTTTCTTTAGACTCGTGTGTGTAAGCGGAGGTTGCACTACGTTGTTTTTTTTCATCAGAGTAATATTAGTCCACTTAGTATTTTTGTGGAGTATTTTTTGCCATGGTGGAGTAAAAAATATTGTACTGGGTGACTTTATCTGGCCGTAACTTTTTTATTTTTCTGTAGCGGTATGATGGGTTGTTTTCAGTGAGATGAATTGTATCTTTTAATGACACTATTTTGGGTTATATAACTTAGGACTCGTTCACATCACCGTTAGGGATTCCATTCAGGCTTTCTGTTATAACGGAATCCCTAGGACGGACATCAAAACGGACACCTTTAAGAGGCATTCCGTTTTGATCCGTCATAATAGAAGCCTATGGCCCTGCATAACAGATCTGTCTGGTGCCGTTATGCTGGACGGAAACCAAAGTCCTGTCGACAGAACTTTGTTTTCCGTCCAGCATAACGGAAACCAGACGGATCCGTTATGCAGGGCCATAGGCTTCTATTATGACTGATCAAAACAGAATGCCTCTTAAAGGTGTCCATTTTGATTTCCGTCCTATGGATTCCGTTTCTTTCCGTTATAACGATGCTATAACAGAAAGCCTGAACGGAATCCCTAACGGTGATGTGAACGAGCCCTAATCGATTAACTTAACTTTTTTTAAGGGGTAGTAATGGGAAAAAAGCAGTTCTGCCATTGTTTTTTTGCACTTTATATTTCTGATGTTCGGCATGTCTACAATGTTACTTTTATTCTGGGAGTCCAAACGAATACCACAGTACCAAATATTTATAGTCTTAAGATTCGTTTAATTTGTTTTGCACAATTATAGCCAATTACATGCAGAAATAGTGTTTTTATATTGCCACCTTCAAGGAGCCAGAACATTTGGCCATCGATGTAGCCGTATGTGACTTGCGTTTTTTGCAGGACAACATGTAGTTTTTCATTGGTACCATTTTAAGGTATATGGGACTTAAAGAAGAACTCCCGACAAAAATTTTATTCCATGTCCTGCTAGAAATGTACATGATATAATCTGTAGTGAATGTCATTTTTCCCTCCGCCTCCACAACGGCATGACTAGGAGGTTTACCCCGCCCTCAGGAACAGGAAACAACTGAGAGAAATGCGATAATTAGCCTCCTCCAGCACCTAACCTCAGTTGTTTCCTGTTCCTGCAGGACAGAAGAGAGAAAATGCTGCGCCCAGCCTGTGGGTTTGTATATCCCAGCACGGTGCTGGAGGGCTGGTGCAGGGAGCGGGAGTTAGGAGCTTACCTGGTGTTCCTCCCGCTCCTCGGCGTAAGTCCGGCGTGTGCTGGCGGCCCCGGGCTACTCCCCGGCAGTGGGGAGTGATGGTGGAGGATCGCGGCCTGTTGCGTTCCACCGTTGGAACGCAAGTGAGACGCCGGCCGCGCCGGATATGACGTCGCGCCGGAAGTGGCGTAGCGCGGCGGCGTCCACGTGACCGGCACCCGGCAGCTTCAAAAAGCCGGAAGTAGCCCTCGTTGTTGCTCCAGTGCCTCTCAGCTAGCGTTGATTTGGCTGTGAGTGGCGCAGGCTGGAGCTAGTGTAGTGGTCCAACGGATACCTACCAGGCTACTGCAGGATACCCCTGAGGGAATTCCAGAGGGCGTGATGTCGGTTTCAGAAGAGAGTGGCCGAAAAATTGATCCTCCCCGGACCTCTAGCCCGGTAAGCCTCCTCCTGGGAGCCATATATTTCTTTTTTTTTTCCTTTTTTCTTCTGCACTTGGTGTGCTTTCTGGTGAAGGACCCTCTGCTTTTATACACCTTCTGTATAAGACGCTAAGGATCTTCCTTGCTTTATTTTAGGGCAAGGAAACTCCTAAGATCGGTGGGCAACCTTCTCAGAAGAAGAAATGTCCTGTGTGCAAAAAGTCTATGCCAGTAGGATTAAAAAAATGGCTTTGTTCAAGTTGCACGAATAAAGTGATGTCAGAAGAATCCCCTTCTCTAATCGAAAGCATGCGGGCTATGATTAAGGAAGAAGTGGGGGCGGTTGTGGACGCTAAGATTGCTGCTGCTCTGCCTGGTCCTTCTTTGCCAAAGCCTACAACCCAGGCAATTACCATGTCGGACTCAGATTCAGATGAGGGGGAAGCTTCCTCGGATTCAGAGTCTTCAGACAATGGCGGGTCGGCTGGTCGACCGTTATGCTCTATAGAGGACACTGAATCTCTACTAAAAAATATTAGAGCAACAATGAAATTAGAGGACACTAAGGAACCTCTCTCGGTTCAAGATCAGTTATTCCTTGGACTGGGGGACAGAAAAAGAAGGGTCTTCCCGATTCATAATAATATAAAGTGTATCATCTCTAATGAATGGAGGGACTTAGAAAAAAGACAGATTGTATCAAGAATGTTCAAGAAGAAATATCCTTTTGCAGAAGAGGAATCTGCTCTATGGGATAAAGCCCCGAAAGTTGACGCTCCCATAGCAAAAATTTCAAAAAAATCAGCCCTTCCATTTGAGGACATCGGTTTATTAAAAGACCCGATGGACAAAAAGTGCGAATCCTTCCTTAAGAAAGCTTGGGAATCGACTTCTGCCACTTTCAGGCCCAGCATAGCGGACACCTGCACGGCGAGAACTCTGAATTTGTGGCTAACTCAGCTTCAGGAGCATCTAGAATCGGGCACATCTAGGGAAGATATTCTTGCATCATTGCCGGTTCTAAAACAAGCTTGTGGTTTCCTAGCGGATGCCTCTGCAGACATAGTAAAGTTATCTGCGAGATCGGCTGCCCTGGTAAACGCCTCCCGAAGAACTGTATGGTTGAAAACCTGGTCGGGCGATACAGCGTCTAAAAATAGACTATGTTCGGTTCCCTGTGAGGGGGACAGAGTATTCGGGTCTGCACTCGACGACATTCTTGAAAAAGCGTCAGACAGAAAGCAGGGGTTCCCTGTTGAATCCAGATATTTTCATCAAAGGAAAAATTTTCGTGGCCAGGGACGTAGTAAGTTTGGCCAGAGGAAGAAAGAAGGCCCCAACTGGCAGTCGTCAAAGGGTAAAGGCAGAGGGTTCATCTTTAACCCAGATAAAAATCCAAGACAGACTAAATGACGCCAGAATTCCGGTAGGGGGGAGACTGAAAAATTTTGCTACTCACTGGGAAGATATCCAAGCATCCCCTTGGATCACGTCGGTCATCAAGGAAGGATATCTTCTAGAACTACTGAGTCCCCCCCCTCAGAGATTCTTGATCAACAAAAGACTACCAATGAAAGACCAAGAAGCTATGGAAACGCAAATCTCAATGCTTCTGGAAAAGGAGGCTATTATTCCGGTGCCCAAATCTCAAGAGCAACAGGGATTCTATTCACCAATATTTCTGGTCAGAAAGCCCAGCGGATCTTTCAGGGCAATAATAAACCTGAAGGACCTCAACAGATATGTCGAGTACAAAAAGTTCAAAATGGAGACAATAAAGTCAACAACAAGTCTCCTGCAGAAGGACTGTTACATGATCACTCTAGACCTCATGGATGCTTATTACCATGTCCCAATTCATCCACAACATCAGAGATTCCTCAGACTGGCGGTCTGGATGGGGGAAGACTTAAGGCATTACCAATTCCAGGTCCTTCCGTTCGGCCTCAGCTCGGCGCCCAGATTGTTTACAAAGATCATGGCGGAAGTCTCCAGTTACCTTCACCGAGCCAAGATACAAATTATCCCCTACTTGGACGATTTGCTGATAATGGCTCCGTCAAAAGAAAGATTAGTGTCAGATCTGCAGAAGTCTGTCAGAGTGTTATCGGACCTAGGTTGGATCATAAACTACCAAAAGTCCAGCCTATTACCATCCCAGGAAAGGATTTTCCTGGGAATTTTATTGAACTCAAGATTAATGACGTCTTTTCTTCCCCTCCAGAAACAACAGGACTTAAGATTAAAAGTTCGCCACTTTTATCAGCAAAAGAAAGTGTCAGTCAGAGAGGTAATGACCATCCTGGGCCTCCTGACCTCCACCATTCCAGCCGTGAAATGGGCCCAAGCTCACTCAAGGCCTCTGCAAGCATTTCTACTAGACAAATGGGACAAGACTCAGTCCTCCCTGGGCTTTCTACTAACAATTCCAAATTCAGTGAAAGTCCCTAATCTGGTGGACATCTCCGGGAAATCTGAACAAAGGGGTAGAGTGGAGACAGAACGAGCAAATAATTATAACCATGGACGCAAGCAGTCTGGGCTGGGGTGCTCACCTGGATCAACAGTCGATTCAGGGTTTATGGGAAGGTCAGATGTCCCGAGCATCTTCAAACAAAAGAGAGCTAGCGGCTATTTGGGAAGCCCTAAAAGCCTTTTCTCACCTGTTAAAAAACAAGCATGTAAAAATTATGTCCGACAACACAACGTCGGTAGCATATTTGAACAAACAGGGGGGCACAAGAAGCCGAGCCTTGTCTCTAATCTCATCTTGGATCTTCAGGTGGGCAGAGGCCAATGTGAAGTCGCTAGTGGCAGTTCATATAAAAGGAGTTCAGAATACGGTGGCGGATTTCCTGAGCAGAAATACGCTAAAAGAGGGCGAGTGGAGCCTGAATCAGACAGTTTTCAGCACTATCTGTCGGAAATGGGGGCATCCGGAAATAGACTTGTTTGCCTCAAGACAAAACAGAAAGACGAAGTTTTTTTCCCTATCTCGCAGGGATCATCCAACCCAATTGGATGCTCTGTCAGTAAAATGGCCTCAAACACTCTTGTACGCCTTCCCTCCGGTTGCACTGATCCCAAAAGTTCTTTCAAAGGCTCGGGAAGAAAGAGCGGAGCTGATATTGATCGCTCCGTTCTGGCCCAGAAGAACGTGGTTTCCGGCTCTGATGATCCTTTCTCAGGGGAATTACTGGTATCTCCCCAAGATACAGGCTCTTCTGGCGCAGGGGCCAGTCATTCACCCAGCCGCCCCACAGTTGAATTTGACGGCTTGGAGACTGAACGGAAAATCTTAAGAAACAAAGGCCTATCGGACGCTGTGATAGAGACATTGATGCACAGTCGTAAGCAGGTAACTTCAAAGATTTATCTGCGTACATGGAAATCTTTTTTGTCTGCGGTGTCCCATGTCTGGGATTCATCCATGCCTCCGGATGTGCCAGTCATCTTAGAGTTTCTTCAGTCAGGTCTAAACAAAGGGCTCAGAGTGAGTACGCTCAAAGTACAGATAGCAGCCCTAAGCGCCTTTATGGGGGTCAAGCTGGCAGATATAGACCTGATCAAACGATTCTTCAAAGGGGCTTCTAGACTTTATCCTACTATAAGGTCTAGAGTACCCCCCTGGGACCTGAACCTGGTTCTTAATGGTTTGACTACAACTCCCTTTGAACCCCTAGAGTCCATCCCCTTAAAATATCTGTCTTTAAAAACAGTCTTTCTAGTGGCGATTACTACTGCAAAAAGGGTGGGGGAGATTCAGGCCTTCTCCAGTGTTCATCCATACCTTATAGTTCTCGATGACAGAATTATTTTGAGGCATTCTCCTAAATTCCTTCCTAAAGTTGTGTCGAAATTCCATATTCAAAAGGAAGTGTCCATTCCATCTTTCTGTTCCCAGGCTTCCACGGAAAGAGAGAAGGTGTTTGCTAATCTGGACGTGAGAAGATGCCTTCTTCAATATCTACAGGCAACTAAGGACATCAGAAGCACCGATCAGCTTTTTGTCCAACACCAGGGGCAGAATAAGGGCAAAGCTGCTAGCAAAGCTACGATTGCCCGCTGGATCACCCAGTGTATCACCTATTGTTGTGGAGAACAAGGACTTTCACCCACTCGCAAAATCAAGGCTCACTCGACCAGAGCGATGTCCACTTCCTGGGCTGAGTTCGCCCAGGCTTCCCTGGAGGATATTTGCCAGGCTGCCACCTGGTCGAGCCCCTCTACATTCTATAAACATTACAGATTGGACTTAGGGGCCAATAGGGACTTGTCCTTTGGCAGAAAAGTTCTGTCGGCCGTGGTCCCCCCCCTGAAATGAGTTTTCTCTGTCATTCCTCCTAGTCATGCCGTTGTGGAGGCGGAGGGAAAAAATACAAATTACTCTTACCGGTAATTCTCTTTTCCCGCTAGCCTCCACAACGGCATGACTAGGAGGTTTACCCCGCCCTCAGGAACAGGAAACAACTGAGAGAAATGCGATAATTAGCCTCCTCCAGCACCTAACCTCAGTTAATATCCTAGGACTCAAAGGTAGATGCAACACATTTATTAGTAAACAAATCAAATATACAAAATAAAATAATACGTATACCAACTGTATATAATATACGCACATGGGAGGGAAAAAACCCATGCCGTTGTGGAGGCTAGCGGGAAAAGAGAATTACCGGTAAGAGTAATTTGTATTTTTCTTACCAGTGTCTGAATTTTTGACTTATATCATCCTGGAGTTTCTTATCTGTGTCATGTGACCAGCAATTAGACCCACCAAGTCACACAGAGACTTATGTGTGGACAGGAAGTCTAATTCTCTATGTATTCCTATGAGACTGAAAGTGAGGCTCCCATAGGAATGAATAGAGCAGTGACTGGCTTCCTGTCCTGGGTCAGTTGGAGGTCAGGGAGTTGGTCACATGACCCAGCTACAATAAGAAGAGAGGTTTTTACTCACAGAAACAGTCACTGATAAGAAAATGACATTCACTACAGATTATATCATGCACCTTTCTAACAGGTCAGAGAATAAAAAATTTTGCGGGAGTTCTTCTTTAATGAATAACATTTATTACAGGAATAGGGGAAAAAAACTGTTCTGTTTTTTTTTTTTTTTTTGTTTCTTTGCATTCACAGGGCAGTTTAAATAACATGTTATCTTTATCATACTGGTTGTAGCAAACACTGTTATGCCATATATGTGTCCGTTTGTTTTCTTTTTACCACTTTTACAAAATGAAACCACTTTTCATGGAAAAATAGTTTTATTTATTTTTTAATAAATCGTATTACCCATTATTTTCTTTTAGCCCCTCTAATGATCATTACTTTAATAATGCATTGATATACCTTGTACACCAATGTATTATAGCTTATCACTGTAACAGTGACGGGCTATTAGGCGCTGTTTATGGCACAGTCTAAGGTCCCATTCACACGACCGTATGAATGGGGCCATATCTATTCCGCAATATATGCGGCCTCATTCATCTCTATGGGAGCGCACAGCTGCGGCACGGAGCCAGCTTCGTGCCGCGGCTCCGCATCAAAAGATAGAACATGTCCTATACTTGTCCGCATGAACGGACAAGTATAGGCATTTTGAATGGGGCGCCCGGCTGCGTTTTCCGCAGCGCTGCGGAACACATGCCGGACAGCAGCCATAGTATTTTGCCGACCCGCAATAATACGGTCATGTGAATGGGCCCTAATAGGCATACAGTCGTGGCAGGCTGAAGGCCTTTCTTAGCAGTGCATCGCCACCTCGCATTCACAGGTGGACCGATGGTGATAGACGGAGCCCTCTTCCTCTGTCTAACTGACTATAGGCCACAGTTGCTATTCACCATGGCATCTAAGGAGTTAAAAGATTGATGTTATCTCTGATCTCCTACTGTTACAGCTAGAGGCTAACTTCAGTCAGCCCTCTGTGTGAGAGTCTGTGTAATATAATTTTGTGTGCTTCCCAGCAGGAGGGTTGAACGTAAGTGCACCCTATTCTGTTAGTGACAACACAGTGACATCACTAGGGGTTTTCTGGTACTTATCGGTGGGGATTGTACACCTGGGAACACCGCCGATCAGCTGTTTGAGAAGGCAGCAGCGCTCACAGTAGCTCTGCGGCACTCTCTGCTTTCCCTAGGCCGAGTGATGACACGTTTGTCTGTCGTGTGGCCTAGGCACAGCTCAGGCCCATAGAAGAACAGCCACTATACAATGTACGGTGCTGTCCTTGGTGAGCACGGAGAAGGCCATGGTGCTCACATAAACGCTGGTACCTTCTCAGACAGCAGATGATGTTGACCTATCTATAATATAGGTCATCAGTATTTAGATCTCCGGAAAATCCTTTTGAAAGCATGGATCCATCAAACATACCTGCTGTATACATTTTATGACTGAACAGTTCAAAATATTATGTTGGTGGAGGATGTATATTTTAAACAGTGATGTTAAAGAAGAACTGGCTCTTATCTGCGCCCCTTTGGCTGTGCCTACCTGGCCCCTGTCTGCACCCCTGGGATCTGGCCCTTGTCTTTGTACGCCTCTTCCTGGTCTGCGCCCCTGGGCCCTTATCTGTGCCCCACTCCCTCTTTGTCTGTGCCTCTCTGGTTGTCGTCTCTGCTGCCCCCTGTGTGCGCCACCCTGGCCCTTATCTGTGCACCCCTCACCCCCCCCCCTTCCCCCCCAGGACCTTGCTTGTGACCCTGCCCCTTACCCCTTATCTGTGCGCCACTGGCCCTTTTCAGTGTAGCCCCTAGCCTTATCTTGGTCCCCCCAGGCCTTGCAGGCCTTGTTTGCACAGGTGTACTGTGACATCACTGTGTTTATTATCCCTGTACGGTGACATCACTGTGTTTATTATCCCTGTACAGTGATATCACTGTGTTTATTATCCCTGTACAGTGACATCGCTGTGTGTATTATCCCAGTGCAGGAAGAGGTAAGTGGTCTGTGTTTGTGTGTTTTCTATTTTTCAGGGTCGTGAATGCAGAGGACTACGTCGGATTCGGTGGACTACGTCAGACCAGCTTTTTTTTTTTTTTTTTTTTTTTTTTTATATAAATAAAATGGTCAAACAGGGGTCTGGGGGAGTGTTTATTTCAATAAAATGTTTTATACTTGTGTGTATTTTTTTTTTTTTACAATACTACAGTTTTAGTAATCATGGCTATCTACTGACGGCCCTGATTACTAATACTGGGCTTAGTGCTTGCCGGTATGGCAGGCCAGCACTAACCCCAACATCTATTACCTCGGCACCCACCGCCACCAGGGGTGCCGGGAAGAGCCGGGTACCCGCAGGACCGGACCTTCTAAATTGAGGGTCTGGCTCTGGGGTGGCTGCAGGCTGGTACCATTAGGCTGGGAAGGGCCAATAACCGTGTCCCTTCCCACCCTGGTAGTGCCAGGCTGCCGCTGCTGGTTGTATCTGGCTGGTGAAGGAAAAAAGGGGGGGGACCCCACGCCTTTTTTTTTTTTTTCTTTTAAATAATGAAATTTTTGAAAAAAAAGTGGCGTGGGGTCCCCCCCTTTTTTCCTTCACCAGCCAGATACAACCAGCAGCGGCAGCCTGGCACTACCAGGGTGGGAAGGGACACGGTTATTGGCCCTTCCCAGCCTAATGGTACCAGCCTGCAGCCACCCCAGAGCCAGACCCTCAATTTAGAAGGTCCGGTCCTGCGGGTACCCGGCTCTTCCCGGCACCCCTGGTGGCGGTGGGTGCCAAGGTAATAGATGTTGGGGTTAGTGCTGGCCTGCCATACCGGCAAGCACTAAGCCCAGTATTAGTAATCAGGGCCGTCTGTAGATAGCCCTAATTACTAAAACTGTAGTATTGTAAAAAAAAAAAAAAAAAAATACACACACACACCAGTATAAAACATTTTATTGAAGTAAACACTCCCCCAGACCCCTGTTTGACCATTTTATTTAAAAAAAAAAAACGATATATCGTGCAACCCTACTCTGACCTGTTAGAAAGGTGCATGATATAATCTGTAGTGATTGTCATTTTCTTATCAGTGACTGTTTCTGTGAGTAAAAACCTCTCTTCTTATTGTAGCTGGGTCATGTGACCAACTCCCTGACCTCCAACTGACCCAGGACAGGAAGCCAGTCACTGCTCTATTCATTCCTATGGGAGCCTCACTTTCAGTCTCATAGGAATACATAGAGAATTAGACTTCCTGTCCACACATAAGTCTCTGTGTGAGTTGGTGGGTCTAATTGCTGGTCACATGACACAGATAAGAAGCAGGATGATATAAGTCAAAAATTCAGACACTGGTAAGAAAATGACATTCACTACAGATTATATCATGTACATTTCTAGCAGGACATGGAATAAAATTTTTGTCGGGAGTTCTTCTTTAACTTGGCTTTACATTAAGACCTTTTATTTTGTTTATTGGGGACATTTGGTTGGACTGTTGTCAGATTCCCAGTAACAGAAATCACTAAATAAAGTCAGATGTCATTAAAGCACTCTGTAGCATTTCAGATCATTAAGACTGGCTTTCTCCTTAATATACCATCCTCCATGAACACAGTCACTCATAGTAGGCCAAAAGATCCACTTCCATCTGCTTGTTATAACCTCTGATTTCATTTCTATTTTATTTTTGTAGTGATATTCTAAATGTATTTCCCTTTTGTGTTACAGACTCAGAGGACAAAACAGAGCACAGTACTTGCTCCTGTCATTGACCTAAAACGAGGCAGTACAGATGATCGGCAGATTATTGATACCCCGCCTCATGTGGCTGCTGGAATGAAGGTATATTCTTATTCTTTGGCTATTAAAGCTGATCTGTCAGCTCAGTGTAAGGACGGCATATTTTAGGGACAGGAGGGTTCTACCGTTAGCCAGAACAGCAGAAGAAATATTAAAGGGGTTCTCCAGGAATTAAGAAAATGGAAATATTTAAATATTACTTATTACTTATAAATATATTTCCAAATACCTTTCATTAGTTATAATGGCTTGTTTTGTCTAAAGAGCAATCATTAGATTAAATAAAATGGCCGCCGTCCTATTAGTACACACAGAACCTGTCCTAATCACACAGCAGGACAAGTTACTTCACAATACTGAGATAAAGATCTGCCTCATCCTCCTCTCTGCTCTGCTTGTCAGGGATTATGATCCTGAATACAGATGATAGGATCTTTAGCTGAATCTCTGTAGAAATGGAGTTCATGAGGGGACATGAAGCACAGAGAGGAGGTGGGGGTGTGCATAATGAGCAGCATCTATTATATGCAGTCTCCATTACCACAGTCTGTCCTGTCCTGTTCATACTTCATTGCACTACTCCTCATGATCTCCATTTTTACAGAGATTCAGCTGAAGATCTTATCTGTATTCAGGATCATAATCCCTGACAAGTAGATCAGAGAGGAGGATGAGGCAGTTCTTTACCTCAGTGTTGTAAAGTAACTTGTCCTGCTGTGTGATTAGGACAGGTTCTGTGTACTAATAGGACGGTGGCCATTTTATTTATTCTAATGATTGCTCCTTAGACAAAACGAACCATTATAACTAATGAAAAGTATTTTGGAATATATTTCTAATAAAGTAATATTTAAGGATTTTAATTTTCTTAATTCCCGGAGAACCCCTTTAAGTCCTTTTAGCTAATAGAGGTTAAGACTGCAGTGTACGCCCTGTTGTCCTCGCTGACATTACTTTCATTCGTGACATGTAGTGTTAAGCGAACTTGTGTTTGAAGTTCGGCGTTCAGGTTATCGAAGAATCCCGTTATGGATTCCGAATTCCGCTATGGTCTGTAGTAGCAGAATCCATAACGGGATTCTTCGATAACCCGAAGTTTGGACGCCAAACACAAGTTCGCTCAACACTAGTCACATGGCCTAGGAACAGCTCAGTCCCATTCAAGTGGGCGGAGGTGAGCTGTGATACCAAGCACAGCCGCTATCAAATGGATGTTTCTGTGCTTGGTGAGGAGGCTGCGGCACTCACTGCTGGACTGCAGCCTCCTCAAACAGCTGATCAGCAGGGGTGAGGGGTATCGGACCCCCACCGATCAGATGCCAATGACCTATCCTGAGTATAGGTCAGCAATATTAAAAACCCAGAAACCCCTTAATATGCTAATAATAGGCATATTCAGATGACATCCATTTTATCTATGGATACATAAAGCTTTTGGAACCTAACATAGAACAGGGTCTTTCCAGCCATGTCTGTAGTATTTATAACACAAATAATAGATTCTGTAAATGTATTTAAAGGGAACCTGTCACAATGAAAATGCAATGTAAGCTACAGGCACCCTGGTACAGAGCAGGAGGAGCTGGGAAAATTTATATATAGTTATATGGGAAAAGATTCAGTATAACTCGTGTTTCAGTCATTTTAAATTCCTGCTTATTCTGGACTTTGAAGTCCAGGAGGCGGTCCTATCAGTGACTGACATCCTTCCCTCTATGACTGTGTATACAGAGATAGCTGTCAGTCACTGATAGGACCGCCTGACTTCACAGTCCAGAATGAGCAGGAATTTAAATGAATATATTACAAGTTTTACTGAATATTTTCCCATAAAACTATACATCCGTCTGCTCAGCTCCTCCTGCTCTATAACATGCTGCCAGCTGCTCAAACACAATGTTCAACGTGACAGGTTCCCTTTAATTAGTTTTGATAATTAGGAATACCTGCAGTTTGATCTTATGTTGTATTTTATTTATGTATTGTGCTGTGCCGCTATAGGACCCTGTTCCCAGTGGGTTTTCTACAGGAGATGTCTTGGTTCCGTTAGCTGATGAATATGATCCCATGTACCCAAATGAGTTTGAAAAAGTGGTTAAACGACAGAGAGAGGAAAGACAACGTCAGCGTGAGCTAGAAAGACAGAAAGAAATAGAAGAAAGAGAAAAGTAAGTAACTTATTTGTTTAAAGGCTGTGTACACCTTTGGGGCATTTTTTTTATTCTTGCATTATACTTATTTTGACCTAAAAATCATCACTTTTTCAATTGGTCTGTATTAACTATATGGAATCCTTTTTTGTGTACAGAGCAGAGAAGTTGTACTAGCTACCTGTGGATTTTTTTCTCAATTCCGTCATCAGAGGAGCAGATGGACTCCTTCTCTCTGACCTTATAAAAGCCCAATCCTTAGGCCTCTTTCAAATTAGCAGCAGCACGGATCCGGCAGGTGAAGGGTGCCGCCGGATCTGTGCTGGCGCAGCTACGTGTGTGGGGCCGGAACCGCGCTCCGGCCCCACACGTCACACAGTACATACACACAGACACACACACAGACACATACATACTTACATGCTTCCGGCAGCTCCGCACAGTACAGGAGGAGGACGGCGCGCACATAGGATGATTCCCCACATTGCCCTCTGCTGGACGCTGTGGGGAATCGTCCTATGTGTGCGCCGTCCTGCTCCTCCTGCGCTATGGAGACCTGCCGGGAGTATGTAAGTATATATGTGTATTTGTATGTATATATGTCTGTGTATGTCTGTATGTATGTGTGCAGAGGACGGATCCGTTCACCATTGTGTCACATCAAACGGATCCGTCCCCGTTGACTTTCATTGGGGTTCATGACGGATCCGTCTTGGTGCGGATGCCTGGACCGGAGAGCAAACCGCAGCATTCTTTCAGGAGCATTCCGTTGTCTTCAGTTCAGTTTTGCCCCCATTGACAATGAATGGGGACAAAACTGAAGCGTTTTATTCCGGTATTGAGCCCCTATGACGGAACTCAATACCGGAATTAAAAAACACTAGTGTGAAAGTAGCCTTGCCTTACTGATAAGAATGTGGCTTAAATAAGTGTTTATGACCTCTCAGTAGTTTACAGATAAGGGTAATTAAATGACCGGCACAAAGTGAAAGTACCAGTCACCCAGCTAGACAAACAGTTAACCCTTTGTGACTGAACAGCTCAATATTTTTAATAAAGACCAATTGAAAATATGAATTTTAGCCAAAAATAAGTTAAATGGAATCATAAAAAAAATTGACTCCAAAGGTGTACATAGCCTTTAAAAATCAGATGGTTTCTCTGACTGTTTTACCATCTCTTATTCATTCTAATAAAAACATAATGGTTAAAAAAACATAAAACTATTTCTCAATTATATTTAGACATAATCTGCATGAAAAATTGTGTAACATTGAAAATGCATAGCATTACTTATCTTGTATTGGGCCTGAGTTTACATCCTTTATTGTAACCCAGGACCGAATTTCTTCTGGTCATCACTTCAACTGTGGTTCATAACCATATCTGGGGACCTTGAATTTCATATGGTTGTAGAGGAGGGAGGTATTGGGAATAGTGGGATCACATGACCAGTTTCCACAGTGGCTTGAATGCACCTGTTCGGCCATGGGAACCTGTGCCATGAAGCTCCTGGTGCACAGTTTTTGGGCTCATGTTAAAGGCAGAGGAGGTTTGAAACTCTGCAGTTATGGAATGAGAAGAGCATTGGTGACTTTTATGCCCTTTGTGTTTCAGCACTCTCTCTACTTTTCATTTGGTTCCTAAACACTACTAAATCCTACTTTACCACTCACAGTTGATAGTGGAATATCTAGGAGGGAAGAAATTTCATAAACTGACTTGTTGCAGAGGTGGCGTCTTATTACAGTACCACGCTGGAATTCAATGAGTACTTTACTTACCGTATTTTTCACTTTATAAGACGCAGCCAATGATAAGATGCACCCAAGATTTTAGAGTAGGAAAAAAAATATTTTTCATCAGACCTCATATCAGATCCTCATATCAGACCCCCCCCCCCCCCCCCATAAATATCAGGACATCACCTCAGATCAACCCACATCAGGCTCCCCATCAGACCTCAGTTCAACCCCCATCAGATCTCAGATCAACGTCCATCAGACCTCAGATCAGCCCACACGGCCCCGATCAGACCTCAGATCAGCCCACACGGCCCCCATCGGACCGCAGATCAGCCCATTCAGCCCCCATATCAGCTCACTCAGCTCTGTCAGACCTCAGATCAGCCCACTCAGCCCCATAAGAATAAAATAAACTCTCTCACCTCTCCTGCGCTGCGGCTCCGCTCTCGGACTGGCGCTCCTCTGTCTTCTGCCGGCGCAGCAACAGGTCATAGGGTGCGCACTATGTCCTGACGCTGTATGGGGTCAGGACAGTGCAGCGCCGGACCTGGAACGGAGCCGCGGTGCAGGAAGGTGAGTACCTGAAGCGCTTCCTGGCACCTAATGCATACTAGTGAGCGCTTCCATAATGGAAGCAAGTATTTGCTTTATAAGGCGCACGGCCGTTTTCCCCTTACCTTTGGGGGAAAAAGTATCTTATAAAGGGAAAAATACGGTACCTTTCCTGCTGAGAACAGATCCTGCACGTCCTCTCCCTCACTCATCTGTCTGTTGCTACCTGTATGAATTTACAGCAGTAAGGCCCCCATTTACATGACCGTATTAATACGGGGGCCCCATTCAAAATGTGCATGCGGACAAGTATAGGACATGCTTTATATTTTTCAGTGTGGCTGCGGCACGGAGCTAGCTCCGTGCGGCGGCTCCCCGCTCCCATGGAAGTGAATGGCGCCGCATCTATTCCGCAATATTGCGGAATAGATGCGGCTCCATTCATACGGTCGTGTGAATGGGGCCTAAGACATTCTGGATTTTGTAACTTTCTGCAGTATAAGGCCTCATGCACACAAATGTATATTTTTTGTCTGCATCTGATGTGCATTTTTTTTTTTTTTTTTTGTGGGTCAGATTGGGGGTGGTGGGGGGCTCACAGCCAGGATCTGAGTTTATTGGATCCATGATTTGCAGACTGCAAAACACTTACTGCGGTGTGCATGAGGTCTAAATAGAAGAGAGATGGAGTGAGGGGATTTATAGAGACTCATGTCCTCTGCCCACCTCCAAATCTGTGCCAGGGGCAAGGGCTTTAACGTTCTTCGTGGCATGCATCTGATCATTACTGTCATAGAAAATATTAGTACTCGTAATATTCATATGGTGCTGTGGAACTCCATCTAGTCAGTGAAACTTCTGGATTATGCTGGTTAGTTATTAATAAAGCAGCATTTAATCTTCTCAGCGATTTAAACTGATTTAATACTTTTAATCTTTCCAGTGCATGTGCATTCTGATAGTGTGACAAGCAGTATAAGCTGGGAGGTCATTTATCCTCTGCTTAATATGCAGTGATGTGGAGACTGCTAGGCTGCAATGTGATATGTAAAGATCACAATTTACTATCTCTGGTCCTAGCACCAATACCTTTATTGTGTCCTGCTTAACTCCTACTTTGCTTATCTGAAGCGTGCTTTGAAAAGGTTGGGGTTCCTCAGCGTTCGGTCCTAGGTCCTCTAATTGGGCAAACAGCAGTTTTGGCATTCAGTACCATCTAATTATATACTTCTTCCCCTGACATCACTCTGCATTACTAGAATACACCAGTGAATGTCCTCTTTCTTTCTACTGACTTAGGTAAATCAAATTTAAATGATAAATAAATATGCAGATGTCCATGGCTACATTATCAAAAAAAAATCACAAAAATCAAATAATAATGCACTAAAACAATAGAGACAAACATTATATATGAACTAAGCCCTCACTCTATAGATAAAATCTGAGACTCTTAGCCAATATATTTTTATCAAAACACATCTGTGTCCACCTACCCAGCGTCACGGTGGTCTCAGGTCAGACAGGTCCTACGCTAAACCTTCCTATGCGGTTGTGCATCTATGTTTAGGTGTGTAGACCCTGCACATATAGTGTGCTGCTCCTAGTTACCTCTGTGTGCATCAGCAACCAATGAGAGGAGGCGCACACACACCTATAGGTACCACCTTAATCAATGGCGTCTATTAGATAGGTGGGGCAAAAGTGCACATGAATGCTACTCCCAGGATAAAAGCACATTCACACCTGAAGGTGTCACTCCTTCAAGAACATAAATTAGGTGCATCCTTCTGCGGTCTATGCACCTAACCAGAAAACTGGAGGAAATGAAGATATATTTTTGGCTGTCTGGCCACGCCTCTTTCAACGTCCTTCACACCCCCTCTTTTAGAAAAGTGTTGAGGATGGCAACAAAGGGGAGATATGACAGCGTTTTTAAAAAGTCGCACCTGTGACCTTTTATCACCACTTTTAGTGTTTATTAAACATTTTCAACAGTTTTGGGGAATTTATCAAGACTGGTGCTTTCTGCACTTATCTGGATATCTCCTGTGCAGCTGGAGGATGCACCTAATTTTTGACAAGGAGCCCGGTTCTTCATAAATAAGGCGCAGTCCTTGCACCTAATCGGAAATCTACGATTGCTCAGAGCTGCTGTAGATTTCTGGCTTCAATTACATCAGAAAAAAGGCATATGTGAAAATAAATTTGTTGCTGGCTAGGCGCCCTTCCCCGCCCATGCCACGAAAAGGGGTAGGTTCGACAATTTTTTTTAACGCCACTTTTCAGGCACACAGGGAATGTCTTGTGCAGTTTCAGTGGAACTGCTGACTAGGTAAATTATGATTATTAGTCTAAAATGGCTTCTGTTTTGTGTTTCAGGCGCAGAAAGGACCGGCATGAAGCCAGTGGGTTTTCCCGTAGACCTGATCCTGAATCTGATGAGGAGGAAGATTATGAAAGAGAGCGTCGTAAGAGAGGTCAGTGGCTGTAAGACGATAAAACATTTGAGAAAACTGCAGTTTGATGTATGAGGCCCTGATTTACAGGGAGTTTTTCACCTATATAACTAAGAGCAATGCCCCACAGAAGATTGCAGCCACATCCCAGACATACCTGTGTGCACTGTGTGTCTGTATTACATGTCACATCCCAGACATACCTGTGTGCACTGTGTGTCTGTATTACATGTCACATCCCAGACATACCTGTGTGCACTGTGTGTCTGTATTACATGTCACATCCCAGACATACCTGTGTGCACTGTGTGTCTGTATTACATGTCACATCCCAGACATACCTGTGTGCACTGTGTGTGTGTATTACATGTCACATCCCAGACATACCTGTGTGCACTGTGTGTCTGTATTATATGTCACATCCCAGACATACCTGTGTGCACTGTGTGTGTATTACATGTCACATCCCAGACATACCTGTGTGCACTGTGTGTCTGTATTACATGTCACATCCCAGACATACCTGTGTGCACTGTGTATCTGTATTACATGTCACATCCCAGACATACCTGTGTGCACTGTGTGTCTGTATTACATGTCCAGAAAAAGCAGTTTTATTCTGCTGGAAAACAGCTCCCAAGTGCCCAGCTGAAAGTGAAACTAAAAACAGCTTTCTCTCCCAACTCGATTGCTAACAGCTATATCTTCTGATGTACTGGATATACTGGATTCTGATTTTGGTATCATCTGAAAGCTTGGAATGTCAGCTTTCATAGAAGGTCAGAACCATTTTTCTATCTGCTACCAATCCCAAGATAAGAGCAGCTGAAGCAGCCCTCTTGGATAATGTGAAGGGATACTAAAACTACAGTGTATGGTATCTGCATTTACTATGCAGTAGAAATAATAGTTGACTTCTACATAAAGTACTCCAAAAAGTGCATGTGTTACCCAGCCTACCTCAGGTTTCGCTGAAGATATTGGTGTGGACTTGAGCATTCTTTGGCATCCTAGTTACCGTATTTTTCGCCCCATAAGACGCACTTTTACCCCCCAAAAGTGAGGCGAAAATACCCCTGCGTCTTATGGGGCGAATGCTAATGAGCACTTCTATTCTGGAAGCGCTCATTAGCACTGGAGGACCAGGAAGCGGTGAAGACTCTGTACTCACCGCTTTCTGGTCCTATGCTCGGCTGTCGGCTGTGCCGTGGCTGCGCACAGCGTGAGGGCGCTCTGTGACCTCACGCTGTGTGAGCCAGTTCACAGCAGAGCCGGCGGCAGCAGGAAGGCACAGACAGCGCGGACGGAGAGGAGCGGCAGCGTCCAGGAGCAGGAGAAAAACAGGAGGCAAAGGGGGGCATATTTATGGCGGCAGGGGGCTGATATGAGGCACATGGGGGGGCTGATCTGAGTTCTGATTGAGGGTCATTCACATTAGGGTCTGATCTGAGGTCTTATTGGGGTCTTATTAACATTGGGGGTCTTTTGGGGGCTGCCAGGTTAGGTCTGATGAAAAATATTTTTTTTCTTATTGTACTCCTCTAAAACCTGCGTCTTATGGGCCGGTGCGTCTTATAGGGCGAAAAATACATATTTGGGTCCATTTACTTGAATGAAAGTTGGTTTTGTCCAATGTGAGAATCCCCACTGAAGAATAATTCATAAACATTTATTTAAATTATTTGCACGTGCATACATTCAGATAGATTTTTCTGAATGGAGCTGACTGAATGTGTGTCATAAGCAAATGCTGAAAGCCGCTCCTAGGATCAGTATTAAGAGATTTAATATTTACGTGACAAACTAAGCTCCATTACAAGGTTACAAGACTGGAGCTGATGCCTCTTTCTAGGCCAAATTCTCTGTTTCAAGGGCAGACGTTCCTAGGAAAAGCTATTTTTAAATCACACCTCCCCCTCCCCCATCATTTTACATAAACAAAGAAAAAAACATATTCGGTATTGCTGCGTCCAAAAATGTCTGAACTATTAAAATATTAATAAAAATTTCCTGTGCACTGATCGCCACATTGGGGAAAAAAAACATGATTCGCTGCCTTTTCCCCCCAAGAAAATTTAAAAAACGGAACAAAAAGTAGTAGTTCCACAAAAATGGTACTAATAAAATCTAAATTTCATCCCGCAAAAAGCAAGCCCTCATACAGCTCTGAAGACCAAAATATTAAAATGTTATCGCTGTCAGAAAATGGTGATGCAAAGAAAAAGTGGTAAAACAATTGACCCGAAGAATAAGGATGTTATGTCATTTTTTTTTTTTGCGCACAGTGAACACCTTGAAGTAAAAACCTCAAAAACCTTGGCGGAATAGTTTTGTTTTTCAATTTAACCCCACAAAGAATTTTTTTCCCATTTTCCAATAACAGACATGGAAAATTGAATGGTCACCTAAAATAGTACAACTTAGGGCTTGTTCACACGTAAGTTATTTGATCAGTTATTTCCATCAGTTGTTGTGAGCCAAAACCAGGAGTGGACACTTAGGCCTCTTTCACACTAGCGGCAGCACAGATCCGGCACCTAAAGGGTTCCAACGGATCCGTGCTGCCGCTGATACATGTGTGGAGCCGGAGCAGCGCTCCGGCCCCACACATGTTGACAGACATTGGGACAGAAATACATACAGACATACACACACAAACATACTTACATACTCCAGCCCGGGACGCCGGCAGCACGTCTTCACGCGCCTCCTGCGCGCAGTGATGACAATTCCCCACAGCGCCCTCTGCTGGGCGCGCAGTGGGGAAACGTCATAGCTGCGCGCAGGAGGCGCGTGAAGACATGCTGCCGGCGTCCCTGCCTGGAGTATGTATGTGTATGTATGTATGTATGTATGTCTGTATGTCTTTCTGTGTAGCCGGATCCGGAATGACCCCCCATTGCAAGTCATTGGAGGACAGATCCGGATTACTGGTGTGTCACACCGAACGGATCCGTCCCCGTTGACTTGCATTGGGGGTCATTCCGGATCCGTCTTGGTGCGGATGCCTGGAGCTGCTGCATGCTGCGGTTTTTTCTCCGGTCTGAAGACGGAACGGAATGCTTTCAGGAGCATCCTGTTGTCTTCAGTTCAGTTTTGTCCCCATTGACAATGAATGGGGACAAAACTGAAGCGTTTTTTTTCGGTGTTGAGCCCCTATGATGGAACTCAATACCGGAATTTAAAAACGCTAGTGTGAAAGTAACCTAAACAGAGATCAGGTATAATGAAAAGATCTGCACCTGTTTGGTGTTTTTAGCCCGCACCTGGTTTTGGCTCCACAAAAAAATAGCCCTCATATGGCTACATGAATGGAAAATTAAAAGATTTATGGCCATTGGAACATTGGGATGAAAAAAAAGGAAATGCGAAACCAAAACTGGGCCTGGTACTATATGCTCTGAAAACAATACAAACAATAAAGAACTTTCAAAACGGACTGAGAATAAATATAAAAATGTACACATTAAAGGGGATGTGTCACTTCAGCAGGTGGTATTTATCATGTAGAGGAAATTAATACAAGCCACTTACTAATGTATTGTAATTATCCATATCGCTTCCTTTGCTGGGTTAGTTCATTTTTCCATCACATTATATACTGCTCATTTCCATGGTTACGACCACCCTGCAATCCAGCAGCAGTGGCTGTGCTTGTACACTACAGAAAAAAGCACCAGCCTACGTGAGCTCTCACTGTCCCAGCCAACAGAGAGGCCAGCACTTTTTCCTATATTGTGCAAGCACGGCCACCACTGCTAGATTGCAAGGTGGTCGTAACCATGGAAACGAGCAGTGTATAATGTGATGGAAAAATGAATGCAGCCAGTAAAGGAGACAGTATGGACAATCACAATACATTAGTAAGTGCTTTGTATTATCTTTCTCTACATGATAAATGTTGCTTGCTGAAGTGACAAAGCCGCTTTCCATAAGGGCTCATGCACACAGCTGTTGCTCGGCTGTTCCGTGCATTGGGGACAGCAATTTGCAGTCCCCAATGCACAGACAACATCTTTACGGGTTCCGCATACGTATCCAGACCCATTCGACTTGAATGGGTCCGTGATCTGTCCCACAGCTAAACAAAAAAGAACATGTTCTGTTTTTTTGGGTGCGGAGAGAAACCCCACGGAAGCACTTGATTCGTTACCACAGAACTCGCCTGCATTGCGAATCAACATTTTCCTAAACTTTGGACTAAATTCCACTTTGAATGCTTTGCTGAACACTACTTATATGCAAGTGAATTCATATTTTTGAAAATCTTTTACATATTGCAGAAAAGCAGGAAGAGAAACACCATTTTGGAGACTCCTTTGGTCTCAGGCATCAACCAGTTCAGGCCCATACAGTAAATTTAACACATGCCTACCTCTTCGTGTAAATCTAATTTAAACACTTATATGTGCCTAAAAGGGCACCTAAAACTTTTCTTTACCTATTTACATATATTTTCTTTTGTTTTACATCTATAATTTTATCTCCATTATATATGTCAAACTTTCTTTGTCTTTGTATCTTGACAGTTATGGGAGGAGCAGCTATTGCACCACCTACATCACTTGTTGAGAAGGATCGGGAATGTAAGTGTTGCTATGACTTAGTGATTGTATTCTACCACTAGAGGGAGTCTTGGTACAATGTTGCTCAAGTATTGTGAGCGTAAAGATGTCTGTCTGTAGCACAATATAACTTTCTTGTAATCCTTATATGATAGTATGTATTGTGTTGTAAGTAGTTGTAGTTTTCTCCGAACACAGTATATTTTTAATAAGGTACACAAACTTCCAATTTGAAGTCATAGTGATCTCCTTGCTAGAAAAATTAGACTTCCCTCATTGTGAGACGTGTTAATAGCTGAAACATTATTATTATTATTATATGAGTGCACATGCAAATCTACGCAAAAGAAAAACAGCCTACAAATCCTTAATTCCAAATTTTATATAATCTGCACCATATCTCCTTTGTTTAAAAACCTTTGTATATGCAGCATGAAAGTCGCAGTGCAAACCACTAAAATCATAAAAACACTAGGCTTGTCATTGGTATCAACTGCAATATTCACAATCTAAGAAATACCAGTAAATATAATGATTAGTAGCAAAATTATGAACTGTAAATAGTATTTATGAATTCATTATCTTTTGAGTGTTACATTGTAATTTCCTGATCTCATTTCAGCCATTGTGCCCTCTTACGATGATGAGCCGAGGCCCCGTCCACCTATACCTAAAGCAGCAATTCCACCTCCCATATATGATGAGCCAGAGAGACCTCGGTCACCATCTGGGCCCAGCAATTCATTTATTGCAAACATGGGGTAAGCGTTTCATTGCATAAGAAGCTTCTTAGCCTGACTATCATATATTGCGATTTATTCCGTTCACGAGTTTTTACTTTATAAAAGCAATGCTGCATAGTGTAGTCCATGTTCAGGAGATTCCTTCTTGCTAATTGTTTTCAAGATCCGCTCCTCTGTTGCGCCAATGTGCTCCCCCTTTGGTTTTGGTGCCTGGTATGCTACTTAAAGAAGAACTCCCGCAAAAATTTTTATTCTCTGACCTGTTAGAAAGGTGCATGATATAATCTGTAGTGATTGTCATTTTCTTATCAGTGACTGTTTCTGTGAGTAAAAACCTCTCTTCTTATTGTAGCTGGGTCATGTGACCAACTCCCTGACCTCCAACTGACCCAGGACAGAAAGCCAGTAACTGCTCTATTCATTCCTATGGGAGCCTCACTTTCAGTCTCATAGGAATACATAGAGAATTAGACTTCCTGTCCACACATAAGTCTCTGTGTGAGTTGGTGGGTCTAATTGCTGGTCACATGACACAGATAAGAAACTTCAGGATGATAGAAGTCAAACATTCAGACACTGGTAAGAAAATGACATTCACTACAGATTATATTATGTACATTTCTAACAGGACATGGAATAAAATTTTTGTCGGGAGTTCTTCTTTAATAGCAGTGGTACAGGGAGGAGACTAAATCCGCTTTTCTCAGAGGGCTTCCCCCTATCTTTGGCTGTGACGCAATCCAGTCGCAGTGGACCGCTTTACAGCCTGGGAGAAGGAGAGTTGTTCTCGTGAGATTTGATAAATCTTGCGAGAACAGGCTATGTAAGCAAGCATAGTACTTGCTGTACTCGGTTACATAGCCTGTTCTTGCGCGATTTACCAATTCTCACCAAAAACGATTCTCCTTCTCCCTGGCGGAGAAGGAGACGCCCACTGAGAAAAGCTGATATCTCCAACCCCCTGTATCGATTCTATTAATTAGCATATCGGGTGCCGAAACCCAACAACACATTGGCGAAACGGAGGAGAGAATCATGAAAAAAAATCAGCGGGATGACATCTCCTGAACATGGACCACAGTATGCAGTATTGCTTTTATAAAGTAAAAAGTAGTGAAAGGTCCTCTTCAAATATTTGCATCATTACTTGATAATTGGAATAATAGGTAAGTCGGATCCGTATAGTGGGTGATTGCAGTTATTGCTAAATTTCTTTATTTTGATTATTTATATTAGGCCTGAAAATCAAGTTTACAATGTATGTATATTTTCAGTCCAAGTAGCGTAGCATATATTTTTAAACCTGACTTCTCTACCGAATTAATCAAGGCTTAGCAGCTTTTATGGAGGGGGATTATAAGAGTAGTTTCTGTCTGAAGGCTCCTGGCTCAATGTGTGCTGTGACCAACCTCTTCTTAACTTCTGGCTTCATAGTGGAACTGTGGCTCATAAAATCATGCAGAAATATGGCTTCCGGGAAGGACAAGGTCTGGGAAAACATGAGCAGGGGCTTAGTACTGCCTTATCAGTTGAGAAAACAAGCAAGAGAGGAGGCAAAATCATTGTTGGTGACTTGGCTGATAAAGGTATGTTATTTCTTTTATGTCCACAATTATGACATTTGGAAATGACCTACATAATCAAGATTCTCTGTGTAAATATTGATATATGAGCCTATCAAGGTAAGTTAAAGAGGTTGTCGATTGGTATTAATTTGTATATATCTATCTCAGGAGGTTAAAAATAAAACAAAGTACCGTATTTTTCATTTTATAAGACGCACTTTTTTCCCTCCAAAGTGGAGGGAAAAAGTTGCTGCGTCTTATAAAACGAACATAGCTAATTAAGTGGCTCAGGAGCTCTCACTAATAGCTCCTGAGCCTGCCATTTAACTGTTGGGAGTGCTGGCGGCTTCACTCAAGACTTCTGCCGCCAGCCTGCACTTCCTTAACAAGAGGGCACCACGGGCGGGCTGGCGGCTTAACTTAATGTGCTGTACATGCCTCCAGCCCGCATGTCCATTGAGCTCCCTGTTGTTGTAAATTGTTGGGCGGGCTGGCGGCTTTAGTTAGTGCGCTCTGCAGCCACCAGCCCGCACATCCATCTTACCAGGCTGCTCCTGAGGCCATCGCTGCCTGTGCGAGCTGGTGGTTTCACTTACTCTGCTCAGCTGCCGCCAGCCCACGCTGCACTAGTTAAGCTGATTGGTGGTGAGTGCATCCTGCTATTCATACCTCCACCAATCAGCCTACTTCCTATCTCCCGCCGTACCAGCTCTGCTCCTGCTGTGTACAGCGGTTTTGTGGATAAAGTCCATGGGTTAGACAAGCTCAGGGGCTATAAATGTGGGTCATATAGGACTATAACCCCCCTCATCCATAGGAATCCACCCATATACTGCACAATAATGCAGACCCGCAATACTACGGCTGCCACCCGGCGTGTGTTCCACAGCGCTGCGGAACACAAGGCCGGGCGCCCCACTTAAAATGCCTATACTTGTCCGTTCATGCGGCCAAGTATAGGACATGTTTTATCTTTTTATGTGGAACCGCGGCACGGAGCTGGCTGTCGCAGCTGCCCGCTTCCATAGAAGTGAATGGGGCTGCATCTATTCCGCAATAGTGTGGAATAGCTATGGCCCCATTCATACGGTCGTGTGAATGGGTCCTAAGTATCAATTCGGGACAAGGAAAAGGAGAGTGGAGAGCAATGAGGACCAGAATGTGGCAGTGATGGACCAATGTATGACTTTATTTCTATCCCATTCTGTCACATTTTAAAGGGGTTAACCAAGATATAAAAAGACCTCAGAGATTGGAGAACCTACTCTGGAATTCATACTTACCTGGCCGGCACCGCAACGTTGTGGCTCCATTGCTCCCTGGCCCTCTCTGCATCTCCACGATGCTCTGGCATCAACATGCTGGTGACGGGCGCAATTTGACCACTGCAGCTAGTCACTGGCCGCAGTGGTAACCTGGCACCCATGCCAGGGTCAATGCCCAATGTGCCATATGGATGACAGGCCACCACTGATTGGCTTCAACAGTCACATGGCGCCATAAGTAAAATGTTGATGCCAGAGAATCGGAGATCTGCAGAGACGGCTGGGGAGCAATGGAGCTAGAACCCAGCATCAGAGACCAAGTAAGTATGAACCCCATCGCAGGTCGGCCACTCTCAGATGTTTTTAAGCATTGGTTGTCATGCATTATGGAAATACTGTAGTTTGGCAATTTGTAAATATGGATAACCGCCTTGATACCTAAGTAGTATGTCTCTTCTGCGTCTTCCATATTAATATGCATGCTGTATGTTTTATATACAAAGATTATAACCTGAGAGGACAGATGCATATCTTGTGAGGTTTCTTTTACAGTGGGGGTAATCTAACCTTTTGCATCATTTCCTTATAGTTGACGCATCTAAAAAAGCTGATCCAAACCCTCTTACAGAAATACTTAAGTGTCCTACCAAAGTCGTTTTATTGCGGGTAAGACTTTAGAAGCAAATGCCCAAAAATACACGTGTGAAATGTGCCAGCTGATTTTGAACCACAATGGTATATTTGAAAAAATGGTATATTGTCTTCATTTTGCAGAATATGGTCGGTGCAGGGGAAGTGGATGAAGATCTGGAGGGTGAAACAAAAGAAGAATGTGAAAAATATGGCAAAGTTAGCAAATGTGTCATTTTTGAGGTAAGTGCATTTAACCCTTTCTACCCCGGAGGTTTTTTCGGTTCTGCATTTTCGTTTGGCGCTCCCTGCCTTCAAACAGCCATAACTGTTTTATTTTTCTGTTCACGTAGCTGTATGAGGGCTTGTTTTTTGCGGGACAAGTTGTAATTTCCAACGCCACCATTTAATATTGCATATGGTGTAGTGGGAAGCGGGAAAAAAATTCCAAATGGGGTGAAATTGCAAGAAAACCGCTATTCCGCTACAATTCTACGGGTTTCTTATTTACAGCGTTCGATGTGCATTAAAACTGACCGGTTACTTTCATTCTACTGGTCAGTACGAATCCGGCAATACCTAATATGTATAGTTTTTCCTGCGTTCAGATGGTGATAAAATAATTAGAAAGTTGCCCTTTTTTTTTTTTTTTCCTTGTCATATCTTGACCCCTATAACCTTTTGGTATTTATGTGTACGGAGCTGTATGGGGGCTCATTTTTTGCGGGGCGGTCTGAAGTTTTTATTGATACCATTCTGGGGTGTGTATGACTTTTTGATCACTTTTTATTTAATTTTTTTTAGAAAAAAAAAGCGACAAAAAACGGCGAATCGCCATTTGGACGCTTTTTTCCGCCACACAATTCGCCGTATTGGAATTTTTTTTTTATATTTTAAAAGTACGGGCGTTTTCGGTCACGATGATACCCATGATGTCTATATTTATTGTTATTTAGGTATTTATTTTTTACTTATACGGAAAGGGGGGTGATTTGAACTTTTATATCTTTTTTATTTTTTATATATTTTTTAACATTTTTTTAAAAAATTTTTTGTGATTATTTTAAAGCTCAAATATGAGCTGATATATTGTTTTGTTTTTTTTTCTTTATGAGCAATCATGGATTTACTAGATGCAGTTAAATCCATGAATTGCTCATTTCTTATCCTGGCCTGCCATCTAGTAGCCAGAATAAGAATTGCAGTTTGAAAACTGTAATCCTCACCAGCGAGGATTACAGTTTTCATATGGTGTACAGACACCCCGATTGGCCAATCGGGGCGTCTGTACACCACCCGGAAGCGTAGGCTTCCGGGTTCAGACGCATCCTGATGCCGTGATCACGTGTGATCACGGCATCAGAGGGCCCAGGAAGTCGCCGCCGACGGAGGTAAGAAGCGGCAAGTCTCTGCTGTTAGAAACAGCAGAGACTTGCCGGCCATGACGCCCGCCGCACCCACGAGCGGGGGTCATGTCCCCGCACCGCCCGAGCTCCGTACGTGTACGGCGCCCGTCGGGAAGGGGTTAATGATCTTTCTTGTGCCTATCATTGGGGGACACAGCACCAGTGGGATATAGGCAGCTGCCACTAGGAGGCGACACTAGACATCAAAGAAGTAGCCCCGCCTGGTAGCCTATATCCCTCCTACGGACACCAGGCTAGCTCAGTTTTTAGTCTAGTGTCCGTAGGAGGTAGACACTGGTGCTTTGCACCTCTAATTTTTTATTTTAGTTTTATTTCTTTCTTTTCTTTTTAGGTTATCAGGGGGGCCGTCGGCGTGGAAAGCCACATCAGACGTGGACCCCCCTGAGGGTGCCTGGAGAATGTTTTCACATTCTCCCTGCGCCGGTCACCCGTCCCCCCATGGTAGCTGCTCCCTGCAGCTGGATGCCAGTGCCCCACTCCGGTGCGAGGTCACTGAGGGGGTGACCCTGCGCGCACCTGAAGCCTGCGGAGAGGTGAGTATGCAGTCGTCCCCCCCCCCCTCCCCTCCTCTCTCTCCTTCCCTCCAGGAGCCCCTTGCTGCAGTCTGGGCAGGTTCTCTGAACCCCCCCCCCCCAGCACCTTATCGGCCGCCCCCTCCTGGGAGGGTTTCTTTCCTCCGGGGGATACTCTGCCTCGCCGCTCCGGCAGACGCCCGGGTGCCTCCTGTCTCCCCCCTTTGCGGCCTCCGGCTCCTTGGCTGCAGTGAAGGGGGGGATGGGGGCTTGACTGCCCGCACGTTCGTCCTCCGGGCGCCCCCTTGTTTCCGGGACCCCTCCGGCTCCTCTTCCGGGCCGTACGGGCTTTTTCTGCCAGATCGCGCCGCACCGGCACTTCCGGCCGGGCGGCGCTCTAATTTAGGCCGCGGCTTCTCGGCGTGCTAGGCCGCATGTGGGCGGGCGCTTTCCAGTGACGTCACTGGGCTGCGCGCCCGCCCGCTGTTCTGCTGGCCCCCTCCTTTTCCGGCCGGCGTGGTTCTTTTTCGTTTGGCCTGCGCACTGCCCCTCCTTCGTGGGTGGTCCTTCCTGCCTTCAGGGGTTTATCTGTGCCGGCCTGCCCTGCGTCCAGTGGCCTGTTTGCTTCCTCAGGTCTGCACAGCACCAGTGGGTTTCCCTCCAGTGCCGTATTCTGCTGCTCCTGAGTCCGGTAGGCACCCAGTGGGTGATATTCTTCCCTCCCCAGGCTAGCCGGTCCGCTGAGCCCTTCACCATGTCGGGTCCCCGGGACGACCCTCCAAGGCAGCATGCTCCTGTGGCTGTGGCGACGCACTTTGCGTGCGCTCGCTGTAGCCAAAAGTTCCCCAGCGGTCAGTCTGGCTCCCTTTGTGTGCCTTGCCTTACGGTTGGTACCCCTCCCACTGAGGCTTCTGCTCCCTCTGGCTTGGTTGCGGCCTCTCCCGAGTGGGCCAGGTCCCTGACCCAGGCGATTGGCGACCTCTCTAAGCTGTCTCAGGTCATGATCCACGCCATTGACCGGTTGCCGTCCCAGGCGCCCCCCTCTGCGACCCCTCCCTTGGTGTCGCCTGACTCCCCTTCCAGGGGACGGCCCTCCAAGAGGCGTAGACGTTCCTCTTCTCGGTCACCCTCCCGGTGTTCCTCTGACCCTTCCCCGGGAAGGTCCGCTGCGGGTGGTTCCCAGCAGCACCTCTCTGACGCCTCGGGGGACTCCTGCGACTCTGCCTCAGAGTCTGACAGGGAGGACCATTTGGCCTCTGCGGTGCAAGCCTTGGTCCGTGCAGTACGGGACACACTCCATATCCGGGACGAATCTCCCTCTGCGGCCAGAGGCGAGGTTTCGTTTAGTCGCCATAGGCGGCAACCGCTGGTATTCCCGAGTCATAAGGACTTTGAGAATCTCCTGGACAAGGAATGGAAGCACCCCGACCGGCGCATTCCATCCTCTAAACGGACAGAGGCCCTCTTTCCGTTTGCTGCGGAGTTAGTCTCCGCCTGGACAGTTCCACCTACGGTGGACCCCCCTGTCTCCCGGCTGTCTAAATCCACCACCCTCCCGTTAGCGGATGGGGCGTCTCTGACGGATCCTGTGGACAAGAGGATGGACACGTTCTCCAAATCCGTCTTTATTGCTGCGGGTTCTGCCCTTCGCCCTTCTTTTGCGGCGTCTTGGGTCAGTAAGGCCTGCTCCGCTTGGGCCAAGCAGCTGGTCCATGACATCTCCTCGGACCCTCCTCGCGAGGATCTCCTTCCCCTAGCCTCACAGATCCTTCAGGCCTCTAAGTATCTGTGTGATGCTTCCCAGGAAGCGGCTCGTCTGTCTGCTCGGGCTGTGGCCAACTCCGTGGCCATTCGTCGCTCTCTTTGGCTGAAGGCGTGGTCGGCTGACGCCGCCTCCAAGAAGGCTCTTACGGGTCTTCCTTTTTCTGGGAACAGGCTTTTTGGGGAGCGGTTGGACAGGATTATCTCTGACGCCACCGGTGGCAAGAGTTCCTTGTTGCCGCAGAACCGGCCCGGGCGCTCCCAGCCTCCGAGGCGTTCTAGTCGCTTTCGCTCCTTCCAAGCTCCTGTCCGTCAGCAGTCCTCAAGGGGTGCTCCCTCAGCCTCCTCTTCCAGGAAGCCCTCCTTTAAGCCCCGGCCGTCCTGGCAGCCGCGCTCCCGCCCTTCCAAGGGCCCTGCCCCCAAGCCTTCTTCCTGATGGCTTTCCCCCACTCGGGTCTTCCTCCCGAGTGGGGGGTCGTCTGCTCTCCTTCAAGGAGGTATGGCTCGCCCATGTCACCGACGCATGGGTACGGGAGGTGGTGTCTTCCGGATACAGGATCGAGTTTGCGTCCTTTCCGCCTCCTCGGTTCTTCCTGTCTCGGATCCCCCACTCTTCGGCAGGGCTTTTGGCGCTTTCCCGCGCCGTTCATCACCTCCTTGCTCAGGGGGTCGTAGTCCCAGTCCCCCCCCTCCGAGCGGTTTCAAGGTTTCTACTCGAACCTGTTCACCATTCCCAAGAAGGACGGCTCGGTTCGACCCATCCTGGATCTGAGGCACCTCAACCGCTATGTCCGCCTCCGCCACTTCCGCATGGAGTCTCTGCGGTCGGTGGTCGCGTCCCTGGACCAGGGCGAGTTTCTCGCTTCCATAGATATACGCGACGCATATCTCCATGTGCCAATCGCGCTAAGTCACCAGCGCTTTCTTCGTTTCGCCATCGGTTCTCGTCATTTCCAGTTTGTCGCTCTGCCCTTCGGTCTGTCAACAGCGCCCCGGGTCTTTACCAAGACCCTCGCCCCTCTCATGGCTCTCCTTCATGCCAGAGGGGTGGCGGTCATCCCGTACCTGGACGACCTTTTGGTAAGGGGCCGCTCCTTGCAGGATGCTCAGTCCAGCCTCCAGATCACGCTCGATCTGCTTTCCAGGTTCGGCTGGGTGATCAACTTCCAGAAGTCGTCTCTGCGCCCCTCTCGCTCCATGGAGTTTCTAGGGATGTTGTTCAACACCGAGAGGGCTCGGGTTTTTCTGCCTTGCGACAAGGTCTCGTCTCTACGCTCGGCTGTCTCCAAGCTCCGTTCGGGCTCCCCCTGTTCGCTCCGCTTCTGCATGCGGGTGCTGGGCAAGATGGTCTCCTCGTTCGAGGCCGTCACGTTTGCTCAATTCCACGCTCGGCCCCTCCAGGGAGCGATTCTGGCCCAGTGGGACAAGTCTCCTCTCTCTCTGGACAGGAGGATCGTCCTCTCCCCGGCAGTCCGCAGAGAGTTGCTTTGGTGGCTGACGTCCCCAGCCCTTCTACAGGGCCGCTCCTTCCTCCCCCTTCAGTGGCTGGTCGTCACCTCCGATGCCAGCCTGACAGGGTGGGGTGCGGTTTTCGGTGTCCTGACGGTCCAGGGCACGTGGACTTTGCCGGAGTCGCGCCTTCCCATCAATATACTGGAGCTTCGGGCGATATTCCTTGCCTTGACTCATTGGACCGACTTTCTCCAGGGTCACCCTGTTCGGGTTCAGACGGACAACTCCACCGCCGTTGCCTACGTGAACCGCCAGGGAGGCACCAGGAGCCGCTCTGTGATGGCGGAGGCTGCCCGAATTCTCGGCTGGGCGGAACGGTTTGTCCCGGCTCTCTCAGCCATCCACATCCCGGGCGTAGACAACTGGGCGGCGGATTATCTCAGTCGCGGGTCCCTGGACCAGGGAGAGTGGTCTCTCCATCCCCAGGTGTTTCTACAGATTTGCCGTCGGTGGGGCTTCCCCGATGTGGATCTTTTCGCGTCCAGGCTCAATCACAAGCTTCCCACTTACGTGGCTCGGGCTCGGGATCCCCGCGCGTTCGCGGTGGACGCCCTGGTGACCCCTTGGGATCAGTTCTCCCTGATTTACCTATTTCCCCCGCTCCCTCTCCTTCCGCGGGTCCTCAGACGCCTGAGGTTCCTCGGCGTTCCCGCCATCCTTATCGCTCCGGACTGGCCCCGCCGGTCCTGGTACGCCGACGTGATCCACCTCCTGGCCGACGCCCCTTGGCGTCTTCCCCTGCGGCCCGACCTCCTTTCTCAAGGGCCGATCCTCCACCCCACTTTACCTCAGCTCAATTTGACGGCTTGGCTGTTGAAGCCGCGGTGCTGAGGTTTCGGGGCTGTCTGAGTCTGTCATCCAGACTATGCTTAGAGCCCGTAAGCCGCAGTCGGCTCGCATTTACCATCGGGTTTGGAAGTCCTTTTTTTCTTGGTGCGAGCAACGCCGTGTTCATCCTCTCGTTTGCTCTACGCCTAGGATCCTTTCTTTTTTGCAGTCCGGCCTTGACCAGGGTCTCAGCCATTCTACCCTTCGGTCTCAAGTCTCCGCCTTGTCCGTGCTTTTTCAGAAGACTTTGGCTCTGCGCTCCCAGGTGAAGACCTTTTTACAGGGTGTTCTTCGTCTGAATCCCCCCTTCCGCTCCCCCGTCGAGCCCTGGGATCTTAACTTGGTGCTCGATGTGCTCCAGGGTCCCCCCTTTGAGCCTTTGAGAGAGATTTCCCTGCGTCTTCTCTCTTGGAAGGTCGCCTTTCTGGTGGCGATTACGTCCATCCGCCGTGTATCTGAATTAGCCGCTCTATCCTGTCGCTCCCCCTATCTTGTTTTGCACAGGGATAGGGTGGTTTTGCGCCCTCTCCCTTCCTTCCTTCCGAAGGTTGTCTCGGCATTCCACATCAATGAGGATATTGTGCTTCCTTCTCTTTGTCCCGCTCCTGCTCATCCTAGGGAGCGCTCCCTTCACTGTTTGGACCTTGTCCGAGCCATCCGGGTCTACTTGTCCCTCACGGCTCCCTTCCGTCAATCGGATTCCTTGTTTGTCATTCCTGAGGGTCCCCGCAGGGGTCTTGCCGCCTCTAAGGTGACCATTGCGCGTTGGATTACGGCCGCCGTCTCTGAGGCCTATCGCTCTCGGGACAGGTCCCCCCCCTTCCGGGTCACGGCCCATTCTACCAGGGCCGTGGGAGCTTCCTGGGCGGTTCGCCATCATGCATCGGTGTCCCAGGTCTGCAAGGCCGCTACCTGGGCCTCGGTGCATACCTTTACCAGGTTTTACCAGGTCCACACTCTGGCTTCAGCTGATGCCAGTCTGGGCCGCAGGATCCTGCAGGCCGCCGTACGTTAGGCTGGCCGACTGGGGAGGTTTCTTTTTCCCCACCCTTTGGGACTGCTTTTGTACGTCCCACTGGTGCTGTGTCCCCCAATGATAGGCACAAGAAAACAGGATTTTTGTATAACTTACCGTAAAATCCCTTTCTTGTGGCTTCATTGGGGGACACAGCTCCCACCCTGATTTTTTTCTGGGTTATTCCTTTTCCCGGGCTTGTTTGCTGTTCCTTGAGTTCTCGTTCCCGGGTTCAGACTGGTTTGTATCATTCTGTTTGGCTCCTACTGCTTTTTAACTAAACTGAGCTAGCCTGGTGTCCGTAGGAGGGATATAGGCTACCAGGCGGGGCTACTTCTTTGATGTCTAGTGTCGCCTCCTAGTGGCAGCTGCCTATATCCCACTGGTGCTGTGTCCCCCAATGAAGCCACAAGAAAGGGATTTTACGGTAAGTTATACAAAAATCCTGTTTTTACTGATTTTGTTTGTAATTACTAGATTTAAAGGGGCTGTCTCACTACAGCAAAAGTAGAGAAAAGGTATACAAGGCACTTACTAATGTATTGTGATTGTCCATTTTACCTTCTTTGCTGGCTGGATTCATTTTTCCATCACATTCTATACTGCCCGTTTCCATGATTACGACCACCCTGCAATCGAGCAGCAGTGGTCGTGCTGGCACACTATAGGAAAATAAGGTAGCCTATATGTGCTCCCACGGTCCTGGTCACCAGAGAGGCCTATGCTTTTTCCTATAGTGTGCAAACACAACCACCACTGCTGGATTGTGATTGTAACCATGGAAACGAGCAGTGTATAATGTGATGGAAAAATGAAGCCAGCCAGCAAAGGAAGCAATATGGATAATAACATTACATTAGTAAGTGCCTTGTATAAAATTTCTCTACATGAAAAATTCCATTTGCTGAAGTGAGCCAACCCCTTTAAGTCCACACTACTGTATTCAGTATTGGTGCCAGGTTGAAGGGTCAGCTACCCTGATATGATGGTATCCATATTGTCAGCACTGCATGCTGTTTCTCCATGCTGCAGATTTACCCACTGACGGCCACAGACAGATCCATATGTGGATCAAAATGTTGAGAGAAAGTGACGTGGTCAGCCCGTGATCATTTTACATTACATATTCAAGTATTGTTAAATTCCGACTTGAAGAGGACCTGTCACCTTTTGTGATGTGCCTGTTTTAGTAACTCATTGCATTCCCCAGTCTGTGTTGATTTGGACTGCTCTGTGTATTCAAAGATAGGATGTATGAACACTTATGTTCAATGTGCTGTAGGCAACTGGAAGGGGATGTTATTGAGTCATGTTATATGCCCCATGATAGTTGGGGGAGAACCTATACAGCATAAGTGGGTTACTGGAGGAGAGGTCCTTGGGCACAATTGGATGATTACTTGAGATTCACCAATATATACTATGTATGTATGCACTTTATTGTGATGGAGAAAGACCCATGTGCAGGTTGAAACATTGCAGGTGTGTGTTGGAGGAATCCTACCAAATTTCTTCCATGACAGTGGACATGCCACCAATGTCTGATCGGTGCGGGCCCCACCTCTGAGACTCGCATTTATTTCTACTAAGCTTGGCCTCCATCCACTCCAATGAGTGCTTTAAAAAGCTGTGCATCGGCTCAGCTATTTCTGGAACACCCATTGAAGTGAGTGGAGGGTGGCTGGGCTTGCGCTTTGCACCCTCGTTCACTTTGGGGGACCTGTTCTGGAGATAGGTGCGGGTCCCACCTCTGAGACCTACATCTATCAGACATTGGTGGCATATCCTAGAGAAATCTAAATCAAGTCAATATTTGGTGTGATCACCATTTGCCTTCAAAACAGCATCACTTCGTCCAGGTACACTTACACACAGTTTTTGAATAAACTTGGCAGGAAGGTTGTTCCAAACATCTTGTAGAATTAATCACATGTCTTCTGTGGATGTAGGTTTGCTCAAATCCTTCTGTCTCTTCATGTAATCCCAGACAGACTTGATGATATTGAGACCAGGGCTCTGTGGGGGCCATATAATCACTTCCAGGACTCCTTGTTCTTATTAAGGCTACTTTCACACTAGCTTTTTATAATTCCGGTATTGAGTTCCGTCAGAGGGGCTCAATACTGGAATAAAACGCTTCAGTTGTGTCCCAATTCATTGTCAATGGGGACAAAACTGAACTGAAGGCAACAGAATGCTCCTAAAAGCAGGTCCAGGCATCTGCACCAAGATGGATCCGTCATGACCCCCAATGAAAGTCAATGGGGACGGATCCGTTTGGTGTGACACAATGGTAAACGGATCCGTCCTCCATTGACTTTCAATAGAGTTCATGACGGATCCATCACCTGCACACAGACAGACAGACATACACATAAACATACATATACATACAAATACACATACATACTTACATGCTCCCGGCAGGTCTCCACAGCGCAGGAGGAGCAGGAAGGCGCACACATAGGACAATTCCACCCGGCGCCCAGCAGAGGGCGCTGTGGGCAATCATCCTATGTGCGCGCCGTCCTGCTCCTCCTGCGCTGTGGAGACCTGCCGGGAGCATGTAAGTATGTATGTGTATTTGTATGTTTATGTATGTATGTCTGTCTGTGTGCAGGTGACGGATCCGTCATGAACTCTATTGAAAGTCAATGGAGGACGGATCCGTTTACCATTGTGTCACACCAAACGGATCCGTCCCCATTGACTTTCATTGGGGTCATGACGGATCCATCTTGGTGCAGATGCCTGGACCTGCTTTTAGGAGCATTCTGTTGCCTTCAGTTCAGTTTTGTCCCCATTGACAATGAATGGGGACACAACTGAAGCGTTTTATTCCAGTATTGAGCCCCTCTGACGGAACTCAATACCGGAATTATAAAAAGCTAGTGTGAAAGTAGCCTTAATAAGAACAAGGAGTCCTGGAAGTGATGATATGGCCCCCACAGAGCCCTGGTCTCAATGTCATCAAGTCTGTCTGGGATTACATGAAGAAACAGAAGGATTTGAGCAAACCTACATCCACAGAAGACATGTGATTAATTCTACAAGATGTTTGGAACAACCTTCCTGCCAAGTTTATTCAAAAACTTATGTGTATTTGTATGTGTCTGTGTGTGTATGTACTGTGACATGTGTGGGGCCGGAGCGCGGTTCCGGCCCCACACATGTCCCTGTGGCAGCACGGATCCGGCGGCACCCTTCACCTGCCGGTCCGTGCTGCCGCTAGTGTGAAAGAGGCCTTACACTGAAGATAGTTCTTAATGACATTGAATGTATGTTTGGGTCATTGTCCCGCTGCATAATTCATTTACCCTGTTAAAGGAGTTGTCCACTATTTACTATTGATTATCTATCCTCATGAAAGATCATCCATATCAGATCGGTCAGGTCCAACTCCTGACACTGCTTCGATTGCAGTGGAGAGCAGGTGTAATTAGAAGTATGGCGTCCCCATTCACTTCTATGGAACGGCTATGTCTATTCAAGTGAATACTACAGAGCCGTCACATAGAAGTGAATGGGGACTCCATAGTTGTAATTGCACAGCAGCGAGCAGGTAAACAGAGCAGAGAAGGCAGCGCTCATATAAGTGCGACCTTCTCTTCAAACAGCTTGATCGGCAGGGGTGCCAGCTGTCAGACCCCCGCTGATCTGATATTGATGACCTATCCTGAGGAGACAACCCCTTTAATACTTCTATCTGTGAAAGCGACATTTTTTTCCACACTTACTAACACTTGCACAGTATTTTACATTTAAATGTCTAAAAAAAAAAAACGGAATATACTGAAAAGACTCCTTAATGCTTTTAGTTATTTATAATGGCTTGTTTTGTCTAGGTGCAATCAGTGGAGGAATTAAATCTGTCCTAATTATACAGCAGGACGGTCTGTATGAGAATGCAGAGCAGTAGCCCCATGTAATCTCCGTTCTCAGCCCTGTAGATCACAGCTGAGATTAGCTTCAGTTGTCTCGGCCTCACCTCGTACTTACAGGCTGAATCTTTTCTATCCACACACCTTCACTTCAACCTGTGAGTACGAGGTAAGTTCTTCTGACTCTTTTCCCACAAAACTACATATAAATCTGCTCAGCTCCTCCTGCTCTATAACATAGTATCTTGCAGATTGTGCTGCATGTGGTGACTGGTCCTCTTTAAAGTGTAACTGCTAATGTACTTTATTTAGGGAAAACCTTATATAGGAGAAAGCTAGGGCTGAAATGTCCTGTAGCAGCGCTCTTTTTCAGCGCCGTGCTGGGAGCTGCTAGGTGTCTGCCCGCACTGCTCCCTCATATATAGTAGTTATTATACATGAAATATGTAGTAATATAGGAATAAATAGCTTTACTTTCTTCCTGCTCACTGGCCAGCGCTGTCGGTGATCTCTCGCCCTGTACTCCTGGCGGGCTGTGTGATTAAAGGGGTTGTCCGGGTTCAGAGTTGATCCCGGGCATACCCCCATTTTCACCCATACAGGCCCTGTGATATGAGCATCATTTCATGCTCCAGTGCCCTCCTTTGCCCTGCACTGAATCACGCATGGCAAAGGCTTTTTTAGGAGATCCAGTGACGTACCGGGCTCTACATAGGGACTGCCAGGCGGAGGCTTCTGCCCAGCAGTGAGCCCTGTCAAAAGGCTAGGCAGCGCTAAAGCCGACTCATCAGAGCCGGTGACGTCAATGCCCCCGCCTAGCAGTGTAAAAACATGAACAAAGAAGCCATTGCGCCGATGCTAATATCGCCTGTCTGTGTGAAAATAGGGGTATGCCCGGGTTCAGCTCTGAATCTAGCCAACCCCTTAGACCAGCTGCCAGGAGCAATGCCTGTGTGAGCAGTAGGAGCTCAATACAGGGAGGCAGGGGGAAGCTCCTCTACTGTCTATAGGGACAGCACTGTTACCATATAGGCACTGAATATGTTCCCTATCCCTGTCTCTACGCACTGCAGCGTCGGGGAAAAGTAAGGTAGTTTACATGTTCTTAAGGTGCAGTAAAGGTGAATTTTTTGCATTTATTTTGGTATATCTTCTTTAGTAGGAATATTGGTAACATGGCTAAAATATAGAAGAAAATAGCTTTATACAATTTTTTTATTATTTTGAATTGGATAAATATACTATATTCGTTTAATTTCTTTCACCTGGAAGTAGTTCTTTCCTGTTTGCTGTACAGAAAATAGTCAGATTACTGAAGACACAAAAAGGGGGAGATTTATCAAAACTGCTGTAAAGAAGCAACCAATCAGATTCTACCTTTCATTTTTTCCAAAGGCGTTCTGAAAATGAAAGATGGACTCTGATTGATTGCTATGAGCAACTAAGCCAGTTCTACTTTACACCAGTTTAGATAAACTTCCTCTAAAGTGTTTATTTGACTTAAAGGGGTATTCTCATCTTAGACAATGGGGGCATATCGCTAGGATATGCCCCCATTGTCTTATAGGTGCGGGTCCCACCGCTGGGACCCGCACCTATATCCAGAACGGAACAGGGAGCGCTGCACCTGGAGGACCCCGGGTTTCCGGGGGTCCAGCCACCACCAGGCGCAGCTCCCCGCTGCGCTCATAGAAACGAATGGGAGCCGGGCCGTGCGCTCCCATTCATTTCTATGGAGCCGACGGAAGTAGCCGAGCCAGCGCTCGGCTATTTTCGGCGGCCCCATAGAAATGAATGGAGGGCGGCTGCGCATGCGCAGTGCGCCCTCATTCAGTTCGGGGGCTCTGTCCTGGATATAGGTGTGGGACCCGCACCTATAAGACAATGGGGGCATATCCTAGCGATATTCCCCCATTGTCTAAAATTAGAATAACAAACCCTTTAATACCTTCACTTGCAATGGTCTTACTGGTGGGATCAGAAAACTGGCTGAGTTGCCCGTAGCATTCAGTCAGATTTCACCTTTCATTTTTCAGAGCTCGTTTGGAAGATGAAAGGTGGAATCTGATTGGTTTGATAAATCTTTCCCAATGTCTTTCTCTTTTATTAGATCCCTGGCACTCCAGATGATGAGGCTGTGAGAATATTTTTGGAATTTGAGCGGGTGGAGTCGGCTATAAAAGGTAAATTGCATGTTTTCTGTAAACCCTGAACAATTTATCAAAGGCTTTCTGTGGGAAGGAAGGGAGGCTGAAGGATAATAGCGGTCTTGTGTAATTGCAAAGCTAATAATTGCCTCCTACATGTGTATTGTACAGTAAATAGGCTTAAGGTGGATTTAGACAGGCTGACTGATCGGCCAACAGTCGGCTGCTCGTTCAGTGAAGGAGACCACGCGTTTACATGCAGCAATGTCCTTCACTGTATGAAGACGAGTGGACGCTATAGATTCCTCATACAGAATCATGGCTTCTGAGCAGTAGATCACTGTTTAGACTGCACGATCTGCTGCTCAGAAGCCATGGTCGGTGGTGCCTGCATGAACAACAGGCGCAGCGCTCGGATGATTAGCGGCACATTTAGATGGCCAGATGATCGGGAACGACGTTCCCAATCTGGTCGATTATTTGTGCGTCTAAATGCACCATTAAGCTTGAGCGTTTGGCTGACCGCTCCACCTGCACCCCCCTTACCTAAGAACGAATGGATTGGGTATGTTGAAATTCAGCAGCCCGATCCTTATCTGCAGGTTTGGATAATATACATCTAATGCTTGTGGCCAGCTTTACTGTTTGCTTTCCATGATGGAAATCTCCGTTCACTTGTTGTCGTTCTGCCAGGCTCATTTACTGTAAAGTGTGAGTAATGTATTAACAGTAAACCTTTTAATAATTATTATTCAATCTGGTGTGCGTTTTCTCTTTTGGTCTTTTCTTTTTAACTACACCTCAAAAACATGTCGTCAGTGACCCCCACCGTCCCCTTTATCTCAGACTTTCAAGCCTTGATGTATTAATTGTTTTCTTCTCCTTAAATGAAGTCTGCCTGAGATATTGGTTTCAGGCAAGCCATATACTGTAGAATAGATTTAGTCCAAGCAGATTTTGGTGGGATCAGCAGGTTTGTATATTGGGCATCTCTCATAGCAAACTGAGAGAGGGGGCTTAGACTCTCATCTGCATCCTTGTGCACAGTTTCTATTGATTTCTATGTATGGAGCATTGTCCTGAGAAAAGTGCACTCTGTTCCCCTGATCTGATGGAGTGCCAGGTTGGGCATGTGTCCTGCTGCTTCAGTCATACTTTATAGGACCGCTGGAAATAGCCGAGTGCTGTACTCTATCTCCAGCAGTCCCATAGAGAATGAATGGAGCAGCCGCCCCATCAGATGGGGGAATAGGACACCCAGTAACAGTGTTTATATTCTGATCCCATGTGGTCATGGTGTAGTTGTATTATTTAGCATGTTGGTACTGTGGGGCGTGGTTCTATAGAATGGTGTGCCCACAGGTTAGGGAGCGCAATGCTTTGCTTCCTCAAGCAACGCCACCTCCCCGGACCATTTTTTTTTTTTTTTTTTTTTTTAGTTTTATCTGTGGAAGAAAATATCATTATCATAATTACATTTACCCAGTGCTTAGTGTGAAAATATAGTCTAGAAAGCAAAATGTATATATAAATTAATGAAAATATGTAATAAAACGTGAAGGTCAATTGCATATACAGTGGCCCCTCAAGTAACAATATTAATTGGTTCCAGGATGACCATTGTATTTTGGAACAATTTTAACTTGATTAATTGGTTCCAAAGCCCCAAAATGTCATCCTAGATAAGAGAAAATGAAGATTTAAGATAGAGAAGCAGATAAAGCAACTCCTTACATATAAAGGTCCTTTTACACGGGCCGATTATCGGCCGAAAAATCGTTCCTAGGAACGCTAGTGCCGATAATCGGCCCGTGTAAAAGTGGCCCTAATCAGCCGACGAACGAGCAAAACGCTCGTTCGTCGGCTGATTGGATCTTTTGTAGAAACCAAAAGATCCAATCTGTCGGGCGCACATCGGCCTGTGTAAACAGGCGATGTGCGCCTGACAGTATGGAGCTTCCGGGCCGCACTAGCGATACAGCGATCACTCGTGCGGCCCGGCGCTCAATTCGTCGCGCCGTGTAAAGGCTCCCTGCCCGAGCGCCGATATCGCTGATCGGCGCTCGGGCAGGGAGAATAATCGGCCCGTCTAAAAGGGCCTTAACAGTCAGGAATAGCTGATAACTAGCCAGCGAGGTTACCAGAGAAGTAGCCTTGATTGGTTGGATCTGGGTCTGAGGCATTGTATGTTGAGTCTGGTTTCAACTTACGATGGGTCTGAAAAGACCATTATATGTAGAAAATATTGTATCCTGAGGCCAGTGTATCTTGAGGGATCACTGTATAAAGTTTATAGCTCATATCATGATGCAACTGTCTGTAGTCAAAGAAAATGACCCCCTACACATGTCTGTAGAAGAACATTTCTGGAAACAACCCTTGATGTTCTGTTGAAAGGGGCTTTCTAACTGGTAAAAATGTTTCATAAGGGACAGAAACGCTTAAAAAAATATAAGTCAAAGCAACAAAATCTCGCCGGCACCACCTAGAACCAGCCCCAGACTCCCATTCTGAGACCAGGAGTTCCACCACTTTTATATAGTTGTGCTTAGTGCAGCATAGCAAAAACTTTCAAACAGTCCACGGATAGAAAGATCACTGTACTCACTGATGCTTCAAACTGTGGTCTTTATTGGTTTCACAGCAGGTTTACACACAGATGGTTAAAGACACATATGGACCGGCTGACCTACCCGTGTGTAAACCTGCTGTGAAACCAATAAAGACCACATTTTGAAGTATCGGTGAGTACCGCGAACTGTTAAGAAATAAAAGTATTACTCACCTCTCTGATTCTCCGGCACTCCTATTTCTATGTCACGAGAGATCAGGACACTAGAGAGGATCTGAGGAGCATTGGAATCACTGAGGTGAGTATTACTGCTTTTATTTTTAAGCCATTTAAAAAAAAAATGACCATCTGGACAATGCAAAAGAATAAATGTGTCTTTGGTAGTCTTCATTGTTATTTAGACATTTTGCTATCTAGAATGTATTTATAACGTATACATTAATATATGATTTATGATCATGTTATTTTTGCACATATCTTGTGGATTGAAGAATTTTTCCACAGAGCACAAAACCTGTACCTGAGAGCTACATTAACTCTCATTAGTGATTTTGAACTATAATAGACTTTTTAAATTAATAATTCAGGTCTAAATTGATCTCTCTGTTGTGAGGACATTATGAATAAGGGATATTTTATTAAACTGCCATTTCCAGGATGCAAATGAAATCTCCCCAAGAAGGAAGAAAACGCTCTCTATCTTGTCGCACCTTTAGCTAGCTACCCTTCAAGTCCATGTCTGACACAAAGAGCCTTGAAATATGACTAGAGATTTTGACTGAACCAAAAAGACCCATGTCTTTGCGGTCTTGCCCTTCACCCATACAGAGTAGGGTACTGGCTGGCTGAAGAAGATGCCTTGGATGACAACAATAGCTAGTTCTATGGCACCATAGACCTATTTCTTCTTTTCGGTGGAGAGCTTATTTGCACACTTTTTGCCAGGGAGCATTTCCCTACACCAGGGGGAATCTCCACAAGGAGAACCACTAATCCCCCCCCCCCCCCCCCCCCCCCCCCAGATTTAGGTAAAGCAGACATTGTTGTCTGTAACATAAGTGATTCTGAGATTCCTTTGTTACCTGCGTGCCCTGCAGTCTTGTGAGCACAATGTCAAATTTGCATTTGACTACTAAAGGCCCTTTTAGACGGGCCGATGTGTCTCTCTGCCCGAGCGCCGATCAGCGATATCGGCGCTCGGGCAGGGAGCCTTTACACGGCCCGATGAATCGAGCGCCAGGCCGCACGAGTGATTGCTGTATCGCTCGTGCGGCCTGGAAGCTCCATACTGTCAGGCGCACATCGCCTGTTTACACAGGCCGATGTGCGCCCGACAGATTGGATCTTTTGTAGAAACCAAAAGATCCAATCAGCCGACGAACGAGCGTTTTGCTCGTTCGTCGGCTGATTAGGGCCACTTTTACACGGGCCGATTATCGGCACTAGCGTTCCTAGGAACGATTTTTCGGCCGATAATCGGCCCGTGTAAAAGGACCTTAAGGCTAAATGCACACGATCAGGATTGCATGTCATGTACATTGTATTCTATGAAAATGTGAAATTCTCATGCACACAATGCGGGTTTTTTTTCCGTGCAGATTTTAAAATCTGCAGCATGTCAATTTATTTTTTCTTTCTGGATTTTCTCCAGTGACTTTACTAGGGACAGGAAAATCCGCATGCAAATCCAAACCAATTGATGCAGATTGACCGCACGGATTTCCCTGTGAACCCCTGCAGATTTCAGTGCGGATTGTCCGCAGATAAATCCTGAACGTGTGCATTTACCCTGAAAGTGTAACTGTAATCTTGGTTTATTTTTAATACAGTGTAGGGACAGGGATTTTAAACATTTTTGTAATATACTTTATCAAACAAATATGTTTCTTTGTACTAGAAATCAGGAATTTTCTCAGCAAAGCTCTAATAGCATTGCTAAGGAAAGTCTGTCTTGTATCTTGAGCATTTTACTGAGTGCTGTAACATACAGGGGCTTCCAGCCTGACTCTTGTCACTACCCCAGTCCCTGGCTATGTGCATGCGCTCTCACTGCCCACTACTCTGCCTATCTGACTTGTTGTACATGGGCATCTTCAGCGCTCAGTAAAATGCTGAAGAAGGACTCTGCTTAGCAACTCGCTAAAGCTTTGCTCAGAAAACACTTTAAACCAAAATGACAGTTACATTTTAAGGATCATTGCAAACGAGCGTTCATAGTAACACTGGTTAGTGATGATCTGGCAGTGTAAATGCACCACTGATATACCCGATCGGGTAATTTATATCTTTTGTGCAGCACAACAATCCTCATTTCCCGGTGGCAGAACGTGCTGTGTAAACGCGATCTGCTTTCAGGAAGCAACAAGACAGTATGGGGAAGAGCGATGGCACTAGAGATCGCTCCTCCCCATACTCTGGAGGAAATTGCTGCATGTACCGGTCTCCTCCTCTAGCAATCAGTAGATTGTTGGGAAGTAACGCTTTATTCCCGACAATCTGCTTTTACATCGTCCCGTGTAAAAGGGACCTTTACAGTCTTATACCTTTGTGCTGAGCGTGTTGTTTGAGAAGAGTACAATGACAATTGATATATTATATAACAGCATGTGGAGACATAATAGAGCAGTCACGTGGAATGTTGATCTCTTCATGTCTAGAACAGAACAGTTTCTGCATTTGGCTTGACTATTGGTGCATGTCATAATGTCCACCAATGTAACTGGCTATTAAAAGGGAGCAGTTACCCTGTGATTATGGTAGTAGCATGTGAACATGTGAGATCCACTACAGTCATCCTTAGGGCATCCACCAGAGCCGCTAAAAAGGTTTTCCAGCAAGCATACCAGTGTTGTAGGGTAGACCGGTGAAAGATCCCAGGATACATAAAGCAAGAAGCAGTAGAGATAACCAATGTGGACATTTTAAGGGCATTTCATAATGTTTTGCTTGCCGTCTGTGATAATTGAGACGACAGTTAGCTAGACTGGGATGTGTAATCTGCGATTCCCATGTTTTCACCCTTTAACCCCCTATAAAGAATTCTAGACTTGGATTCCAAGGTTTCATCCCAGAATTGTCACAATTGGTAGAGGGGCATTAGATGTTGGAGATGCATAGTCATAGCCGGAGCCTGGGTTTGTTACTAGAATATAGTTGGGAGGATGAGCCAAAACCATGGTGTATTGGAGAACACTAGTCAAGTCGGGGGTAGAATTGAGTCCAAGAATGATAGAAAAATTGGAGGTGAGACAGCAGACAGTAAACGGAAGAATTATTCAGAGACTTGATGAGGGAGAAGGCGGTTCTAAAACTAATAGATACCAAACAGTAATCCAGAAACATACCGCCTTAGAGAAACTCATGACTGGATTGATCACTTTCTGGTCAGCCTGGCTGTATGATTCCTCCAGCCTGGTCTACAGATTAGCAGGACAGACATGCTTTCTGTGAACGTACTGCTTGGCATGTTAACCAGCCCTGTTTTGTCGCAGTGACTGGCAGGGAGAGACAGTGTGGTGAGGTAGATCTGTTACACATATGTGGTGTTGACTTTTTATTATAAGCTTTCTTCTAAAAGTTCTCATTCCTTCATGATTTTTCATGTACTTTACTATGGCTATTTGATAATCCAAAAATCTGGCAGGCTGACCTAATGGGTCCCACTGATACCAGATATATTTAGTGCTGATACAGTGTACTGTATATTCTGATTCTCGAGGAATAAATAATCATGTTTTCTCCTTTTTCACAGCTGTGGTGGACCTGAACGGAAGATACTTTGGTGGTCGAATAGTGAAGGCATGCTTCTACAACCTAGATAAATTCAGAACTCTGGACCTTGGAGATTAATTTTACTGTAGTCCTATACTTTGAAGCGAGTAGTCTCTTCAGAGTGTTGGGGACCATGAGTATCATCTACTCATCATGGAAATATGTCAGTTTATCACGTTTATTGTGATGGGTTTCGTTTCTTCTTTTTATAGTATAAAGAACCTTTTAAAACCACACCAATCTTTGTACAGTTTGTTTCATTTATACTCTATCAAGATCGGTTTCTGTCCAGTGTGTATTTATTAGCAAAGTGGCGTTTTATGAGGTTTTTTCCCCATTACCAGAACAGAGGTCCGCCCTGTAAGCACTGACCATTATCATTATTAATGGACTTGGAAATGAAATCCAGCATAGCTCCCAGTGTAACTGTCAGGTGTCATGGATTTAAAGTAACGTTTAAATACATTTCTTTAGTTGTGTATAAAACATTTCTGTTCTATACGTTTCCTAAATAAAGTTCTCAGTACATCGAACCACTGGCCTCATTTATCGGCTGACCCCCATAGCCATTTACACCTTTTATACAAAGTACATACATTAATGGCGAAAGTCCATCTCCAAATGTAGACATCTGCAACATGTACAAAAATTCAGATGTAACACAATTCTCTGCATTCTCTATTAAACAGTATAATGGCAGTTAAAGTGATATCAGCAGTGTGTAGAGCAACTAGTATATGGTTGTTTGTGTTACCACATTGAGTTTAGATCTAGGGTATTACTGGGTAAGGCTACATTCACATGACTGTAATGTCAGTCTGCATCCGAGCTTTGTGGGGCTGTAAAAATGTAGAGAGCACCAAATTATAAAACATGTCCTATTCTTGTCTGTTTTGCAGACAAGAATATGTGTTTTTACAAAGGGGCCTGTGAAAAGTATGGGATGCACAGAGACAAATTTGGTGGATCCCTATGTGCAGACAGCAAGACAGATACGCTTGTATAAATGTAGCCAACTCTGATGTTTGAGATAAACCAGAAGAACCATTGATGAAGTAATAAGACAGGGAGATGTCATTGGATTAAAGAAAAGTTTAATGGCAAGATTGGAGGTAAATCATATCTAGATGTGAACAGGTGTCAAAAATCTGAAGTTCCTAATGCTGAACATTCAGTTTATAAATGCTGTTAACAGAAACTGGCTCAAGAATCAGAACGCTTCATTATTTTTATTTTTTTTACAGAGAAGCGTTGTCATTTAATATAGCCAAAATATAGGGTAAAGTGTGTTGTCCTAATTTTAGGCTGATCTGTGTTCTGTGGAACTTAAATGGGTTGTGTCACTTCAGCAAAGAGCATTTATCATGTAGAGAAAGTTAATACAAGGCACTTACTAATGTAATGTTATTATCTATATTGCTTCCTTTGCTAGCTGGATTAATTTTTCCACATTATACACTGCTTGTTTCCATGGTTACGACCACCCTGCAATCCATCAGCGGGGGCTGTGCTTGCACATTATAGGAAAAAGCACCAGCCTATGTGAGCTCCCATGGTCCCGGCCACCAGACAGGCTGATGCTTTTTCCTTTAGTGTGTAAGCATGGCCACTGAATTGCAGGGTGGTTGTAACCATGGAAATGAGTAGTGTATAATGTGAAAAAATAATCCAGCCAGCAAATTAAGCAGTATGGACAATAATAATACATTAGTAACTGCCTGTTATTAACTTTCCCTACATGATAAATGCCACTTGCTGAAGTGACATGACCCCTTTAAGTTCTACAGAACACAGATCCACCTAAAATTAGGACAACAAACTTTACCCTATATTTTGGCTAGTCCCAACTTATTACCTGCCTGGTGATTATAGTATCAACACTGATCAAACTGTACCACAAGCAACTTGTAAGGCTATGTTCAGATCATGTTTATGGCCTCCTTTTAACCCCTTAATCACCTTCAACAGCTGATTAGCGGGGGTGCCAGGAGCTGGTGGACCCCCACCAATCAGATGCTGATGACTTATCCTGAGGATAGGTCACCAGTATGAAACACTCGAAAAACCCTGTTAAGGCCACCGTGCCCCATTTAGGCCCTGATTTATCAAGACTGGCTTGTGCTACACTGGTTCTGATGGGGTCTCTGCTGCCGGAGCAGGCCTCGATATAAATTAAATGTCTCTTCTGGCAGTCTGTGAGCCAGACTGAAATCTACTCCAGCTCATAGCTGGTGTAGATTCCAGTCATCATTTACACCAATAGCTACTAAACTTTTTAACGCCAAATCTGTGGTGTAGGAGGATGATAAATCTCCAGTTTAGTCTATTGTCAGTGGGACAATCTAATGCAGACCTGGGCAAGGGGCGAGCTGCAGGCCGCTTCCGGCCTGCCCTGCCTGAGTCAGATCTCAGGGAGGTGCCAGAAACAATGAGCGCTTCCATCAATACAGATAGAAGTGCTCATTGCTGGAGCGCAGGGAGCTGGGTCCTGTCACTCACCTCCCTGCGCTCCTCCTCTCCCTCAGGCCGGTGCTCTGAATAGTGCAGCAGAGAGACTTCTACCTGCTCCACCATTCAGCTTGCAGGCAGAGATCGTGCTGCTGGAATGTGTGGCCTGCAGCCCAGAAATCTGTATAAGCTCCACACACACATTGTTGCAGAGCGATCTGTGTCTGCAGAGAAGAGAGGACTTCAGGAACGGGACAAGGTGATGTTTTTTTAAATACAAAGGGGCACAGAGGGCATTACTTATGTGAAGGGGGCACAGTGGACATTTTTTACTATGGAGGGGGCACAGAGAAAGAGGGCATTACTACAATGTAGGATGCACAGAGGCCATTACTACAATGGAGGATGCACAGAGGGCATTACTACAATGAAGGGGGGCACAGTGGGCATTTTGTAGTATGGAGGGGGTACAGAGCCAGAGGGCATTACTACAATGAAGGGGGCACAGAGGGCATTACTTATGTGAAGGGGGCACAGTGGACATTTTTTACTATGGAGGGGGCACAGAGAAAGAGGGCATTACTACAATGGAGGATGCACAGAGGGCATTACTACAATGGAGGATGCACAGAGGGCATTACTACAATGAAGGGGGGCACAGTGGGCATTTTGTAGTATGGAGGGGGTACAGAGCCAGAGGGCATTACTACAATGAAGGGGGCACAGAGGGCATTACTACAATGAAGGGGCACAGAGCCAGAGGGCATTACTACAATGAAGGGGCACAGAGGGCATTACTACAAAGATAGGGGCACAGAGCCAAAGGGCATTACTACATTGAAGGGGGCACAGAGGGCATTACTACAATGAAGGGGGCACAGTGGGCATTTTGTAGTATGGAGGGGGCACAGAGCCAGAGGGCATTACTACAATTAAGGGTGCACAGTGGGCATTATTACTGTGAAGGGGGCACACATCTGTACAAAATTACTGTGAAGGTTGTACAATGAGGGCAATACTACTGTGAGGGTTTTTTTTTTTAACATATGGGGGGGGCTAGAGAAAGAACCCGCCCTGGGTGCGAAACACCCTAGGCACGCCACTGCAAGCAAACATCACTAAAGTGGCTCTGGTACCTAGAAAGACCACAGGGACCAGAGCTACTGCGCAGAGAAAAGCCCGTAGCTGCGAGTGGTACCGAAGTTACATCGGGTACCACACGCTCCCCACCCCGAGCAGCGACACGCTGCCATAACAGGGCCTGATCGTGCCCCTCGGCGCGAGGAAGACGCTGTAGCTGGACCCACATACCTGCCATGTAGCGGTATCTGCCGGGATCCGTGACCTCTGAGACTAAGAGCTGCAGTACTCAGTCCTTCATGCCTGCTATGTAGTTAAATCTGTCTCTGCAGAAGAAACATTCAGTACTAGTTCCCAGTAGTGTGCATTTTTCTACCTTGTCCTGCTCCCGTCTATTGCCCGAAACCAGGGAATATTTAGTGCTCTGTGACAGGCAGCATGTCCACATACACCAGTGACAGGCAGAGCAGCACCTGCAAATACACCTGGTGATAGTATATATACTATATACAGTATTGGGTAGAACTGAGTTAATTATATTAGTCCGGCCCTCTAAAACCATCCTAATTTCTTATGCGACCCCATGGGAAAATTTTTTGCCCACCCCTGATCTAATGTGTTTGGAGAACTACCAAATCTTCACCTGACAGATCATATTAAGAGAAAAGGATGAAGCAAGTTGAATTTCAAAGCTCTATTCTTTTGTTCTCTTAGGAGATAAACCACCTCCATAGATGTCTGGCCAGCAGCTATAGATGGTGTATAGTCGCCATTAAAGGGAACCTGTCATCTCCGAAACACCCCCTGAACTAGAGTAAGCGGTGTATAGTGTAAGTGATGCTGAATCCGAATATGTAAGTTTTATCTTCATACTCACTTCCATTCTGACGCAATAATTAACACAATAAATGAAATACAATTTCACCCTAAGCAGCTATGAACGCATATAGTAGGCAGTAAACTGTCCTGAAGTTTGTGTATGCCATTCGCCTGGTTACACAATTGGATTTAACATTACACCTTTTAGTCCTTGGTTTTAATCAAGTTTGGGCTATTTATTGATTGTGGTGTAACTGGTTTTAGAACGACCTTCTTTCACTTTAATTGTCAATTTTGTCAAATCTGACAAGCTATTGAGATAGATGTTGGAGTTTGGTTCAGTTCAGTCTGGGAATAGGGAGAATAGCTTTAAGCTATTAAGATAAACATAAATCGTAAATTAAATAAAAAGTGTTCTAACATGATGAAGACTTGTAGAACTTCTGTATGTCTTGTAATTTTTTTCTACACTGAGGTACACAATTTAGCTCTATGGGTACGTGGGCTAATTCTGTTTCAGATGGCCATATGCCTGTTTGATGGCCACGTTTCCTGGAGGAACTGCAGCTCAGCTGACCCAAACTTTCTGCATCATGGTGAGTTCTAACCTGACTGGGTCTACTGTCCTGTACGCACATGATGCAGAGTATCATACAGATTTTCCTTCATTTCCACTTGGCACCACCACCACTTTTAGGGCTGGGGCTACTTGAAGATTTTTTTAGCACAACTTTCCAGTTTTAAAGCTAGAGCTACACAACCGTTTTGACCATGACACAATTCACAGCCAGAGATCGCAGTGTGTTGAAGCAGCAATTGCGACTAGTGAAAGTGAATGGGGTCGCATTGCCATGATCTTACTTTTGCGAGAAATCCAACAGGCCGTGTCACATTCAAAGTGTACAGCCTAAAGAGTGGAGCTACTTTTATGTTCTGCTGTAGACTACAACTCCAACTTGTGATACAGTCTTCATTTAGCACCAGCTTTGGGTTGAAGGCACCGAATGACATGTACAGAGCTGGTTTCCCCCTCTGTGGTCTCTTGGACCTCTGAAGCCATTCACTGGCTTCAGCAGTGATGTGCCCCAGAATGGTGCATGACCGCTGATATTCTGTGGTAACGTGAAGCTTGGTGACACAAAACAGCTGAGGCTAGTGAATGGCTGTGTGAACTGTACATTTGCTCTAATGTTAAGAAATGTGGTTGCAGTAATGTTCTTGAACTGAGGCCAATTTAGGCAGCAAGTGATCTTACAGGTCAGCATAGTTTATATCATAGTGTTCATATAATACTATATCAAACATCAAGAGTCTATCCAGCACTTGATAAAATCACAATTCTTCACTTTTTCATCTTCAATAAAACAATTCATGACATTGTATTGGCAGCCCCGCAAGCTTAACCACTTCCCGTCCGCCCATAGTATATAAACGTCCGGGAAGTGGTTAGTTATCTCTGGACGTTTCTGAACGTCCATTCAGAGATAGCAGCTGCACGCTAATCGTGCAGCTGTACAGTGGGGTACCTGCTGTCAGTGACAGCAGGGTACCCGAAAGAGAAGGCAGGGACCGTTCCCAGGGGTCCCTGCCTTGTAGATCACTGTATACACAGCGCTCACCGAGCGCTGTGTATACAGATCAGGAAGCGCTATCCTGTTCCAGCCCGGAGGTCACGTGATCGCCGGGGCCGGGACAGTGCAGGAGCTGCCGGGTCTCTCATAGACCCAATCAGCCCTGCACTGAGGCTGTACAGCATAGTATTATGCTGTACAGCCTCTCTGAGGATGTATTTCCCCTGTAACTGGGGCTACTATGTCAGCCCCAGTTACAGGAGAAATCAAGTGTAAAAAAAAAATGTGAAGTTAAATGTCCCCCTGAGGTCTTGTATGACCTTATGGGGGACACAAAGTGTAAAATAAAAAATAAAACAATTTAAAAAAAAAAATTAAAATTAAAAAAATATATAAAAATCACATATAAAAAAATAATTTTCCCCCAAATATAGAGTATAGAAAGAGGAAAGTGCACTCCTGTGATATGTTGAGGTGCAGTGATATACGGGATTCACATCCTATCCAACATGTAAGTAGAAAATCACGCACTCTCTGTAGGATACTTGCAATTAGGTTTAATCAAGGTATGGTCCCATAGGACTGTGAAACAATTGAATAACAGCTCTCAAGCACTTGTAGACATAATCAGTACAATACATGAATTATGCGTGTTTGATGAGACGTTTCGGTCTGAATGACCTTTTTCAGTCTAATGCTGTAATAAAGATGAGGATACTATTAGAAATCACAAAGAATGTACATTGTACACAGTATACAAAGTATATATGAAGTAGGAAAACTAGCTTTTTTTTGTCGCCTCACCTACCAAAAAACATAATATCAAACAATCAAAAAGTCATATGCATCCCAAAATGGTAGCAATAAAAACATCACCTCATCCCGCAAAAAATGAGCCCCCACACAAGATCATAGCTAGAAAAATGAAAAAAAAAATGGCTCTTAAAAAATTGCAACACAAAAACATGATTTTTTTCCTAAAAATGCTCTTATTGTGTAAAACTTTTAAAAAATAAATAAAACATAGACATATTTGGTATCGTTGCGTCCGTAACAACTGGCTCTACAAAAATATCACATGATCTACCCCATCAAGTGAACGGTGTGAAAAAAATATAGAAAAATGCCCCTAAACTGCTTTTTTTTTTTTTTAGTTAACCTCCCAAAAATTAGATTAAAAAGTGATCAGAAAGCCGGATGTACCCCAAAATGGTGCCAATAAAAAGCAGAGCTTGTCCCGCAAAAAATAAACCGCAGCTCAGTCCACAAAAAAAATTAAGCAGTTATCTCTCCTAAAAACCATGACAGAAAATTCCATGGTAAAAAATGCAGATGCTGCTCCTCCCCTTTCTGAGCCCTGGCGTATCCCCAAATAACAGTTTACGACCACATGTGGGGTGTTTCTGTAAACTGTAGAATCGGGGTAATAAATATTGAGTTTTGTTTTGTTGTTAACTCTTGATGTGTTACTGGAAAAAAAATGATTAAAATGGAAAATCTGAAAAAAAAGTGAAATTTTGAAATTTCACATCTATTTTGTGTTAATTCCTGTGGAATACTTAAAGGGTTAACAACATTTCTAAAACCAGTTTTGAATAGTTTGAGGGGTGTATTTTCTAAAATGGGGTAATTTATGGTTTCTATTATGTAAGCCCCATAAAGTGACTTCAGAACTGAACTGGTCCTTAAAAAGTTGATTTTGCAAATTTGCAAAAATTGCGTCTAAATCTCTAAACCTTCTACTGTCCTAAAAAAATAAAATGACACTACCAAAATGATGCCAACATAAAGTAGACATATGGGGAATGTAAATTAAAAAGTATTTTATGGGGTATTACTATCCGTCTTAAAAGCAGAGAGATTCAAATTTAGAAAACAGTGAATTTTTTCATATTAACTTTTGGATTTTTTATAAATAAAATTAAAACTTATCGACTCAAATTTACCATTAACTTGAAGTACAATGTGTCACGAGAAAACAATCTTACAAAACAATTTACTTGGATAAGTAAAAGCGTTCCAAAGTTATTACCACATGAAGTGACACATGTCAGATTTGCAAAATTAGGCCTGGTCAGGAAGGGGGTAAATGGCCCAGATCTGAAGTGATTAAAGGGGTTCTTCGGGAATTAAGAAAATGAGAATACTTAAATATCACTTTATTATAAATATATTCCTAAATACCTTTCGCTAGTTATAATGGCTCATTTTGTGTAGGGAGCAATCACCAGGAGAAATAAAATGGCCGCCGTCCTATTAGTACACACAGAACCTGCGAGAGACTGCGCAGGCCGCGCGGGATCTTGCTGAAAAAGGAGGACCATGGTGACGTGCATGGTGAATTAGTCTAAACTAGACTTATAAATATACAGGGTGTTCCCAAGCATAGTGGGAATACCCCTTTCACTGTTCATAACACTAACTCCATATATGGAGTCAAAGCAGGGACTCCTAAGCTGGGAAATTCCCCACTCTGGAGTCCCGACTGAAGCGCGTCTCATATCGGGTTATGATTACCCTGCAATCTAGAAGTGGTGGCCATACTTGGACACTATATGGTGACCAAGACTGCTGGAATGTGCATAGGCCTCATGTTCTTCCTTCTCTATTTACCTGCTCGCTGCAGCAATGACAGTGGTGAGCAGGTGTAATTACAAGCATGCAACAACAAGCATTTCACTTCTCTGAAGTATTCACTTGAACAGACGGGAGTCATCTCAATGGGATGCCATACACTACAATTACACTGCACTGCTCGCCGCTGCAGTTATGTCAGTGACCTGGTAAATAGCTGATCAGTGAGGGTGTCAGGTGTCGGACCCCCACCCATCTGATATTGATGACCGATCCTGAGGATAGGTCATCAATAGTAAAAAAACAACAACCCCTTTAATGACACTACTTATTTAACCATATCTTGTATTAAAAATTGGGGGAAATTGAAAAAAAAAATGCAATTCTACCATGGTTTTTGGGGTTTTATTTTTACGACATTCATTAACTGTGTGCTAAAAATGAACTGATGGGCATTCTGTGCGTCAGTACAATTACAATGATAACAAAAAACATGGATTTCTGAATGTTTTCAACCACTAATGCATGCACCCAACGTTCAGCTGGTGCCATCACAGTAAAATGAGAATAGCACATATTTTCTAGGTGTGATCGCCTCACTGCTGGAAGAAAGACATTAATTAGCCTTACTCCTCTGCCATTTATTTTCTGTTAATACACTTATTCCCAGAGGTGTTTCTCTAACTAAAAATAATGATAGAACATTGTGTTCAGGTCCCAACAGTTTAGTATATCTTCATTATAGCTTGTTACTGTTCTAGAATCGGAAAACAGTACATTGTATTTGCTTTAAAAACTTTGTACATGTTCTGAATCTCACGTTTCCCTCATGTAGGGTGGTTCAGGGATATTGATAATACACTCCTCAACAGTGAAATTGCAACACCAAGAAGGAAAAGTCATGGAATTATGTAAGTCACCGGGTGTATAGGCATATCAATGATATGCAAACGAGTAAAAAATGTAAGCAAAATGTTCAACACATCTGGAGTTATTCAGTTTTGAGTATGAGTGGTATTTGCAGAAATACCTGCACTGACATGTCTTGCCCTGCTATCAATGAGGTTATTAATGGTTGTCTGAGGAATGTTCTGCCACACTGAATTCACTTGGACATGCAAATCATCTGGCAGCTCCCCTGCAATTGCCGACAAATGAAATCCCAGATGTGCTAAATGAGAGAAGAATCTGGGGACCCTACACACAATGGTAGGATGTTTAGGCCTGGCACTATCCTGTTGAAAAATTGGTCTTGGAACACGCTGGAGAAATGGCTCTACCACTGATACCAATCCAAGGCCAAATCAATGTAACGCCGAGCTGTCAGTGTATCTGAAATGAAAACTAGAGGAGATAGGCTACGGTAGATGCCACCCCACATCATAATTCCGAGGGTAGAACCGATGTGATGTTCCCTTGTGAAGGCTTTTTCATTAGGTTGTCCATTTGGGCTCCAGACCAATTGCCAGCTATCACTGCATCAAAGACAAAAGTGGGACTCATCATTGAAGACGATGGACCTCCATTCCAGCCTCCATTGCCATCTTGTTGTGCACCATGATAGCCTTTGAATGGTGGCATGAGGTCAATGGTTTGTGTAGACACTGTTTGTCACCCTAGGCTTGGGATGTGACATACAATTTCACCTGCAGTGCAGAATGAATTAATATGTGCCATTCTTCAGAAGATCCATCCATGTAGATGTTGCTGTCATTCCAGTTCATTGTTCTCCCAACCACTGGGATGGGCAACGTTGAACAGTGCTGACATCTCAGCCTAGGCAAATAGCGATCTGCTGTTGTGATAAACCAGGGATGCTCAACCTGCGGCCCTCCAGCTGTTGTAAAACTACAACTCCCACCATGCCCTTCTGTAGGCTGTCCGGGAATGATGGGAGTTGTAGTTTTGCAACAGCTGGAGGGCCACAGGTTGAGCATGCCTCTGATAAACCAAGGTCTCTCAATTCTGAGAGTCTTTCCCTCTCAGGTGGCAATAACTGGCATGTCAAACAGGAGGCATCACACAATCATCCCACATGACGTGATCCAATTTTATGACCCTCCCACATGACACAGATTGGAGCTAGGTGCTTGAAAATGTGATCATCAAGCACCTAATATCTTTGGTGGTCTTGAATGATAAAGGAGTTAATGGTAGTATCAGTCAAGCTGTACGTTAACATCTTATATCCCTGGTGGTTTTTCTGATGCAAGCCAAATCTTTCCTTCCCTTTACACAGCCACAGAGTAAAATGATAATAGTTTGGCTGCTTATAGCCAGTCAGCTCCTGGCAACTTTCCAAGCACAGCACGGTATATAGTACAGCGGCTGAGCTTGGTATTGCTGCTCAAATCATCTATATCAGCTGTTAAAAAAGGCTCCATGAGCGCCGCAGCCTCTTCCTAGGCCATGTGACGTCACCATATATCGGTCACATGGCCTAAGAGCTACTTTTAACAGCTGATCAGCGGGGGTCCCGGGGTCAAACCCCCCACAGATCTGATATTGATGATCCATTCAGAGGATAGGTCATCAATATAAATTACCCAACAACCTCTTTAAGTTCTTGTTATTTACATTCTATATCTCCCTGCACTTAAAAAGGACCTGTTTGGCACAAAATACACTGCAATATGCAGGCAGCATGTTATAGAGCAGGAGAAGCTGGGCAAAATGATATATAATTCTGAGGAAAAAGATTCAGTAAAACTTATAATTTATACATTTAAATCTCTGATATTATAAGGACCACCCCAGTGTATAAATCTCAGTACATAGGGAAGGTGTTATCATTGACTGACAGCATCTTTATATATACACTTACACAGAAAATACTATCAATTACTGATAACACCTCCCTGTGTACAGTTATCAGTGACTGGCAGCTATCTATGTATACACACTTACACAGAGAATGCTAGCAATCACTGATAACACCTCCCTGTGTACAACTGCAGGGAAGGTGTTATCATTGACTGACAGCATCTTTATATATACACTTACGCAGAAAATACTATCAATTACTGATAACACCTCCCTGTGTACAGTTATCAGTGATTCACAGCTATCTATGTATACACACTTAGGGCTCATGCACACAAACGTATTTTCTTTCCGTGTCCGTTCCGTTTTTTTGCGGACCGTATGCGGAACCATTCATTTCAATTGGTCCGCAAAAAAAAAAAAACGGAAGGTACTCCGTGTGCATTCCGTTTCCGTATGTCCGTATTTCCGTTCCGCAAAAAGATAGAGCATGTCCTATTATTGTCCGCATTACGGACAATGGTAGTTCTGTTCTATTAGGGGCCAGTTGTTTTGTTCCGCAAAAAACGGAATGCACACGGATGTCATCCGTCTTTTTTGTGGATCCGTTTTTTGCGGACTGCAAAATACATACGGTCGTGTGCATGAGCCCTTACACAGAGAATGCTATCAATCACTGATGACACCTCCCCTGTGTACAGCTATTAGTGACTGACAGCTATCTATGTATACACACTTACACAGAGAATACTATCAATCACTGATAACACCTCCCTGTGTACAGCTATCAGTGACTGGCAGCTATCTATGTATACACACTTACACAGAGAATACTATCAATCACTGATAACACCTCCACTGAGTACAGCTATCAGTGACTGACAGCTATCTATGTATACACACTTACACAGAGAATACTATCAATCACAGATAACACCTCCACTGAGTACAGCTATCAGTGACTGACCACTATCTATGTATCACTGATACCACCTACCCTGTGTACAGTTAACAGTGACTGACAGTTATCTATGTATATACACTTAACTAGAGAATATAATTACTGATAACACCTCCCCCTGTGTACAGCTATCAGTGACTGACAGCTACCTCTGTATACACACTTACACAGAGAATACTATCAATCACTGATAACACCTCCCCTGTGTACAGCTATCAGTGACTAACATCTATCTATGTATACACACTTACACAGAGAATACTATCAATCACTGATAACACCTCCCTGTGTACAGCTATCAGTGACTGACAGCTATCTATGTATACACACTTACACAGAGAATACTATCAATCACTAATAACATCTCCCCTGTGTACAACTGCTACACAGCCCAGCCAGCACAGTGTGTGTGACCACAGCATACATGCTGGGGAGCTTAGGAAGTGCTCCGATTATCAGGGGAACAGCCCAGGTGAGCATTTACAGGTTTTTTTTTTTAATTTTTATTTTAGTAACAGTATTAGTTAAAACTAACTAAAAGGGGGGCATATCTACTGTGAAAGGGGCATTACTGAAAGTGGGACATAACTACTTTGAATGGGGCACTACTGAAAGGAGTGCATAACTACCGTGAAAGGGGCAGAATGGCGGCATAACTATCGTGAAAGGGGCACACTTTAGGCATAGCTATGAGAGGGAGCATGGTATGGGCAGAAAAGGACATTTTCTATATTTTTTGAAGGGCCGCCGAACGGAACTAGGGATGCGGACAACACACGATGTGCTGTTCAGATCTTTTGCAGCCCCATTGAAATGCAGACTCATTCATACGGTCATATGAATGAGCCCTAACACAATACCAACAAAGTTAGTGCTCATGCACACGGCCGTCGCTCGGCCATTCCATGCATTGGGGACTGCAATTTGCGGTTCCTAATGCACAGGCAACATCCATGCGGATTCTGAAGACGGATCCAGACCCACTCATCTTGAATGGGTCCGTGATCTGTCCACACCGTGAAAAAATAGAACATAGAGTTTGTTCAAGTGAATGGATCCGCATCTGTGATGCGGTGAGCACATAACCAGTGCTATTTGGGGGCCACAATACCGGCACAGCCGGCAACAGCCATGTGCATGAGCCCTTAATGAGATTTTGAAATCTGCAGCAAATCAATTGTTTCTGTAGATTTTCAGTGCAGATTTCACCCTTTGCAATCTGGGGTAATCCACGTCAAAATCTGCACATAACATGTCAAATCCAAATCAGCAATTACACCCTAAAACAGACAGTCCCATGATATTAGGTTCTGGCTATTGTTGAGCGAACTTCTGTTTTCAAGTTCTGAATACAAGGTTCAGGTTATCTAAGAATTCCATTATGGATTCCGCTACCACAGACCATTTGTGAGGTATTTCTGCAAGGGAGCCCACACCCATGTGCAAGTAGCCTTAAGGTTCAGCTGAGGTACCAGCGTGACGTGTAACCTGCAGTTCAAAGTCTTCACTTCCTTGTGTCTGGCTGAGCTTCTTCCTTGAAGTGACGTGTGAGTGGCTTACCATGTCCATATATGACAATTTCCTGCTCTCTCTAGGAGTCCTACCGTCCAGACTGCAGCAGACTTCCTACACCAGTGGCTATCTACAAGGCTAGAGCCTGACCCCTGACCTCGGCCATGGCACACCGAAAAGGTAAGCACACAAAAAAAACTCCACACCCCACAATGTTTGCTGGGAGGTGCAGGAGCACAGCAGACGTCATGCCTGAGATAGCAGTATCAGGGAAAGGGTGCTCTCACTGCCCCAGCTGCTATAACACAGGCTGTGCCTAGGAGAGATTTGTAGTGTTAAGCAGTGTCTATGAAGGAATGTACATTACAGAGAGCAGGACCTTCTTACATCTATACCTTCTAGAATATTTCCTGAGCTCGCTGTACTAAAATCAGTCACCATGCATGTCAGTGCTCTGCTCTTCCCACAGGAGCTGTGTAGGGATGTGCAAACTACTGTTTTCAAGTTCAGCATCCAAGGTCCGGATTTATCTAAGAATTCCGTTACGGATTGCGCTACCACGGACCGCGGTTATGGTCCGTGGTGGCCGAATCCATAACGGAATTCTTAGATAACCTGAACCTTGGATGCTGAACTTGAAAACACAGTTCGCTCAGCACTAGAGCTGTGTAATAACCATGCGAGACTGCCTGGCATCTGTGTCATATCTGATAATGAACCGCACAGTTTTGAGAATTTTTTTTTACCATTCTTAGTAGTACTGCTTCTGGACTATGTAGCTAAAAATGATGAAAAAAAAAAAACAGATAAGAATAAACATAACATTTTTTACGTGACTCCGAACCGCCGTTTCAGGGCAATAGTCAAACTAGTTTGCACCCAGCATCAATCCTGATATGACAATTTTAATAAATGCTTCCATTCCACATGAAATAATTCTAAAACATCTCGTCTTGCAATACTACATTGTATGCTTACTCTGTTATTCCACCTGGAAATGTATACATAAATTGACAACTGGGTGTTAGGATGTGTTCACGTCACATTTTTGTCCCAGGTCTAAAGTATATATTGGGAAAAACAGGATGGAAAAGCATAGTATACTGCGTACACGACACAAATGTACTGTCGTGCTGCAAAAATGTAACACCTGCCTCTCAAAACATACCACTTTACGCTCTACCTCTTGCTGCTAAGGGTACATTCACATGATGTAAATTGGTGATCCGCAAAACACGGATACCGGCCGTGTGCATTTTCTGAACAGAAGGGCCGGCCCCTAACAGAACAGTCCTATCCTTGTCTACAATGCGGACAACAATAGGACATACTATATTTTTTTGTGGAATGGCTATGCGGACATATGGACACGGAATGCACACGGAGTCATTTCCGTTTTTTTGTGGCCCCATTGAATTGAATGGTTCCGCATACAGGCCGAAAAAAAAGTGAACAGACATGGGGAAAAAATAAGTTTGTGTGGATGAGCCCTAAAATGAACAGGCTGCCAGAGGGAGTTCCTGGGCGGACTGTAACCTGGATGAAGAAATATTAGTTTGTGTTCGATTCACCACTAACCTGCACTCTGATGCGCTGAGGCTTACTGGTATCCGGCCCTACAGGTCAACTAAGGCTTGAATGCAGTCCAGAGAAAGGTGACTGGATGTAAATCTAAAAAAGATGAATTGACATAAATCCAAGTCCCCAAAACGTGTATATTCTCCAATGCTGGAAGGTAATCCTGTGAACGACAACACACAGGAGATATGTGAAGAAAGACAGATGAAGCACGGACTATCCAGCTGAGCAGAGTGGCGCCACTTGTGTGGGATTTTCCAATCCAACACATTTCAGAGAAAAAAGGAGAGAAAGGAGAAATGTGTTGGACTGGAGGGTCTTCGGACATCAGAGCTACACAAGTGGCTCCACTATAAATGAGATAAAGAAGAATATTTAAGCATATTATGTTGTGCGGTTTACTTTCTTGAGAGGCTGGGTGCTATGTTTTGGCAGTGCCACAGTACATTTGTGTCTTGCATTCAGTAGGTGTCATTTGTGGGGTACAGGTACCGTACCACCTTGACAAGGTTGGGTGCAACACATTCCTTCAGCCTGTGACTATTGCTATTCTTCTGGTATCAGTATAAATTAGCTCTACCTTTACCCATTTCTGCTTTGGCGCTTGGAAGGGGCAGACTGGGAACTTAAAGTGGCTCAGGAAAAAATGCTAAATGTGGCCCCATTTTGTAGTTGGGTCCAAACTGACAGAAGGCAAGGCCAGCAATACCATACTGTGGCACGTTATACCACCACAATAGGGCCAAATACCACAGTCCACCACAAAATACTGCCAGCAGCACAAAATACATCTCCAAAAACTTCCACTGACTAGCCATGAGGAGGGCTCAGGCGGCCCCCTGGGCATTGGCCCACCGGGAAATTACCCTGTAAGGTCTATGGTCAATCAACCCCTGACACTTGGTATTGATTACTTTATACATAGTATACTGCACTTTTCCATCTTGTGGAGCCCAATAAGCAAATGTATACATTAAACAGATCCTATGTGCATACGTTATAAACATGGGACAAAATCGTGGTGTGAACGCAGTCTTATCATTCCATAATGTAGTGTGTCCTCACATAGTCTGACACTGTGTACATTGTTTGACTGTATCACAGCTGCTCTTCAGAAACTTACAGTAGATATTCAACACCTTGCAATATACTTGAGATCATGAAAGTGTGCTGCAATACCATTTCCTGTCTGGGTTGAAGGCAATAAAAATAAAATTAAGGCTAGGTTCATATCACCGGTGCTTTTCCATTTTATGTTCTGGTTGTAGGTACAGAAAATTTAAAAAAAAAAGTTAGCACTGGATCCAACATATGATGAACACCAACAGTGCCTGATGAATCCCATTGCAGTCAGCTCTTGCTAACTCCCTCCCCTGCATAGAAAATAGTCCCTCACACTCACCCCCGCGCTTTCACTTATAAATAATGCTATGATATGCAATTGATGGATCCAGGGGGTCAGTTGGGTTCCCATGATTCAATTTTTTGCCAGAATCTGTGACAGAGGCTCCTACCAAAATGTGCGCCGAAGATGTGAACCTAGTATAATGTAGTGATGTATCAGCATTTTTATAAGTAAATAAAATATAATAATGATAAATTGGGGTCACAGGTGAGGACCATCTTACGATATTTGGACCCCTATGGTGTAAGCCAGGACTTTTTTTTCCATGGGGGTACATTTAGTGTGAGCCATATGGAGTCATGAAAGTGATAGTCCAAATTTAAATAACTGAATGAAAAATAATTTATGGATTTCAAAGCCACATGTTCTAATAAAATGAAAATGTGTCTGATCAGGAAGGAGGGATAAATGGCTTGGTCTTGGACCGGTTAAGGAGAAAAATTGGGGGGTAAGGGGGAGAGTTTATTAAGACTGGTGTTGTATACTCCAGTCTTGAAATAGTTAATGCTGCACCAAAGAGGCGTACACCTATTAATAATTTGGGGCATCTTGGGGAGGGGTGTTCATGTGCACCAAAAAAAGAAATTATGCCAGCTGCTATCTGGTGTTCCTTATGCCTTTTTCTGGCATAGGGTTACATTTGTTGGGACATGTAAGCCCCAAAATGACTCTTAAATGTTTGTTCAGGGGGCCATGCTCAGGAAGGAGGTAGCCTATCCGAAAGCTTGGCATGGGGTCTACTCTCTAGTTACACCCCTGTCTGGACCACCAGAAATATTATCACTAACCACAAAACCACCTCATGTAAATATGTGTGATGTAATACATGTATTTGGGACAGTTATAATTAGAGACTTTTTGTAATGGGAGTTGCCAATAGTCTGGAGATTTACCTTTATCTAACAATATCACAGATAACCTTCAAGTTACTAGGTATCTTGTATCACTTGCTCTCTTAAATGGGTTATCCCACAAATTAAAAAAATATTGGGTCTAATGCTCACACAATTTTCAGTCTTTTAGCTTCTTTACTCACTTCTCTGCAACTCTAATTTTTCACATTCTGTAGGTGAGCAGCAACTTGTCACATGTGAATATCAAGCACCTGCATCTCCCAGGAGTGCATTACAGTCAGCTCCTTCTCCAGTCTCTCCTCCCTGCATAGAAAATTGTCCCGTACACAGCCCCAACACTTCCATTAATACCACTATGGTATGTAATCCCCCCTCCACAATCTTTTTTTCCGCTAGAGAAACATATAGGGGGTCATGTTCCAGAAATACGCCAATATTATGCATATTTCTGGCTCAGAATGCAGGGCAACGGATCTAAAAAAAAGTGGGCTTGGGAAGGGGACGGGCGGGGAGGCCTGTCTCATTCATCATTTTCAACGCCTGTTTTAGGCGCTGGAGTATGTACAGGCCGGCGCCTCTTCATAACTTCTAACTTCCTAACTTCATAGTTTCTATGAATTTAGAAGTAGTGATGTATGAATGAAGGATGTCTGAGCCACTTCTCTATGAGATTACTATCCCAGCACTGATGGAAGCAGGGAGGCTGATGAGCATGTCAGTCCACCACCAAATACAGAAGGTGGACCAGAAGTCTAACATAGTAACATAGCTTATAAGGCCGAAAAAAGACATCTGTCCATCCAGTTCGGCCTATTATCCTGCAAGCTGATCCAGAGAAAGGAAAAAAGCTCCTGTGAGGTAGAAGCCAATTTTCCTCACTTTAGGGGAAAAAATAGCTATAACCTGTAATATTATTACACTCCAGAAATATATCCAGGCCCCTCTTGAACTCTTTTAGTGAACTCACCATCACCACCTCCTCAGGCAGATAGTTCCATAGTTTCACTGCTCTTACCGTAAAGAATCCTCTTCTATGTTTTTGTACAAACCTTCTTTCCTCCAGATGCAGAGGATGTCCCCTCATCACAGCAGGGGGCGCTACCAGAGAGGAAAATGTACATAAAAAACTTACAATATGTTAATTGCATGTATAATGCCAGAATAATTAACTTGAAATGCCCTATTCATCGTATAGTAAAAATTTTCAGGGATAACTTCAGTAATGAAAAAAAGACTGATAGACAACACTTTGCAATACACTTTAGAACAAGAAATATGCTGTAATATGGTATACCACTCCCTGTCTGGGTCAAAGATGATAAAGATAAAAGTAATGCAGTAATATGTCAGCAAAGAGGATGCAGTCCTTTATAAGAAACACATTTCCTTTGAATGAAAGGTTCATCTCCGGAAACCCTTGTGTTTGTACAGCAGGCTTCCACCTGCGAAATTCATCAGAGATTGTACAAATCTGCTATTTCCTTCTTTCTGTCTGTCTCTATCAGTGCAAATAAAGACAAAGTAGTGGAAGAGGCAGGCAGACTCCATCATCTCAATCAATAATTATCCTTTTATTTATAGGTACACTTAGTTTTATCTGTTAAAGCCATTTGGTATAACATATGTGTACAAATGGGTAATTGAATGTTCAGAGCAGATATTACTGAATGTCACAGCCTTTTTTGTGTTCTTGTAGTACATGTTTTGGCCTCTAGTTGTCACCATTGCAAAAGACTAAGAAAATGAGTGGATTATCGTTCCATGTCTAGTGCACAAAGTTCCTGATAAATGTAAAAGTTTGATGCCGACATACAGGGGCGGACTGGAAACTTAAAGTGGCTGTGGGAAAAATACTACCGTTTTGTAGTTGGGTCCAAATTAATGGAAGGCAGGGCCAACAATACCATATTGTGGCACAATATATCATCCCAACAGAACCAAATACCACAGTCCATCACAAAATACTGCCAGCAGAACAAAATACATCCCCAAGAACTTCCAGTGGCAGCCCCCCTGGGCTTTGGCCCACCAGGAAGGTTTATCGCCAATCCGCCCCTGCTGACATAATTCTGATGTATCAGAAAGTTTATATTGCACCCACAAAATGATGCCTATCAAAGAGATAAAAATGAAGAATTCTCTATATTGTAATGTGACATTCTGTTCCTTAATAAGTCCTCTAAGGATATGGCCATGAGCGGACTGGCCATAGACCCTACAGCAGGCATCCCCAAACTGCGGCCCTCCAGCTGTTGTAAAACTACAACTCCCACTATGCCCTGCTGTAGGCTGATAGCTGTAGGCTGTCCGGGCATGCTGGGAGTTGTAGTTTTGCAACAGCTGGACGGCCGCAGTTTGGGGATGCCTTCCCTACAGGGAAATTTCCTGCAGAGCAGGCCACCCAAGCCCTCCTCTTGGCTGCCAGAAGGGGAAAATATAGATATAATGCTCTCAGCATTAATTAATTTAGGTAGTATTTTGTACTGCACTGTGGTATCTGGTGCTGCGGAGGTAGTATTTTGTTCTGCACTGTGGTATCAGGTTCTGCAGAGGTAGTATTTTGTGTTGCACTGTGGTATCTGGTTCTGCGGAGGTAGTATTTTGTTCTGCACTGTGGTATCAGGTTCTGCAGAGGTAATATTTTGTGTTGCACTGTGGTATCTGGTTCTGCGGAGGTAGTATTTTGTGCTGCACTGTGGTATCTGGTTCTGCGGAGGTAGTATTTTGTACTGCACTGTGGTATCTGGTTCTGCGGAGGTAGTATTTTGTACTGCACTGTGGTATCTGGTTCTGCGGAGGTAGTATTTTGTACTGCACTGTGGTATCAGGTTCTGCGGAGGTAGTATTTTGTGCTGCACTGTGGTATCTGGTTCTGTGGAGGTAGCACTTTGTGCTGCACTGTGGTATCTGCTTCTGCGGAGGTAGTATTTTGTTCTGCACTGTGGTATCAGGTTCTGCGAAGGTAGTATTTTGTGCTGCACTGTAGTATCAGGTTCTGCAGAGGTAATATTTTGTGCTGCACTGTGGTATCTGGTTCTGTGGAGGTAGTATTTTGTTCTGCACCGTGGTATCAGGTTCTGCAGAGGTAGCACTTTGTGCTGCACTGTGGTATCTGCTTCTGCGGAGGTAGTATTTTGTACTGCACTGTGGTATCTGCTTCTGCGGAGGTAGTATTTTGTTCTGCACTGTGGTATCAGGTTCTGCGGAGGTAGTATTTTGTGCTGCACTGTGGTATCTGGTTCTGTGGAGGTAGCACTTTGTGCTGCACTGTGGTATCTGCTTCTGCGGAGGTAGTATTTTGTTCTGCACTGTGGTATCAGGTTCTGCGGAGGTAATATTTTGTGCTGCACTGTGGTATCTGGTTCTGCAGAGGTAGTATTTTGTACTGCACTGTGGTATCTGGCTCTGTGGATGTAGTATTTTGTACTGCACTGTGGTATCTGCTTCTTTGGATGTAGTATTTTATGCTGCACTGTGGTATCTGGTTCTGCGGAGGTAGTATTTTGTGTTGCACTGTGGTATCTGGTTCTGCAGAGGTAGTATTTTGTACTACACAGTGGTATCTGGTTCTGTGGAGGTAGTATTTTGTACTGCACTGTGGTATCTGGTTCTGCGGAGGTAATATTTTCTGCTGCACTGTGGTATCTGGTTCTGTGGAGGTGGTATTTTGTACTGCACTGTGGTATCTGGTTCTGTGGAGGTAGTATTTTGTACTGCACTGTGGTATCTGGTTCTGTGGAGGTAATATTTTCTGCTGCACTGTGGTATCCGGTTCTGTGGAGGTAGTATTTTGTGCTGCACTGTGGTATCTGGTTCTGTGGAGGTAGTATTTTGTACTGCACTGTGGTATCTGGTTCTGTGGAGGTAGTATTTTGTACTGCACTGTGGTATCTGGTTCTGTGGGGGTAATATTTTCTGCTGCACTGTGGTATCTGGTTCTGTGGAGGTAGTATTTTGTGCTGCACTGTGGTATCTGCTTCTGCGGAGGTAGTATTTTGTTCTGCACTGTGGTATCAGGTTCTGCGGAGGTAGTATTTTGTGCTGCACTGTGGTATCAAGTTCTGCAGAGGTAATATTTTGTGCTGCACTGTGGTATCTGGTTCTGCGGAGGTAGTATTTTGTGCTGCACTGTGGTATCTGGTTCTGCTGAGGTAGCATTTTGTACTGCACTGTGGTATCTGGCTCTGTGGATGTAGTATATTGTACTGCACTGTGGTATCTGCTTCTTCGGAGGTAGTATTTTATGCTGCACTGTGGTATCTGGTTCTGCGGAGGTAGTATTTTGTGCTGCACTGTGGTATCTGGTTCTGTGGAGGTAGTATTTTGTGTTGCACTGTGGTATCAGGTTCTGCAGAGGTAATATTTTGTACTACACAGTGATATCTGGTTCTGTGGAGGTAGTATTTTGTACTGCACTGTGGTATCTGGTTCTGCGGAGGTAGTATTTTGTACTACACAGTGGTATCTGGTTCTGTGGAGGTAATATTTTGTGCTGCACTGTGGTATCTGGTTCTGTGGAGGTAGTATTTTGTACTGCACTGTGGTATCTGGTTCTGTGGAGGTAATATTTTGTGCTGCACTGTGGTATCTGGTTTTGTGGAGGTAGTATTTTGTGCTGCACTGTGGTATCTGGTTCTGTGGAGGTAGTATTTTGTGCTGCACTGTGGTATCTGGTTCTGCGGAGGTTGTATTTTGTACTACACAGTGGTATCTGGTTCTGTGGAGGTAGTATTTTGTGCTGCACTATGGTATCTGGTTCTGTGGAGGTAGTATTTTGTACTTCACTGTGGTATCTGGTTCTGCGGAGGTAGTATTTTGTACTACACAGTGGTATCTGATTCTGTGGAGGTAATATTTTGTGCTGCACTGTGGTATCTGGTTCTGTGGAGGTAGTATTTTGTACTGCACTGTGGCATCTGGTTCTGTGGAGGTAGTATTTTGTACTACACAGTGGTATCTGGTTCTGTGGAGGTAGTATTTTGTACTGCACTGTGGTATCTGGTTCTGCGGAGGTAGTATTTTGTACTACACAGTGGTATCTGGTTCTGTGGAGGTAATATTTTGTGCTGCACTGTGGTATCTGGTTCTGTGGAGGTAGTATTTTGTACTGCACTGTGGTATCTGGTTCTGTGGAGGTAGTATTTTGTACTGCACTGTGGTATCTGGTTCTGTGGAGGTAATATTTTGTGCTGCACTGTGGTATCTGGTTCTGTGGAGGTAGTATTTTGTACTGCACTGTGGTATCTGCTTCTGCGGAGGTAGTATTTTGTTCTGCACTGTGGTATCAGGTTCTGCAGAGGTAATATTTTGTGCTGCACTGTGGTATCTGGTTCTGCGGAGGTAGTATTTTGTGCTGCACTGTGGTATCTGGTTCTGCTGAGGTAGTATTTTGTACTGCACTGTGGTATCTGGCTCTGTGGATGTAGTATTTTGAACTGCACTGTGGTATCTGCTTCTTCGGAGGTAGTATTTTATGCTGCACTGTGGTATCTGGTTCTGCGGAGGTAGTATTTTGTACTACACAGTGGTATCTGGTTCTGTGGAGGTAGTATTTTGTACTGCACTGTGGTATCTGGTTCTGCGGAGGTAGTATTTTGTGCTACACTGTGGTATCTGGTTCTGCGGAGGTAGTATTTTGTGTTGCACTGTGGTATCTGGTTCTGTAGAGGTAGTATTTTGTGTTGCACTGTGGTATCTGGTTCTGCAGAGGTAGTATTTTGTACTACACAGTGGTATCTGGTTCTGTGGAGGTAGTATTTTGTACTGCACTGTGGTATCTGGTTCTGTGGAGGTAGTATTTTGTACTGCACTGTGGTATCTGGTTCTGTGGAGGTAATATTTTGTGCTGCACTGTGGTATCTGGTTTTGTGGAGGTAGTATTTTGTGCTGCACTGTGGTATCTGGTTCTGTGGAGGTAGTATTTTGTACTGCACTGTGGTATCTGGTTCTGTGGAGGTTGTATTTTATACTACACAGTGGTATCTGGTTCTGTGGAGGTAGTATTTTGTACTTCACTGTGGTATCTGGTTCTGCGGAAGTAGTATTTTGTACTACACAGTGGTATCTGGTTCTGTGGAGGTAATATTTTGTGCTGTACTGTGGTATCTGGTTCTGTGGAGGTAGTATTTTGTACTGCACTGTGGCATCTGGTTCTGTCGAGGTAGTATTTTGTACTTCACTGTGGTATCTGGTTCTGCGGAGGTAGTATTCTGTACTTCACTGTGGTATCTGGTTCTGCGGAGGTAGTATTTTGTACTACACAGTGGTATCTGGTTCTGTGGAGGTAATATTTTGTGCTGTACTGTGGTATCTGGTTCTGTGGAGGTAGTATTTTGTACTGCACTGTGGCATCTGGTTCTGTGGAGGTAGTATTTTGTACTACACAGTGGTATCTGGTTCTGTGGAGGTAGTATTTTGTACTGCACTGTAGTATCTGGTTCTGCGGAGGTAGTATTTTGTACTACACAGTGGTATCTGGTTCTGTGGAGGTAATATTTTGTGCTGCACTGTGGTATCTGGTTCTGTGGAGGTAGTATTTTGTACTGCACTGTGGTATCTGGTTCTGTGGAGGTAGTATTTTGTACTGCACTGTGGTTTCTGGTTCTGTGGAGGTAGTATTTTGTACTGCACTGTGGTATCTGCTTCTGCGGAGGTAGTATTTTGTTCTGCACTGTGGTATCAGGTTCTGTGGAGGTAATATTTGTGCTGCACTGTGGTATCTGGTTCTGCGGAGGTAGTATTTTGTGCTGCACTGTGGTATCTGGTTCTGCTGAGGTAGTATTTTGTACTGCACTGTGGTATCTGGCTCTGTGGATGTACTATTTTGTACTGCACTGTGGTATCTGCTTCTTCGGAGGTAGTATTTTATGCTGCACTGTGGTATCTGGTTCTGTGAAGGTAGTATTTTGTACTACACAGTGGTATCTGGTTCTGTGGAGGTAGTATTTTGTACTGCACTGTGGTATCTGGTTCTGCGGAGGTAGTATTTTGTGCTGCACTGTGGTATCTGGTTCTGCGGAGGTAGTATTTTGTGCTGCACTGTGGTATCTGGTTCTGTGGAGGTAATATTTTGTGTTGCACTGTGGTATCTGGTTCTGCAGAGGTAGTATTTTGTACTACACAGTGGTATCTGGTTCTGTGGAGGTAGTATTTTGTACTGCACTGTGGTATCTGCTTCTGCGGAGGTAGTATTTTGTTCTGCACTGTGGTATCAGGTTCTGTGGAGGTAATATTTTGTGCTGCACTGTGGTATCTGGTTCTGTGGAGGTAATATTTTGTGCTGCACTGTGGTATCTGGTTCTGTGGAGGTAGTATTTTGTACTGCACTGTGGTATCTGGTTCTGTGGAGGTAGTATTTTGTACTGCACTGTGGTTTCTGGTTCTGTGGAGGTAGTATTTTGTACTGCACTGTGGTATCTGCTTCTGCGGAGGTAGTATTTTGTTCTGCACTGTGGTATCAGGTTCTGTGGAGGTAATATTTTGTGCTGCACTGTGGTATCTGGTTCTGCGGAGGTAGTATTTTGTGCTGCACTGTGGTATCTGGTTCTGCTGAGGTAGTATTTTGTACTGCACTGTGGTATCTGGCTCTGTGGATGTACTATTTTGTACTGCACTGTGGTATCTGCTTCTTCGGAGGTAGTATTTTATGCTGCACTGTGGTATCTGGTTCTGTGAAGGTAGTATTTTGTACTACACAGTGGTATCTGGTTCTGTGGAGGTAGTATTTTGTACTGCACTGTGGTATCTGGTTCTGCGGAGGTAGTATTTTGTGCTGCACTGTGGTATCTGGTTCTGCGGAGGTAGTATTTTGTGCTGCACTGTGGTATCTGGTTCTGTGGAGGTAATATTTTGTGTTGCACTGTGGTATCTGGTTCTGCAGAGGTAGTATTTTGTACTACACAGTGGTATCTGGTTCTGTGGAGGTAGTATTTTGTGCTGCACTGTGGTATCTGGTTCTGTAGAGGTAGTATTTTGTACTACACAGTGGTATCTGGTTCTGTGGAGGTAATATTTTGTGCTGCACTGTGGTATCTGGTTCTGTAGAGGTAGTATTTTGTACTACACAGTGGTATCTGGTTCTGTGGAGGTAATATTTTGTACTGCACTGTGGTATCTGGTTCTGTGGAGGTAGTATTTTGTACTGCACTGTGGTATCTGGTTCTGTGGAGGTAATATTTTGTGCTGCACTGTGGTATCTGGTTCTGTGGAGGTAGTATTTTGTGCTGCACTGTGGTATCTGGTTCTGTGGAGGTAGTATTTTGTACTGCACTGTGGTATCTGGTTCTGTGGAGGTTGTATTTTGTACTACACAGTGGTATCTGGTTCTGTGGAGGTAGTATTTTGTGCTGCACTATGGTATCTGGTTCTGTGGAGGTAGTATTTTGTACTTCACTGTGGTATCTGGTTCTGCGGAGGTAGTATTTTGTACTACACAGTGGTATCTGGTTCTGTGGGGGTAATATTTTGTGCTGCACTGTGGTATCTGGTTCTGTGGAGGTAGTATTTTGTACTGCACTGTGGCATCTTGTTCTGTGGAGGTAGTATTTTGTACTGCACTGTGGCATCTGGTTCTGTGGAGGTAGTATTTTGTACTGCACTGTGGCATCTGGTTCTGTTTAGGTAGTATTTTGTACTACACAGTGGTATCTGGTTCTGCGGAGGTAGTATTTTGTACTGCACTGTGGTATCTGGTTCTGCGGAGGTAGTATTTTGTACTGCACTGTGGTATCTGGTTCTGTGGAGGTAGTATTTTGTACTGCACTGTGGCATCTGGTTCTGTGGAGGTAGTATTTTGTACTGCACGGTGGCATCTGGTTCTGTTTAGGTAGTATTTTGTACTACACAGTGGCATCTGGTTCTGTTTAGGTAGTATTTTGTACTACACAGTGGTATCTGGTTCTGTGGAGGTAATATTTTGTGCTGCACTGTGGTATCTGGTTCTGTGGAGGTAGTATTTTGTACTGCAACTTTGTACTGTAATTCTTAAAAAATATGTTAAACATAAAACGTGATTCAAACAATAGGTCATTTTCTGATGACACATTCCCTTTATATGTGACTGTGACAATTACACTAGAAAATTGGCTTCCATAAAACTAGAACTCAGTGAAAAACTTACAGTGCTTGAAATCTGTTTTCACTGGAAGTTTTGTTGACTTGTAGGTCAAATTGACCATATGAGAAAAGTATCTGCATTTTAGTCAGAAGCAAGAAGAAGTTCGAATGAACACTATTTTTGTAGTTAACTGGGGAGTAATACAGGGTCTATAGAACTGCGTACAGTCTTCTCCGTGCAGTGCATTTTCCTTTAACAAATGAATGCAGGCGTAATCAGCAAATAAATTAACATATAAATTGGTATGGTCACCGAAATCTACCTAAGTTGGAGCTAGACCTGCTTTCTACCAACTAGCAAAGAACTTAATCAACATAATAAATACATGTTGGTCTGCTCACAACACTTAATTACTATTTCATAAAAAACATTTATTTCATCCCCCATAAAAATAAATAAAAAGCAGATCAGATGCAATTCATATACAATAAATCACAAATATATCAATGTTCTCTAAATAGCAAATGTTAAGTTATCAATAATAGCAGTCTCGGTCCCAATTCAGACCACACATGCGGAGCTCTCGCTTGCGTGTTCTATTTATTAAAATAATATTGCCTACCTCTCTTTCTTTTTTATATAGCAACCTTTTATATATTTTTGTTTGAAGTTCGCATCAGATGATAATGGCTCTAGGTGACTCAAAGTTCATATATATGTGTCCACTTTGCTTTTATATTACCACTATAACCTTTGGTCACCACTCCGTAGTCTTTATCATATGGCACAAACAATTATTAATTAATGTGTGTTATATATTGAATTGTGTTATATATTGAACTGAATTCACCCCTTCTAGATAAAGGTATCAGGTCCTCCTCTTATCTTATATTCCCAGTACAGGCTCCGATAATTCAATCAGTCTATTGCACTTTCAGTATATGGTCGTGTTGTAGTAACTTTGTTCCCCTTTGTTCTGTTAAATGGAAACAATGTTTCTTACCGGCGTCCCCGCTCGGATTATCATCTCTATCAGGATCGGTTTGGCTTGTCTCCCGATTCATGATGTATTTTTAAGCTACCGAGAAAGGAACAGAGGTTTCCGAAACGCGCCTAGCAAATATATTTATTATACTACCTGAATTATAGCACCTGATAAAGAGTCAGACAGTAAGGACAGAAGTCTGCAATTGAGCAAGAATCAAACAGATACCTCCGGACGGGCAGCGTGCACAGAATCTTACAGCGCATGCGCTAGCCACCGTGGATGAGCGAGACAAGCCAAATGGGGACCCGCAACGTGATGGCCTCTGCTCCTTGGCAAAGGCTTGCCTTCTATGATGAGTCACATTTTCTGCTTCATTGAATTCTCTGGAGTCACTGGAAGGCACTCTCAGCTGATTTAGGTATGAATCCATCCTTGCAGATAATGTACAGCCATACATGCTAATTGTCTTCCCAGGGGTGGATGGGATCTTCCAGCAAGACAATGAGACATGTCACAATGCTAGAAATATCCAACATTGGTTGGAAGAGCCTGACCAAGACTTCCAAGTACTACACTGGCCCTCTAATTCCCCAGACTTGAACCCAATTGAGCATCTATGGGACCACCTCGATCATTATGGATCCTCCCCACACACCCTTCAGCAGCTGTGGGACGCACTGCAGTCAGCATGGGGCCAGATACCGGTGAGAACCTATCAGGACCTTATTGAGTCACTCCGGGCCTGTCTAGCTGCTGTCCGTGCTGCACACAGTGGTTACTCTGGATATTAGCTGGTGGTTATAATAATGTGACACAACTGTGTATAAATGTATACACTGTATCTTTCTTATAATTAGCATACAATGTATGGACTGATACATGGCAGATAGTCCATGATCCTTTAGTGTGTTAGAAATATTCAACATAAAGTAAGCCTCTGTAGTGATTACAATATATGACACCTTATAAATATGACAAAAGATCACATTCAGTAAAGATAATACATAACCTAATGATAATTAAGTCTATCAAAACTGTCAAAATTGTCAAAGAAATGAGATTAGCTCTGATTACATAGTTGCCAAGAATTTATCTTGGTTATCCAGTATTTTCAGAGACAAACCCATCACATTTGACTGGTCCAGGCTCCAAAATCGGTGAATAATATGTAAACATCGCCCAGAAATTTGTCTTCCCCGGCAGGTGTGCACCACCAATGAGGTCCAGTGAGGCTATCGCCTCAGGCAGCACCAGGTAGGGGCAAGAGGGGGGCAGCAGAAGGGCCATGGGCAATGAGCACTTTCATTGTGGCAAAGGGGTTAGGTTAAGAAATTGGCATTGCAGAACTGTTTTGTAATGTATAATTGAATAAAAATAGATTTGATAAAAAAAGAAATTGGCATTGCAAGGGGGAAGGGGCACCATTTCAGTTTTTGCCTCAGGCAGCAGAAAGGCTAGGTGCAGCAGAAAGGCTAGGTTTCCCCTGGTCCCCGTGGGATTAGATGAGCATGGAGGCATAGCTTAAATTTTAAGTGAATCTGCCATAATGATTCTGGACCATTATCTGCAGTAATACATGGGCAGTACTGCAGATAAGAAGTCCAGATCACTAATTTTTATTGTCCTACTGCCTCATGTTTCCCCACTGTCAGCATTCATTGCTGCACTGAAATACACAGTCTGGACTGCTGTGCTGGACTAGCATAATGGAGAATGTATTTCTGCACAGCTTTAATGCTGACAGTAAAGAAATGTGGGGCAGCAGGAAAATAAAAAATAGTGATCTGGACTCCTTATCTGCAGGACTACTCATATATTACTGCAAATAATAGTTCAAGATCGTGGTGACAGATTCCATTTAAATGTATATGACGAGTTGCTATGGGCAACTAAGAGATTTTTTTCTTTTAGATGGTTTTGATTGATGAGGTGTGTGTATGATAATGGCACATTCTGACAGCCATAGAAGCTATTACTAAAGCTCCCACCAGGGTCTCATCAGCTGTTTCTCACTGAGTCTTCAGCTGACATAGCAGAGAGGAAATGGAATCTCTTACGTAATTGAGGAGATTTCTCGCAGTGTATACATTCATTTACTGTAAAGTGTGTACTAGGACAGGAAGAGACGTCTTTAGTTGTACTTGGTGCTCTCCAGCAGGGCCCTGGACCCTTTTTTCACATTGTATTAGGTCTCATAGTTACATATGAGGAGAGTAAATATGGGGCCATTGATTGCATCAACCAATCAGATTCCAGATTTATTTTGTACAGACTTTTTGGTTGCAATAAGCAAATCCTAAACATATGCTTCATACCTGTTCAACCCTCCCCCTCCCATGTCTTTTTGCACTCATATGGGGTCATGTATCAATAGAAGTGTGTTCTAGGCTGGTTTTGGTATCTCCCTCCTTCACCAGAGGATGCTCTTAATTTATGTAGAGGTGGGTGCCTTGTAATAAATGAAGTTCATCCTCTGGGAGTCTGTGGGGGTAGAATGAGATTTACTCCAGCTAAAATGCTGGTGTAAACTTCAGCCATCATTTATGTCAGAAAACTGGTATAAATAAGGATAAATCTGCCGGAGACGATGAGCCCGACACACCACGTCCACGCTAGGCCACTTTTTCAAAAAGTTTTAAGAGTGGCGTAAAAACGCTATTTGCACAAAAAGTTTTGCACAAATGGTCTGCGGCTTTTATAAGTCAGTTTTCTGGCGTAGGGGCATGATGAACTTTTTATGTTACGCTTTTTGTGATTTTTATTGTATTTCTCTTGGTAAATGTCACTTTTTACAAAACATAAAGTTTCCTGATCGGGTTAATCAAGTAGTCACCTCAGGGATGGAACAAGCTCCAGGTTTGTATGTCTTTTTCAGGTTAATATTTGGTACTGCAAACAAGTAGTGTATTTAGTAGTAGTGGTACAATCACTCCTATCATTGATGTAGGTTGATATCATGGTAAAGTTAAACCTTCCTCATTGCTGTATGTTTTGCTTCCAGTAGAAGTCAGCCGCACATTGAAAGGCTTTCATATCAAATGTGTAGTAATTTTTTATAATCTAAAATCAGATTTAATATACTTTCTACATGGCTCGCAAACATTTATTTAGGTTGTACCCAACCCTTTCTGATAATTAAATATTTTACTAGACAGATGGAGCTAGGACTAAGATATTTGCTTGGCTAGACACGAGCAGTTCCTTAAACTGTGCATGTGATCACCACGAGGTGGAGAGGAGGAACCTGGCATGGTTTATATTAGTTTCATGTGCCCTGCATCTTTGAAGCTAATGTAATAAATTAGACTCGGTCTGTTTAAAGCAACGATCCATTGTGTAATATACACATATACACGTGGACATACAGATACAGCCACAATGTATGAGGCAGAATGCCATTCCACCATGTTGTTTTCTCTTGTCCCTTCATGGGGCATTGAAGTATGTCTACAATGTCCTTTGATGTGGCAACCACATTTTATTTCACCTGTTTGCAGATAGATGTGACTGTGTGCTTGGCCGCTAGATCAGTGGTTACTATGTGAAAGCATTATATCCGTTGTTTCCAGAAAACTGGTCATGGCACAAGAACACCTTTCCATATGATCCATTAGTGAATATGGATGTCATAGATGAGAGTGCACATACCTGTACACCCCTCTATTACCTAGAGCAAAGTGACACTGCAAATACCAGCTCTGGGTGTACATCCATTTTTAATGCCCATAATATTATTCCAAAACGCCTAAATAACAAACCATGACCAGGGGCGTAACTACCATAGCGGCAGACCATGCGACTGCTATGGGGCCTGGACAAGAGGGGGCCCAGTCCTAGTTGGGATTATCTCCCCTTCTACTGGAGGTGAAAACTCGGTCAGGACTCTACCTTCTAAAGGAACAAGTTTTAGCAAATGAGGCAGTGGAAAAATGACCCAAGGTCATTGAAAAGGGTTTAGGCAGAAACCCTTCTGTCCTCTGTGGGGCGCTTGGTTTGATCCTTGTTATGGGGCCCTTACTTCTCTATGTACACCACTGACCATGACAATGCCTACTTAATAATCCCATACAGCATCTTTTTAACATTGTCATATATTGTCTTAGTATGAATGTACATGTCCTAGATTTTCAAGAACAAGAACCCAGCTGAGGACTATGGTAGAGACCCCTATATGGTGGAATTTTTGGTCTTCCTATAATCTGGTCCTGAGACCGATTCATTCATTTATCAATAAAGCAAGGCTAGCCACCAGTGGGATACATATAGAGATGAGCGAACATGCTCGTCCGAGCTTGGTGCTCGTTCGAGCATTAGGGTACTCGTAACTGCTCGATGCTCGGACGAGTATCTCGCCATGCTCGAGGAAATGGCAACTTCCGCATCGTGCTTTTTTGGCGCCTAAAAACACAGCCAATCACAAGCCAGGAGACTCTACAGTACACCCAGCATCACGTGGGGCCCTTACATGTCGATAGCAGGGGTTGGCTGGCCTGATCAGGTGACCCTGGAATATACTACCGACTGGCCGCGGCGCTCGGCTCAGATGCCGTCTGGATGTCATTAGGGATAGAGCTGCTGCCTTTCAGGGACAGTGTTAGGGCCTGCATTTAGTTGTCTGTTAGGCAGGGATCACCCACAAAGAACCCAACAGCCCTTCTAAGGGCTAGAAGACATTTTATTTATTTTTTTTTTGTCACTTGGCTGGCTGGCACTAGTAGTGCAGTTATCGCCATATCTAACCCTGTTTTTTTTTTTTTTTGTTCTATCTCAGTGATACAAATCCATTGCACACAGCACTGTGGAATCATTCTGTGTGTCACAGTTCAGCACTGACTCACTCCAATCCATATATACTGTCCAGGTGACACTTTCTGTACGTCACACAATACAACCAAGTCATTTGCTACCAATATCATCTACCGCTTGATCCAGAAAATTCTCTGTGTGACATTTGTCTGGGTCACAGACTAAATAACCACCGTTAACAGGGTGTCAGTCAGTCCTACAATATTTCATGCACGTCACGTTCCCAAACAAACAAAATATAAAAAAAAAAAATTATTATTTCAGTTGTTTTAGCTCAGTGATACAAATCCATTTTACTCAGCTTTGTGTAACCTTTCTGTGTGTCACAGTTCAACACATTCGCTCCCATCCGTATATACTGTCCAGGTGACACTTTCTGTATGTCACACAATACAACCAAGTCATTTGCTACCAATATCATCTACCGCTTGATCCAGAAAATTCTCTGTGTGACATTTGTCTGGGTCACAGACTAAATAACCACCGTTAACAGGGTGTCAGTCAGTTCTACCATATTTCATGCACGTCACGTTCCCAAAAAAACAAAATATAAAAAAAAAAATTATTATTTCAGTTGTTTTAGCTCAGTGATACAAATCCATTTTACTCAGCTTTGTGTAACCTTTCTGTGTGTCACAGTTCAACACATTCGCTCCCATCCGTATATACTGTCCAGGTGACACTTTCTGTACGTCACACAATACAACCAAGTCATTTGCTACCAATATCATCTACCGCTTGATCCAGAAAACTCTCTGTGCGACATTTCTCTGGGTCGCAGACTAAATAGCCACCGTTAACAGGGTGTCAGTCAGTCCTACCATAGTTCCTGCACGTTACGTTCCCAAAAAAACAAAATTGTAAAAAAAATATAAAAAAACAAAAATAAAAAAAATATATTTTTTCAGTTGTTTTAGCTCAGTGATACAAATCCATTTTACTCAGCTTTGTGTAACCTTTCTGTGTGTCACAGTTCAGCACATTCGCTCCCATCCGTATATACTGTCCAGGTGACACTTTCTGTACGTCACACAATACAACCAAGTCATTTGCTACCAATATCATCTACCGCTTGATCCAGAAAACTCTCTGTGCGACATTTCTCTGGGTCGCAGACTAAATAGCCACCGTTAACAGGGTGTCAGTCAGTCCTACCATAGTTCCTGCACGTTACGTTCCCAAAAAAACAAAATTGTAAAAAAATATAAAAAAACAAATATAAAAAAAAAAAAATTTCAGTTGTTTTAGCTCAGTGATACAAATCCATTTTACTCAGCTTTGTGTAACCTTTCTGTGTGTCACAGTTCAGCACATTCGCTCCCATCCGTATATACTGTCCAGGTGACACTTTCTGTACGTCACACAATACAACCAAGTCATTTGCTACCAATATCATCTACCACTTGATCCAGAAAACTCTCTGTGCGACATTTCTCTGGGTCGCAGACTAAATAGCCACCGTTAACAGGGTGTCAGTGAGTTCTACCATATTTCCTGCACGTCACGTTCCCAAAAAAACAAAATATAAAAAAAAAAATTATTATTTCAGTTGTTTTAGCTCAGTGATACAAATCCATTTTACTCAGCTGTGTGTAACCTTTCTGTGTGTCACAGTTCAGCACACTCGCTCCCATCCGTATATACTGTCCAGGTGACACTTTCTGTACGTCACTTAATTCTACCAGACTGAACAAGTTTGTGGGTTTCAGTACACCAGGCCCGTTTAATTTTTTTTTTTATATCATACACTTATATACAAACAATGTTGAACCCCAGGGCTAAGGGTCGAGGACGAGGGCGTGGGCATGGGCATTCAATTACTGCAGGGGGCAGAGGCCGTGGTCCTGGGCAGGGTGAGACAGTACTGCTGATGAGGGAGCTGTGGAACGCCGCAGAGTTACACTCCCTAGCTTCATGTCTCAACTTACAGGGACACGTGGTAGAGGCCTGTTGAAACCACAACAGTGCGAACAGCTGATCTCGTGGATTGCGGACAATGTTTCAAGTAATTTGTCCACCAGTCAGTCTTCCACGCAATCCACCCACGTTACCCAAGGGAGCACTCCTCTGGCTCCTCCACCTCAACCTCCTTCCCCCCAGTCTGCCCCCTCCCAGGAAAATTTGGAATGTGATCCGGCATACTCTCAGGAACTGTTTTCTGGACCCTTCCCAGAGTCACAAACCACTTCTCAGGTTGCTGCTGACCTCGTTCCCGATGCCCAAGTTTTCCAACTGTCGCAGTCTGTGGGTGATGATGATGACAATGTTGAGTTAGTGGAAGAAGTTTGTAAAGAGGTGTCAGACGATGAGGAGACACGGTTGTCAGACAGTGGTGAAGTTGTTGTAAGGGGAGGAATTCCGAGGGGGGAGCAGACTGAGGAATCGGAGGATGACGAGGTGACTGTCCCGAGCTGGGTTGATATGCCGAGTGAAGACAGTGCTTCTGAGGCGGAGGCGAGTGCTGCACCAGAACAGGTTGTAAGAGGCAGTGGTGTGGCCAGAGGGAGAAGCAGGGCCAGAGCTTTTGCATCAGCAGCAACTGTTTCACGTAGTGAAGCTCCCGTGGCGAGGCCTAGATGTTCGCAAGTCTGGAGGTTCTTTAAAGAAAGTGAGGATGACCGACGGACTGTGGTGTGCAACCTGTGCCACACCAGGATCAGCAGGGGTGCCACCACTACTAGCCTAACCACCACCAGCATGCGCAGGCATATGAGTGCTAAACACCCCACTCAATGGAACCAAGGCCGTTCACCACCTCCTGCGGGTCACACCACTGCTCCTTCCCCTGTGTCACTCGCTGCCTCTGCTAGTCAACCCCCTGCGTCACTCGTTGCCTCTGCTAGTCAACCCCCTGCCCAGGACCCCGGCACGAGCGCCTCCCGCCGGAAAACCACACCTTCGCCTCAACGATCCTCCACAGTGTCCACCAATGTGTCCCAGCGCAGCGTTCAGCTGTCTTTACAGCAGACGCTGGAGCGCAAGAGGAAATACAGTTCCACCCACCCACATGCCCAAGCCCTCAATGTCCACATCTCCAAATTGCTTAGCCTGGAGATGCTACCCTATAGGCTGGTAGAGACCGAGGCCTTTTGCAATCTCATGGCGGTGGCTGCCCCTCGGTATTCCGTCCCCAGCCGCCACTATTTTTCCCGATGTGCCGTCCCAGCCCTACACCAGCACGTGTCGGAGAACATCATCAGTGCCCTGACCAACGCTGTTTCTGAGAAGGTCCACCTAACCACGGACACGTGGACAAGTGCTGCCGGGCAGGGACACTATATCTCACTGACGGCACATTGGGTTAACTTGGTGGAGGCTGGGACCGAGACTGACCCTGGGGCCACTCATGTACTGCCCACACCGAGGATTGCGGGGCCTACCTCGGTCACGGTCTCTCAGACGTACTATGCCTCCTCCTCCGACCCCTCCTCCTCCACTGAATTACCATCCGTGGGCACGGCGCCTTCAGTCGGTAGCTCTAGGCGCAGCAGCAGTGCCGTGGGTAAGCGCCAGCAGGCGGTGCTCAAACTGCTGAGCTTAGGTGACAAAAGGCACACCGCCCAAGAGCTGTTACAGGGTATCACGGCGCAGACCGATGTGTGGCTGGCACCGCTGAACCTCAAGCCAGGCATGGTTGTGTGTGACAACGGGCGTAACCTGGTGGCGGCTCTGCAACTCGGCAGACTGACACATGTGCCATGCCTGGCCCACGTGTTCAATCTAATAGTTCAGCGGTTCCTCAAGACATACCCCAATCTGTCTGATTTGCTCACCAAGGTGCGCCGCATCTGTGCGCATTTCCGCAAGTCGAGCACCAGATGCTGCCACTCTCCGGGCAGCACAGCGCCGCCTACAACTGCCCGCTCACCGACTGTTGTGCGACGTGCCCACGAGATGGAATTCCACATTAAACATGTTATCCAGAGTTTACCAGCAGCGCAGAGCTATTGTAGACTGCCAGATGTCATCTTCCACCAGAACTGGTAGTCAGGTCTCTCAGATTCCTCAAGTCTACAATGAGGAGTGGACGTGGATGTCTGATATCTGCCAGGTGTTGAGCAACTTTGAGGAGTCAACACAGATGGTCAGCGGCGATGCCGCCATTATCAGCCTCACCATCCCGCTGCTTTGCCTGTTGAAAAACTCACTGCTCAGCATCAAGTCGGATGCTTTGCGCTTATCACAAGAGACGGTGGAGGAAGATACGTCGCTTGATAGCCAGAGCACCCTCCGGTCTGTTTCTCAGCGCCTATCGGAGGAGGGGGATGAGGATGAGGAGGAAGAGGAGGAGAATGTCGGCGAGACAGTAGAGGGTACCAGTGCTCAGTCCTTAACTCTTGAGCGTGTATGGGCTGAAGAGGAGGACTTGGAGGAGGAGGAGGAGGAGGAGGAGGAGGAGGAAATGGAGAGTCAGGTCAGTGAGGAGAGGAATTCTTGCGTGTTGGGACTCTGGCGCACATGGCAGACTTCATGTTAGGCTGCCTATCCCGTGACCCTCGCGTTAGAAGAATTTTTTCCAACACCGATTACTGGGTGTTCACTCTCCTGGACCCACGGTACAAGCAGAACCTTTCCACTCTCATCCCTGCAGAGGAAAGGAGTATGAGAGTGAATAGGTATCAACAGGCCCTGGTGCACAAGCTGAAACACTTCTTCCCATCTGACGCCGCTAGCGACAGAGGGCATGGTTCTGTGGGCCAAGTAGCGGGGGAGAGGAGGCGAGCAGGCAGCTTGTCCAGCACTGGCAGGGGAACGCTCTCCAAGGCCTTTGCCAGTTTTATGTCACCCCAGCAAGACACTGTCACCTGTCCCCAGTCTAGGCAGAGTAGGGGGGAGCTGTACAGAAAGATGGTGAGGGAGTACCTAGCTGACCATACCAACGTCCGTAGCGATCACTCTGCTCCATACAACTACTGGGTTTCAAAGCTGGACACGTGGCCTGAACTGGCGCTGTACGCCTTGGAGGTGCTGGCCTGCCCTGCCGCTAGCGTGCTGTCAGAGCGGGTATTCAGTGCAGCTGGTCGCGTCATCACCGATAAGCGTACACGCCTGTCAACTGACAGCGCTGACAGGCTGACGCTTATTAAAATGAACAAAGCCTGGATTTCACCGGAATTCAAATCTCCTCCGGGGGAAAGCAGCTAAAGATTTAAATAACTTATGTATCCGATTCCTCTTCTCTACTCCTCTTCTCTACTCCTCCTCCTCCTCCTCCTCCTCCATATCGTCTTTGCCTAACGCTGACCCAAAAAACGCCATTTTTTAGAGGTCCAACTGGCACTCTTTTAGCACAATTTTTCAGGAGGGCCCCCTACAGGCCCTCTATTCAAACAATTTTTCAAGAGGTCCACCTACAGGCCCTCTATTCAAACAATTTTTCCAGAGGTCCACCTACAGGCCCTCTCTTCAAACAATTTTTCAGGAGGGCCCCCTACAGGCCCTCTCTTCAAACAATTTTTCAGGAGGGCCCCCTACAGGCCCTCTATTCAAACAGTTTTTCCAGAGGTCCACCTACAGGCCCTCTCTTCAAACAATTTTTCAGGAGGGCCCCCTACAGGCCCTCTATTCAAACAATTTTTCCAGAGGTCCACCTACAGGCCCTCTCTTCAAACAATTTTTCAGGAGGGCCCCCTATAGGCCTCTATTCAAACAATTTTTCCAGAGGTCCACCTACAGGCCCTCTCTTCAAACAATTTTTCAGGAGGGCCCCCTACAGGCCCTCTATTCAAACAATTTTTCCAGAGGTCCACCTATAGGCCCTCTGTCCAAACAATTGTTCCAGAGGTCCACCTACAGGCCCTCTCTCTCTCCAAACAATTGTTCCGGAGGTCCACCTACAGGCCCTCTCTCCAAACAATTTTTCCGGAGGTCCACCTATAGGCCCTCTCTCCAAACAATTGACGTCTTTTTCCTATCTTTCTCTCTCTCCAAACTATTTGTCCGGATAGCTGCCATATACGGTATTAAACTGAGAAGAATACGGAGAACACATGCTACACTTGATCAAGTTCATAATTTACGACTGTACCGGTTAAAGCAACAGTTTTCCCAAATCCAGTCCGGCTGTGTCACCACCACACACGCTAGCCCAGGGGGCACTCCTCTGGCTCTTCCAGCGAAACCTCCTTCCCCCCAGGCCTGCCCCCCACCTACAGGCCCTCTCTCCAAACAATTGACGTCTTTTTCCTATCTTTCTCTCTCTCCAAACTATTTTTCCGGATAGCTGCCATATACGGTATTAAACTGAGAAGAATACAGAGAACACATGCTACACTTGATCAAGTTCATAATTTACGACTGTACCGGTTGATGCAACAGTTTTCAAAAATCCATTCTGGCTGTTGTCACCACCACACACGCTAGCCCAGGGGGCACTCCTCTGGCTCTTCCAGCGAAACCTCCTTGCCCCAGCCTGCCCCCCCCACCTACAGGCCCACTCTACAAACAATTTAGCCAGATAGGGGACGTATCAGAAGTTGCACTCATGTTTGTTTTTGTTCTTCTTTTATCTGCCTCCTGACCTGTGATAGGCAGAGCATGGACACGTCCCCTTAGCTGCAGTGGGAAAAACACTCCCCTGGCCAGAGCAACCTCTTTTTCCGTTTTTCCGTGTTCGAAAAATCCATTAAATATAGGGTCCCAAGATAGGGGACGTATATGGTATTAAACTGAGAAGAATCGATACCATACGGGTTAAAGCAACAGTTTTCCCAAATCCAGTCCGGCTGTTGTCACCACCACACACGCTAGCCCAGGGGGCACTCCTCTGGCTCTTCCAGCGAAACCTCCTCCCCCCCCCACCTACATGCCCTCTCTCCAAACAATTTTCCCAGGTAGGGGGACGTATTAGATATTGTACTGATTTTGAATTGCCTCCTGCGATAGATGGGAATCGAACCCGCATCAACTGCTTGGGAAGTAGCTATGCTCACCACTATACCACCAGCAGGCACAGCAACTGCTAAGAACAGATACTAAACTTGATTTTAGCTGCAGTGCCAGCATGAGTAGTGGTGTCACCTGCAGGCGGTGATGGACCTTTGTTGCACCTAGTTGGGTGCTTCCCTAACATGTGATGGGCATGTGCCTCGCCTTTCTTGGTCTGGGTGAGCACAATTGCCATGAGGGTAACCACCAGGCTGTTGCCTGAGAATTTGGGGTAATGGTGGGATTAGGCAGCCTCAGAGGCATCCATGCATGCTGCCCCTGCTGTTTCCTGTCCATTTCCTTGGTGTTTCCATCATTTTCTGATGTTTCCAGGTTTTCACCCAGCCTTCCCTAGGCAGAGCCTTGGTCCCCCGCAAAAATGCTCGAGTCTCCCATTGACTTCAATGGGGTTCGTTATTCGAAACAAGCACCCGAGCATCGGGAAAAGTTCGACTCGAATAACGAGCACCCGAGCATTTTAGTGCTCGCTCATCTCTAGATACATACCATAGAGACTGTTTTTTATTGCCAGAACCCTACCAAGCAAGAACCCATATTGTTGTTCCGGACATCTTTATATGTGATATGGTGAAAGAATCAGGGAGTAACTATAGGGGTGTAGATTTAACAACTGCACCCATGCTTTTGGTGTCTAAGGGGAAACATAGACCCTTTTGCCACATAAATAGATACAGTATTATAAATGGCTAATGGTAGGTGAGGGCCTGTTACAAATTTTACATTTAGGGTAATAAAGTTACCTGCAGTGATAGCTGAAAATTTCTTTGATATGATCAGGGCTTGAAAGGCGTAGGGATTTATTAACATTTTTGGCATTTTTATTGTATTACATACCTATAATTAGTGTATTATTCATATCCTGTGTTCTCTTAGTATCTTCTTGCTGTGTGTGCATGAGTGCAAATTTATTTCAATGTATACAAGGTAAAAAAAACCTCAAATAGCTGTATAAGAATTTTACATATTTTCTAAGAAACGCTCTGGTCTCTTTCTAAGCAGAACATATTTCTAAAAGGTCGACTGCTCCTCTTATTAGGTGCACAGCTGTATTGTACCAGTGCTGGTGTGCACACAGTTGTACATAGTGCTATCAGCGCGTTATTCAGAGTAGATGCATGAACACAACATGTATCCAATCTGCCAAGTGCTGGAAATGTTATTCTGCAGTTCAGCACCCAAGACGAGAGCAGCTGTTCCTCCCCGTGCTCAGTGCATGGACACCCCATGTAAAGCAGAACCAGTTCCTCGTGCACTGCACAAGTTTGGCTAGAGTTACTATTAGTGACTTTCATAGCAGCCAATGAGTCAAAACAAGTTCAGGACACTACTCACTGGAGAAAACATGTTTTCATCTTACCCAGCCTCATTTAGCATAGCATTCTTGGAATTGTAAGAAGCATGCTAAGAACTTATAAGGAGAGGACATATTAGAGGACAAATATTATGATCCTGCCGGAGATCAGACATGAAAGACAAACATACAGCAATTCAATCCCAACATGTTTGAAGAATAATTCTAAGAACAGTAATGTTATTAGGACAAAGTATGGAGAAAAATATTGATTTCAATCTGTACTTAAAGAGGACCTTTCACCACTCCTGACATGCCTGTTTTAATAGCTTCATACATTCCCCACGTACTAACAATTCTGGAGCATCTATTCTTATGTCTCTATGTTGTGCCATTCCTTTATTATTTGCTCTAGAAGTTATGGATGAATTGCTATTTGTCTTCAGTAAGGGTACAGAGGGGAGGTAACAAGTTGGGGGCGTGTACCTGCACAGTCTGACTCTAGCCAATCAGTGTTGCCATGTTCAGACTGTGCAGGTACACACCCCCAACTTGTTACCTCCCCTCTGTTCCTTTACTGAAGACAAATAGCAATTCATTCATAACTTCTAGTATAAATAATAAAGGAATGGTACAACATACAGACATAAGAATAGATGCTCCAGAATTGTTATTACATGGGGAATGCATGAAGCTATTAAAACAGGCATGTCAGGAGTGGTGAAAGGTCCTCTTTAAAGGGGTTGTCCAGCTTTTACTAAGTGATGACCTCGCCTTAGGATAGGTCATCAGTAGCTGATCGATGGAGGTCCGACACACCGAACCCCCGCCAGTCTACTATTCAGGTGTAGCTCAACTGCTACACAGCATTGTCGACATTGTACAGGACAATGTTCGTCATTGCAGTGTTGCTCCCATGGACTTTAAAGGGGTTGTCTAACTTCGGTAAAAAGTTTTTATCATGTACAGAAAGTTAATACCAGGCACTTACTAATGTATTGTATTGGTCCATATTGCCTCCTTTGCTGGCTGAATTCATTTTTCAATCACATTATACACTGCTCATTTCTATGGTTACGAATGACCACCCTGCAATCCAGCAGTGGTGGTCGTGCTTGCACATTATAGGAAAAAGCACCAGCCTATGTGCCCTCCCATGGTCCTGGTCACCAGAGAGGCTGACACTTTTTCCTATAGTGTGTAAGGACGGCCACCACTGATGGATTGTAGGGTGGTCATAACCATGGAAACGAACAGTGTATAATGTGATGGGAAAATGAATCCAGCCAGCAAAGGAAGCAATATAGATAATAACAATACATTAGTAAATGGTTGGTATTAACTTTCTCTACATAATAAATGCCACTTGCTGAAGTGACACAACCACTTTAACTCCTTCCACTGCAAGGTTAAGGGTGCTGTCATTTTGGCACCAACTTCCCGTGACAGAGCTACACTCAAACAGCTGATTGGCGGGGATTCAGGTTATCAGATCCCCGCCATTAAGATAGTGATGGCCTTTAAAAGCTGGACAACCCCTTTAATATATGTAAATACCAAATGTACTCAAGTCCTGGATACATTGAATAGTCCCATAGCAATTGATGCAATGTTCAAGTTATAAGAAATTATGATTGTATCATAGCGTTGTAAACAGAGATGAACGGATGGTGTAAATTTTGCAAGAAAGATGAATTTCCTATTGCAAAACATAATTTGTATTCTCTAAGATAATGAAAGGTAAAATACAAATCTGCACGTCAGCATTTCAATCTCCATTGTATATTGAAGGCAAAAAAGGGCTCTGTAAAGAAATGTTTTCTTTTGGTGAAATGCTCATCTCTAATGGGATTATTTTTGTACTTTGGTAAGACATGAATTTATTCTATTATTACAATGCATTATGTCAACTATGAGGACACAAGAAAGCTTAAACAGGTTATCCTGGAAAATATAATGATGTCCTATTCTCAGGATAGGTCACCATTATCACATCGGCAGGATCTGGCTATGCTCACTGGAGCTCTGGTGAGTGCTGCAGACTCCTGGCAGCTTTCCAAGGACAGTGCTATACATCGTATAGTGGCAGTACAATGTTATTACAGCTCAGCCCTATTGACTTGAAGGCCACATGACTGATATACTGTGATGCCACTGGCTTAGGAAGAGGCTGCTGCACTCAAGGAGCACTTGGCCTCTTCTAACAGCTGATCATCAGGGGTGCCAGGTGTCAGACCTCCGCAAATCTGATACTGATGACCTATCCTCAGGGTAACTCATCAATATCAGATTTGAGGAGGTCTGACACCTGGCACCCCTGATGATCAATATCCTTTCCTGGATAACCTCCAATGGGAGCTGAGCTTTTGTCAGCGGTTGTGCATCAACATCATCATCACATGTCCCAAGAAAAAGAAATACAGAAGATAAGAATTACTAACACAGGTGCACTATCTGAGAGGTAGATCAGTCTATTACATCAGACATGTCCTGTTGAGGAATATGTCATATGCTTCAGACAGTGCCATGTCTTAATAAGGCATAGAAAAAAAAAACATAAATGCCATGAGGCTATAGTCACTTATAATAGTTGTGCCCTTATTGAGTGCTGCTAACATGTAGACAACACTGGGCTCCACTTGCATGAAATGATATCTATGCCAGTTATTAGCTGGTGTAGATTTCAGTTCTGGGTGTGGACTGCCCAAGATGCACCACAATTATTAAGAAAAGTGGTCTCTTAAAGGTGTCATTGAGCTTTTCCAAAACATTTGATATGTCTTAGCAACATATCAAAGGTTTTGATCAGTGGGGGTCGGGGTTCTAAGAATGAGGAGCGAGAAGTGCTCACATAGTGCAGTGGCCAGGTTTGAGCTGGTCTCAGTGCTACACTGGGTCCTCCTGACACTGTTTAAATGTCATCACATATTGCTTCTCTACAGAAGGGGTGGTAAGGCGTAGTGCACCCTAATAGGAAATAAGTCCAGAGAGTCAGGGTTTGCAGTGTACTTCTTTACTGGAGGAACTGAAGTACAAAACAATACAGGCAAGGCACTGAGCTGGCTTCTCTAGTCTCCTAGTCTCCTGTATGGGATAGCAAGGTTGCATGCTGAGGAAAGGCCTGAGCTAGCTGGCCCTCTCTTTCTCAGAAGGCTGGTACCCTGTCCAAAGGCCCAGAGTCTATGGCTCCTTCGTCTAGCTGGCTCCCTGGTAACAGGACTGGTGACCTAGGATCCTTGGCACAGTATCCCAGTCTTAGCATCTTCTTCTGGTCACTCATGCTGTGCTGAGTCTCTCTTACTAATCATAGGTCCCTTTCTGCAGACCAGCAGAGTCTCTCTTACTAAGCACTGGTCCTTATCTGCAAGACAAGTAGGGGCTCTGACTGCTCTCCTTATATACAGTTTCTAGCTGAACTAGAACTTTCTAGTGGGGGGGTGGCGTGGAGAAGCAAAGCCCAAGCATAAACACTGTTACAGATTCTGTCTGTCATAGACTTGTATAGAGCTTCAATGCAAGTATATGGGAATGACTAAGTAGTTTTTAGTCAGAAGGAAGTCATAAAGTCTCTTAGTATTAGCTGCATTAGCTCTTTTCATAGTGAGGTGCAGCTATGGTGTAATAACAATGAAAATGAACAGTATATATTACACTTAACATATAACTGCAGTTCAACAATATCAGTGCACACAACAGCATAAATCACAGAGCAATGAAAATCATAGGTATGTTGCTATGACATATCAAATGTTTTGTGAAAGCTCAATGACACTTTAATAAGTGTGGGGCATCTGATGACAGATTAAGACTGATGCATAAAACACTGGTCTTAACTGTTCACCTAGGTGCTCTTTTTTCTTTAAATCACAACATAAAGTTACTGTACATTTCAGGTTCTGATTTCCTATTCGTCCCATCAAGCTTACTATTGCACTGATGATAAGCTCCCTACGTCATTAGCAGTGGATATGTTACACAGGAAGCTTGTATAACTGTGACATCTCTTATAGTCCCCACCTTGGCAGATAGTGTTGCTTCTGAATACTGGTTATCTAGCACGTTGCTGTCACTTGTGCAATTTGCTTCCTTCTCTGCAAATGATGTGTGATAAATGTTAGGCAATGTAAAGTTGCCTTTTTTTCTGAAGACATCACTTTCCTGTTATCGTGCAGGTATAGCATACAGTGACATTTCCCGCTACACTTCTCCTGATTATTTTTTAATTTTTGTGATCATATTTTACTGGATTTCTTTCCCTTTAGTTTTAGTACCATGTTGTAAGTATTTTTATGCTCATTTTTTATCAGTGCTACACTCAGTGGCGTACATAGCGAAGTAAGGGCCCCATAGCAAGGATCAAACCAGGCCCCCCACACAGGACAGAAGGGTTTCTGTCTAAACCCTTTTCAATGACCCTTGGGCCATTTTTCCACTGCTTCATTTGCTAAAAGTTGTCCCTTTAGAGGGTAGAGTCCAGACCAAGTCCAGACCAAGTTTTCACCCCCAGTAGAAGAGGATATAATCCCAACTAAGACTGGGCCCCCTCTTGACCTGGACCCCATAGCAGTCGCATGGTCTGCCGCTATGGTAGTTACACCCCTAGCTGCACTGCACCCCAGGATTATAGATATCAATGATCAAAAATGGTTTTAGTGTACATGCAGCACTATAAGAACAATGAGCATTTGGATTCCTATAATTCAGGCTGGATTTATTTTCATTAAAGATTTAAAGAAAGACTCTGAGAAAAAAAAAACACTACAAAGGAGAGGATGACATTTGCCCATGCATTATACAGATATACATTGATTTTGATGAATGTGCATTAACTCATTTCACCGGCAATCTGTTATAGTTCTGGAGAACCCCTTTAATCTAAAGAGGGTGTCCACAATAGCATAGCTTATTTAGGGAGACTTTATATACTACTATTGTTTGCTACACAAATCCGTCCAATGCTGATGGAAGCATATAGAAAATACATATATAGTAGTGGTTATTTGACTTATTACTACTAGTGTTGTTTATGCCAGTCTTGATTTGTTCTGTGCTGGTGGATCAGTGACAGTGAGTAATGGTTCAAGTTTTTTTTTTTAACTCAATCTTTCACTTAAAAAAAAATGTATGCCTGACAGTCACCCCTTTAAAAAGTACTTTTCAGCATTTTTATGCCTGAAAAGTTGATGATGTTGATTATTATTATACATTTATTGCATGAAAGCCGGGTTTTACTTGTTTTTATCTCTTGAGTCCTCCAAGCATACATGGAGGATGTTCCTGGGTGACACATGACACACTGACTTTGCTGAGGATTCCCAGTGGTTAAGATTTTCAGGAACTGTCTGCTCTCTACTCATGTGAAACCCCCTTCTGTGCTCAGCTTGTTTTTGGCATCAACACTGAAGGAATTTTCCCAGTTATGTAATATGAGTTGAGTAAAAGAATTTGGATTTGAAGTATTTCTAAAGTTATTCTCATGTTTCTTATCTTCATTTGTTGTTGTGTTCCAGCAATAGCTTTTGTCTTATTTGGACACCACAAAGTATCACAGAGTGGGGAACCATTACATAAAAGTGCTCCTGCTCTAGCAGACCTGTGTCATCCATGTATTACATGATCTTAATGCAATATACATTTTTGCCTACTACTGCTGAGCTTTAGATTCCAGCAACCAGACCTATGTCAATTAGTTGGTTTCTGGGCAGTGGCGGACTGGCCATAGACCCTACAGGGAACTTTCCCAGTGGGCCAAAGCCCAAGGTACCACCCGGGCCCTCCACATGGCCGCTGGCCAGGTACATAATGATCTAATGCTTTCTGCCTACTTGTGTTTCTCCGCTTTCTGTCAGTTTGGACTCGCCTACATGGGGCCACTTTTAGGATTTAAGTTTCCAGACCACCCCTGTTTCTAGTGCCCTTTTCTTAGAGAAAGTTTATCTTAGTAAGACAATATCTTGAAGAAGTAGAACATGTTTCATGTGAGATCAGCTTACACATACACAACCTGTGGCCTACGGCAGGGCTGTGGTGTCAGAGTCAAAGCTTGGGTGCCGTCATCGTTGGACTTGGAGTCGGTAGAAATGTACCAACTCTGACTCCAGCTTATAAAAATATCTGTTATTAATACTGTTTAATTAATTATTAACTTTCATATACATTGTGAAAAGTTTAGAAATGTGAAAATTGTGAAAAGTTTATAAATATATTTTATGGTCCTTCAATCTAAGGCCCTTATTTATCCACCACAGTGATAACCCGGGTGTTCTAGTGGTGATAATCAGCTGTCACCTCTTCTGCCCCTTATACTAGGTACCACCATGCTGCTCCAAGGCACTAAGTTACAATGTCTGACACTGTGCTGCACATACTGAGTAGGAAGTCCATCACTGGACATGACAGTCATCTCAGAATTGTTAGACAGAGCAGGAAGACAGCATTAAAAGTGTTGTCTGGAAATAAGTAACTCTTCAGAGGTACCTGCAGCCTGCCTCCACTATGTAAAGAATCATACTTATTCTTTGCCACTCTAGTCCTGCGTGCCGGTTACTGTTTGTCTATCTTCCAGTTAGCGGCTTGTTTAATTTGTCTCTGGTGCGGGCATGATCATTTGCTCCTCTGCAGCCAATAACTGGCTTCAGTGGTGATACGTCTCTTGTGGACACTGTGCTGGGAGGAAGTAAACCAGCTGCAGAGCAGAAGACAGACACATGGGAGTAAGCACGCAGGACCGGAGATGCAGATAACATAAATCTTTGCACAGTGGAGGCACCTGATATTTGTTCCCAGACAACGCTTTCATGGCGAGCACTGAATATAGGAACTGCAATATTTACATGTTTCTTGTATCCCCGTTTAGACTTGAACATGATTCTGTGCATTTCCAGAACATACAGTATATAGCTTTCTAACCTTTCAGGAATTTCTAAGTAGCCTGATTACTTACAGTACATAATAGTAAGAAAAAGCCTGATGTTACCATTTTACTACAGTAAACTTGTTATTACTAAATTATTGACCATTTATGAAGACGCTGGAGCAGGCGTCGGATGGTGCTAAAAATGCTGGAGTGGGAGTAGGACTTTGGCTTGCCGACTCCACAGCCACTGGCCACATACAGCCCTCAGTAGGAAAGGCATTCCCAATATTTAATGCATCTGTCCCATAGCAGTTCCAGTACTTTAGGCTCAGAATACTTCTAACATCTGCAGTATGACGTCTAGATTTTATTCACACCTATTATGTATACCTGCAACCATTGAAACAGGGCTACAGTCCCATAGCATATGACTTGTTCACAGACATAAAGTGCTTTATCTGTAGATAAATGTGAAGTTGCTTTATAACAGTTGCCATTCCATTCTACCATGTAGTTTCTGCCTTGCTGAAAAAAAAATAATTAAAGGGAGTTGCAAACATTTATGTAAATATGTTTAATACAAAATTCATTTTATCATTATCTTATCATGGCATCTAAAAGTTTCTCAAAAGTTGCCTTGAAGTTTCATACAGTCTGAGGTCTGCTGGCAGAGTAGTGTGCTGATAGGTCTAAGACAGGTGTCAGCAACCTCTGGCACTCCAACTGTTGTAAAACTACAACTCCCAGCATCCTCCTTTTACTTGTATGTTACTTCTCAGAAAAGCCAAGCAAGTGTGATTGCTGGGGGTATAGTTTCACTACAGCTGGAGTGCTGTAAGCTGCTGCACCCTTAGACCTCATGCACACGAACGTGCTGCGGGCGATCCGTGATGCGGCCTGCACACGGCCGGTGCCCGTTTATTGCGGACCCGCCGTATGCGGCCCGCAGCACGGGCATGGCCGGCACACGTTCGTGTGCATGAGGCCTTATCTAAAGGGTATATTAGACCGCGGCAAATTACTGTGCACAAGTGTTCATAGGAACTATTGTTCGCGATATTGGTTCACATACTCAAGACGCCAAAAAGCCAATGAATTTGCTTCTTTATTGGCTGATAGGCAACTTTCATCAGGATGAAAGATGCCCAATAATTGGCAGTACATCTCCCTGTGTAATGAGGAATGCGCTCATCTGGATCCTTGTGCAGTGCTGGATTTTTCTCCAGAAGTAAATGAACATAATTAAAGGGGTTGATCCATGTGGGGCACTGGTGGCATATGCCTAGAATATATCATCTATGTCAGATAGGTGCAGGTCCTACCTCTGGAAGCCTCTCCTATCTAGAGAATGGGGCTCCGAAGTAAAGGAGACCACACCACACATGGCAGCATGCTCCATCACAATGGAGTCCTAAAAAAGTCCTAAAAAAATAGCCAAGCGAACCCACGCTGAGCCAGCACTCGGCTATTTTTCAGAACTTCCATAGCATTCTATAGCAGTGAACGTGAGGGGTCCTGTTCTGGGGGTAGAGGCTGGTCCCAGAAGTCGTGCCTACACCTATCTGACATTGATGGCATATCCTAGCCATTGATATCCTAGATGGCACATGTGCCATAGTTTTCTACTGTTGCATAGTTTAGTCAAAATGTAATGTAACATTCAAGAGAAGCAATGTTCAAGGGGAATACCATGCCACTGTTTTTTAGCAATTCTCTAACTTTCCTGGACTACTTTCTTGAATAACATCCAGGTGCGGACTGGTCATAGACCCTACAGGGAAATTTCCCTGTGGGCTGATGCCCAGGGGAGCGCTTGAGACCTCTTTATGGCCACTGGCCAGGTACATGATGATCTGATGTTCTTAGCATTAATTAATGCTAGGCATATCAGGTACTTATGCACATGGCCCACAGCCACAGGTGCCCTCCTAAATTCAATTGTATCATCGTCCTAAGGATGGTATGATATGGCAGTATTTTATACTGCACTGTGCTATTTGGTTTTGCTTGGGTGGTATTTTGTACTGCACTAAAGTATTTCTGGCCCTGCCTACTTCTGTTGCCCCACCTTCTGTCTATTTGGACTTGTCTACAACTTAGGGCCACTTTTATGTTTTTTTTCCAGGGCCACTTTAAGTTCCCAGTCTGCCCCTGATAACAACATTTCTTTGTTCTGATAAGGTATTTTGTTATATGTATAAAAGACTGCATGTTCTTCCCCAGCCCTCTTCTATTTGGCTTTCGATTTTGGCTAGGTGCACAAGTTCACGTTCAGGTTACTCGGTGATCTCTGTAACTAAATGTCGATTCAATCAAATTACATATAAAGGGTCTAAAAATCATATCTTATAGGACAGGGTTTAGCAACCTTCAGCATCGCAGCTTCTGTTGCAATTGCAACTCCCAGCATGTACCCTTGCTCGGCAGTTCTTGTAACTCCAATATAAGTAAAAGGAAGATTCTGGGAGTTGTAGTTTCAGAACAGCTGGAGTGCTGGAGGTTGCTGATCCCTGTTATAGAAGGTATATCTTGATTCAAGGCAGCTCACGTGTGAGGTCATATGGATAGAACAGTGGTCTGCTACACTGGGGTACACTTTAAATTAACCCAGTCTCAAGAAAGACGTGATTTAATTGGTTTCCTGTGAAATTGGCCCTAGTATGTATATATCTAAGAAGCCTTTTACATAGGCTGATGAGCATAAATTAATGTTCGTATATTAACCCAATCACTGCCCTGTGTTAACTTGCCAGTGGCCACCCGACAAGATTCTTTTACAACTTTTATGCAGTATTAAAAATCCTTGATTGTGGACAGCTCATTGCTCAGTGTAAATATAACCTACAATAATAGAAGTGTAGATATCACATGATTACATTAACAATCATTTGGGGCACATACCATACCAAAGATTGCTTCTTGTAATGAAGCTAAACCAACAGGCTGCTGTGTATCTGTGGCTCTGGAATTCACTCTCTGCATTGCAAATTGTGAAATGGCAGTAGAGAACAGCACCACAGTACAGCAGTACATTTACAGATTACAAATCCACACTGCAGGTCAGTTTTCCTAACATCCTATCCACTTTTTTCATACAGTGCAATGCACTAAAATCTGTCAATGCCAATTCCCGGTGTATCCACCATGTGTGAATCCACTCTTAGTCTGCTGTTTTGTTTTTTATTTCTCTTACAATATAGTTTTGTGACATTATGGCTAAAAGGAGAAGTGACTTGTACACACAAAATGCTTCCCTTACATGGCGGTTCCCTGCCAGCGATAATATGAATCTAGCCTTATAGTAATCATATTAGGAAAAGGTAGGTAGATACAAATAGAACAAATCTAGCAAGTAATACTAATATTTGTCAGGTAATGTACACCTTAAAGAGAACTTGTCACCATACTATAGAGAAAAAGGAGCTGAGCAGATTGATATATAGGTTTATGGGAAAATATTGAATATTATGCATTTAAATCTCTGCTCTTTCTGAGCTCAGGATGGCCCATTTGGTTGTTATCAGTGGTTGGTAGTAGGGATGAGTGAACCGAACCGCAACGAACCAGATTCGTTACGAACTTTGCCAAAAGTTCGGTTTGTCACCGAACCGAACTTTGAGAAAGTTCGTAACGAATCTGGTTAAAATAACAACAGCGACGCAAAACTCACAAAAAAACACAAAAGCATACATCCATTGGGTTGGGCGCTGCACTCGGTTAGGACATCAAACTGGTGTAACAAAGATATATATATATATGTCTCGCCAACAGCCATAGGCCCAGATTCAACAGGTTTGACACCAGAGTAGTTGCGTCAATTTGTAAAGCGAGTGCCAGTGAGGTGTCCATTTCATGAAAATTGGACACGTATTTTTGGATAATGGAACTGGCGTAAAGCCTTCTTGAATCTGTGCCTTTTTAAATGTCCTTTCTTCACCTCATGGATTCTGTGGGTGAGGTTGTCTGTCTATTTAACCGTATCCGTATCCTACTAGCTGTAATGTTACAGGGTTTTTTTTTAACGTTGACTGTTCTGTGCTGAACTCTACATCAACATTTTGTCATGTATAAAAACTGATTTTTACAAGCGTGCATATTCTTAGCTTCCAACTTCAGTTCTCTGTACTAGGCCCTTCTGGGTCCAAAAGAATACTGCTCTTACTAATGCCCCCACCATCAATTGTCTATTTGGAAACATACTGGGTGCAATCAAGAGCTGCTGAAGCTGCCTCCTCAACTTGTCTCTTCTCAACTATACTGGCCTGGGTGCAATCAAGTGCTGCTGCCTACTCCTCCTCAACTTGTCTCTTCTCAACAATACTGGCCTGGGTGCAATCAAGTGCTACTGCCTCCTCCTCCTCCGTCAATTGTCTGCTCTCAACCATACTGGGTCCAATACAGTACTATTACTGCTGCTGGTTCCACTGTCAAATGTCTGTTTTCCACCCTACTGGGTCCAAGGCAATGCTGCCGGATGCTAGCAACTGCAACTAAACGAAACTATACCCTATCAGACTCCCACTATTGTAGCTGCAATTATTCAGCCGTTATAGCAAGGTTCGTTTTAGGTTCGGTTCGTACGAATCCGAACTTCACGAAAGTTCGCTGAATCGAACCGAACCGAACTTTTCAAAAGTTCGCTCATCCCTAGTTGGTAGTATTCTTTGAGTGTGTATACGGAGTTAGAAATCAGTCACTGATATGATTCCTCCCTATGTATAACTGAGCTCGGAAAAAGAAGAGACTTAAAGAGAACCTTTCACCATGAAATGCAGCACAATCTGCAGGCAGCATGTTATAGAGCAGGAGGAGCTGAGCAGACTGATATATAGTTTTGTAGGAATTCAATAAAACCTGTCATTTTATACATTTAACTCTCTGCTTTTTCTGAGCTCAGCAGCCAAATGTGTGGCCTTTTCGTTAACTGACTGCTTCTCTATATACACCTATACAGGAAATATTATCAATATAGCTGCTTCAATAAAGTCAAATGGCGGTCACTATCTGAGGTCATGAGTGGGCTTTAAAAACCACAGTATTGAATTGCCATTTCAGTCACAAACTAATGCACAGTTATACAACAAAGCGGGAATGGAGCACAATTGCTAATTTTTTCAGCACCGGAAAATATCTTAATGTTTACTGTAATCATATTTTCAAACATACAAGAGGATATATTTATCTTACAATGTCCATTACAAGTGTTTAAACACACTGGTGGTCTAACAATAGTCATAGGAGATATGGTGCATGGTTGACTTACAAAAAGTAGGATGAAGTTATCACCTTTTATGACATGCTTATGGACAACTTGTATCCATTTGCCCTACTAGGGTCCAGGGAACCCCATTTATTAGCTAAGTCAGAGAGTCGCTGCCACTCTGGAGAGTTCAGTACCACCGTGTATTACATGGCCACCCACTATCACATTTTGTAGTTTCTCACCAAAAATAAAAGCTGCTAACCAGCAGTTTTATTTTTAGTGAAGGGATTATTTAAATAGGATAATGAATTATCAAACCAAATATGGTAAGACTGTATTGATATACTAGATTGCACCAGTTGGGCTATGGCTCATATACAGTACAATCAACGTATACATGTTTTATTTACTCAAGTTTAAAGAGGACCTGTCACCAGGATAAAAAGTATAAACCAGGCACTTGCCTTAAAGGGAACCTATCATCAACTTTATGCTTACCTCACTGAGGGTAGCATAAAATAGTGACAGAAATGCTGATGTCAGCGATGTGTCACTCATGAGCTAAAAGTAAGTGTTTGGTGAGAACCAGCATCATAATCAGTGCAGCACAGGCCTTGAAAAGAGTCAAATCTAGCTTAGAAGAGTCATGGTTATTCATAATCTCCTGCTCTCCCCGCCCATCTGCTGGTGATTGGCAGTTCTCTCCTAGAGAGAAAGGGAGAAAACTAGGTTGAAGCCTGTCAGTCATCAGCAGGTGGGTGGGAGAGCAGGAATTCATGAATAACCATGACTCTTCTCAGGTGGTCGTGATTTTTTTTCAGGCCCAATCTGCAATGATTGTGATGTTTGTTCTCGGCAACCACTTACTTTTAACTTATAAATGACAGACCGCTGAAATCAACTAACTTGTCTGTAGTTTATTCTGCCTTTAGTATGGGCAGCATAAAGTTGATGACAGGTTCCCTTTAAAAAGGACCCAGTGAGATCCACAAACCCACTTTATTTAGGCTACATTCACATGACCGTCGGCAAAACACGGATACCGGCCCCTGTGCGTTTCGCAATTTGCAGACTGTACATGGCCGCCGCTATCCTAGAAAATGCATATTCTCTTCCGCAATTGGGCACAACAATAGGACATGCTCTGTATTTTTTGTGGGGCTGCAGAACGTAGCTACAGATGTGGACAGCACACGTGTGCTGTCCGCATCTTTTGCGGCCCCATTAAAATGAATGGGTCCGCACCCGTTCTGCAAATTTGTGGAACTGAAGCGGGCTCATTCATACGGTTGTGAGAACGAGCCCTTACTCATACCTTGCCTGTAGAAGAAAAATTCTAATATAGTTAGCGTCTCAAAGTTGCATGAATCGGCCACTCGGGGGTCCTTTACCAGGTTTCAAGTCTGCTTGATGGACTGGGCCAGAATTATTTCTCTCCCTGGCATATGCACAGCTAAGGTAGAGTCAGGTATCAAGTATCAGTAATTACAGTGGGTTTGTGTGGCCTGCAGAGTGCTGAAAAACCCCTTTAATGGCCGTCAATTCCATGAATTCTCTAGTGTTTATTTCATCTCTCTGGACCCACAGGGCATTCATGGGAGTGTCAATAAAGGCAAGTGCCTGGTTTAATTTCTTCAAGCATGTATCAGGTTCTCTTCAATAGAGGCAAGGTCATTCCTATCTTAAAGACATGTGCTTTCCCATGGCCTCCAATAAGGTCTGGAAATTTTATATGGGGTATTTGGAAAAATGATTTTAGCCTAAAATGTTTAGAATGCAAAATAATAATAATAATAATAATAATAATAATAATAATAATAATACCCCCAAAGGTGTCCATAGCCTTTTTTTGGAGTATGCCCAACATATGCCATAAATGCCTGATAGCTGTGGACCTCACGTCTGTGACCCTCACCTGCTGAAAGAACAGAGGTGTAAGCAATAAACAGCCACTATGGATGCAGAAGTCCTTTATTGGGTATTTTTTTGTATATTTCCAGGCTTTTTATATAAAATAAATGCAGATTTTCCATTGGTTTATACTCATTGATAGCCACTAGCATTGCTGTGTTATCACTGCTCTGCCCACATTACATGAGTATTCTAACAAGTATGGGGAATTTGACAACTTTGCCTTGGGTGAGTGTCTCCTCACTATGTTAATAATGTATATTTTATGCGTGTTGGTTACAGGATATGCATGGCCTTTGAGTCCATGGTCTTTTGTTTTGCCGGGGTAGCTGTATGGTAATGAGACACACACCTTAGTGACTCGATGTGACTGGATTAGACCAGATCACTAATGATAACGGACTGCTCATCTCATCATCTTAACAAACAAAAAGAAATATTTGCTGATTGATTACTAATTGATTGTACGTTTTCCTGCTTTCTGTTGAACACCTCCCATTTGTAATTAGCAGAAACAAACATGGAGATACTGACTGTTAGACTTCCTTTGAAGGGTCTAGGAGGAACCTTCAAGGTGTTAAAGTTAAGATCTCTGTCTCTTTGTTTCCTGTTGGGTCCAGATTGAACTTGCTTTGTTTATCAAGAATTAGTTGCCAAAGAAACTTGTGACTGGTCTGATAACTGTGATCTCTATGCAGGTTGTCATGTGGTGCATTTACACATAAGATTGCAAAAGTTAAAGGGACGGTGGAGCTCATGTGCTTTACCTGAAGAGCTTTACATGTTTTCATTGGCAAAAGTTTTGAGATTTCATAAAATGCTTACTAAGGCCAACTGTCTGTGTCCTTCAGTGAACTTGAGATGCAGCTAAAGCCAAACTTTGGTAGAACAGCAGTTAAAACTTAGGGATTTTCCTGCAGTGACCACCAATGGTCACTAGAATGGGGTTCTCATGTTCCTGTTGATCATCACTGCAAGACGTGCAACATGATAGATAGCATGAGGAAACTTTAGGAAAGTGACTCAATTCCCCCATGCCAACCAAGTCAGTGACCGATTACAAAGACCTGTTTTTAATAACTATCACAATTTAGGCATGTTTCTAATTGATTTCTGATCTTATGTGTATGGGGGCATCCCGACTCTCCCCCGACAGCAGATATTGTGGAAAGAAGGATCCAGCAGTTGGATTTGGCATCTTATTGTCATAAACATTTTTCATTTTTTATTTTCTTTTTTTAATCCATGCCTTAAGTTTTTTTTTATTTTTCCATAGACATATGAGGGATTTTTTTTTTTTTGCTAGACAGGCTGTACTTTCTAATGGCACCATTTATTATTCCATATTGTGCCATTGTTTTACAGGTTTCATATTTACTGCGTTTTCAGAGTATGATAAAAAAATTACCTGCCAAATTTATTCTGCTGGGGTCAGTACTATTACAGTGATCCCAAATGTATAGTTTTTATTAAGTTTTAATTAAAAAAAAAAAAACTTGGAAAAATAGTTTTTTCCATTTTCTGACACCCATATCTTTTTTGTATATTTCTGTTTACAAAGCTGTTTGGGGGCTCTTTTTTTGCTGCTAGCTGTACATTTTATTGATTTTAGGGTATGTATGATCTATGATCACTTATTCAGTTTTTTGGGAGGCAAAGTGACCAAAGAAATGTTAATTTTTAATTTGCAGTTTTTTTTCTGCTACCGAATTCACACAATAGGATTTCATTTTTTAATCCTGTATGTTTGTTTATGCGTTTTATGTTTTTAAAAATTCTTTTTACGTTTTTCACAGGGGTTAAATGTCCGTGACTAGTGTCTCTGATCACAGACACCTCCAAAAAATAACTGGTGTGTAAAACAGCAGCCACCTGCTGGCTATGGCACCCACTCATATCTTGCGCAGCATCATCTTTACAGACCCGACATCCACCGTATATGTACAGCAGATGTCAGGAAGGGGTTAAGAATACCAAATCCTTTTGTTCTCAGGGAGATAATTCCTCCAAAAGTGTTTGGTAGCTGCTTATTCCCATCTCTCTATTCTGAACACATACATGCTCTGCTGAGCCAAGCGTTCCTGTGCTGTTGGATGTACACAGCTCTCTAAAATGTATGGTCATCCTTAGTCTATCTTAAGGGCCCTTTACACTGCCCGATCTTTGTATACTGCAGTTTTTACACCTTAGGGTACGACAACACTGTGCGATCGTGTCGTGGTTACAATACAGCTGCACCGTGGTCGAGTACCACGAGACCATACAAGCCATACAAATCAAATCTGGCTGTTGTTAAACTGAGACCGCACTGTTTAGTCGGTCTGCTTTGTTAATGGCCATGCCGCACCTTCAATGCCATATGGCCATTAAAGGGGTTGTCTCACTTCAGTAAATTGCATTTCTCATGTAGAGAAAGTTAATACCAGGAACTTCCTAATGTATTGTTATTATCCATATTGCTTCCTTTACTGGCTGGATCCATTTTTCTGTCACATTATACACTGCTCGTTTCCATGGTTACAGACCACCCTACAATCCATCAGTGGTGGTCGTGCTTGCACACTATATGAAAAAGCGTCAGCCTCTCTGATAGCTGGGACCATGGGAGCGCACATAGGCTAGTGTTTTTTCCTATATTGTGCAAGCAGGACCACCACTGATGGATTGCAGGGTGGTCTGTAACCATGGAAACAAGCAGTGTATAATGTGATGGAAAAATGGATCCAGCCAGCAAAGGAGGCAATATGGAGAACAACAATACATTAGTAAATGGCTTGTATTACTTTCTCTACATGATAAATGCCACTTACTGAAGTGAGACAACCCCTTTAACAATGCAGACTAAAGACTCATTCACACGTCAGTGTTTCACGGACGTGTGCAGTATGTGTTCTCCACAGACAGCCCACGTCCCCATTCATTTTAATGTGTGTATTCAGACATCAGTGTTTTAGCATGGTCCGTGGGTCAGTGTTTTTAGCACGGATGCATCTTGATCCGTGTTCCCGGATCCCTCACGCCCATTATAGTCAATGAGTCCGTGAAAACCACGGATCCCTCGCGGATGTCATGTTGCATCTGTGTTTCATGGATCATTAAGAAGAGATGCTTTGAAAATTATTTTTCAGTGTCAGTGAAACACGGACCCAACACGGATCCTTCACGGACAGCTTCACGGATGCCTCACTGACCACCTGCTCACGGATTTGAGCACGGACACGGACGTGTGAATGAGGCTTAACTAAACAGTGTGGTCTTCATTAGTTAACAAGAGCCAGCTGCAGCACAACCACACCCTGTGGTCATATACTTAGATACTCTAGAAAACCTGCTATATTTTTATTGACTGAAATAGGGAAATAGCTCCACTTTAGGAAGAGCCATTCTACAAGATGAGCACAACAACAGAAAACCCTCACGTGTAACTATAGCCTAATGGTTCTGGGTATTTATACACTGATGTAAGTAAAAAGGCTGAATGCATTAGAGCTCATCTGAGAGCGCTGCACTATTGATTTCTAACATGTCAAAACACATTAAAAGGGTTGTCTGCTTTCTTTTATATTGATGACCTCCTCAAGATAGGTCATGAATATTAGATTGGAGGGGGTCCGACACCCGCATCACCCGCCGATCAGCTGTTTGAAGAGAAAGCAGCAATCATATTAGCACTGCCTTCTCTTCACTGTTTACCTGCTCGCCGTCACAACCGTAGCGCTGAGCAGTGTAATTACATCTGTTCAAGTGACTAGGAAACAGCCGCCCTATGGAAGTGAATGGGACGACATACTTGTAATTACACTGCTCAGTGCTGCAGTTGTGATGGTGAGCAGGTAAACAGTGAAGAGAAGGCAATGCTCATACAAGCGCTGCTTTCTCTACAAACAGCTGATTGGCGGGGTGCTGGGAGTCTGAGGATAGGTAATCAATATAAAAAAAGCGGATAATCCTTTTAACTCTTTATGGATTTAATTTTAATCCTAATAAACTCCTCATATAAAATAGACACATTTGCCACCGTGTTTACAGTGTGAGAATTAGGCTCCAGGTACTTTGTCATGTTTTGACACCTCCCGCTGACTCCTCAGTTAGTGGCAAACACACCACAGTTCTGAAACTCAGATAAAATTTGGGTGCACAACCCGAATTCTGGTATAGACAGAATTTTGGTGTAAATCTGGCACAGGATTTTTGATACATCAAATTTATAAATTATAAATTTGTCTAGCATTAAGACTGGGATTTGTATTCTTAAAGGGTTTCTGTCATCAGAATTTAGCCTACAAAACCGAGTGTCATTTGCAAATCGCAAATGACACCTGATGACAGAAAGCCTTCTTTTATAGAAAACTGTATGGTAGTTTTTGTTAAAATAGCGTTTTTATAATATGCTAATTAGGCCCCCTAGGTGCAGTAGGCGTGAACCCTGCACCTAGGAGCGGCTGTAATAACGCCCCTTACCCCTCCTCCCTTGCGTTGATTGACAGGGCCGGGCAGCCATCTCTTTCGTCTCCCGGCCCTGTACGATCGCGAACTCCCGCGCCTGCGCATTGCGATAAGCAATCCGCGCATGCGCATTGATGGAGCCGGGACCCGGGCGGCCACCGGCTCTCAACGCGCGTGCGCAGATTGCTTATCGCAATGCGCAGGCGCGGGAGTTCGCGATCGTACAGGGCCGGGAGACGAAAGAGATGGCTGCCCGGCCCTGTCAATCAACGCAAGGGAGGAGGGGTAAGGGGCGTTATTACAGCCGCTCCTAGGTGCAGGGTTCACGCCTACTGCACCTAGGGGGCCTAATTAGCATATTATAAAAACGCTATTTTAACAAAAACTACCATACAGTTTTCTATAAAAGAAGGCTTTCTGTCATCAGGTGTCATTTGCGATTTGCAAATGACACTCGGTTTTGTAGGCTAAATTCTGATGACAGAAACCCTTTAAGGCCCCATGCACACTAGTGTATTGTTAGAGTGACGAACCCACAAAGTACATCAGGTTCAGGCGGCAGTCTAAGGTGTGGGGAGCTCCTGACTCTCCCCTGACAGAGGATGAATATATTTTTGTCCCATCGTTTTGTTCTCCCGGGAGATGAACTGCTGCCAGACATATCTGACCACTACCCCGATAGAATATATATACATGTATAAGCCCAACATGTATGTGTATAGGGCAGTTAGCAGAGTAGCTGTCGGGTATCAGCTGACAGCTATTATATGTCTATGGCCGCCCTTAGGCTACTTTCACACTAGCGTTTTTAAATTCCGTTATTGAGTTCCGTCATAGGGGCTCAATACCGGAAAAAAACGCTTCAGTTTTGTCCCCATTCATTGTCAATGGGGACAAAACTGAACTGAAGACAACGGAATGCTCCTGAAAGCATTCCGTTCCGTCTTCAGACCGGAGAACAAACCGCAGCATGCTGCGATTTTCTCTCCGGTCCAGGCATCCGCACCAATACGGATCCGGAATGACCCCCAATGCAAGTCAATGGGGACGGATCCGTTTGGTGTGACACACCAGTAATCCGGATCTGTCCTCCATTGACTTGCAATGGGGGGTCATTCCGGATCCGGCTACACAGAAATACATACAGACATACATACATACACATACATACTCACATACTCCAGGCAGGGACACCGGCAGCATGTCATCACGCGCTTCCTGCGCGCAGCTATGACGTTTCCCCACTGCGCCCAGCAGAGGGCGCTGTGGGGAATCATCATCACTGCGCGCAGGAGGCGCGTGAGGACGTGCTGCCCGCGTCCCTGGCTGGAGTATGTAAGTATGTATGTGTATGTATATGTATGTCTGTATGTTTGTATGTATTTCTGTCCCAACATGTGTGGGGCTGGAGCGCTGCTCCGGCTCCACACATGTATCAGCGGCAGCACGGATCCGTTGGCACCCTTTAGGTGCCGGATCCGTGCTGCCGCTAGTGTGAAAGAGGCCTTAGACAGTGAAAGGTTTGACATCAATAGTAAATCTGCCCATTGTTTTTCCTTGCAGAGACCGCACAATGGTGCAGGGAGAAAGCATGCAAATTAGCTCTCCTCCAGAAGAAACTGTCTATGGGCTCTTTTACACAGCTGTTTGTGATATTTCTCTGCTCCTAACCTTATCACTTTAGCTTTCTGCTTTTCAGCGATTACATCTTATCTATCCCAGGCTCTAGAAACACCACCTGAGTCATCCCTCAGGTATGAGAGCATTGACATGAGACTTTTTTTTTTTTTTTTTTTTTTTCACATTTTTAGTGGTTTCACTGTAATTGGAGTGCGAGTGCAGGGAACATAAATATTTTTTCCTAGCTGCCCCCACAAAGCACACATTCTTTTAAAAGTATTGCCCAATGCTCTGGCACGACCAGCTAGGACAACCAAATAGTCACATGATTTTGCAGTAAAATTGTGTGGCTATTGGTTGTCACTTGTGGGCGTGGCTTGACCACACGCACCCAGCCGCTGTATCGGGCCTTACCTTTAGGCTACCTGTGTACATTTTTGTGTGGGGAAAAATAGCAGTGTAATACATTACCAAGTGCATGGGATTTGCTGTATCTCATGTACACGCAGAAATTGACCTGACGCGGTTAATAAATAATAATAATAATATTTATTTATATAGCGCCACCATATTCCGCAGCGCTTTACAAAGTCATCGGGTTCTTGTACAATACAAACATGACTAGCTAATATACAACTGAAACACTAGGAGTGAGGGCCCTGCTCGCAAGAGCTTACAATCTACGGTTATTTTGAAAACTGCAATTGTTTCTATGAATTTTTAGTTGGAATTTCACCCTTTTTAAAGCAAGGGATTAGGCATCAAATGCCTCGTCATAAATTAGGCGCATCTTCCAGGAGTCGTTGGGGGTAGATTTATCAAAACTGACTTAGTTGCTCCTAGCAACCAATCAGATTCCACCTTTCATCTTCCAAAGGAGCTATAAAAAAAGAAAGGTGGAATCTGATTGGTTGCTATGGACAACTAAACCAGTTCTACTTTACACCAGGACGTGAAAATAGGACATGTGATGTACATTTTTTTAACAGCCATCACACGTCTGTTTTAATACCATTAGGGTTATTCACACAGTAGTTTTTTTGAAACACGGATGTCAAAAATAGAATGTTTTATCTTGTCCGTTTTTCACTGACAGACTGCACCCATACAATTGAATGGGTCCATTTTTAACGTCCATTTCTCAGAAAGGCATCAGTGAACTAAACGTCCGTTAAAAATGTCTGTTTTTAACAGACTTTTTTTCCACTGTCATGTGCAAGTAGCAATACTTTATTCCCAGTGGGTTTAAATTGAAATCCACCCTAGCTCATAGATATCAATTATGCCAGTTAAATGATGGTATATGTGCCAGGGTGACACCACTCCCCTGCCCTTGCTACTCCCCCTATTCAGAAAGTGGCAAGGGCAGTGTAGAATTTCCTAAATTTATGATGGAGTGTGAAAAGCTGCAAATTGACACTTTTTTACACCAATTTCTGGCGTTTAGGGGTCATGGTAAAAGATGTTTGACAGAAACTAGGCAGAACTGCAGCCATACATGATGTGGAAGGTATTTATTTATTGTCTATGGGAGGAAGTGCACAGCAACTCTACAGGTGAATAATATGTGAGGGCACAATGCCCGAGGCTTGGAGGGCTCCCTGGGATGCCTGTGCATCTTTGTCCACAGGCCAGTGATGTGAGTATGCTGAATAACTGCGGCTGGCAGGGGAGAGGGGGAGGGGTGGACACACAGGCTTCCCAGCATGGTGGAACGTGAGGGACGTGCACAGAGAGCAGCGGGCAGCTGCCCAGTAACCTGCCCATCCTCCATCAGCAGCTCTCACCGACCCGCTCAGCATCCATTATCAGGGCAATGGCTGCAGACGACTACTCAGCCCCTGCAAGAGGGTTATATGCAGTCCACTGGCAGAATGCACTGGCACCTATGCAGAATATGTTAAATGCACCAGTTCTATATACATTTACTCTACTATATTATCAACTACATTGATGCTTATACAAGTTATACATGTCTGCTTACTTACGCATTCTATTGGACAATATATGTATATGTGTGTATATATATATATATATATATATATATATATATGATTTCTTATATATATATATATATATATATATATATATATATATATATGATTTCTTATATATATATATATATATATATATATATATATATATATATATATATATATAAATATATATATATAATTTCTGCATGATAAAATATGCCTAGAGCTCATTAGGGCAGCTTTGTAATTAGTAATATCGGAAACAAATGGTTGCCGCTGCTGTTAAATCCCATTATTCAACCGGAATATCTAAAAAAAACTTTAATGCAAAAACAAAATTTACCGACGTTTTTCATATGTGATACTTCAGAAAAACCGGCTTGTCAGGGGTTAAATCGTACGTGCCGGTCGCTGTACAACTTTATTCCCGCAGTTGGGCCGGGCGAGCGCTAGGTGGCAGCAGAGAGAAAGCAGGCGTGAAGGGGTGTGGATTTTGCGGTGACGTCACGGGTGTCACGTTGCTTTTATGCCGGCCGGGTTTTCCACAGCACGCAGAGATTTGGGATCGTTCAGATCAGAGAGGAGACGCGATAGAGCAGGAGCTGCGGTACCGGCACTGTATACTCAGCGCAGGAGGGAGCGGCTGACGCAGTACATTTAGGATTATCGGTTCTTTCACCCCGTGGTCGGTGCCATGTCCGCTCCCTAGTGCCCCGAGCCTTGCTGGATTATCTAGGAGAGCACCCGCTTTACTGTAGACTGTGGATCTGAGTGGCACCTGAAGGCTCGCTACTATGCCTATGGAGCTTATGCAGAACAGGATCAAGAAGATCTGGCTGCCCAGGGATGAGATGCCCGAGGTGCCCATCAATGGTAAGGTGCCGGGGATGCCGCTCTGACGTGGGGTGCGGGGGCGGCCGATCGCAGCATGGTCCTGATGTGATCGCTAGTGCCTGCTGGCATTCCAGCACATGGGCATCGCCTTTGCAGGGATAGAGCTGGGAGTCTGGGACATTATTGGTGCCACCCTTATTACCTGTGTGTGGCATGGAGGTTGATTGACCCGGCACGTACTGGGCTTCCTCCCTGAAGGAGTGGGGGAGGAAGGGGGCTGTGAGCATCACTCCTGCCATCAGCTGACGACTCAGGGATTCCTTTCCCTGCACTGAAGATGATCAGGAGACTCCCATGATCCATTGTCTCCTTGTATCAGAAGCCCCTGGGGATAACTCATTCATTCATGGGGGGGAGGCAGTAGTGCTGGCTTTGTAGTGGGTAGTGTTTGCCTGTGCTTCATTTAATGCGTAGCGCTTGCTTGTGCAGTTTGTGTAATGTGTAGTGTCGGCTTGTGCTGGCTTGGTCGCCTGTGTCTAATGTGTAGCATTTGCCGGCTGCGTCTGATGTGTAGCGGTTGCCTGCAGGGGTGTAGCTATAGGGGGTGCAGAGGTAGCAGTCGCTACCGGGCCCAGGAGCCTAAGAGGGCCCAAAGACCTTTGTACTACATAAGAAGACACCGGTATTATAGAAAGTGCATGGTGGTCAAGTTACACTTTTGGTTGGAGGGAAGTGGTTAGGTCAAGAATTTGGCATGGGGGGGTGCCATTGGGAACATGAAGGCTATGTGCCTTCTGGCCCCTGGCCACACAGCACTGAGGGAAGTGGGGCCCAATCTGAACTCTTGCACCAGGGCCCAGGAGCCTTTAGGTATGCCCCTGGTTGCCTGTGATGGCTGCATCTAGTGCGTAGCTTTTGTTGGCTGCATCTGATGCATAGCGGTTGCCTGTGCTGGTTGCGTCTAATGTGTAGCATTTGCGCCTAGTGTGTAGTGGTTGCCTGTGCCGGCTGCGCCTAGTGCGTAGTGTTTGTACTGTGCGGCTGCGTCTAGTGGCTGGCGGTTGCCTGCGCTGGCTGTGTCACTATGAGGTGCCTGGCCATCAGCATCACTCGTGTATGTGAGCAACTGGTTTGCTTATGAAAATAAGTCCCTGCAGCCAGACTGCTTTTCTTCTCTCCAGTCCAGGCACTGGTCCTGCTAATATTCTTATCTATAGTTCAAGTCTACTGGTGCGACTTATAAGCGCTTTATAAAGTCTTTATTTTTGGTGGGAGTAGAGTAGTGACGGCAAGTTTTATGCGAGTGTCACCTTCAGAAAGACAATGAGAACCTGTAATTCCTGCACTGTGCACCCATAGAGCGTCTGTGTGCTAGGAGTCCGGGTGCATAGGGGAATACTATTATTTATTTATTTATTTATTTTTTATATATTTGATTACTGTAGTGTAATGCTTTATGAGACAGCATAGTCTTTTATTTAAATTTGAGATCACCATCTAATATTTATAATATTTGTATATCTTTTGTAACTAAAAATTGCCTCATGGAGTGATCCAAATGTCTCCTAAAATTCAGACCCCTGTATGTGATTCACAATGCCCTATAATACTGTTTGTTTATAGTTAATGGCCGCCTGTAAAACAAATATGAGGTTACACAGAGTATATAAAAAGTAGTTTAGCTGTGTAAGCACACCAAATTACTTATATTACAATGACTGTACTTACAGCATTCCCAATTCTGCTCAGCCGCATTCCCACTGGGTTACAGAAACCAAGCTGTTAGGGTAGGGGTGTGTCTGATTACATGCTTGTTGACGGTTTCCATTGACATCCAGTAGAATTATCACTGCAGCTCTGAACTATATAGTAGCTGTTAATGTCCTACCTCATTATCTGAGAGACTTGTGACCAGAAGCACTGTAGCTGGCCAGGCACGGTATCCTTGTCATTCCCTATCTTCTCATTGGGCCATTAAGAATCACTCCACGTGTGGTCAGTGCGACTGGAACCGTAAAAGTGAAGACTGTAGAATTGATTGAGCAGTTTTGAGACGTGCAGACGTCCTGGATGATTTGGATGTTGGGATATCAATGAAAGAATCAATAGAGAATCTTTTTTTTTTTAAGGGAGGTTTCACACATCGTTTTTTTGAAATGTCACATTTTACTTGGCATTTATACAGAGTGTGAAATAGTAAATGCAGTACACAGTGGGGCAGATTTACTAATCTTGTCTAAAATATAGACAGTGCAAGGCAGTGAGAAGGCTGGCTACAGGCACATTTACACGCACTGACTGAGCAGGCAATTATCAGGAAGGGTCAGTTGCTTCCTGATAATTGCCTGCTCATTAGTGGAGGAAAGATCTGCATTTACACACAGCGATCACTTTCACTGTATGGGGACGAGCGATGGCTCCTGCAGATTTGTTGTTTCTGGGCAGCAGATCTCATTTCACTTGATGAATGATCCTTCTGCTCATTCGTTGGGTGATCAGCAGCACCTTTACAAAGCCCAATCATTGGGAACAAGCGTTCATACTAAATTTAATCTCTGATAATCAGCCGGACAGATGCCTTGTGTAAATTCAATCACTTTTACTTTGCAACGGTACATTGTATACTGTATGAGCAAGGTGCAGTGGATTATTCTTTTTGGCCCATTTGCTTTATTAATGTCTAAAAGGAGCACAAAATAAGTCAGAATTTAGCCGCAGACACAATATTAAATATAGGGCTCTGAGATTTTCTTTGTGACGTCCTGGTGGCTCTTTGTTTTTTTGCCCATTTTTGGGTCTGTGACTTTATTTAAATTTTTTCTGCCCTTTGTCTCATAGACCTTTATTTTATTTTACGCACACTTATTTAGTGCTGCTATATTCTGCCTTGCTTTACAGACATTAGCAATCATAGACTTTTTCTATAGAACTTGAAAATCACCAGAAAAATAACATTTAAAAACACAGCAAATGCAATAAAAAAGTCATCATAATCATTGTAAAGGAGACAAAGATTCGCTCGCGTCTAAATCACAGGTCTCTAGCGTTGTGAAAGTCTTGAAGCGACGAGACAGTTTACTAATCCCCCGTCACATGTAATTGTGAGATGTTGGATCAGGCATGTAGACGTGATGTCCGGATTACGGAGCTAAAAGAAGTTTACTGTGTGCCCTCTGCAGAGGGTTAGTTAAGATTAACATTCATCCTTTCTAACTTTCCAGTTTGACTGGATTTCCGGCTTTGGTCAGAACAACTTGGACGGATGGTGTTTTATTTTATTATATAGGCTTCCTAAATACCCTTTATAAAATAATTACTATGCCTTCTAGACTTGCCAACAGTTCAGTGCCTTTGACATACTGTAGTGACTTCTGTTGTCTTCATGGCCGTCCAGCCTGCTACCTGTCTAAATTGCTGTGTCAGATATTTCTCCTCTTTCCACCCCTCCGCTGGTCTCGTGACTGAGCGTGCCAGCTTTTTCTGTTTGATGCAAGCGCTTTCTTTCTGTTTGAAAGGCAGAAGAAGCTGGAGGCATTGGACAGTCGTTCCACTGCCAGTCTCTTCTGGTTTCTCTAGTAATAAGCCAATGTCCAAGGCACATAGCTATGTTGACACCTAAACTTGTTTGTCACAGCCATGTTTGCTGCTTACTACATAAAAATGAGGAGTACATCAAATTATTTCCTATAAAGTGGTGGACTTGAATGAAGATATTAATCCAGTGGGGTCCAGGTTATCAAAAATTGAGAGAATCATCAGAAACATAGCCTTTAGCAAGACACATTTGAAATGTGTGACCATGGCTATTGAGTTACATTTGGTTCTTCTTCACTGGTCTTCGACTGGGTTTCCACATTCAGGCTTTCTGATTCAGGTTTTGAAGCCAAAGCCAGGTTTGGATCATACAGGAAGATTACCTTTAAACCAGTGTTCCCCAACTCCAGTCCTCCCACCTACCAGTCATGATTTGAGAATATCCCACAGAATGAACCTGTGGCAAGTCCTGATGCATGGACACTTATTATATATCACCTGCTGAATACTCAGGAAATCCTGAAAACCTGACCAGTCCTCAGGGCCCACCTGCCGGAGTTGAGGAGCACTGGTTTAAAGAACAGATACTACCTACCATTTTTTCTGAACTTACTCCTGGTCTACTACCTCAATTTAATCTATTCCTTCAAAAACCTCCTTTGAAAACCTGAAGGTGTAAACCCAGCTTTATGGTTCTGACATGGTGAAATGTCTGGAAATCACAAACTGGATTGGATTAACTTCCTTCTACAAACAGAATGGATAATTTAGGTGTGATGAATGTGAATATGGGTGGTTAGAAAATGGCCTGAAGTGGTAAGACATTGACAGCTGTGTCCCTTGGGGCAGAGAAGTAAGGTCTAGGTATTGTGTTCAAACAAGGGAAGCAGATGGTATCTTGCAAATGAATGGTCTTTAATATGTAAGCAGAATTATGTTCTAAATAGTGGAAAACATCTGCATTAGCTTGGGAGGGTGGTGTTTGGAATTCAGGTTCATGGTTTTTTTTTTCCCTTTGAATTGTTAATGTTCTTTAGGAGTGGCTGCTATTTTAGTCCATTGGTACCTGAAGAATCCTTAGTTTATCATTCCTGTGTCTGGAGGTGGGATCTAATGTCCATGATCTCATTAACGGATTACATGGTAATGATGCTTATTAATGTATATAATGACCTACACGAGGCAGGAGGCTCTCATTCTAAGCTACGACGCTCACTACAGCTTACTCCTTCTACTGCTTATCCTTTAGAAATGATCAGTTTTAAAAAACGTGAGTCTTCTAAACCACATTTTTAGTAATATCTGGTTCTAACTCCAGTACTTTAGTCTTGTTGAGCAGCTTTGTTGAAGAATCAAGGCTAGGTTTTGCTTTACATGTGAAGTTGGGGGAGGGTTGCATTGGCTGTATTGTGTGCCTACACAAAAGTTGAAAAGTTCTTGTTTAAAGTTGTGTAGGTCCAGGACATTAACATTTTGCACCTGCTGTTTACTGTATTTGCCTTGGGCTTTGGGTGGGACAGTTGTGCTTTCTACTGTATTTAGCTGGACACAAGTAATTAGCACACAAAAGGAAGAGCAAAAGGTCACATCCCAAAGGAATTCCAAATGTCCCTGTAGCCAATGCATTATTTAACAAAAAACACTATCTGAATTGGCTCAGAAATGAATGGAAATGATGATTTCTCAGACATTTGTTGATCCCTACCTCTTATAACATTTGATCTAGAATGCAATTGTCAAAAAAATAAGATATGTTCCCTACTTGCTCCCAAAACTCCCTCACGTTTGTCTCTTCCAAATATGTGTTAGTAATGTTGATCAGTGCCAAGTTCCTGGCACAGAATAGACGGTATGTGCTGGCTGGGATAAACAAATTATCTAACCCAATAGCTGTGTCAATAGTTTGACATTTCTTTTATATCCTGCAGAAAGATTAGTCAGCGTATTCCTGTAGAGGAGGCATGGTTCATTGTCCTACTGGATAAATATCTGACCTACGCTTAGTATCTGCAGACTGAAAATAGGTCTATATCGTGGGAGTCTTTTTTTTTTTTTTTTTTTTTTAATTTAGAAATAGTGGTGTTTAATTGACTTTTTTTTTTTTTTGTTATTTCTTCAGTAGGTGGACCCCAACTTGCTAACTCTCCTACTGTGATTGTAATGGTGGGATTGCCTGCTCGTGGAAAGACCTACATTTCTAAGAAACTGACTCGTTACCTCAACTGGAGTGGAGTTCCTACAAAAGGTAAGAAAAAGATGTCCTTGTTATCTTCAAGCTGTTGGATCATATATAACTGGGAGACACCTTTTTAGAATGTCATGGATTGTAACCCTGTTCCTCCTACATTTTCCGCACCTTTATCTCCTTTATCTAGACAGATTAACTAAAAATGCTCTATAGCCTTTCACATTTTAGAAATAGGCCTATTTATGCTGCTGAGAAGTATAAATTGTGGGACTTGGGGATGTCTTAAGACGGCCACGCACATTACATTAGCCTTGCCTAAATTCACAATTGCAGTGGTACCATACAACAATTTAATATGTGTGGGTCTCCCCCCAATGACGGAATGATTTGGCAGCTGGATTTCAACATGTCTGAGCCTTTCTTCTGGCAGCAGCTTACTCTCTACATTCAGAATATGCTTATGTATGGTGATATCAAGAGAATATGTGCTAAGAGTAATCTTTTACTGCAGACTTGAATGTTGTCCATTTTTTCCACAGTGTTTAATGTTGGGGAGTACAGACGAGAAGCTGTTAAAGACTTTAGCTCCTTTGACTTCTTCCGTATAGACAACCAGGAAGCCATGAAAGTCAGAAGGTTGGTCTATCTACATTCATCATATTGTGTTTTTTTTTTTTTTTTTTTTTTTTTTTAACCATTTTTACCAATATTCAGTAATGTCGACTTTGTAGAATGGGATTCCAATCTTTCTGTGAATTTATATGGTGCTTCTCTTTTCCCCCAGACAATGTGCCTTAGTTGCTTTAGCAGACGTGAAGTCTTACTTAACCAAGGAAGGTGGACAAATTGCCGTAAGTCTCAATTCTTTCATGGTTCTTGGCTTGATGATTGTTAAACCTAGGATTTCTGAGGCTAAACTCAACTTTTTGTGTCTTGCAGGTGTTTGATGCCACAAATACAACAAGAGAGAGAAGATCAATAATAATAGACTTTGCCAAAGAAAACGACTTCAAGGTTAGTTGTCACAAGAACAGCATCCCAAAAAGGCAAACTAATCCTGTGAACCATGTGCAATGAACTGAAGTGGTCTATCTGTTTCAGATTTTTAGTTGGTCAATTGAGCATTAGCAATCATTTGTGAACCTACACAGTAAAACACTTGTATTACCGTATAGTGGCTTATTACTTCACAGCATTCATAAATTTACGAACCAGTAGCTGAGTTGACATTCATTGATCTGTATTGCTAAATTTTTTTTTTTTTTTTTTTTTTTTTTTTTTTTTTTTTTTTTTTTTGTTCCAGGTGTTCTTTATTGAGTCTGTATGTGATGATCCATCTGTTATTGCCAGCAATGTTATGGTAAGTGTCACTAGATACTGTACGTACTCCATCAGATATCTTACCAGTTTCTGTGTTCTAGTTGACCTGCATCTAATCTTTGGCAGTTAAGCTGGCCATATACATTAGATTAACTTTTGATGGGACCTAAAGACCATATAAGGGCTGACTTTAAGGTCCTTTTACACGGGCCGATTATCGGCCGAAAAATCGTTCCTAGGAACGCTAGTGCCGATAATCGGCCCGTGTAAAAGTGGCCCTAATCAGCCGACGAACGAGCAAAACGCTCGTTCGTCGGCTGATTGGATCTTTTGTAGAAACCAAAAGATCCAATCTGTCGGGCGCACATCGCCCTGTGTAAACAGGCGATGTGCGCCTGACAGTATGGAGCTTCCCGGCCGCACGAGTGATACAGCGATCACTCGTGCGGCCGGGCGCTCGATTCGTCGGGCCGTGTAAAGGCTCCCTGCCCGAGCGCCGATATCGCTGATCGGCGCTCGGGCAGGGAGAAGAATCGGCCCGTCTAAAAGGGCCTTTACCCTTTACTCATGGCCAATCCTTTTGTTCTTGGAGAGATAACCCTGGGCCAGAGATGTCTGGCAGTGGCTTCCTTCCCTCTCCAGGCCTTGATTGTGTTTGGGAAGATGAGCAGAGAGCTGTTCACTGAACGCTCTTTCAGGTGATGTCTAGCTAAACTGTTTGGCCTTCTGTAGTTTGCATATCTGTGAAGGCTTCCAAACATCTACGATGTTGTCATTAAATATAGCATCTTGCTTTGTTGCAGGAGGTTAAATTGTCCAGCCCAGACTACAAAGGTTGCTCATCAAAAGAAGCGCTAGATGACTTCATGAAAAGGATAAATTGCTACAAGAACATGTATGAACCTCTTGATCCAGATAATCATGACAGGTAGCGTTTGGGTCCTGCCCAGGCTTTTATTCTTATTAGTTTACAAATAAACCTGTTTTCTAGTCATTTTATATGAACATACTAACGTCATGCAAGATTTAACGTCCCTGACATTTTCATAGATTACTCACCTCTAGCCTTGTTAATTGAAGGAATGTAATCTCACTAGGGCACTGTCTTGTGTCGTTTGTATGACGCGTCCCTCTCTTTTCTACAGAGATCTCTCTATGATCATTGTCATTGATGTTGGCCGAAGATTTTTGGTGAACAGAGTACAGGATCACATTCAAAGCAAGATAGTTTACTATCTCATGAATATTCATGTCCAGCCCCGCTGTATATACTTATGTAGGGCTGGTGAAAGTGAGAGCAACGTCCAGGGAAAAATTGGCGGCGATTCTGGTTTATCACAACGGGGGAAGAAGGTGAGGAACCATAATCTAATCCTATTTCTTATGCTGCATTCTGATCCTGGAAGTTTTTCTTGAATGTCAACTTACAACGAACACTTGCTTTAAAGAATCTTTAATTGCTAGTGAAGTTAAATTTTATTCTTTCATATCACAGTTCTCATTTGCACTGAAGAAATACATTGAGGACCAGAACTTAAAAGAGCTGAAAGTCTGGACTAGTCAACTGAAGAGAACCATTCAAACAGCTGAAGCTCTGAATGTACCCTATGAGCAGTGGAAGGCATTAAATGAGCTGGATGCGGTAAGTTAGTATGGTGGTATTATTTTACTCATCCTACTTATTGGTCACTGAGCTTTCGCAAAACTTATAGCGACGTATCAAAGGTTTTTGATCTGTGGAGTTCTGAGACCCCCACCAATTGCTGGAACAAGGAGAGAGAAGGGCTCACATAGAGCATACTTTGCCCTTGCTGTGGCAATAGTTTACGAGCCCCTTTAAATTCCATCTCCTGCACTAGTGAGGGCTTCTCTCCTTGTTCTAGTAATCAGTGGGGTGTCTCAGCACTCGACAATCCAAAGCTTTGATATGGCGCTATGACATATCAAAAGTTAGTGAAAGCTCAGGGACACTTTAAACTATTTGGTATTGTTGTATTATTATTATTTTTTTTTTTTTAATTCAAATGTATTATCCTCCTTTACTTTGTAGACTTTGTGTCCAACAGTAGTTTCTGTATTTGCCAAGACAAGTAAAAGCTTACCTTATATAGGCCTGTATTGTTATTACCTGTTCCATATTTATAAAGGTAGAGAAAGTAAATGCTAAAAGTAATTCTGGTTTCACTTTATCTACAGGGTGTGTGTGAAGAAAAGACCTATGAAGAGATAAAAGAGCAGTTTCCAGAGGAATATGCATTACGTGCGCAGGATAAATATCACTACCGCTACCCATCAGGAGAGGTGAGTTATTAATACTTGTGCTCTGCCACTTGTGCATATTAATTGTTGTAGCTGTCAAACCTACATATCAGAATAGCAGTTGTTGGATATTGCAGAATTTAATGGCTTATATTTCTGTTTGCTGTAGTCCTACCAAGATCTAGTGCAGCGTCTGGAGCCAGTGATCATGGAGCTGGAGAGACAAGGGAATGTCCTAGTTATTTGTCATCAGGCTGTTATGAGATGCCTCCTGTCTTATTTTCTGGATAAATCTGCCGGTAGGAGGACATTCTGCTCCATACTATCTCACAGATTTTGCTTGTTTTGGGCTCAATCTTATATTTTTTTTTTTTTCCGTTCCTTACCAGATGAAATGCCGTATCTTAAGTGTCCACTGCATTCAATGCTTAAATTGACTCCATTTGCATATGGTAAGTGTCTTTCATTGTTCTTGCATGCATTAGACTGGGGAATTGTTTTTGTTTTAGGACCAAGTGGGAGACCATGAGTCAGATATGGGAAGTTGTCGGGGTACTCTAGAATCCAGGAACAGGTTGCTTTGGAACTGAGGCAGGAAGGTTTTATCAGAAAATGACCTGTTAAATCACGTTTTTATGCTTAACATATTTTTAAAGATTTTTTTTTTTTTTTTTTGATGATGGTATTTTTTAACTTTCCATATCACGATCTATAGTTAAACAAAAAACATAAAATCTTGCAGTTTTCGCCACTAAGCCTAGTAATAGGTGCCACTTCTTAGTCTGTACAGATTACTTTACTGCAGTTATATACCATTCTAATGCCTAATTCACATTTTCCGTGGAGCACGGTCCGTGAAATCCCGGACCGTGCTCATTCTGAGGACGGGAGCGCACGGCGTCATTGGTTGCTATGACGCCGCTGCTGTACAGTGATACACTTGTATCACTGTACAGCGGCGGCCTCAGGAAGCGCACGGCGTCATAGCAACCAATGACGCCGTGCGCTCCCGTCCTCAGAAGGAGCACGGTCCGGGATTTCATGGATTGTCCCGGACCGTGTTCCACGGAAATGTGAATTAGGCATAAAACTGCTGGTAATGATATAGAGAGATCACCTTTTGAGTTTAGATAAGTCAGGATCCACCATTTGCAGTAGGCGATTGTCAAAGCTTATCTATTCTTCCCTTGTACAATGACATTTACACAGGGCACAAAGCATGGCTAGAAATCTTTCCCATAGACATCAATAAGGTCTCCTCCTGAACAATGTGTCTAAGGACCATGTGGTTGCCATAAAGCAATTTTCTAAATGCTGTTAAGAAAAGCTCAGGCAAGATGGCCGCCCCTTACTCATCTTCAAGAAGTAGAATAAATAAAACAAAAAACTGTAATCAGAAAATAAAAACAGATTAGAAATAAAGGATATGCGTTAATCTGGTTTTAACTGGCAGATAAAATTTTTGGTGACACATTTCCTTTAAGGCTGTAATGGTGGATCTAATTCATAGTTCTGTCTTTAGGATGCCGCGTTGAGACAGTCACTTTCAGCATTGACGCCGTTAACACCCATGTAGACAGACCAGAGGTGAGTTATTTTCTCTATGATCTTTGTCATCATATGCTTTGCACCAAATCTATAAGCACATTCTTGCTGATTTTTGTTCTTAGATATTTTTTTTTTTTTATGTGAAGATAACTTTTTCATTACTCGTATGTACTTTTGCAGGATTGTAAGAAAGGTCCGGCTCCACTGATGAGACGCAATAGTGTCACACCTCTTGCAAGTCCTGAACCAAACAAGAAAGCGCGGATCAACAGCTTTGAGGATCTTGCATCTGCCCTGTCAGGTTGTGCATCTCAGGAACCATCTACTGTACAAGCTACACAGGTTAGGATTTTCTCCTAATATCTTCAAGTCACTGTCTAGCCTTACAGTCACAAGTGGAATAGTGCATTACTGTACTCCCAGAAATTGGGAACATTTTTGTCTGCTCCTTTCTCTGCTTGCTTTTAATGTGATTTGCAAACATCTTACTTTTGATCTATACTTAAAGTGGTCCATTTTCTCCCTACAGCCTTTGCTAGGGAAGGCTTGCCTGTAAGTATTCACTTTTTACCTTCATTTCCATTCTTCTCTGCCATTTGATTTAACGTATCTCCAAGTACAAGACCTTTAACTAACCTCCTTATAAGATGCATAACCTGCTTGTGTGATCCTGGCTTGATTAAATCGCATTCTACCGCTACCTTGCCCTATTACTAGAATTGCACATATGTTCTTGAAACTACAAAATGTCCGTTACATAACTGGTCAACAGACCATGCCGTCAACCTTTTAGGATGGGTGGGCACCCACAGACTTTAATCTGCCTTCTCTTCCCCTCATTTTAAAGGCTCTCACTTTGTCATTACTTCACATTGGCTACCTTATTTTTATTTAGAAGGTAATTGATTGAGAGCATGTTGGCCATTCTTTTCATGTAAAGTGAACCCTCTGAAAAGTTTTTCCTCCTGATAGAGGATGACATATTGAACACTTATAAGCCTGAGTTTTGTATCCTTGTTAAACCATCTCCATTTCTAAATCTTAGGCATGCTTGGTGTTTCCTCCATAGTAGGACACGTTGCTAGATGTTCTGTCGTGTATGCATATAGTAGACCCACACATTTTTCATAGACATGCATGTCATTATTGTGTTCTGCGTTAATATGTGACTATTACTATTATTTATTATTCTCTATGTCACAATATACGATTATGGATGCCTGGTTATTATTTTTAGCCAGGAAATCTATATTGGCTTGTAGACACTATAATGTTGGGTTTACACCACCTTTTGCCCTCTGCTGGGCTTTCCCCCAAAACCGTATTGAAGCAATAGATCTGTTCAGTGAGGCAAACTGAGTCCCAGGCATTCATCTTTGGACTCATTTTGACCTGCTTCCCATTCATTTTTGCCAGACAGTAGTGTAGTCTGCCAGGGGCAGTGTGAACCCAGCCTAAAAAAAAGAGCAAGATTGCTTGTGTAGATCCTATGGCCCTGAACACAACAGGCAATATTTTTTTAGTTCTTCCGTAAACCTGAAAGGATTAGAAGATTGGCATTGCCTGCAGTCTAGGTTAAATTTATATAGATATTTGGGTGGATACGTCCTTTGGAAAAAAAAAATATATATATTTATTAGATTTGCTTCTGAATTTGATTTTAAAGGGCTATTCCCAAATGGTACATTGATGGAATATCGCTAGGATATGCAATCAATGTAGGATAGGTGCAGGTCCCATCCTCTGGAAACCATTCCTATCTCTAGGACTGGGTCTCTGAAAAGGGAAAGGGCAGCCGCGCATGTGCAGTCAGCTTCCATTCACCGCTATGGGAGTTTCTGGCATGGGGAGGTGGCCATCTTTATGTAGCTTGCTCTCAATTCACTGCTATAGGACTTGCGAAAATAACCGAGTGAGCTTGCTTGGCTACTTTTTGGATGTCCCATAGCAGTGAATGGAGAGCAAGAGGTGCATGCACTGTGCTCTCTTTTACTTCAGAGGCCCAGAGGTGGGACCCACACCTGTCTGACACTGATGACTTATTCTGTTATTATGCCATCAGTGTCCCAAATGGTTACTCCTCACTGCAGATCACACGGACACTGTAAATGTCACATAAAGAACCCAGAAATGCTGCACAATGGTCGTAGGTGCACAGTTGTTCACGTTGTTTGCCTGGTGCTTTGGTGTGCTGTAATGCTTGTTGCATGCTTTGTGCATAAAATAAGTAACATTGATATGTGCAATGATGCATTTACCTTCTCTCTCTATTGCAGGGCATAAGTGAGCCTGATCTTCACGGACAGTTTAAGACCTGTCAAGTCAACAAGTGATCATCTTGTCCCTTTCTGCGTTCCGTGCTCCATTACTAAAGCTTGTCTGCATATTTCTTATCTTTGGACTCAAGTGTTCGAGCCTGCAGCTGCTTATGTCTTCTGAACGCATTAAATCAAACTGGAAAAGCAGATAAAAACCAAAGGGTTTTGTTTTGTTCTTTGTTCCTTCTCCTACCATGGAGCCTCCAGATCATTTCAGTTGCGGAGTGCACAGCTGGAGCTGCTTGTACGCCGACAAAACTCATCTTGTGTAATTTATGTTTTACTTCTGTTTTTATTAATGTTTCATTTTGTAGTTATTGCCCAGTCGATTTTTATTTTATACTGTTTTAGATATTAGGTAAAAACTAATAAAAAGCTTAAATCCCTTCCTTCCCCATTGTGGATGCTACAAATCCTTATGCCCTGAAACATTGAGATATTGAGTATGCTTTACACTCTGTTCCTGCTATCATATGTGTGACATTCACACTGTGGTACAGGGTGCAGCTCCAGATTGTTTCCCCATTGAGAATGTAAATGTATAAGATTACACTTGAGGCCGGTTGCCAGTACAGTTTAACCTTCAATTTGCAGATCTTTAGCCCACGTGACAATTTTCTCTTACATTATGCTTAAATTGACTCTTCCTGCTCTTGCAGCCCTATCCTCGGTAGTCTAGTATGCTGTGGTCAGTCTTTTGAGCCATATATCATGTCTCCATGTGCCTCAATGGGAATATTGCCATATATTCTATGGTAAAATGAATGGAGACTCCTATATGTCTCCCCAAAAGCTGCTAGTAGAGAACAGTATTCATTGACTGCTTTCTATAACCTGAGCTTTCTGGAGCTGCTTCTACTGCTAAAGCCTTCACTTTTAGGCGCACACACACACTTTATAAATGTGGCACCAGGATCAGCCATATCATTGTGCTCTTTTGGCTGAATCCCTGAAGAGCAAAAATGATCTAAATATTGGGAGGGAGGATTATATTTTTGTACGGTTTGACTTTATCTCAAAGATGCATACTTGCACTTTAATGTTTGTGACAGGGTAGTGAGTTTCAGATGATGCTCAGAATTCATGGCGTGGACGAATATGTGCCGAGTCTGATGGATTATTGGACTTCATCAAAGTGGTTTTCATATGTTGATCCAAATTTGCTATGAGAGCCACAATTACTGTTGCACTGGGAATGATTTGTTGGACTGCACATTTGGATTCTATAGTTATCCAATAGAAAAGTGTGGAACTTGTATTATTGCAGGCCACCGTCAACTGTCGTGGACCTGTAAAACTGCATTTGATTGTGTGGAATTCTCTGTGCGTAATAATGTTTGACTGGAAAATGTTTTTTTTTTTTTTTTTTTTTTACTTTTTTAATGTTTTCTGCGTTAAAGAGGATATGTCACCAGGTGTCACAATACAAATTGCATACATTGTTTAAACAGATCTTAGAGCTGATGAAGCTGGTGTACTTGCTTTGAAAATCCAAGTCAAGTGTGTTGTCTAATATTTGTTTTTGAAAATTAAATGTTTTATCAGTTCAGGTCATAAAAATTATAAAAATAAATAAAGATAAATAATGCAGCCATTCGAACATGGATTTTCAAAGCAAGTACACCAGTCTCATCAGGTTTAATTGATCTTTGTATGCTGTTTGCATTGTGAAATCTGGTGACAAATCCTCTTTAAGATAATTTAAATTCTTCAGTTTTCTAGAAATGTAAGGAGATCACTCACAATGTTACCAGAGGCCACTGGATAGTGCATGTGCATACACAAAGATTATGTTAATGTTAGTTGTCTTGTTTACCCATAGCCATAGATCTGCAAATGTTCTACACGTAATCCAGTGATCTCTGGGTCCATCTTTCTTTTAAATGCACCCCATGGGTCATGTAATGGTTAGTGGCATTGTATTGCACAGTAAACTGAATTACCCCTAACAGGAGGGTTTACATTTATTGTGTTTATGCTGGTTATTCCTCTGTTTCTAGGTGCTTTTGGCTTTAAATAACTGTGTGTATTTTTAGTTGGTACTGAAATGCATTAACGTTACAGGAGACCAACAATTTTTTTTAAATTGTTTTGTTATTAAGACTCAGTTTTTTAATTTTGTTTTAGGTATGCTATTTATTTATTTAACGTTGTAAGCTCAGCTTATGCTCCCATTACATTTGTGACACGTTAATTGTATTTTTGTGTGTGTATTTGTCTGGTATGATTGCCTAAGAGAAACTATGTCAGCTGATACAAGACATGTCTTTCAGATATTTGTATATTTTGCAGTTGCTGGACCAATAAAATTAAAACACTTAGAATAATGTATTTTATTTTTTATTTTTTGTCAAATTTGAGAGGGTTTCCAAGTTTAAGGTGAGTAGAACTTGAAGGGATTTTTTTTTTTGTATTGATAGCCTTTCCTTAGGATAAGCCATCGATATCAGATCAGCGGCTGTCCAACTTGTATTAGCGCCACCTCCTTCAAACAGCTCATGTGTGGGGGTATCTGGGAGTCAGACCCCCACTGATCTGATATTGATGGCAAATTTTGAGGATAGGTTATAAATGTAAACCACCTGCACAACCCATTTAAGCATGTCAACATACAACACCTCCATCAAACAGACCAGACTGGAGTATGCTACCGAAGCAAGAATTTAATTTGACAAGGCGTAGGTTTCACCATAAGTTAGATGCTTCCTCCAGCAGACCGTGCCCCAGACTGAAATCTACTTTAGCTTGTAGTTGGCATAGATTTTGGCATTTTACATCAGTTTCTGGTGTAAATGTTGATATATTACTACGCCCCTTTTTGGAAAGGATGGCATAAAAATGCCATTTGTAACTCAATCTAGTCCTAATGGCATTCAAAAAGTCACAAAAACCATAGCAAAGGAGGATGATAAATCGCTTCCTTAAAGCTTATTTAGGCTACATGCACAATCGTGTCTGTATTTTGGTCTGCAAACCATGGCTTCACAAGATATGGATACCGTCCTTGTGCATACTGCATTTTTATCAGTCCTTTCAATATACTATAGATGACTGCTGTCAGTGTAATACAATAGATTCCAGGACCCTCAGGGTTAGGGCTCATTCACACGACTATCTGTTTTTGCGGATCCGCAAAATAAATACTGGCTGTGTGCCTCCCGCTTTTTGTGGAATGGAACATCCTTCTCCATGATAGAAATGTCCCATTCTTGTCCTATTTTTTATTTTTTTTTGTTTATTTTTTAATGAATGGGTCCGTATCTGAACCACGATCCACAAAATTGTGGAACAGATGTGGACAGAAAAGTACAGTTGTGTGAATGAACCTTTCCATAGCATTATAAATCAATATAATGCTGTGCGATCCTGTCAGATGAACGGAGGCTAGAATGGAACATTGTACTGACACGCTGCGAGATTCTCGCATTCAGTTCGCTCGTGTGTCTGGCATAAGTCACCTGGTTGCACTAGTCTTTCCTACTGTTCTGCCTGCGGTAGGAGACCAGGAACTCTAAACTTCATCCCTTCTGTAAATCCAGCCACTCGCTGGAAGATATAATCAGGAAATGAGTACCTGGGTTCTGTGGGTTGTTTCATGAAAATGTGGAAAATCCTGCAGCATGACATACGCTGTGGCCCAGACTAACTTGTGTTACTCATTTATTTGTAGGTTTACTATTCCTTTTAAGGACAGTTTGCAAAAAGATGCAAAGTGTTCCTTTTGAATGACTGTTAGGGTATGTTCAGACAGCGTCATCCTGTATCCCATGGCAGACCGCTCTATGCTTTGCTCTGGTTTCTGCCACGTGTTTTCATGTGGACCCACCAGCTCTAGGTTCAGCTCCACTGAATGGAGCTAAACCACGAGCAGGCTCTCACTTCTGCTTTGTGAACGGTTACTGCAGCCTCCTATTGAAAATAATGGAAGGTGGTTTCGGCACAGATTCAGCCTGGTTTTCTGCAATGATTCCGTGCTGAAACCTCCTCTGAACCTACCCTTTGTTCCAGCTATAGGCATGCAATCAAAGTCCGTTTAGTCTAATTGCTCAATGTCTGTATCTTCTTATACATGGTCACTTTGTACAGTCGCCTATTATGGCTGTCTGGCCAGTTTTATGTGCTTGCTAAATTTCTACTCATCAGGTTAGTAAAGTGTAAGGCTCAATTCACACGTCCTGTTTTTCTTTCCTGATTCGATCCTGATCTGGATCCATTCATTTCAATGGGTCCTGAAAAAATCAGGATCTAATCAGGAAAGAAAAACAGGACGTGTGAATGGAGCCTAAAGCCAAGGAAACGGACAGCCAGGCGTTTATTTTAGTGCAAATGAACACTCTACGGTAGGCTTTGTTTTAGACAACTTGCATTGGCAAAAGACAAGTTTTAATACAGAGCAGTCTGGTGCATTGCCAAGTCCACTGTTAGGAATTTACCGCACCTTTCATACTGCTTGTCCTCTGCAGCACACCCCAGATACAAGAGTCACCTGGAAGAACTTGTAACTATTCTTCATGGAATGGACTTCATTTATCAAAACTGTCTAACGTTTCCTATAGTAACCAATCGGAGCTCGCCTTTTATTTCTTAAAGTGTTCTGAAAAAAAATGAAAGGTGAGCTCTGATTGGTTGCTGTGGGCAAATAAGACAGTTTTCCTGTTAAAAAGTTTTCATAAATGAGGTCCATTGAGCCCTGTACAATATTCCTAATAGCAGTGTCAGGCAGCATGATGGGAATACACTGGCAATCTGCATTCCAAAAAACCCTTCAGTTTTCCATCAGTGTTCCATTCTAAACTCCCCTTAGCTCTCCCCTGAGGACTCTTCTTACACAAGGATTTTCTTGGGTGGGACTAAGGTGCAGGAGGTCTTAGGAGTGCAGGTGCACTTGATGAAATTTACCGCTCTGCCTCCTTCCTCCCTGTTTTTAACTGGTGCCCTGGGATTCACCCATCCTGTACACAGAGCAACTCTGATGGTCATGCTATGCACGGCCAGCGTTCAGCACCTCATGTATGTCATGGAGTATGACATCTTCTCAATATAATGTTATGGCAACCATGATGGTCCTTCTGCTCCCTCACCCTTTTTCTTTAGTTCTGCTTGCCTGCCACAGGCAGAGAAAACACGTAGGATGGTTGGTTCATAGCTAGAAGTACCATATAAATAAGGGAGCTAGTATAGTGCTCTAGTAAGACCACCTTTGGAATATAGTTCTAAATACCTCACCTACAAAAGACATTGATAAAAATGAACAGGTCCAGACAGGATACAAAAAATGGGGATGGGTATAGAACATATTACTCATCAGGAAAGACTTTAAAGGGGTATTCCAGTGCAATAATGTTAAATTAAGAATCGGTTGGAGAGGTGGAAAAACACTGAGTACACAGTCCTTGCCGATCCCGTGTCACTGCTGTTCAGTGTGTCTGCTCAGCCAATCAATGGCCACACTGGTCGCAAGTGATTGGCTCAGTGGGCAGTCCAAACTGAGGAATTGAAGAGGCATCGGGAATGGATCCCATTTTTATTTAACATTATCACAACAAAATACCCATCTTAAAGGGGTTGTCTCATCTCGGCAAATGATATTTACAAGTATGAAAAGAAAATTAATACAAGGCACTTACTATGTAATGTGATTGTCCATATTGCTTCATTTGCTGGCTGGATTCATTTTTTTGGATCACGTTATGCATGGCTTGTATCAGGGGTTATGGACACCGCTGCTGCGCAGATCTGAGGTGGCTGGGCTGGGAGCTGCTGTACGTACATGTTTATGTGTGTATATAATATAAGATATGCGACTTTTTAAAAATTTGCACAAAAAGTCACATCTCTATGCCAGGCAACCCCATAGGCGTACACCACATTGCACTTATAAATTTTGCACAACCTCACAAAGCAGAGACAGACTTAAAAGGGAATCTATCATGTTCAACATAGTGTCTGGACTAGGCCAGCATGGCATAGGGTAGGAGGAGCTAAACAGATTGATATATAGCTTTATGGGAAAAGATTCAGTATAAGGCCCCATTCACACGACCGTGTGAATGGGGCCGTATCTATCCGCAAAATTGCGGGAATAGATGCGGCCCCATTCACCTCTATGGGGCCGGGATCCGCGGCACGGAGCTAGCTCCGTTCCGCGGCTCTTTTGAAGCATGTACTATACTTGTCCGTGCACACGGACAAGTATAGGCATTTTCAATGGGGCCGCACGGCGTGTGTTCCGAGCGCTGTGGAACACACGCCGGGCGGCCCCCGTATATTTGCGGGTCCGCAGTAATGCGGGCCCGCAAATATACGGTCGTGTGAATGGACCCTAACTTGTAATTTATATATTTATATTTCTACTCATTCCGAGCTTTGAAGTCCAGGAGGCGGTCCTATCAGTGATTGACAGCTATCTCTATATACACAGTCATAGAGGGAAGGATGCCAATCACTGATAGGACCGTCTCCCTGACTTCAAAGCCCAAAATGAGCAGAAATATAAATATATAAATTACAATTTATAAAGAATCTTTTCCCATAAATCTATATATCAATCTGCTCAGCTCCTCCTGTTCTATAACATGCTGCCTGCAGATTATTTAGCATTTTCCTGGTGAAAGATTCCCTTTAAAACTGACAAGAAAACAACCGCAAATGATAAATTCCTCCCAATAATACGCCATTTAAAAAGAAATACTTTTCATGGGATAACGCCTTTAAATAAAGTTCAGGAGGAAGGTGTTAATAATAAGAACACAAGAACAACCAGTCACAATCTGAAATTAGGGGGGGGATCAGCAGCGATGTCAGAAATATTATTTTACGGAAAGAAAAGCAAATCCTTGGAACAATACTTCCAGCAGATGTGGTTAAAAATCAGCAGTCAGTGGGAAGAGAGATATAAGGGCAACCTACTCTTTTCTAAGGTTTCTATAAGATGATGTAGGAAACAGCAATCTGTGCACTTCAGATTGTGCAGGAGGAGAGAATGGGCCCCTGTGGCCCTTTTATTTGAGTAATATCAAACCAATATATTCGTAAAAATTGAGGAAGGGACTTTCATATTAACAGATGTTATAGATGGGTGGACATATTATACAGTAGTTCGCTAGGAGAAAGGGTAAATAGGTTTCATATAAATCTCTGACGTTCAGCTGGCAGCCTGTGGCCAGCAGAGATTTTTTTTTTCTTCAGCGGAAAGTGCCTATGTGACTACAGTCAGGTTTTGCCTTAACTAAACATTACATCAGTTCTCGTCTTCTAAGAGGAGGAGAACTACAGTATGTGACTGGGCAAACAGGCTCCTGGCAATTAACACCACCTCAGTGTGAGCTCAGCTGGCCTGAATTTTTGGTGGTGTTATTTCTGAAGCCATATGTCGCTCTGGTTTTCTTATCTGCAGACAGAGGTTCTTGTTTGCTGTATACTGTGCATGTATGCTATAAGCCTTTGTAGACTGATGCTTATTTTGGCAATATATATATTAGACTAATGCTTGGTGTAAAGAAAGAAAAAACTGCTGAGGTCTGAAGTCTGAAATTGCTTGCAGCCATGCTGCAGTTCTGTGCACATGTGGTGGCCAGGAGTGCCACTGTGTTAGGAAGGACTTATAGGGGACACAGTGCTAAACCAGTGCTGCAGTCCCTCAATTCTTAGGACTGGCAGGGGTCCCAACAGCAGATAAATAATAAGAAAACGAGTACATATCCTAGCAATATGAAATAGGGAAATCCATTTACACTGGTATTCCAGGATTTTGTTATTGATGACCTATCCTCGGGCCATCACCATCTCATTGGTGAGATTTTGACACCCCCACCCCTGTCACCCCAGCCAAAGCTATTTACTGCAGCACTGCTCCTATTGAATGGGAGCAACAGTGCAGTTACCAGCCCCACCAGTCAGTGGGGATGTGGGTTGTCGGACTCAGGATAGGCGATCAATAAAAAAATTCTGATATCTCTGTTTTTTCTGACTTCATTGTTCACAGGGGAGGTGTTATCAGTTACTGACAGCTATCTATGTACACACACTTACACAGAGAATACTATCAATCACTGATAACGCCTCCCCTGTGTACAGTTATCAGTGACTGACAGCTATCTATGTATACACACTTACACAAAGAATACTATCAATCACTGATAACACCTCCCCATGTACAGCTATCAGTGACTGACAGCTATCTATGTATACACACTTACACAGAGAATACTATCAATCACTGATAACACCTCCTTGTGTACAGCTATCAGTGACGGACAGCTATCTATGTATACACACTTACACAGAGAATACTACCAATCACTGACAACACCTCTCCTGTGTACAGCTATCTATGTATATATACTTACACAGAGAATACTATCAATCACTGATAACACCTCTCCTGTGTACAACTATCAGGGACTGACAGCTATCTCTGTATACCCACTTACACAGAGAATGCTATCAATCACTGATAACACCTCTCCTGTGTACAACTATCAGGGACTGACAGCTATCTATGTATACACACTTACACAGAGAATGCTATCAATCACTGATAACACCTCTCCTGTGTACAACTATCAGTGACTGACAGCTATCTCTGTATACACACTTACACAGAGAATACTATCAATCACTGATAACACCTCCTCTGTGTACAACTATCAGTGACTGACAGCTATCTATGTATACACACTTACACAGAGAATGCTATCAATCACTGATAACACCTCCCCTGTGTACAACTATCAGTGACTGACCGCTATCTATGTATACACACTTACACAGAGAATGCTATCAATCACTGATAACACCTCCCTGTGTACAGCTATCAGTGACTGGCAGCTATCTCTGTATACACACTTACACAGAGAATGCTATCAATCACTGAGAACACCTCCCCCATGTACATCTATCAGTGACTGACAGATATCTATGTATACACACTTACACAGAGAATATTATCAATCACTGATAACACCTGGGCTGTCTACAACTATCAGTGACTGACAGCTATCTATATATACACACTTACACAGAGAATACTATAAATGACTGATAACACCTCCCTGTGTACAGTTATCAGTGACTGACAGCTATCTCTGTATACACACACATTCACAGAGAATGCAATCAATCACTGATAACACCTCCCCTGTGTACAGTTATCAGTGACTGACAGCTATCTCTGTATACACACACATACACAGAGAATGCAATCAATCACTGATAACACCTCCTTGTGTAAAGCTATCTATGTATAAACACTGACACAGAGAATTCTATCACTGATAGCATTTCGTGCTGACAGGTCCTCTTTAAGGCTCCATTCACACGTGCGTATTTTGCGGATCCGCAAAACACGGACACCGGCAGTGTGCATTCCGCAATTTGCGGAACGCACATAATAGAAATGCCTTTTCTTGTCCGTGTATTCGGACAAGAATAGGACATGTTCTATTTTTTTCGGGAACCGCGGAACGGAAGTGCGGATGAGGACGGCACACTTTGTGCCGTCCACATCTTTTGCGGCCCCATTGAAAAGAATGGATCCGCATCCTATCAGCATAATTGTCCGCAAATGCGGAGAGGATGCGGATGCAAAATATGGACGTGTGAATGGGGCCTTAAGGGAGTCTTTACACCAATATAACACTGCCCCACAGAAGATTGCAAACGCTTTCCAAGCATACCTGTGTGTACTTTGTGTCTCCAGGAAAAGCACTTTTATTCTGCTGGAAAACCGCTCCCAATTGTATGTATCTTCTGTGGAGCAATGCTCTTAGTTATATTGGTGAAAAACAGGTGACAGACTCCCTTTAAAGGGAATATTTAATTTAAAAAAATGACATTTTTAAATCACATTTGTATGTTAATTTTTTTTTAGAATTTTTGTGGCTTTATTTTAATTTTCCAAGTCACTTTCCATATTTAAAAAAATGTATATAATTCTGCAATGTTCACACTGCCCGCTAGGTCTAATATTAGGTCATTATTTCCTTTGCAGGTAAGGCTACTTTCACACTAGCGTTTTTAAATTCTGGTATTGAGTTCCGTCATAGGGGCTCAATACCGGAAAAAAACGCTTCAGTTTTGTCCCCATTCATTGTCAATACAGAGGGCGTAGCAGAGGGCGCTGTGGGGAATCGTCATAGCTGCGCGCCTCTTGGGCGTGAAGACGTGCGGCCTGCCTGCCTGGAGTATGTAAATATGTATGTGTTTGTGTGTATGTGTGTGTATGTCTGTATATGGTACTGTGTGACATGTGTGGGGCCGGAACGCGGTTCCGGCCCCACACATGTCCCTGTGGCAGTCCGGATCCGACGGCACCCTTCACCTGCCGGATCCGGACTGCCGCTAGTGTGAAAGAGGCCTAAGTCTTCAGTACCTCTTATTATTATCACCACAGGTAGAAATACAATGATAAGTAAAACCTCTATATAGATGAAACAGGATCCACCATTCACAACAGGTGATATCACAGTTTCACCCTGACCCCTGCACAGGTCACAGGTCATGGCTAGGAAACTCTCCCATAGAAGTCAATGAGGTCAGCTCCAGTCTATTGTGTCTGTGACCCATGGGGTTGCTGTCAAAAGACAGGAAGTCTTAATATATTTTATATTTTAATATATTTATACTCCAACATGCCCATAGACGTTATTGTGTCATTTTAGCATACATTTACATTATACTTTGACCCTATAATGTATCAGTTTGTGGACTATTGAACAGACTGGATACAAATGTAGCAAATGTTCCTAATATTAACACTAAAGAATATTTTATGAATAATTAAGTAGCAATTCACTAGTGTAGTTGTGTGCACCTTCCTGATCTTAGTATGTGTACACAGGAAGCAATATAGATATGACGACAAACTTGTAGAAATTATCAACCTGTTTCTTGATGTTGAGTAAAGGTAGCCGTCGTCACACTGCTCTTTGAACCTATGACTCAGAAATAGGCTACACACAGCTTGTGACGGGTGGCAAAGGTAAGTCAGAGAGGACTAATGGCACTTAGATGGAATTTAAAATATGTCATACATGTCATGTGACTGTGACTACTTTATGTCTAATCCCTGACAAAATTTATTGGTGTTTAAGATGTAATAGATGTCCAGGGATTTATCAAAACTGGTGGTAAGGAAAACTGGCCTAGTTGCCGATAGTAACCAATCAATTCCATCTTTCATTTTGCAAAGGAGCTCTGAAAGGTGGAATCTGATTGGATGCTAACCTGTGACATGTAATCGCCAGGTCAACTGAAGGAAATGATGTAGCTGCTTCCTTCATTTGCCACATTGAGCAATGGAGAAGGCAGAAGTGATAATAAACCGCACATATGTCTCACCTCTCTTGGGGACTTGCAGGACAGGAGCTAGAGGCTGGAGTTGGAGGGAAAGAGCTTCTCCTGCATTTCTGGTAGAAGCTAGAATGGAGTGGGTAAAAGGAGGTGTGATGTCACTGTTCACATGCTGCCGATGGTCATGTGGCTTTAGGCTATATAAGTAAAGCACATAAGTGCTTCCTTTAGCCTAAATGTGGCTGTGTGGGTTAGGGATTAGCGGTAGATGGGTTAAGTTAGGGTAAAAGGGTGAGGGTTAGTGGGGTTAGGATTAGTGGGTTTATTAGTGATCAAAAACCCACCAAGATTATTTATACAGGCATCCCAATCTTTTCATTGTATGATGAAATCCTATGCAACAGGGGTCAGCAACCATCAGCACTCCAGCTGTTGTGAAATTACAATTCCCGGCATGCTCCATTCATTTTTATGCTTATGAGGTCTAAGAAGAGCAGAGCAAGTATGCATGCTGAGAGTTGTAGTTTCACAACAGCTGGAGTAACAGAGGTTGCCTACCCCTGCTATTAGAGTTGAGTGAAGTTCTCTAAAATTCGATTTGGCTGCTTCACAGAATTTTACAAAAAAAATGTGCTTTGTGACAAATTACTTTTTGTCACAAAACGCATTATTTTGTAAGTAGGGAACGGTGATTGTGTCGCCCCCTTCATTGAACCCCTCAGATGCCGTGTTCATCACTGATCGCGGCATCTGAGATCAATATTAAAGCATTTTAGGGGTTCATCATTAATAAAAAAATTAAACTATACTTACCTCATCCATTTGAGTGCAAGGAGGCCGCAATGGCCATCTTGCTTGAAGATCCAGCGTGGCATGGTGATGTCATACATCACCGCGCTAGAGATTTCACGTGGGATCTTCAAGCAAGATATATAGATGAGGTATGGTTTTTTACAGTTTTACCACCATTTCAGGGAAAATCGATTAGTTACCACGCAGCATGAGGAAATTCAGCTTCAAGGGCGAATCAAAATTTCCTGAAAATTGGATCGAAGTCCACTTCTGACACTTCCAATTAGTGGCCTGTGTTGCCCCATCCCATCACCGGCCATCCAACTGACTTCCCTGCTCCTGCGTCAGGTCTCAAGTAATGACATGATCATGCGAGACCCGCGCAGGAGGTCGTGGTGATGTCATTGCCTCATCCATTTGAGCGAGAAGAGGCCATAATGGCCATCTTGCTTGAAGATCCAGCGTGGCATGGTGACGTCATATGTCACCGTGCTAGAGATTTCATGTGGGATCTTCAAGCAAGATGGTCATGGTGGCCTCTTCACGCTCATATAGATCAGTACTATACAATAATAGAAGCTAGCCAGTGTGCTAGTCAGTGTGTGTGAGTATGTGACACAGGGCATGTACTAAGAGCTGATCCTGCAGTGACATCACCTTCCACTGAAAGTTCAGGTAAACCTGTGGTTCCGCTGCACAGTCTCTTCTATTTTTATCCCAGACTGACTGATGTCTGGCAAATAACATTAGTCACATTTTATTTAACCCTGGGGCTTTTCCAGGCCAACACAGTGAAAGGAAGTGAAACTGTAATTTACCATCGTAAATGTCAGGAATGTGAGACAAGAAGCCTATTGTTCAGAGCTGTTACTATGACAATATAATTAGAGAGACTCACAGCATTTATAGCAAGTTGTGACCAGCTTTCAATACAAGAAAGCAGCTAAAAAAATAAATTAAGCCTGAATGCACACGATTAGGACTGCGTGCAGATTTTCTGCGCTAATTTACGTGCGGAAAATCCACACCATAGGTCATGTACATTGTATTCTATGAGAATTTGAAATTCTCATTTACACGATGCAGATTTTTTTCCGTGCGGATTTTAAAATCCACAGCATGTTCATTTATTTTAATTTTCCTGGATGGATTTTCTTCATTCACTTCAATGGGGACAGGAAAATATCTCCCAGCATTGCAAAGCATGAAATCAGCACTGAAAATTCTCACATACAATTGACATGCTGCAGATTTCAAAATCACCAAAATTTCCACACATAAAAAATGCACCTTGTAGATGAAATTTGGTAAAGGATATTCCAGTTTTGTGATATTGATGAATTATCCTCAGGATAGATACTCATCAGTATCAGATTGGTGGGGGTCTGACTCTTGGACCCCTGCTTATCAGGCTGCAGCGCTCATGCGTCTCTACATTGTAGTGGTGGTGCAGTGTAATTTCAGCTGTTTGTCCATTTAAGTGAACGGGAGAGAAAGCTGTCATTACACTGCTCCACCACTACAATGTAGATGGTGTGCAGGTAAACATTGAAGAGGATGCAGCTCTTGCACAAGCACTGCAGCCCCTTCAAAGAGCTCATCTGCAGGGGTGCCGAGAGTCAGACCTCCACCAATTTAATATTGTCAAACCATTCCTGAGGATACGTCATCAATATTAGGAAACCAAAAACAACCCTTTAACTTTGCTGATACTCTGATGCCGCAGATTTTCTGCACAAAAATCCATGTGGAAAAACCATATATTGTTCGCACATACCCTAAAACTGCTGCCAGTGTGGTGTGCAAGTTAGTAAATTATGGCAGATCGGAGCTATCATAGAGCTAGCGTCTCCTATACAATATTTCTCAATCTGTGACATTTTTAAAGGCATATTCTATACTTTGCTCATATTAAAGGGGTTGTCCCACTTATTTGTTTTTGAACAACAGGGAAACTGTTGACAGAATAATAATTAAGAAAAAACTTACTATCTCAAACTCCCTCCCTTCCAATGGCATCACTATGTCCTTTCTACATTGTTGTCCTGACAGCAGCTGTGATGTGCCTGTATACACATGTGACCACTGCAGCCAATCACTGGCCTCAGCTGTCTCGTGCAATACACCGCTGAGGCTAGTGATTGGCTGCAGTGGTCATGTACAGTATATGGGCACCTCATAGCTGCGGCCAAAGTATTACATCATGGAAGAGGAGCAGTGGCATTGGAAGGGAGGAGATTTGGGATGGTGAGTTACTTCTCTCCCTGCTGTTTTTTGATATCTTACACAACCTCTTTAATTACTTTGTTTTAACACAACAGCAAAAAGTTAAAGGAGTTTTCCAGGAATATAATCCTCAAGATATGTCATTAATATCTGATCAGTGGGGGTTTGACTCCCTGCAGCCCTATCATCATCATCATATTGATCATCTATTTGAAGAGGCTGTGGCGCTCCACTGAGTTCTGCAGCCTCTTCCTAGACCAATGACATCATGTTCATCAGTCACATGACCTTCAAGTGAATAGACCTGACCTGCAATACCAAGCATAGCCACAATTTAGCCTACAGTGTTGTGCTTGGTAAGCTGTGAGAAGGCCACCAGAGCACAACAGCCTCAGCTGGTCAGAAGGGGTGATAAGAGTCAGACCCCCACCGGGCACATATTGATGACCTATACTGAGGATAGGTCATCAATATAGGAGCCCCAAATCTTTTTAAGGTCCAGGTTAAAAACATATAAAAACTGCATGAAACTATCCTGTTTGAACTTGCCCTTACACATTTTCTGACTTGTCATGGTTGGAAGTATAGCCTTTGTGGCAAAATGACGAAGTATTTCATCTAGGGAAGAATGCATCAATACATATGGCATACCTGCATATGTAGTTTGAAAGACAGGACTATGGTGGCCATAGGTCTGGTCTTAGGCCGGACAGTCCGGCTTTCTGACCCCCTGTCCTCTACCCGACACAGGGCCTAGTTGGATGCAGGGATGTCCTATTTAGCAGCTCATGCTCAGACAGCAACAGTGAGCTGACCCGAAGTTCGTTCTGCCTTTAATTTTTTCAGTCTCTGTTGGCTGCGGGTGGGGAGGGGACATGGCCAAACTGAGTCGGGGTGTGGCTTACCAGAGCTGTAAAATCTGGGTTTTGAGGGTGGTCTGAGCCACCCTAGACAGGACAGCCAACAGGGGAACAGGTGAATCCCCCACTGAGCCCCTGAGTGAGGTAGGCCCGTAGACCCCATAGACTGCACAAGTGGCGCAATAGACTGAGAGCACTAGATATACTGTAGATATGTTGTGTATAGTGCTCCAACCAGTCTATGTTCATATGAAAAACTGGGTGGATTACATTACCTAGTTTATTATTATAGATGCATCAGTGGCTGAGATGACTTGTAGGTATAGAGGCAGGCCAACCAATATCCGCTTTTATCAGGGACCTGTTCCCGCAAAGTCGCTGCAAGAATCTCCATAATCATCTTGTGACTTCTTGCTGCCGCCTGCCACATGTAGTTATACAGTGGGCCCCCAGATCCCTAGGCACCCCAGTCCAACACTGGTAGTGTATAGCAAGAAGCCTCTGTAGAAAAGGTAGGAGGTAGAGTAGATGCCTCCTAGATCTCTTTGGGCATCCTCAGTAACTGCACCCTCTATAGTTATGACCCTTGTGGGAACGGATATTATTGGTATTCCACATGCATGAAGTATTTCCTAATCATCTGTGTCATGTAAGTATCAGAACCGTGTGTGGTAAATGTATTCACACTCATGTGAGGATGACAATGCCACCGCTTGCTTTGATGTAATGAATGATCCATTGGCATGTGTGGAATGTTAGCAATTCAGCTTTTCTTTTCAGTCTGACAGATGATGAAACCTGCTGCAAGTACTCGCCTCCTCCTCTCAGTGTTACTGCATTGGCTTCTAATTCCTTCTTTCTATCTGGGTTGGTAGAACATAGTGTAATCATTTTATTTCCAGCATAAATAGCTCATTAAAAATTCTTCAGATTCCTGTGTTAGAAAAATACATAGTGATATAGTATTTCATGATGTGACAATATGAATTATAGAGATCAAATATTAGGCAGATGAATCCATACAGAGACTGGATCCAGCATGCAGGCTTCAATTAGTGATGGTTATAATCTATTCCCATACTACAGAAACATACAGGCTTATATTAACCTATCACTATGGTTTAGACCGACATCAAAGTGCATTAGGAAAAATGAAAGAAAATGTTATATGTATATATTATAATGTATACTCCTGTTGAAGAATATGGAGCCACCAGATTTGAAGGATGGCAGAACTTCAAGTGTACCTGTACTTTAAAAAAAAACCTTTTGATATTTCATAGTGATATATCAAAGGTTTTGATCAGTGGGAGTCTGAGTCCTCACCGATTGTTTTGATCAGTGGGAGTCTGAGTGCTGAGTCTTCACCGATCATTAACCCCTTGAGGACAAAGCCCATTTTGGCCTTAATGTCTGGGCCAAATTTTTGAATTCTGACATGTGTCACTTTATGTGGTTATAACTTTGGAACGCTTTTACTTATCCAGGCCATTCTGAGATTGTTTTCTCGTGACACATTGTACTTCATGACAGTCATAAATTTGAGTCAATATATTTCACCCTTATTTATGAAAAAATCCCAAATTTACCAAAAATTCTGAAAAATTAGCAAATTTCCAAATTTCAATTTCTCTACTTTCAAAATACACCGTAATACCTCCAAAAATAGTTATTATTTTACATTCCCCATATGTCTACTTTATGTTGGCATCATTTTGTAAACGTCATTTTACTTTTTTAGGACGTTAGGAGGCTTAGAAGTTTAGAAGCCATTTTTCAAATTTTCACCAAATTTTCCAAAACCATTTTTTTTTAACACCAATGCAGATATAAAGTGATTTTGAGGGTCTTACATAATGAAACCCACCATAAATGACCCCATTTTAGAAACTACACCCCTCAAATTATAAAAAACTGCTGTTACAAACTTTATTAACCCTTGAGGTGTTCCACAAGAATTAATGGAAAATGGAGGTGAAATTTCAAAATTGCACTTTTTTCGTAGATTATTCATGTTAATATTTTTTTCTTGCAACACAGCAAGGGTTAACAGCAAACTAAACCTCAATTTACATTGCTCTGATTCTGCAGTTTACAGAAATACCCCATTTGTGGTGGTAAACGTCTCTATGGGTTTGTGGCAGTGGTCAGAAGGAAAGGAGCGCCATACGGATTTTGGAGGCAAAATTTGCTAGAATAGTTTTTAGGCACCATTTTGTAATTGAGAGACCCTGACGTACCCCTACAGTGGAAACCCTCAAAAAGTGACCCCATTTTTGAAACTACACCCTTCAAAGAATATATTAAGGGGGTACTGACCACTTTGACCCCCTAAGCGTTTTACGGAATTTGGAAACACTTGGCTGTGAAAATGAACATTTTTTTTCTTCCAATAAAATGTTGCTTTAGCCCCAATTTTTTTTATTTGCATAAGGGGTAACAGGAGAAAAGCCCCCCCCATAATTTGTTACCCATTTTCTCCTGAATACGGCAACACCCCATATGTGGTGGTAAACTGCTGTGGGGGCACATGGCAGGACTCAAAACAGAAGGAGCGCCATATGGATTTTACAACACAGATTTTGATGGAGTGGTTTGCGGGAGCCATTGATTTTTATTTTTTTGAGCTATTGTCTTATGTGGGGGCTCATTTTTTGCAGGATGAGGTGGGGTTTTCATTGGTACCATTTTGGGGTAAATACGCCTTTTTGATCGCCTGCTATTACACTTTTTGTGAGGGAAGAGGGAAAAAAATGGCTATTTTGGCATCGTTTTTTTTTTTTAATTTTTACAGCATTCGCCTGGGGGGCCATCTCATGTAATATTTTTATAGAGCAGGTTGTTACGGACGCAGCGATACCCAATATGTCCAACTTTTTTATTGTTGGAAAGTTTTACACATTAGATGCATTTTTGAACAGAATAAAATATTTTTTTTGTGTTGCCATTTTCAGAGAGCCATATTTTTTTCAGTTTTCAGGCGATTGTCTCAGGTAGGGTACAGTTTTTGCGGGACAAGATGACGGTTGAATTGATACCATTTTGGGGTAATTACGCCTTTTTGATCGCCTGCTATTACACTTTTTGTGAGGGAAGAGGGAAAAAAATGGCTATTTTGGCATAGTTTTTAAAAAAAAAAATTTACAGCATTCGCCTGGGGGGCCATCTCATGTAATATTTTTATAGAGCAGGTTGTTACGGACGCAGCGATACCCAATATGTCCAACTTTTTTATTGTTGGAAAGTTTTACACATTAGATGCATTTTTGAACAGAATAAAATATTTTTTTTGTGTTGCCATTTTCAGAGAGCCATATTTTTTTCAGTTTTCAGGCGATTGTCTCAGGTAGGGTACAGTTTTTGCGGGACAAGATGACGGTTGAATTGATACCATTTTGGGGTAATTACGCCTTTTTGATCGCCTGCTATTACACTTTTTGTGAGGGAAGAGGGAAAAAAATGGCTATTTTGGCATAGTTTTTAAAAAAAAAAATTTACAGCATTCGCCTGGGGGGCCATCTCATGTAATATTTTTATAGAGCAGGTTGTTACGGACGCAGCGATACCCAATATGTCCAACTTTTTTATTGTTGGAAAGTTTTACACATTAGATGCATTTTTGAACAGAATAAAATATTTTTTTTGTGTTGCCATTTTCAGAGAGCCATATTTTTTTCAGTTTTCAGGCGATTGTCTCAGGTAGGGTACAGTTTTTGCGGGACAAGATGACGGTTGAATTGATACCATTTTGGGGTAATTACGCCTTTTTGATCGCCTGCTATTACACTTTTTGTGAGGGAAGAGGGAAAAAAATGGCTATTTTGGCATAGTTTTTTAAAAAAAAATTTACAGCATTCGCCTGGGGGGCCATCTCATGTAATATTTTTATAGAGCAGGTTGTTACGGACGCAGCGATACCCAATATGTCCAACTTTTTTATTGTTGGAAAGTTTTACACATTAGATGCATTTTTGAACAGAATAAAATATTTTTTTTGTGTTGCCATTTTCAGAGAGCCATATTTTTTTCAGTTTTCAGGCGATTGTCTCAGGTAGGGTACAGTTTTTGCGGGACAAGATGACGGTTGAATTGATACCATTTTGGGGTAAATACGCCTTTTTGATCGCCTGCTATTACAGTTTTTGTGAGGGAAGAGGGAAAAAAATGGCTATTTTGCCATAGTTTTTTTAATTTTTTTTTTACAGCATTCGCCTGGGGGGCCACCTCATGTAATATTTTTATAGAGCAGATTGTTACGGATGTGGCGATACCTAACATGTTTATGTATTGTGTGTTTTTTTATTTTTAATCAATTTTTTTAACTTTTTTTAACTTTTTTTTTTTTTTCCACTTTCTTGACTCAGATCCACTTGGTTCTTCAAGAACCAGTGGGTCTGGTATTTTACAATACACTGCAGTACACTGTATAGTGTACTGCAGTGTATTTTCTTATAGCCTGTTCAAGCTCCTGCCTTTAGCAGGAGCTTGAACAGGCTTCCATGGCAAGCCAGACGAAAGCGTCTGGTTGCCATGGTAACCATCGGGACGCTGCCACAGCAGAGCAGCGTCCCGATGGAAGGGAGAGGGAGCTTCCTCCCTCTCATCTGCCCACACCATCGGCGCTGCCAGCGCACCGCAGCGCCGATGGGAGAGGGAGGGAGCGCTCCCTCCCTGTTAACCCCTTCCATACAGCGGTCCCTACGGACCGCGGCATGGAAGGGGTTAAACTGCTGACATCGGTGCCAGCACCGATGTCAGCAGTTTCAAGCAGAGTATCAGCTGTATGCTGATACTCTGCTTGAATAAAGATCAGCCATCCTAAAAAGATCGTTGCGGGCGGCACTCGCGGCAGCCGCCCGCACGTTGCAGGTCTCCCCCCGCCTACCCATCTGCCCACCCATCTGCCCACAGCTAATCAGGGGGGCGGGGGGGACACCCTGACCTCCCCCTAATTACTGATACTCGGCGGGGATTCGCTAGAATAGCGCTATCCCCGCCGAGTACCCCTTGCCTGCTGTGAATGGCTGGTCTGAATAGACCAGCCATTCACAGCGATCGCCTTTATGGGGGGTGCACGGCACCCCCCGAGGCCTTAACTATGGGTGGCTGGGTGCCCTAAACAGCACCCATTACAGCATTTAACCCCCCCTGCACTGAGCAGGGGGGGTTTCAATGCAAGACGTACCGGTACGCCCTGTAGCACGAACTACCTCGTGCTCAGGACGTACCGGTACGTCCAATGTCGCCAAGGGGTTAAACTGAGGAGGAAAAAACGCTGACACAGTGTTGTCTCTCCTTGGTGCTAGAGCGGGACTTTAAATAGGTTCATATACTGGATCTTCAGCAGCATGGAGACAGAGCTCTGTGTGAGTGATTCTGTGTCTTCTTGGTTTGCAGGGTTCTCAGCATCCCAACGGGTCAAAACCTTGAATATGTCACTATGACTTATCAAAGGTTTTTTTTTTTTTTTAAAGTACAGGTACACTTTAATGCCTTATTCACAAAAAGTTGCAAAAATTGTTACAGTCTACATGGCTACATATCAACATATGTTGCATGACTGCAAGTCACAGAAAAGTCACAAGACATCCGTGTTCGTGATGGTATCCATGACAAGATGGTCAGTGGTCCATCTGTGAAGATGTCCATGAAGGATTCATACTTGATCAATGCATCAGTTTTTTACATGTCTCATGTACACTGCTAGGCTGAAAATTAATTTCCAGAGCATCTCTTACCACTGGTCAGTATAAACCAACATGGTGTTGTATCAGTGGTTTTCATGGACCCTTAAACCACATCACGGACCACCACCTTTTTGACACACATCAGCACCTTTTTGACTTGCAAATGTTAGCTGAAAGTCTAAATTAATTATGAAAACTCTTGGTCAGTGTAAAATCACATGAATCGCGTGAATAAACATGTTAAAATCAATGGGTACGTGTGCTGTTCGTGAACACAGAGAGCACACGTCCGTGATTCACTGATGTGTGAATAAGGCCTAAGTTAGAGACTTTAAACAGCATTCACACATAGGGGAAATTTATCATGCACTGTAGTCCACAATTTTAACTTAAAAAAAATTGCTAAAACATGGCTTTGTGATTTTTTTTGTGCTTACTTGCACAAACATTTTATAACAATGTAAATTCTTACACCAATCACTCTAGTTTTAAAAACTAACCAGGATATTGGGTGTGGTCAACCTGATTTTAGGCAGATTTTTTAAAAGTTTTTAAAAGCAAAAAATTGTTACAGTCTAAGGGTCCATTCACACGTCCGTATAATGTGTCCACATCCTTTCCGCATCCGTTTCCACAATTGAGGATGCGGATCCATTCATTTCAATGGGTCCCGGAAAAATGCGGACAGTACACCGTGTGGTGTCCGCATCCGTGTGTCCATTCCGACTGTCTGCATAAAGAAATCCTCCTGTCCTACTTTTTTCCCGAATTGCGGTCCGTAGCACAATGAAAGTCTATGGATCCGCAAAAAATGCGGAAGACATGCGGAAAGGCATCCGCATGTCATCCGTATTTGCGGATTCCGTTCCAGGAGGGGAGAAAAAAAGAGAAAAGGTGCAGATGTTATTCATCCTTCCGGATCCGCAAAAAACAGATGTCATATGGATACATCCTTTCCGTTTTTTACGGAAAAACGGAATGGATGTCCTGGAAAAACTGAGTTTTTTGCGGAACAACGGATCCGCAAAAAACTGACCGTTTTCCAGGATGTGCACAAATACGGACGTGTGAATGGACCCTTAGGGCATGGCTGCCTACATGGCAACATGCAGGGCCGGACTGGGAACTTAAAGTGGCCCTGGAAAAAGTATGAAAAGTGGCCCGTTTTGTAGTGTGATCCAAATTGATAGAAGGCAGGGCCAGCAATACCATATTGTGGCACATTATACCACCCCACCAGAGACAAATACCACAGTCCATCACAAAATACTGACAGCAGCACAAAATACAGCCCCAAAAACTTCCACTGGCCGGCCGTGAGGAGGGCTCAGGCAGCCCCCTGGGCATCGGCCCACCGGAAAGTTTCCCTGTAAGGTCTATGGCCAATCCGCCCCTGGCAACATGTGTCGCATGACTGCAAGTCACAGAAAAGTCGTGAGACAAAGGAGTATTACTACATTTGTCACTCAACATGAATGTCTTGCAACAGTGGTGTCACAATGCGAGATGCAACAGTCACACAAAATCTGACTTGAATGAGCCTTTTGCAACTATTTTTGCAACCACTTTGCAACACCGGTTAAAATACATTATATGAAATGTCGTGCGACACATCACCATGCTGCCAAGCCCATAGGGTGCCCTCACATGTGGCAGACTTTTTCACAACAAAATCCACAGGTGCGGATTTTACAAAGTTCGGGTTTATGCTGCAGAATTTGTTGTGGATTTTTCCGCAATTGAATAGGATGGATATGTGTTTATGAATTATGTTGCAGATTTCTGTGCGGATAACATCTCCATAGAAATGAGTCATTCAGCTACATGAAATCTGCAACAAAGATTTATTTGTGTTCTCTTTTTAAAAAATTTTTCTGCTCACCTGGATGAGGGCTTGTTTTTGCAGAACAAGTTGTACTTTCTAATGGCACCATTTAATATTGCGTACAATGTAGTAGGAAGCTAGAATAAATAAAAAAAAACAACACAACTCCACCACAGTTTTATGGGTTTTGTTTTTACGGTGTTCCCTGTGTGGTAAAACTGACCTGTTCCCTTCATTCTCCAGGTCAGCAGGATTACAGCGATACCACATTTGTATAGTGTTTCTTGTGTTTTAATATAAAAAAAAAACTTTGACAAAGCTGACGTGCAGACAGTAGTGAACGATGATGTGGCCAATTGCACATGGATGCTGGGTGAACAGGGGGCTTCATCATCATTAGGAGAAGAGGATGGCAGCTTGCGTGTGAAGCAGCGGCTGAGCCAGGAAGGTGGTAACGTGGCAGTGTGGGGTGGCAATTTGTCATCAAGCCACCAGAGGACGACAGCATGGCCATTTGCAGAATCTTTGGACAGAAGGTGAAGCGTGGCCAGGGTGCATATTGGCACCATGGCCCTGCGTCAACACATCCAGCGTCACCATAAAGTGGCCTGGCAAAACTGTGGCACTAATGTAGTCATACAGACTGAGGCAGCCCCTTTTCATGCAGTCAAAGTTCCACCACCTCAGCAAAAGGGAGCTGTGTTTTCTTCCCATCATCTACTGGTCCTGATGCTCCTCCTCCTCCTCTTCAGTCATTCCGTCAGCAATCAATCACAGAGGCGATTGCAAATAGACAAGAGTATGTGTGTACTCATCCAACGGTGCAGAAGCTGAACGCGCTCCTGGCCAAGTTGCTGGTACTACAGACCCTCCTCTTCCAAGCGGTGGACTCTGTACCTTGTGCCAAGCCAAGGTGGAGAGTCCCATGCCGTCATTACTTCTCCAAAACGGCAGTACCAGCCCTGCACATATATGTTGAACAGAAGGTGGACGAGTCCTTGAGCCCGTCGGTGTCTGCTAAAGTTCATGGCAGCGCCAACGTGTGGAGCTATAACTACGGTCAAGGACAATATATGTCCTTTATGGCCCACTGAGTAAATGTGGTTCATGCCCAGCCACACCAGCAACTTGGCCAGGGGATTGCACTGCCACCTCTACGGTCTCAAGCTGTAGATCCTATGCCAATGTCCTCCACTACCTCCTCATCCTCCACCTTGTCCTCAGCCTCCACTGCAGGCACAATCCATAGTGCTCCTCCAGCGTACCACATGTGCAGGGCACGGCAGTGTCTCGCTGTTTTTCACCTAGTTTGACTAGTTCACCTAGTTTGCCTCTGCTCTTGCTGTTGCCACCTCACTACTCTGTCACTGGGCCACTGTGTTGACTCCTCATGCTGTTGCCAACTTCACCATTCTATGATGGGGGCCGTCATTGTCCCTGTTTGGCCTTGTTGACATCACAATTTATTTTACCCTTCTTCTGATCTGTCAGAAGAATGGAAAAATGAGAAACACAACGGATTCTGTCTTTGGAGCAGCCATGAAGTCTGTATCACATGGTCCCTATTTTGCATCAGGATTGGATCATGATTTGGTAGCCAAAAGCAGGAGTGGGTACAAAACACAGAAGGGAGGCAAATCTTCCATTATTGTGTCATCTCTGTTTTGGATCCACTCCTGTTTTTTTTGGCCTTACTAATGGTTTACTGACCAAATGCTGAACATATGAAGGAGGATGCTCACAAGACAGGATCCGTTTTTGGGGGTTGTTCTTATGACAGATGAGAAGAAGGGCAAAATAAACAGTAACGTGAACACAAACTTACTGCTAACACCTTCTCCACTCTGTCAGAGGGACACTACTTGTCTCAGCGTGTAACAGAACAGGTTATTTAGAAATCTATGTGGAATCAGCTGACGATGGTGTAAAAGGAGTGCCCTCTTTCACTCTATAGTAGGATCTTGGGCCTTTGCACTATTCTTTATACCTGACGCTAACATTCACCTGTAAGGCTGAATTCACACTTGAGTTATTTAGCCAGTTTTGGCCCCGTAAATGACCAAATAAGTTAAGTGTGAAGTGATTCTAAGGGTGACGCCTGTCATCTGCGTGTCATACTGACTCACAGTACAGTTTCACTAGCGCAGTGTATGCGTGTTTCTGCAATGCAGAGTGTTCTACACTACTATACAGGCTCGCAGCAGCCAGGAAATAGCTGTTTTTTAACCCGATTCATCATGAATAAATTCGGATCGAATCTTTTTGGGAAATTCGGTGAACCACCCAAATCAAATTATTGCGAAATTCTCTCATCTCTAGTGATATTGTTTAAGAAATAAAAATCAAAAAAAATTAAAATATATTGTAATGGTCGAGCTAGTGCTTGGTGGAATATACAGGTGGTACATGTTCTGTTGCCCATGTCTGATATGTTTATTCTGTAAAGAAAGTCATTATATGTATTATCTGTGACATATTTCAATGAAAATGTTTTTTATTTACTCCATCTCATGTTCCAGAGCATTATTTGAAAATGATGATGTCATAATTACATTTTCCACCAATTCAATGGCTGATGTGCTCCAGAACCTAATTTACATATTCATCTGATGATGTCACAATTACATTTTCTACCAATCCAGTGGCTTATGTGTTCCTCATTTGCATATTCTGGTGACATCATACAGTGATATCATAAAGACAGTGTCCCTAAACCAGTGCCTGAAGCTCTAACCTGTGCAGTGCTGTTGTCTTCTCAGTGGGACATAGTTCTGTTCTCTTGCGTCCTTAGCGAATATTTGCTACTGGAAGCGATTTTACTAAAAATGCCTGGTTCTATCCAGACCATGTGGTTTCTACTGCTGGTAACATCTGTCTTTATCGGACAGTCTCTCTGTTGCATACCATGCGACTCCAGAGGCAAAATGGCTATGGATAAATTCAACACCTTTATCAAAAGCCAAGTCGATGAAATTGACTCAATAGAAGCCTATGTGAACATCAAGCGGTTTGCCAAAGCCACAGAGAAAAAAGTTCTGGACTATCTTGAGGATGAAGTCGGGATACTGGGTAGTTATATTATTACTTATATTTCTGTTTTATGACATTTCTAGATAGAGCCTAGATGGAAGGATGCATAGATAGATAAATAGATAGATAGACAAGTAATGTACCATTATTTTCATTCCAGATAAATATGCTATATCCGAAATTGCGTCCGAATATAAAAAATCTGTGGACGTCATCCAGGATATAGATTTTAAGGGTAAGTACAATATATACTATATAGGCGGGAATTCTACTTCTCTTATTAATAGGAATTGTCAGTGTGTTGGGGGGCTCAGACTAATAGATGAGGGGATTGGACTCTCTTTATTCTCCTCTTTATATATTTTAGAGATCCAGCTTCTTCACATCATTGGACTCCATTTCCAGCGACTGAAAGAAAAGTTCAAGGTCATCGTCCAGGACTCAAACCAACGTAAGTGAAATCTTTTACCTGTCTACCATTGTACAGTACTTGTGTTCTATGTGTCTGGTAGATTGTCAGAGATGATGTTTTCTGCTTGGTTTCATTTCCCTACACCCTAGTGACAGGAGGGAGTGATTGTAATAAAATGTCCTATAATGGCAATTGCTATTCATGCAGTTTTCTGTGGTATTATTGCAGTATTATAGATGGAGCCGTCATATACAAGGGATTTCTGTTCTCCATCGTTTTCTATTAGTAATTTTGTATTTCTTCATTCCTCACTTTTAGGGAGGTGCCCAAATAAACAAGGTGAGTTCTTCTAGATATAATATGTGCTATAATATATAAATGTATTACACACACAGGCCTCATGTAGTAATAGTAATGGAGACAAAATAGAGATCCCCACAGCCACCAATCACATCACTGCTGATATCTCACATGAAAGCCGGCATCTGATTGGTTGCCAGGGATGTTTGCACTGGGATCTGCTGTGCTCTATAGAGGGCCCGGACCGTACTGATGGACAGCTCAGAGATTTCTGTTAATGGAAATCTAGAAAACACAGCGATCAAGACAGAGACACTGAGATCATGTAATAATAAGGAGACCCAGAGATTAGAGGTTTCTGGGTCTGACAATGAGAACTGTCAGTAATGTCTTTTTTCTTCTCCATGTTACAGGTGCAGACAGCTGTGGTAAGTACATTTTATACCATATTTCAGCTTCTTGTCGTTATTATTCTTATATTATAAGATTGTAAGGTTATAACACAAGTACATTTCCCCAGGATTAATGGTGCAAACTTATACCAACTGCAAGACCTGCGCCGAGGAGAAGGTTGTCTGTGCCGGGGGCCCTCCAAAAAATCAAGGTACAGTATACGATTTCTATCATAGGCCAGAGGATCTAGGATTACATCATATAATACATGTGAATGAATCTCTCCCATCAGTGTGTGTAAACTATGTGTATAGTATGTGTACTGTGCCTATTATACAAAGGTGAGCAGCACTACATAGGCGCTGTACACAGCACCCACGGACTATTATATACCGTCTCCTGTTTTCACAGACTACTTGGAGAGATGCAGCTGCCTGTGCACCTCCAACAGATGTTTCGGTAAAGTAGAAGTTTCTTTTCTTATATCTACATTCATATAGTACACCAGTAAAAATATAGGACCCCAAATCCTCACCGTACACTAAATATTCCAGTCACTTCCAATAGTCCATAGTTCATGGCAGAGAATCAGACTTCCTGAAGCAGGAGGACATTTACATTAATAAGATTCCGTCCATAAGCAGACTATAAGGGTGATTTGTGGCAGCCTGTACAGTATATTGCCCATGTGCTGGTGACAGAGGGGTGATAGATACCAGCACATAATTATCATATTTATTATAATATTTAAAGTGTCTTTAATGCTTGCCTCATATTTCATTTCTTTCTTCTTTTCGCAGATCTGAAAACTGGACGGTCCTGCTCTCCATGTAAAGACCACAAGTCTCATTTCGCAGAGACTGTAAACTGTGGAGGTGAGGAAACAGCAGAATATAACTATCAGTCTCCTCTATGATGCCTATATTTCCTATTAGGTCCTATGGAAGGAGACGTGTTATTGAGACAACCCCTTTAAATGCAGGACAGAATGTCCACACAATTACTTCTATAATATCTTCTTTCATTTTCCTTCTTTCTAGAGATAAATATAAAAGTTCCAGAATATGAAGAACTAATACTGGACTGCAGTTTTGAATGGTACACGAGGCTGGAGGACTCCTACCAGAACGTGTTCACCCTGGTAAGTGCAATGCAGATGCCCAAGAAAATAAGTGTAAAACTGGGAGATGTTAATAAGTTATACGACCATCATATTAAGGCCCCAATCAGACGAACGTATTGCTGCAAAAGTACAGGGGCCGCCCGACGTGTGTTCCGCAGCACTCGGAACACACGCCATGCGGCCCCATTCAAAATGCCTATACTTGTCCGTGCGCATGGACAAGTATAGGACATGCTTCAAAGGAGCCATGGCATGGAGCTAGCTCTGTGCGGCGGCTTCCCGGCCTCATAAAGGTGAATAGGGCTGCATCTATTCCGCAATTTTGCGGAATAGATGCGGCCCCATTCACACGGTCGTGTGAATGGGGCCTAAGGCAGCGCTTCCCAAACCTTTTCCTTCATCACGCAAAAAATTTATCAGAAAGTCCTTTTACCCAATGTCGTCATCAGGCTGCTCATTATAGTCTAAAATCAGACTTTGTCTAGTCAGCAAATTATCATCATTAATGTTATCTATTTTTGTCTTAACAATAATGACAATGAATTATAAGTAGAGATGAGTGAATCATCCAAAATTCGCTTTACCGAATGTTCGTCGAATTTTTTAAAAGATTCGTACGAATGTGAAGCTATTCGGTCAAAGCTGCGTGCAAATCATTCGTTATTCTGTCGTGTTCTGCGAACATTCCCTTGAATACTTATGCCTGAACGTACAAAGTGCGTACAAAGCTTTAGCGTATTATTGTCTAGGCCCGCACAAAGAACGATTATACAGTAAAAGTACGCTACTTAACTGAACATGTACGCATTAGTGTACAAATTCTTAGATGCGAAGCATTAGCGTACAAATTATATAATGCGTACATAGTGTTAGCGTACAAAGATTTTAGACGAATCTTCTGAAGCGAATCTGAAAATATTCGGATTCGCTTCGGTGTAAAAAATTTCCAAGATTCGTATCGAATCTACGAAGCGGCGAATAGATTCGCTCATCTCTAATTATAAGTAATTGTGACATTGGAGGTTCTAACAGTTCTCTATATTATCTCTCTAGCATCGTGAACATGAACCCAAAATCACCCGGGAGCCCTACCTAGTGATCAAGGGCGTACATATGGGAGACTCCGGCCGGTACACATGTACCACTATCCTGGACTCCGAAGTTCCAGTGAGTAAGATCACTTACAATGTGGCAGGTGAGGACATATTATGACTGGTACTATGCTGGGTGGTAATACTTAGATACATTTATATCTGCTTATAGGTGATAATTAGTGAGAAAGAATCTAGTACCGAAAATCTGAACGGTCACCTGTAATGTGAGGTTATTTTATATTAGTATTTGCAAGGAAAAACCTAAAAAGTGATGATTTGAGCCACTTCCGTATTTTGGAGCCACTCTTGGTTTTGACAGTGCTTCTGAGCCGCCATGAAACTGAATTATATGTAATATTATTTCATATATAATATATACTACAAAGTCATTATCATTCTCTGCATGGTATGAACTACTAATGTAATTGTTTTCCTCATTTAGTTATAAGTGGATCAGAACAGGCGACAGAAAAATACCATCCTCGCCCTACACTTCCTGATGTGCTTGACATCACAGCGCCTGAGCCGCCACTTCTAGAGGAGCTACGTAACAACAATGCCTACCTCATAGCAATATCTGTGGCCGGCTCTGTCACCATCATGCTGATCGCTGGCATATGGTAGGTAGCATTTATAAGATACTCTATGGAGCTCACGTATTATTGCCGCTTAATATTTACACAGTGTAAACTTACAAGATGCGCCAGATTTATCACAGTGCTGAACGCTTCATGATAAATTTGGCGCATATTACAAGGCCAGACATGTTATAATGTAACAAGAACACATTGGAGGATCTGGGCACACTTTTCATTCAGAGCTCACATGTAAATAGCGTATATCAAATAACTGATAGATCTTCTTGTTTTTTAGCATCTGCATATTCTGGAGGAGAAAAATTAAATCTATAGAGCCTCTGGAAAAAGAGCCAGTGTAAAGTCGAACAGTCAAGCACTATCCTGAACTACTGCCACCAAAAAACAACTGAAAACCCAAAAATCCCCTTCCATAAAACAAAAAATATATAAAAAAATATACAAAATAATCTTCCCTTCCCCCACATCTCCTTTCCTCTTCTCTCCTTAATCCCTTTCCATAAAAATAATAAAAAAAACCCAAATATTTCCCAAAAAAACTAAAATAATCTTCCCTTCCCCATTTCTTCCCTCCCCTTCACCCACCCCCAATAAAAAAAACACAAAAACATCCTGACTGCAGTGTTTCTTTTGTTTCCCTCACTGTAAGTGACCATACATGGAACAAGAACTATAGAGACTATCATAGATAAACCAGGAGGATCGAGCATCAGTTTCAGGATCTCTATCAATATAAATTTATTAAAAAACCTCTTTAAATCTAGATGAGAAACTTCAAGCTCCTGGGCTCCAATGTAAAATACTTAATATGGTCCTCAGCTATCATGTGTAATAAGAGCTGGCCCGGCGGGAGGGGGTTTGGGGGGTAAACACAGGGGTGCACCTTGGCTTTTTGCTGCCTGAGGCAAAAACTGAAACGGCGCCCTCCCCCATGCCAGTTTCTTCCCTTTGCCACAATGAAAGCGCTCATTGCCCATGGCCCTTCTGCCTCTTGCCCCCTCCTGGCGCTGCCTGAGGCGATCGCCTCACTTGGCCTCATTGGTGGTGCACCCCTGGGCAAACAGGGCAATTGCCCAGGGCCTCCTTTCCAAAAGGGGCCGCTGCTGTTTGATAGTTCAGTGGGCTGACGGTGAGAGCTTTTTTTTTTCATTCTGTTGCTTTATTTTCTTCCTCTACATGTCTTTGACTGCCTTTCTATCATGCTGCAGCGGTCCCTGTAATCACCGCTGCTGTCTACCCCGCACAGTCTCCCCCTCTCACCAGACCTCAGTGACCACACGGCATTATCCACAATCCTGATGCCATAGACAGGCATCAGGACGTTCTGTGTAGGCGGAGCTAACATAGCTTCACCCCCATCTTTTGCCTGCACTTGCTCCAGGCTGCAAGGCCCAAACTTCAGACTGGGATAACTGGGCCTTCTACTGTATCTAACCCCCAGGCTTTGACCTCAGCTGCTGGACTGCAGGGGGGTCCCCTGAGGGGCTCCCAGGACCCTCGCTTATCAAAACACCTGGCCTGTTCCCATTACATCTGGTAAGTCCAGATGTAATGGGAACATGCAGCAGTGTCTGTGCCCTCAAGTACTAATGATCTGTGAGTTCCCACTGTCAGCTCTTGTGTTTCCTCTGTGGCCCCTCTGTCACCTGTGTGTGCACCCTGTGCCCCCTGTGTGTGCGCCTTGTGTGCGCTCCATGTGCCCCCTGTGCGCGCTCCCTTTCCCCGCTGTGTGTTCTCCCTGTGCCACCTGTGTGTACTGCCTGTGCCGCCTGTGTGCGCTCCCTGTACCCCCTGTGTGTACTGCCTGTGCCCCCTGTGTGTGCTCCCTGTGCACCTTGTGTGTGCTCCCTGTGCCCCTTGTGTACGCTCCCTGTGCACCCTGTGTGTGCTCCCTGTGAGTGCTCCCTGTACCCGCACCCTGTGTGTTCTTCCTGCACCTGCTGTTTGTTCTCCCTGTGCTCTCTGTGTGCGCTCCCTGTGCCCTCTGTGTGCACTCCCTGTGTGTCCTGCCTGTGCCTGCTGATTAGATTAAGAATCTGAGGTCCAAATTAGCAGTGTCTTTTTTTCAATACTGAGGGGAGCAGATCAGGGCTACTAATAAAGGCATCTATAAAGCTATGTCATACATTGTGGCGGTATCAAAGCCAGATCCCATCCCAACAGTGTGTCATCCACAGATCCCCATATCAGGCCTCATGCACATCAAAATGTAGGTGTCATTTGTTGACTGATTAAGTCACAACCCAAAACAAAAATCCCTATTACGATTCTAAGCCTGTCCCCCTGACTTGGTATTTATGTAATTTCTGCATATGGTGTGTCAAATAGTTACAGTATTTGTAAGTTACAATAAGTGGGGGAAAAATACTCCTTCATCTTATGGGGTGAATGCTAACAAGCGCTTCCATTATGGAAGCGCTCATTAGTTCTGGAGGACCATGACGCAGTGAAGGCTATGTACTCACCTCTTCCTGGTCCTCGGCTGTCGGCTGTGCAGTGCTGTGCACAGCGTGAGGGCGCTCTGTGACCTCACGCAGTGCACGCCAGTTCACAGCACAACCGACAGAAGGATTAAGAAGAGCGCGGGTGGTGAGGAGCGGCAGCGTCCAGGAGCAGGAGAGGTAAGTGGTTTATTTATTTTATGTCATCTGAGGCATGGGGCACATCTGAGGCAATGGGGGCTGATCAAAAGAGACATGGGGGCTGATCAAAAGAGGCATGGGTGCTGATATGAGACTGGGGCTGATCAAAAGAGGCATGGGGGCTGATATGAGGCTGGGGTCTGATGAAATGAGGCATGGGGGCTAATATGAGACTGAAGGCTGATCAAAAGAGGCATGGGGGCTGATATGAGGCTGGGTACTGATCAAATGAGGCTTGGCGACTGATCAAATGAGGCATGGGGGGCTGATTTGAGACTGGGGGTCTGATCTGAGGTCTCAATGGGGTCTTATTTATATTGGGGCTCATATCTGAGGTCTGATTGGTGGTCATTCACTTTGGGGTGTGAGCTGAGGTCTGATTGTGGGTTTGATCTGAGGTCTTATTGAGGACTTACCGTATTTTCCGGCGTATAAGACGACTTTTTAACCCCTAAAAATACTGGCAGAAATTGGGGGTCGTCTTATACGCCGGTAGTCGTCTTATACGCCGGGCTCAGCTTAAAAAAAAAAATCATACTTACCTGTTCTGGCCGCCGCTGTCCTAGCTGGTTCCGCGCTCCACCGTCTTCCCTGGCGCGCACTATGACCTGACGCAGCGTCAGGTCATAGTGAGCGCCGGCAGGCATATGAATGGAGCGGGGAACCTGAGGACAGCGGCGGCCAAGAACAGATATGGTAAGTATGATTTTTTTTAAAGTGGCTGGGACCTGGGTGGGCTGATCTGAGGGGGGCGCGGGGGCACAAGACACTGACCTGAGGTCTGCTGGGGGCACAAGAGGCTGGTCTGCTGGGGGCACAAGAGGCTGGTCTGCTGGGGGCACAAGAGGCTGGTCTGCTGGGGGCACAAGAGGCTGACCTGAGGTCTGCTGGGGCACAAGAGGCTGACCTGAGGTCTGCTGGGGGCACAAGAGGCTGACCTGAGGTCTGCTGGGGGCACAAGAGGCTGACCTGAGGTCTGCTGGGGGCACAAGAGGCTGACCTGAGGTCTGCTGGGGGCACAAGAGGCTGACCTGAGGTCTGCTGGGGGCACAAGAGGCTGACCTGAGGTCTGCTGGGGGCACAAGAGGCTGACCTGAGGTCTGCTGGGGGCACAAGAGGCTGACCTGAGGTCTGCTGGGGGCACAAGAGGCTGACCTGAGGTCTGCTGGGGGCACAAGAGGCTGACCTGAGGTCTGCTGGGGGCACAAGAGGCTGACCTGAGGTCTGCTGGGGGCACAAGAGGCTGACCTGAGGTCTGCTGGGGGCACAATGTGTTGATCTGAGATTTATTATTCCTGTACGGTGACATCATTGTGTTAATTATCCCTGTACGGTGACATCGCTGTGTTTATTATCCCTGTACGGTGACATCACTGTGTTTATTATCCCTGTACGGTGACATCGCTGTGTTTATTATCCCTGTATGGTGACATCGCTGTGTTTATTATCCCTGTACGGTGACATCACTGTGTTTATTATCCCTGTACGGTGACATCGCTGTGTTTATTATCCCTGTACGGTGACATCGCTGTGTTTATTATCCCTGTACAGTGACATCTGTGTTTATTATCCCTGTACAGTGACATCGCTGTGTGTATTCTCCCAGTGCAGGAAGAGGTAAGTGGTCTGTGTTTGTGTGTTTGTTTTCTATTTTTCAGGGTCGTCAATGCAGAGGACTACGTCGGATTCGGTGGACTACGTCGGACCAGCTTTTTTTTTTTTAAATAAAATGGTCAAACAGGGGTCTGGGGGAGTGTTTATTTCAATAAAATGTTTTATACTTGTGTGTGTATTTTATTTTTTTTACAATACTACAGTTTTAGTAATTATGGCTATCTACAGATGGCCCTGATTACTAATACTGGGCTTAGTGCTGGCCGGTATGGCAGGCCAGCACTAACCCCAACATCTATTACCTCGGCACCCACCGCCACCAGGGGTGCCGGGAAGAGCCGGGTACCCGCAGGACCGGACCTTCTAAATTGAGGGTCTGGCTCTGGGGCGGCTGCAGGCTGGTACCATTAGGCTGGGAAGGGCCAATAACCGTGTCCCTTCCCACCCTGGTAGTGCCAGGCTGCTGCTGCTGGTTGTATCTGGCTGGTGAAGGAAAAAAGGGGGGGACCCCACGCCATTTTTTTTCCAAAAATTTCATTATTTTAAAAAAAAAATGGCGTGGGGTCCCCCCCTTTTTTCCTTCACCAGCCAGATACAACCAGCAGCGGCAGCCTGGCACTATCAGGGTGGGAAGGGACACGGTTATTGGCCCTTCCCAGCCTAATGGTACCAGCCTGCAGCCGCCCCAGAGCCAGACCCTCAATTTAGAAGGTCCGGTCCTGCGGGTACCCGGCTCTTCCCGGCACCCCTGGTGGCGGTGGGTGCCGAGGTAATAGATGTTGGGGTTAGTGCTGGCCTGCCATACCGGCAAGCACTAAGCCCAGTATTAGTAATCAGGGCCATCTGTAGATAGCCGTAATTACTAAAACTGTAGTATTGTAAAAAAATAAAATACACACAACTATAAAACATTTTATTGAAATAAACACTCCCCCAGACCCCTGTTTGACCATTTTATTAAAAAGAAAAAAAAAAGCTGGTCCGACGTAGTCCACCGAATCCGACGTAGTCCTCTGCATTCACGACCCTGAAAAATAAAAAACAAACACACAAACACAGACCACTTACCTCTTCCTGCACTGGGATAATACACACAGCGATGTCACTGTACAGGGATAATAAACACAGCGATGTCACAGTACAGGGATAATAAACACAGTGATGTCACAGTACAGGGATAATAAACACAGTGATGTCACAGTCCAGGGATAATAAGCACAGTGATGTCACCGTACACCTGTGCAAACAAGGCCTGGGGGACCAAGATAAGGCTAGGGGCTACACTGAAAAGGGCCAGTGGCGCACAGATAAGGGCCAGGGTGGCATTAATAGATTCTTCTTTATTTTGGCGAGGTATCGTATCAGTATCGAGTATCGTGATACTTTTGTACGTATCGGTATCGAACTCAAAATTCTGGTATCGTGACAACCCTAATCCTGTGTCCCTGTAGCGAACGGAGCGTTCCTGTGGCCCGCCCTTCTCTCCTTCTCTGCCTCTCAGATCTCGCGCTGGGAGCAGCACAGGTGCGCATGTGCGAGATCCATGTGAGAGGCAGAGATCTCGCCTGCGCTGGGTCCTGCCGCCGGCTTTGCTACCTGCAGGTCATACGCATTTTAAATAAAATTACCATATTGAAATCAAATCTGACTTTTTTTTTGGAGGAGGGGTAGTCTTATACGATGAGTATATTCCAAATTCTATATTTTTAGGGCAAAAGTTGTGGGTCGTCTTATACGCCGGGTCGTCTTATACGCCGGAAAATACGGTAATAACATTTGGGGTCTGATCTGAGGTCTCAATCAGGGTCTTATTACCATTGAGGATCTGATTGGAGCTGTGATCTGAGGTCTGATTAACATTGGGGGTCTGACCTGAGATCTAATGAAAAATATTTTTTCTTATTGTCCTCCTCTAAAACCTAGGTGTGTCTTATGGGCCAGTGCATCTTATTGCCTGGTGTATAGACTGTACCATTATACCATATACCTATCATTATGCATGTATTGGCTATTTACTCAACCAAACTCAAGTTAAATCTACAATGTTTCCTCTCAAACTAAATCATCACCATGTGCAGTTAATTATCTGGTCTCTACAGAGGGGATCTGTCCTTACACACGGGGAGCATTTACTACACTAAGTGTGATTAGAGTTACTTTGTCATTTACAATTCACTAGAAAGTCTATATTCCAGGGGCAGACATACCTCCTGTGCAGCCGGTTCGGCTGCACAGGGGCCCAGGGCTGGAGGGGGGCCCTTTCTTACCGGCGGTAGGGAGAGATGAGCGCTTCCATTTCGGAAGCGCTCATCTCTATATTCATCTGTATCGCCGTCCTTAGGACAGCGATACAGATGGATAATGCGGGGCAAGGGAGGGAGAGGCGTCTCCCTTCCCCGTTCCTCTGATAGGCTACAGGCCTAGTGCCTGCAGCCTATCAGAGGCCGGCACAGGCCTGCCAGGAGCCGTACAACGCGGGACACAGGCCGGAAGAGGCCTGCATCGCATCGCTGACAGAGGCAAGGAGGTAAGTATAAGTATTAATTTTTTTCATTTAAGCTGGCACACAGTGGGGGCACTATGAGGACACTATGGGGGCACTATGGAGGAGGAGCACAATGGGGCACTATGGAGGAGGAACACTATGGGGGCCACTATGGAGGAGGAGCACTATGGGGGCACTAAGGAGGGGGAGCACAATGGGGGCACTATGGAGGGCACTATGGAGGAGGAACACTATGGGGGGCCACTATGGAGGAGGAGCACTATATGGGCACTATGGAGGGGGAGCACAATGGGGGCACTATGGAGGAGGAGCACAATGGGGGCACTATGGAGGGCATGATGGAGGAGGAGCACAATGGGGGTACTATGGAGGAGGAGCACTATGGGGGGCCACTATGGAGGAGGAGCACTATGGGGGGCCACTATGGAGGAGGAGCACAATGGGGGCACTATGAAGGAGCACTATGGGGCACTATCTAGGAGGAGCACTATGGGGGGCCCTATATATATATATATATATATATATATACATACTGGCACTATGGGGGCCCTATCATATATACTGGCTCACATGGGGGCACTATGGAGGAGGAGGAGCACTATGGGGGTCACTCTGGAGGAGGACCACTATGGGGGGGCCCTATATATATGCTGGCTCACATGGGGGCACTATGGAGGAGGAGCACTATGGGGGCCCTATCTTGTATACTGAAACACATGGGGGGCACTATGGAGAAGGGGGGGAGAGGAGCACTATGAGGGCATCTACTGGGAGTCTTATCTTATACACTGGCACATATGAGGGCACTATGGAGGGGGAGGATCACTATGAGGGGCCTATCTTATATACTGGCAGACATGGGGGGCACTATGGAGAAGGGGGGGAGAGGAGCACTATTGGGGTCATTGTATAGGGGCACTAAGAGGGTTTTTTGGGCACATAGTAGGGGGCATTGGCACACATTATGAGGGCACTATGGGGACATTGGCTGGCTGGGGGCACTAATTATTTCTATTGGTGGGACTTTGGGGAGCACTATTACGATGGGGGGCACAGTATCAGCTTAGCACAGTTATGTTTGGGGAACATTTTGGTTATAATTTAGTGTCAGGGACACTATTTCCTGGGTGCACTTATTTTTTAGGGCACTGTGTGCCAATAATTACTGAAGGCGGTAGTATTTGAGGGGGACTGTTTCTGCAGTATAGTTTTGGGGAGCACAGTGGGCACAGTATTGGGGGTGGCAGGATGGGGAGTTCAAGAAGGTGGGAGAATGATGGAAAAGTAGGAAACTAAGATGTCTATTTGTCAAACTCCACAGAGAGAAGAGATGGCTGGAAGAAATCATCATGGCGGTCTGGTCTGAAAGGAGAAGATGAGGAAAGAGAACATCTACATCTAAGAAGACGTCACTGGATGTAAGAGGTATGTGGACCTGTATTAGGCTACTTTCACATTTGAGTTAGTGATTCTGGCAGGCTGGTCCAGCAGAGAACAGCCTTCTGGAATTCACTGGATCCGGCACTGCTGGATGCAGAATGCCCGCCGGCCCCATTAACTATAATGGGGTTACGGCAGAGATCCGGCCACAATCTGGCAAAAATGCAGAGAATCAGCGGGACACAAACTGCTGCATGCCTGAGTTTGTGTCCGGCCAATTTCTTGCATTCTCTGCCAAATCAGGTGGCTGGAGCCTAGTGCTGCATGTGTAGCCTTACCATGTGTGTTTTGTATTGCTGTATATATTGTTAGGACACCATAGGTTAGGTTAAGAATTTGGTTTGGGAAAGGCGGGGGGGGGGGGGGGGGGGGGGGGGGGGGGAGACACATTCCTTGCACAGGGGCCCTCTGCTGTCTGTGTCCGCCCCTGCTATATTCTAAATACCATGCTGAATGTTTTATTTTACAGAATCCCTTTTTTTATATTGATGTGATTGTACCTTATATAACCTGATGAATATAGCTTGTTTTTTTCACTTTGATTCTCATGGCAAATCCTTTGTCTATGTAATTCTGGATCACATGAGTTTCAGCAATTATGGTGTAAGTAGTTCATTGGATTAAATAACTCTACACACGCAATATAATGTATCACAAGGACTGAAAGAAATCAGGTCACCTGCTTACAGGAGATACAGGCCAAGTCTTTCAGTTTGTTTTCTTGGTTGATGGCTTTGTTTGCAGTTTGGTCAGGTGTATTTTATTGCACACTTTGTTTGTTTAACATGAAGCCTTTACTCTCACATGATATTTCTCCACATGCTTTCCCAAGAACATAGAAAAGTGCAGAAAATATATAGTATGACACTATTGGTTCCCTTGTGTTTTTTTTGTCTTTTTAAGTAGAATGAAAGTTAAAAAAAATAAAAGTAAAATATAAAAAAAAAAAAAAATACCAAGTTTCTTCCTTATCAGACTAAGGCTAGGGCTACACGGCGACAGTTGTCGCGCGACACCCGTCGCAGCCAGGATCCCTGAGTAGCGGGGATCCCATAGAGATGAATGGGATCGCAGCGGCAGTCGCAAGAAATCCAACATGGTTGGATTTCTTGCGACTGCTGCGGCGATCCCATTCATCTCTATGGGATCCCCGCTACTCAGGCATCCTGGCTGCGATGGGTGACGCGCGACAACTGTCGCCGTGTAGCCCTAGCCTAAAGCTTCATTCACACGTGTGCTGTACATGTTCTCCAAGGACAGCCCACGTCCCCATTCATTTTAATGTGTGTATTCAAACATCAGTGTTTTAGCACGGTCCGTGGGTCAGTGCTTTTAGCACAGATGCATGCTCTATTTTGTCCGTGTTCACAGATCCATCACACCCATTATAGTCTATGGGTCCGTGAAAAACACTAATGCAACACGGATGCCATCCGTGTTGCATCCGTGTTTCACGGATCATTAATAAGAGATGCTTTGAAAATTATTTTTCAGCTGTTCAGTGTCAGTGAAACATGGATGCAACACGGACAGCAAAAAACAGACACACGGACCCAACACGGATCCTTCATGGACAGCTTCACGGATGCATCACTGACCACTTATTCACGGACTTGAGCACGGGCACGGACATGTGAATGAGGCTTAATAATAATTTTTTCCCCCTTCTTGATGTTAGTTCTGTGCTGTCCATTCTGCCCTACCTCCAGCTAGTAATAGCTGACATGGAGAAACCTATCACAAGCAGGAGCCAGGAGAGACAGGCTGAAGATGCATCAGACAACTTATAAATGATAAATACCATGATAATTGTCTTTGTATCCATCCCCCTACTGGTATTTTCAATACCATATCACAGGATATTTTATGGTGCCATTTTATCTTTCTAGTGACTCTTGTCATTTGTTTTTTTTTATATTCCACATGCAATATACATATGTCAGTTGGTTTAATTATCTTATTTTCCCTAATTTTTTTCCTAGTTTGCAGGAAATAGAGTAGATTTATTCTCGACATGCAGCATATTTACCATTTGTCACTGTTGGCTCCTCACTAGACTTCGAAAAGTGTCTAGAAAGGAGGAAATGTCTAAGAGGAGTTTTAAAATGTACCAGATTTATGGATACCAATACAAGTGTCCCCCCCCCCCAGCAAGGTGCAAAATATGACTCAGAAAGAGGCCTACTAGATAATTCAATAATGAAGGTGCTAACCATAATAAACAACACATAGCCTCACTGCACTTTGAAAGAGGTTTCCCTGTCTCTATTATTTCCAGGTTGTGTGTTTCCAGCACTTTCACCAATTACTACTTTGCACTGGCAGATATTTATATCTGTACACTTGATGTCACGTTATGCCTTTGAGTGTTTCACTTATGTTTTTAACCTTATTGGTATATCATGTATAATTATGTGTTGTTTATTATGCTTAGCGCCTTAATTATTGGGGCGTATGGCCCCTGATCTCGACATCATCAAGTCTGTCTGGAATTACATGAAGAGCTAGAAGGATCTGAGCAAGCCTACATCCACAGAAGATCTGTGATTAGTTCTTCAAGATGTTTTTAACAACCTCCCTGCTAAGTTCCTTCAAAAACTTTGTGCAAGTATACTGTCACCAGCTTGCCAGTCCGGGCTCCGGGGATGTGCTCTTGGGCTGCGATGTGGCCGCAACGAAAGAGGAGTGCTGCAGGGCCGTGCCCCCCATGATGCACAGTTTAGACCATGCCCATGGTGATGTGCTACCTAAGCCACGCCCCCTTGTGATGTGCCGCTTAAGCCATGCCCCCTGGTGACGCGCGCACACATGCTTGCTGGGGGAGATTAATAATTATATGTATCACCCGTGTATATTTATGATGCAGGCTGAGTGACAGCTCAGCCTGTTTATCTCATGACTGCTTATTTTGTGGTCCAATGGGGAGTGGATTCCCTGGACCTATCAGGTTCTGATCCATGAACTCGGTGCTCTACTTAAATCACCTGCTGGCAATACATCCTTGCCAGTTATAGGTTTTCCCTTGCTTTACTTTGGTTACCATTATGCTATCTTGGATTGTTGCTATTAGGATTTGACTTCGGCTTGACTTGGACCCCTCTCTCTGCTTAGTGATTTTGTATACTGTTTCCCGTTCAGTCCTGACCCTTGGCTATTTGTGATCACCCTCCACTCTGTATTTTGGTACTGTATTGACCTCCCAACTTTGACCTATTTCTATACAACCCTTCTCTGTGTGTTTGTCTCTTTTTGGTTCCACTTCTGTGAACAGGTCCCTGCAGTTTTTACTGTGGGTGCTTGGTTTGGCTCCTCTGCACTTATCAGCATAGGGACAGTTGACCAGTTGTAGAGTTGCTGCTTAGGGCTTGCTCTGCAAGTAGGCAGGTTCACTGTGTGAGTGTATTTCCTTGCCTATGGTTGTAACATGTATCTAGAAGAAATTATGCTGTTTTCAGTGGTCACACCAAATATTTATTTGATTTATATTTTTTGCTCGTTCATGTTGCATTTTGCAACTGATAAAAATAAACTATTACTTCTAATTTTTAAAAGATTCTTACTTTGCAGGAACACAGTGACCCTGGTGGAGAAAGGAAAACTGCCTAAAGGTGGGTTTACATGAGCTGAGCTAAAACTGGTTAGTGGGCAGCAGATTGAAGTTTATAATGCATGATCTGCTGCCCAGAAACGATGATTTATATGCTTGCACGAATGACAAGATCACCCCATGAACGAACGTTAGGTTGTGTAAATCCACCTTAAGATGTCTTGCAAGATGCACTGAATCTATCATACATTGTGAGTAGGGATGAGCGAACTTTTGAAAAGTTCGGTTCGGTTCGCTTCGGCGAACTTTAGTGAAGTTCGGATTCGTACGAACCGAACCTAAAACGAACCTTGCTATAATGGCTGAATAATTGCTTCTACAATAATGGGAGTCTGATAGGGTATAGTTTCGTTTACTTGCAGTTGCTATTACAATGAAAAAAGTGGAAAAAATCCAAGTGACTTCAACAACGGCGACGCAAAATATACGCATATTTGAGAATTTACACTAATGCGTACGCTAATGCGAACATTCCCACACAAATAACGAACATACAGTGTAGCGTTATTAAAGGTACGCTACTTAACTGAATATGTACGCATTAGCGTACACATACACTGCGTCTGCGAACATTCCTACTCAAGTAACGAACATACAGTCTAGCGTTGTCAAAGGTACGCCACTTAACTGAATATGTACGCATTAGCGTACGCATATACTGCGTCTGCGAACATTCCTACTCAAGTAACGAACATACAGTCTAGCGTTGTCAAAGGTACGCTACTTAACTGAATATGTACACATTAGCGTACATTCTCAATAAATATGCGTATATTTTACGTCGCCGTTATTTTAACCAGATTCGTCACGAACTTTCTGAAAATTCGGTTCGATGACGAACCGAACTTTTGGGAAAGTTCGTAACGAATCTGGTTCGTTACGGTTCGGTTCGCTCATCCCTAATTGTGTGCTATTGTGATAAATTTGGCACATCTTTTGCCTGCCTGGTCTAGTTTTAAGCTGTTTAAAGGGATTGTCCCACGCAAAATATTCTACAGTTTTCAAACCAGCACCTGGATCTGAATACTTTTGTAATTGAATATAATTCAAAATTTAGCATAGCCACGGAGCTATATATATCTGTATAGCGCCACCTGCTGTTAGTTTCTTTCTTATTTCTTTGACCTGTTCACTGAGAAGGCCACACATGCTCAGTTTCATCCTTCAACTGCCTCCTAAGCTGTGATAGGGAGAGCTGAGACACGCCTTCTGAGCGGTGATAGGGAGAGCTGAGACACGCCTCCCGAGCTGTGATATGGAGGGCATGGACACACCTCCTGAGCTGTGATAGGGAGAGCTGACACAACCCTCCTGAGCTGTGATAGGGAGAGCATGGACACACACCCTTAGCTGTAGAAGAAAAGACACTCCCCTTGAGCTTTCAGCTTGATATAAATCTAGCAGAGCAGATAGAGGCTGGTTCTAGCTTTGTTAGAAATAGACTGCCATGTACTATATGATGTCTCATTTTTTACATTGGATGGGATAAACCCATTAAATTTTTTGATTATTGTACAGGGTGGCCCATGAAAAAGTAGCACCCCTCCAGTGATAGTATGACAAGATGAACGAGCAAGTGTATTGTTTTTTTTTTCACAAGTCACAAAAGATGCTGAAAGTGGTCCCCGTTCATGTTGATACATCTTTGGGCAGGTCAGATTATGTTGGCTGATACTTGCAGCTCTTCAACAGTGATGTTGCAGAAGTAAAAAATGTCCTTTGGCTTTTTCCAACAAGGTGGGGCAATATGCCAACATCACAGAACTCACTGACACAGGATCATGAACTTAACTGTTTACGGAGGAGCGAACTGTGAACAAGGGGTTATGGCCACCACGTTCCCCAGACTTGTCCACATGAGATTTTTTCTATGGGAAAAATGTTAAACAGAAAGTGTCCGCTAACAATCCACATTCCCTGGATAAACTCAAACATCACAAACACTATGCACAGCATCACTACTGAAGAGCTGCAAGCCATGTCAGCCAACATAATCTGACATGCTCATCTTGTCATACTATCACTGGAGGCAGGCTACTTTCTTCTTGGGCCACTCTGTATTATAGTCATAAATAATACACTTCCCACAATGTGCATTTCCATGGAAAATCCCTACACCATCTTTAAGAAAGTTTATTAATTTCTGAATATGGGAATAGGACAGGATGTGAGGAGGGAGGTCAGCGGCTTCTCTTCAATATGGGAAAAAATATTAAATTTGCTAAAAATATTGTATTTTTATATATTGTATAATACTTCCACTCAACAGAAAACACTTTGGAGGACATTTATCAAGCCCTATATGCCATAATTGTGGTGTAAAAAAGTTGCACATTAAGGTGCACAGCATCTGTGCGCCTTAATTTGCAACTTTTTGAGCTTCTCTGCATTTTTCTGAAATTATGAGAAAGGGGCGTGGTTTAGCAGAAAGGGCGTCGCTTTGTGCCATCGCATTTAATATAACTTTTGCCAGAAAGTGGCGAAATGTAAAAGCTGAAGTCTACGTCAGTATCTAATGCATGGTATGGCACAGATGCGCCAGATTTGCCAAGAGGCTTCAGCCTCTAAACAAATCAGGTGCATCTCACGCCAGTGCAGGGAGAAGGATCTGCCAGTCTTGAAATATTTCTCCCTTTCAGTAACCCTATTTCTTACAGGCTAGCACCAATTATACACATACAGTAACATCACCAGCCGTCTAGACTACTCATTTCAGAAATGAGCTTTAACAATTGACCTAATTAAAATAATGATCACAGATTACAGTTCAGACTTATTATGCACTTAGCCCTTGCAATAGAAAGTCTCTTTTTAGTACCAGGCTTTCTCATGTTATTCTATTCAATTTAATTCACGCGTCTTGTTGCCTGGATTTATAAAATAGAATCCATACTTTGACAGGGATGAGTAAGTATCAGGGTAAGAGGGCAAGATGCAAGGAAGTGGGTTGTAATTTGCCTGGGCTGAACAATTGAAACCTGTGGTATCAGTGACCCAAAGCATAATCTGTAACAGTGCCCCTACTGACCATGTTCCATTTGGACTACTGATGTCTTCTCTGTTATCAGAGGAGTCTCGACGGTTATAGGAATGAACAACACAAATTGTTACACCAACTGAACCCAAATTCATTGAAGCTAATATGTTCTTTTAGCGGAAAAATTAGTCTGCATCATCATCAGTCTTCCAATTTATGATTGGAACTATAATGCTATTAGCAAACAAATCACTTCACCAACTGGCAGGGGTGGACTGGGAACTTAAAGTGGCCCTGGAAAAAATACTAAAAGTGGCCCCATTTTGTAGTTGGGTCCAAATTTATGGAATGCAGGGCCGGCAATACCATATTGAAGCACATTATACCACCTCCACAGAGCTAAATACCACAGTGCATCAGAAAATACTGCCAGCAGCACAAAATACATCCCCCAAAAACTTCCACTGGCCATCCCCGGGCATCGGCCCACCGGGAAAATTCTCTGTGCCAACTGGACCCAATTTATCATTCCTAGCTAACATGTTTTGTTAGCGAATATTTTATTCTGCGTCACTCTGACAGCCACAACAAATTTTAAACAAATTCTATGTCACTGTGCAGTGTAATAAAATTTTAACCCATGTGAATCCTTCCATACTATGAGCCTAATGGTATTTTGCTTTCAAAATGTATTAGGGTTAAAACCAGATGGGTCAAACATGGGGGATGGATGAAATATGGCTGCTGGATTATTGCCATAAGGGACAGGGCCTGAAAACTAGCTGCTATGTAATATGGTGACCAAACAGGTAGTGTTGCTGGTATGCGGTAATGGTATCTGAAGGGTGAAAAGTCTGTGACCACCATTACCGCAGGTAGTGGACATTAATGCCAGGTGTCTGCTTGCTGCACGTGCCAGTGGGCGCCATTATTTTTTATAAATATACTGTCCACGATCAGGAAAGTGTCAACTTCTAAGCCTTCACACTGAGAGGTCTGGGAATACCTGATTTATAGCAATTTGTGACAAATTAATTCGCAACAAATCAAATTTCTTGTCAAAGTTTGGTGAATTTTTCAAAACTTCACTCATCTCTAGTAAAAATAGATTAAAAAATAATTATAATAATAAAACTACTCCATACTTGGAACATGGAGCACTGCTGTCCCTGCAGCAGATAAAATTGTGTAATATTCACATGTCAATTTAATTGCAACACTTTCTTTATTATGTAACTTTTTTAGGATCAGATGCAAAACATTGGGAATACTAGAGAAATGGCAAATATTTGAATACATTTGATGCCAACAGTGGAATACATTGTTCAGGGACACTTTATTGCCAGTCAGGTGCACATTGTGACTGCTCTGTAACCAGACAGCTACAATTATCAGTCATATGACATTTCATTTTACTGTAACTGCTTCAGGACACAGGTATTCTTCACCTTGCTGACATGGCCAAAATTAGAAAACCTGATGTGTCACTTAATATGTTAATAACTTTGTAATGCTTTTAGGTATCCAACTAATTCTTAAACTGTTTTCTCGCGATACATCATGCTTCAGGTTAGTGGTGAATTTTTATATTCATACCCTACATCTTTTTTGGATGCTTTGCTGTTTTTTTTTTTGCTGTTTGGGGAACTTCACAAGGGAAATGTTTCCCTGGTACAATAGGAGCACCATGACTTTCCAAAGTTCTGCACCCCCCTTCCTTTCTAAAGGAAAGTTCCTTGATGGCCTGCAGATCAAAATAACAATTATGCATTATACATTGCCGTCTGTACAATGTGCATGGCCAGCTCCCATGTGTCTGTTGTAGTCTAGGATTCAGTGGTCAGTAGAAGGACAACCCTCTTGTCCTTGTACTTGTCCATGTCCGCCAACATGTTGTCATAAAGGACAGCCCTGCTTTCACCCTTTCTCAGTGGTTTCCCTTTCATGCATCTAGGGAGGTCTCTCTGATTTTTGTGTACTATGCCACAAGCTACAGTACCTCTGGAAGTTAGTGACTTGAACAGTAAAATACTTGTATAATAATTATCCATATAGAGGTGGTAACCCTGATCGAGCAGTGGTTGTAGTAAGTCCCACACTATTTTCCCACTAACTCCTAAGTTGGGGGGGGGCACATTCTAGTGGTTCAATGCAGGAATCTTTTCATTTATAAACCCTAAACCTGTGAACTTTACCTCCTAATAAAGAGATTAAAGCACATTTGAAAAGAAGCAGTCAAGGGCAGTGACCTACAAGTGGGGTCTCCAGGGACTTGAGATCTTTACTTTCCTTTTCTTCTTTGGTTCAGACCATCATGGACAGACATCTTTAGTCAGTGGTGTGCTGCCCCTCACACGGTTGATGGAGAACAGTTATAGATTTTGCAAATCAGCCCCCAAATTTATACAGTTCACTGTCATCCTGCTGCTACTCCCAATACTGTGCCCACTATGCTCACCCATGCCCACAAACACTATAGTCAGAAATAATAGTGCCATATAGTCCCCCATAGTAATAGTGCTCGTAGAGTGCCCTCATTAGTAGTAGTGCCCTCAATTGTGATACTCCATAAAAAGCGCTCCATTAGTAGCAATGCCTACAAACTGTGCCCCATAATAATGCCTCACTATTTATAAAGCCCCTCCTGCAGTGCCCCCTGTAGTTCTACTGACCCCCTGCAGTTATAATTACCCTGTAGTTCATATATATATATATATATATATATATATATATATATATATATAAAAAAACACTGGCATATTTTACGCAGTAACTATAAACATATAGCTGAATTTAATGTTCCCCCGTTGATCTCTTACCGTAGACCTCGTAATATTAGAGATATGCTGGTGAAGTCAGAGGTTCCTATCAAAAATGTGAAACAAACATATATTACTTCACGAAGAACAGGTTGTTTCCCATGCCTCAGTTGTGTAAATTGTGTCTATATGATTAAAGGCGAGGTATTTACACACCCTCGGACGGGCAAATCGTATAAGATACGTCATTTTCTTACATGTGATTCCACCTATGCCATTTATTTACTTTTATGCCCATGTAAGCTACTGTATGTAGGGGAGACCACATGGGATCTCAAAACTAGGCTTAACCAGCATAGGTACTCCATCAGAAAGCAGAAAAAAGATCTCCCGGTTCCAAAGCACTTTTTGGACCATAGTCATGTTGAAAAAGATTTGAAATTCATGATTTTGGACCATGTGCCGCCCCTCCGACATGGAGGTGATCGGGAACTAGCGCTCAAAAGAAGGGAACTATGGTGGATACACCAGTTACAGTCCCTTCGACCACAGGGACTCAATGTCGAATTAAAATGGAATCTTATGGATTGATTTAGATTGTCTTTTTAGCTAACCCTTTGTGGGATTCTCTTTTAATGACTGTTGAATGTAGACTATTGGTAGACACTATATATATTATACCTTATTTTCTTATTTTTTCTTTTCTTCTTTATAGTACTTGAGACTTTTGTTAAGATTACTCCGGATGTGCCTTGGTGATGAAGGGTGGAGACTGCTTGAAGTGGATTTTACATCAATTTTTGGATGTCTTATACTCCTATTGTCAGAATTCTCTAAAGGGGCATCGTTAAAATTTTTCACACATTGAGGATTATATTAGTGTGGGACATTGTTCACCAATGCTCTTACTCGTTGGGGAATAGACCTTGGTACCAGGTGGCGGTCATGACATGATCGGTCCCTGGATTCCATAATAGGCGGACATGAGTTTTCATCTTTTGAGACTCATTACCTGCCCGTCCCCCTGGAGATATAGGGATATGGATGTTGATGGGGACAATGATCTTGTCCTCTATTTGGCTCCTGATACATTGATACTGAATATGTTTTTGTCCCCTTTATATTCTCCTCATAGGTTGGTGGAGGAGTGAGGTATTGAATATACCTACATTCACCTTTTCAATACTATTGTTCAAAACAATGAATATGATGACCCCTATTGAATATCTGACAAGTGATGGGAAATTGTTTATTTATTATTATTTTTTTCACTTACTTTTAGCGATCCTACTCCTCCTGGTACTGTGCATGCGAGGGTTAATCTGGACGGAATGGCTGGCCGACGCATGCGTAACAGATTGGCCGCTCATGTCCATCCCACTGTGGCAGGTGTTGGAGCGCACAGGGGGTGTGTGCGTTCCACGGGTCACATGTTGTGGGCGGACGGTGATGCGGTCATGTGACTTTGGTCACATGTTTCGCATAGCGTTTGGCCGCCGCTCGTGTTCCGGCCTGACTGAGCTTGCGCAGGAGGGAGGTGAGGACGCTACATGCGGTCCACTCTATCAGCAATGGTGACATACGGTTTTGTAAGTTTATACTAATTTTAATATGCACGCCCACTAATTATACACGTCACTATAAAAGATATATTGATATTGATGCACTAATGATGTATTTTATGGTCATAATCAAATATATGAACTTTTTTGTACTTATCACAGTATTTTATTAAATTATGACATTTCTATGTTACACGGATCTACTACAGAAGATTTTGTTATTCAATCATGTATGCTAATGATCACTTCATTAATTATGTATGTAAATCATGATTTGGCCTATATAAAGCCACACGGTGTGTCTACTTGTTTGCTTGACAATGGCCCCATTGAGCAGGGCTGAAACGTAGCAGGAATAAAGGATCCACTACTTGTTCACAAATTCGGTGTGCTGCCTCATCTCTTGGATTATATATATATATATATATTTATCTATATACACCATGTTCCAAATTATTATGCAAATTATATTTATCTCTGATTTTCCTAAATGGTCGGTGCAAATGACAGTCAGTATAATAAAAATCATCACCCGTTAGAGTATACATCGAATTTTATTGAACAAACCTCCCAATGATAACAGTATATTCTTAAAAAAAACTCAAAATGCACTGTTCCAAATTATTATGCACAGTAGAGTTTCTAAACATTTTATATGTTTTTAAGAACTGAAAATGCTCATTTTTTTGAATTTGCAGCATTAGGGGGTCACATTCACTGAAATAAAAAGCTATTTAAATCCAAAACATCCTAACAGGCCAAGTTACATGTTAACATAGGAACCCTTCTTTGATATCACCTTCACAATTCTTGCATCCATTGAACTTGTGAGTTTTTGGAGAGTTTCTGCTTGAATTTCTTTGCATAATGTCAGAATAGCCTCCCAGGGCTGCTGTTTTGATGTGAACTGCCTCCCACCCTCATACATCTTTTGCTTGATGATAGTCCAAAGGTTCTCTATAGGGTTGAGGTCAGGGGAAGATGGTCAGCAGAGAGATCCTTTTTCTTTCCCATTTTACTTGAAAACAGTGGCCTGCTTAATATTGTGGAACATCCACTTTTCCTTTAATTGGGCTCACCTGGCAAACTAATTATCACAGGTATCTGATATTGATTTCAGTTATCCAAAGAGCCCTAAGACACTATACCATCAATGAGTTTCATTGAAAACCAAAAAATTTATGACACTTAAATTTGCATAATAATTTGGAACATGGTATATATATATATATATATATATATATATATATATATATATACACTCACCGGCCACTTTATTAGGTACACCTGTCCAACTGCTCGTTAACACTTAATTTCTAATCAGCCAATCACATGGCGGCAACTCAGTGCATTTAGGCATGTAGACATGGTCAAGACAATCTCCTGCAGTTCAAACCGAGCATCAGTATGGGGAAGAAAGGTGATTTGAGTGCCTTTGAACGTGGCATGGTTGTTGGTGCCAGAAGGGCTGGTCTGAGTATTTCAGAAACTGCTGATCTACTGGGATTTTCACGCACAACCATCTCTAGGGTTTACAGAGAATGGTCCGAAAAAGAAAAAACATCCAGTGAGCGGCAGTTCTGAGGGCGGAAATGCCTTGTTGATGCCAGAGGTCAGAGGAGAATGGGCAGACTGGTTCGAGCTGATAGAAAGGCAACAGTGACTCAAATTGCCACCCGTTACAACCAAGGTAGGCAGAAGAGCATCTCTGAACGCACAGTACGTCGAACTTTGAGGCAGATGGGCTACAGCAGCAGAAGACCACACCGGGTGCCACTCCTTTCAGCTAAGAACAGGAAACTGAGGCTACAATTTGCACAAGCTCATCGAAATTGGACAGTAGAAGATTGGAAAAATGTTGCCTGGTCTGATGAGTCTCGATTTCTGCTGCGACATTCGGATGGTAGGGTCAGAATTTGGCGTCAACAACATGAAAGCATGGATCCATCCTGCCTTGTATCAACGGTTCAAGTTGGTGGTGGTGGTGTCATGTTGTGGGGAATATTTTCTTGGCACTCTTTGGGCCCCTTGGTACCAATTGACCATCGTTGCAACGCCACAGCCTACCTGAGTATTGTTGCTGACCATGTCCATCCCTTTATGGCCACAATGTACCCAACATCTGATGGCTACTTTCAGCAGGATAATGCGCCATGTCATAAAGCTGGAATCATCTCAGACTGGTTTCTTGAACATGACAATGAGTTCACTGTACTGAAATGGCCTCCACAGTCACCAGATCTCAGTCCAATAGAGCATCTTTGGGATGTGGTGGAACGGGAGATTCGCATCATGGATGTGCAGCCGACAAATCTGCGGCAACTGTGTGATGCCATCATGTCAATATGGACCAAAATCTCTGAGGAATGCTTCCAGCACCTTGTTGAATCTATGCCACGAAGAATTGAGGCAGTTCTGAAGGCAAACGGGGGTCCAACCCGTTACTAGCATGGTGTACCTAATAAAGTGGCCGGTGAGTGTATATATCTATAGAGTTTCTCACAAAAGTTGTGAGTACACCCCTTCCATTTTTGTAAATATTTTATTATATCTTTTCCACTGAAGATCTGACACTTTGATACAGAAATAACTCAACATACAGCCATTAATGTCTAAACCGTTGGCAACAAAAGTGAGTGCACCCCTAAGTGAAAATGGCCAAATTGTGCCTAAAGTGTCAATATTTTGTGTGGCCACCATTATTTTCCAGCACTACCTTAACTCTCTTGGGCAAAGAGTTCACTAGAGCTTCACAGGTTGCCTCTGTAACCTCTTTTCTCTCCTCCATGATGACATCAAGTTGCTGGTGGATGTTAGAGACCTTGCGCTCCTTCACCTTCTGTTTGATGCTCAATAGGGTTTAGGTCTGGAGACATGCTTGCCCAATCCAGAACCTTTACCCTCAGTTTTTTTTTTAGCAAGGCAGGGGTTGTGGCCCAGTTTGTGAAGGGAGGGGATCATGCTCTGCTTCAGTATGTTACTGTACATGTTGGCATTCATGGTTCCCTCAATAAACTGTAGCTCCCCACAGCCAGCAGCACTCATGCAGCCCCAAACCATTACACTCCCACCACCATGCTTGACTGTAGGAAAGACACACTTGTCTTTGTACTCCTCACCTGGTTGCCACCACACACGCTTGACACCATCTGAACCAAATAAGTCTATCTTGGTCTCATCACAGCACAGGACATGGTTCCAGTAATCCATGTCCTTAGTCTGCTTGTCTTCAGCAAACTGTTTGCAGGCTTTCTTGTGCATCATCTTTAGAAGAGGCTTCCTTCTGGGATGACAGCCATGCAGATCAATTTGATGCAGTGAGTGGCGTATGCTCTGAGCACTGGCAAGCTGACCACCCCTCTAACCTCTGCAGCAATGCTGGCAGCACTCATACAGTAGGTCTATTTTGAAAAAAAAAACCTCTGGACTTGCACTCAATTTCTTTGTTCGACCATGGTGAGGCCTGTTCTGAGTGGAACCTGTCTTGCTAAACTGCTGTATGGTCTTGGCCACCGTGTTGCAGCTCAGTTTCAGGGTGTTGTCAATCTTCTTATAGCCTAGACCATCTTTATATAGAGCAACAATTCTCTTTTTCAGATCCTCAGAGAGTTCTTTGCCATGAGGTGCCATGTTGAACTTCCAGTGACCAGTATGAGAGAGTGTGGGAGCATTAACACCAGATTTAACACACCTGCTCCCCATTCTCACTTGAGACCTTGTAACACTAATGAGTCACATGACACTGCGGAGGGAAAATGGCTGATTGGGCATAATTTGGCCATTTTTACTTAGGGGTGTACTCACTTTCGTTGCCAGCGGTTTAGACATTAATGGCTGTGTTGAACTACACTGTTATACAAGCTGTACACTGACTACTTTACATTGAATCAAAGTGTGAGATCTTCAGTGTTGTCCCATGAAAAGATATGTATATATATCTGTCACAAATTGATTATTTTTTTTCATGCACTTTTTTGGTCCGTGTTGCAGATCAAACATGCTAATTGAAGTCTATGGGTCTGTGAAAACCAACACGGCATCTGTGTTTGGTCTGTGGTTTTCATGGACCATAGTTAGGAGATGCTCTGAAAACTAATTTTCAGCCTAGCAGTGTATGCGGAATATGGATGACACACACGGCAAAAAAGGGACACACGACCCAAACACCGATCCTTCACAAACATTTTTAAGAATAAACCATTGATCATGTTGTCACGGATATTATCACAGATACGGATGTGTGAAAGAGGCCTTATGGCGATCTGACAAAAGACACGTACATTGCTAATTCTGACCCAGGAGAATATCATCTGGAAGCTGAGTAGAGTTAGTCAGAAACCTACAATTTACAATGTATTTATAAATAATATTAATTTTAAATTCATATTCTGCAACCTTATATTTAGTATTTCATAGAAATCTTTAGTCCATTAATTTATTGTTAGAAATAGTATTCATGAATTGTTTACAAAACAGACTTACTCTTTGGGGATTTGTGGTTCTGGAAAGTTTGTTGGTTGTGATCCACAGCTACAATATCATTAAGCAGTCCCTAAGGCGTGTTTAGAGGGGGTTACAGGAAATGAAAATGTGCCTTATATTTCTCCAGAACTGGTTTAAGTAAATGCGGTTCTCTTAGTGGCACCTCCTCCACCATTTGAAACCAAACTGATCGACTTTGCAAGATGAAAGCTCTACTGAAAGGATATTAACATATATGTACTCATTATTAATGGAGTATTATCCAACACATTTGCAGAAAAGCTGTGGCTCATTATATACGACATACTGTATATATCACACATATGACTATGTACTTGGTCAGTGCCCAAAAATCTTATTTTAGGAATATGCAATCATATATAAAGAAATCTCTAACCATATAATAGGTTAATTCACCTTTTTATGCAATAGTAAGACATTGTCATGCTAACACCCAAAATAAGGGTAGGGACACACAATGACGCGTCCTGGTATGAGCAAAAGCCCACCAACATACAAATACTAAGCTAAGTTTTACCCTCAAAAATGAGCAGCCATTGGCACCTTTTGATAGCACAAATATGGTGCAACATACCTCCCTACCCTTAATGTTGCCACAAAACATTACATGATATAACTATGTGATGTCCATGAACATTATCAGGAAGATTTCTCAACCGGTGGGAAAAGGTAAAACAGTCACCTGCAACAATCAGATTGAGGCCTCTAAGAAAGGAGAGTTGCTCCACTTGCATGGTTTTAATAAATATTCATTGGAATAATATGTGCAAGTAAAATAAAGTTACATTGGTAGAATCCAGTGATATCGAATAGATTGCGTCCTTAGGGACTAGCAAACCCAAGAATTACCGTAGTTATTTGAAGTGATGAGTACTGCAGCCTCTTAGTATACCAAGCACAGCGTACATGTATGGAGGCTTGGTATTGCAGCTTAATCCCATTCAGTTGAAAGGCCATATGATTGATGGACCAGACATCGAAGGTAGAGGCAGCAGCTGACTGATGGAGGTATCAGGATTTGGACCTTCACCAAATATATATTAATGACCTATCCTGAAGATAGGTAATCAGTTTTTAAGTCCTGGAAATCCATATTAAGACATTACTCTTGATGCTTATTTGTCAACTTAACCATCAGTGAGAAGAAATGAACAATTAAATAACTGACTTGCATATGCTAAATAAAATGATTATTGGCAAGTAGAGTGCTTCTGTTTCAGAGTAATGTTCCACTACTAACCAGAGACCAGATATTGTACTATTGAGCACATGGGAGAAATCCCCACTTATAATCTTGGTGTTTGGTCCAAAATACCATCCCCGAAAGCAAGAATCTCAATACAAGCACCATAGGCTCAAATAAATACAAGTTTATTATATATATAATCCATTGATATGATAAAAAATCCCATATAACACCATAGGGATGTACATAAAATACATGAAAAAGTATCAGCAGTGATAGGAGTGCACAACAAATGAGGAGACACACTGATTTGGTGGAACGTAAATAGAAAAACCTCCAGAAAAGAAAAAATAATCTTTAGTCGGCACTTGCAACCCTTCACGGACTATCAATGTCCCCACTAGTTGCGTGTGTGTTCTTATCGGGGGTGCTCTGCATCCATAGATTCCGATACTCAATATCATAAAGACGTAACATGAAGGAGCGGCACTCACCGGATATCTTTAACTGCTGCTTTATTTAATCCACATAGGCACACATACAGCGATGCGGGTCTCTTGCACTTTGCTAGAGTTACGGCGGCGACGGCCGTTTCGCGCTTCCATGCGCTTCGTCAAGCCGCTTGCGTGATGACGTCAGCGCGTACCAAAGCTTTATACTCCCACCGGCGTCATCACCATGTCAACAAAACGCTACAAGATACACTTAAAAACATTAAAAAAAAACTTTTAAAAAATTCAGAGCAAAACATTAAAGAAATACTGCCAAGTCATTCTCATCATTGAAGCCAAGGGGTCCCATTGCATTTGTTTTCATTATCCATGAGGCCTCTCTTTGTAACAAAATTTTGTGTCTATCTCCTCCGTATTTTAAAGGGCCCACTACTTCAATCCCTGTGAATGACAATACTCTACTATCACCTCTATGATGTTCCTTAATGTGATTTATCAATCTAGGGGAGCCTATCCCTGTCTCTATTGATTTTTTATGTTCTCTAAACCGTACATGTAATGCTCTTATCGTTTTCCCTATATAGAATTTTTTACAAGGGCAGAAGACTACATAAACTACATACTGAGTTCTACATGTCACCAATTGCCTCACTATATGCGTGGTACCTCCCATGTTCAGGTATTTCGTTTTACATATATATTTACATGAATTACAGTATCCACATCTGTAGTTTCCCTGTGGAGTCAGTTTTGTTAGCCAGTTTTCACTTATTTCTTTTTCATATACACTTTTGACTAACTTATCTCTCAATGTGATACTCTTCTTGAAACTAATCAATGGAGGGCTTTGTACTTTCTCTTTCAAGTCTTCATCACCTTGTAGAATATGCCAAATATTATAGACGGCCTTCTTTATAGCTTCCGACATAGGTGTGTATTTGAAGGAGAATACCGCTCTATCCAATGCTTTTTTCTCGCCTGTCCCATACTTTTTCCTCACTTGATGTTTTTGAACTATTTCCTCATAGGATTGATCTATTAACCCTTCTGGGTATCCTCTCCCCAGTAGTCTTTTCTTCAACTCCCTAGATTGGGCTATGAAATCTTCTTCTTTATTAGCTATTCTCCTTATCCTTGTAAACTGTCCACGAGGGACAGCCTTTTTAACGTGATAGGGGTGGGAGCTCCTGTAATGCAATAAGGAGTTGGTGGCAGTCTCCTTCCTATATACTTTTGTCACTAAAACATTTTCCTGGATGCATACTTTAACATCCAAGAACTCTAGTTCTTTTTGATGAATTTGGCTAGTGAACTTCATGTTCATCGTATTTTCACGATTCAAATACTCCACAAACTCCTTGAATTTCATTTCAGTACCTCTACATATCAAAAATATATCGTCCACATATCTGGTGAACAGTTTAATATTTTGCACAAATTTATTTTCGACAGTGAACACATATCTTTCCTCAAAAACCGCTAGGAAGAGGTTGGCGAAGGTGCACGAGACTGGAGACCCCATAGCGGTTCCAGATTTTTGGTGGAACCACTTCCCATTAAACAAGAAGGTATTATGGGTAAGTACATACCCCAAGGCCTCCTCCACAAACTCTACATAATCCCGAGCTTTGTTATGGTTCTTTAATATATGGGTCACTGCCTCCACTCCTGCATCCTGGGGTATTCTTGTGTACAGGCTCTCAACGTCTATCGACGCTAGAAAATCTCCCTCTTGCCACTGTACACTTCTCACCACCTCTAGGAAGTCGCCAGTATCCTTCAAATATGAAGGTATACCCTTCAGCAATGGACGCAACATCCAATCAAGGTATTGTGATATTGATTCAGTTACCGACCCTATTCCTGCCACGATAGGGCGTCCTGGCGGAGATTCCATTGATTTATGAACCTTGGGAACAAAGTACCACTTAGGTTTTTTGGATACATAGGGTATAATTTTTCCATTGTTTTTTCCGTTATCACTCCTCTTTGTACGTATTTATATAGCATTGATCTCAACTGTCTCTGGTATCTCCCCACAGGATTTTCTTTCAAAACCTCATATGTTGTAATATCATTAAGCTGTCTCATCGCTTCCTTTTCATAATATAATCTATCCATAACTACAATATTACTCCCCTTGTCGGCAGGTTTCACTATCATGTTCTTCTGTCTACTTAACCATTTCAAGGCCTTTTCTTCATTTTTTGTGATATTTTTCCTGAATTTAGGGTATATAAGACATTTCACTTCTTTCAGGACCTGCTTGTAGAACAAATCCAAGTTACTCCCTGCCGACAAGGGGGGATTAAAGGTAGACCCTATGCCTTTTGAGAAGAATTCCTTCCTATTTTGGGGACACTCCGCGCACACCTCACCAACCTCCTCCTGCAGCTCCAACAATGTAGTGACCACCTGTTTATCCTGTTCACTCATTCCCATGGTAAAGCCTAATTTCTCTGGCCAACTGGGTTCCTCCCCTTTTAGAACATTTTTATTTATACTTTTTTCACCCCCCATCACATTTTTGTAATATTTATACAGATTGAGTTTTCTTATAGCTCTAAACAGGTCTATCTCAAATTCCACTGGGTCAAAGTCCTCCACTAAACCATATGTTAGTCCCTTTGAAAGTAAGGATAAGCAATCATTATTTAGGTGAACATTAGTCAAATTTATCACATTACCACCGATCTCCACAGTCTTATATTCTTGCTTCTCCTTTGATGTCATCTCCAGGACACTTGCTTCCTTTTGTACGCTCCTCTCCAACTTTTTCCTCTTTGAGCGCCCCCTTCTGGTCTTTCTCCTAAAGGGGATCTCTGCTCTGCATTAATGGTGTCTCTTTTGTTGTTTTTTTCTTCTGTGATATCCATGTTATTCAGATCTTCCGATACACTTGAGCCCGATTCCGTTGTCCAGTCATCTCTATTTCTCCTTTTCCCTTGTCGCCTTCTCCTCGGCATTCCGAGGTGATAGTAGAGTATTGTCATTCGCAGGGATTGAAGTAGTGGGCCCTTTAAAATACGGAGGAGATAGACACAAAATTTTGTTACAAAGAGAGGCCTCATGGATAATGAAAACAAATGCAATGGGACCCCTTGGCTTCAATGATAAGAATGACTTGGCAGTATTTCTTTAATGTTTTGCTCTGAATCTTTAAAAAGTTTTTTTTAAATGTTTTTAAGTGTATCTTGTAGCGTCTTGTTGACATGGTGATGACGTCGGTGGGAGTATAAAGCTTTGGTACGCGCCGACGTCATCACGCAAGCGGCTTGACGAAGCGCATGGAAGCGCGAAACGGCCGTCGCCGCCGTAACTCTAGCAAAGTGCAAGAGACCCGCATCGCTGTATGTGTGCCTATGTGGATTAAATAAAGCAGCAGTTAAAGATATCCGGCGAGTGCCGCTCCTTCATGTTACGTCTTTATGATATTGAGTAAATAGAAAAACCACTATGTTATATGTCTCATGAGGATGAAGCTAATAAGCCTACAAACCTATAAGGACCCCATGAAAATGTCATTGAAAAGTGCCTAGTGCAATAAATGAACAACTACAGGGACTAACTCACAGAATAATGGTCAGAGCTCCATATACCATCAAACAGATCAAGTAACATAACCAGTTAATACATAAGTGAAAAGATACCGACCAGTGTGTCTCCAGCCCCAACGCACGTTTCGCCTGGATTGGCTTCCAATACAAAAAGCATAATGCAAAACATATTTATCTTAAGAAAATTAAACTCCTATGTCATCCCTGAGGCATTGTACGAGCATCTGCCCCATGAGTCAAAAAACATTGTGCACTGCAATTCATGAATCGTCTAGAAGAGAAACAGTAACAGTGGTGAAATGAATGTATAATAGATCCAATCATATGACACGATTGTTAGAACACTGGGTAGGGCACGCTGCTTATGTTCATAGACTTCTTACATAAGAAAGCCATTTTCCAGAGCCTGTGCCGGCAGTGACGGGATTTGCATGCCCTAATTTACATGACCCAGTTTGTATCGCGTGACATTTGTAATGATCTGATGAGTTGGAAAGTGTGTGAATCAATGTTTCTATTCCTGGACTAGATCCTAACGTGGCGCATAAAGGCAAAATAGATGCCATTAATAGATATCTATTTATTGTCTTTTCGATAAACCTAGATGCTAGAAAATATGAACCGTATCCCATGCAGAAATTAATGGCAGATGTATGCAGTTATATAGAAATACAGTAACATGTCTGGGGCACACATTAGGTGGCAATGTTCAAATGTACATGCCAAACATAGGACCTAAATATGATGTGAACAGAGCTTTAGCCTGTTGTAATTTTAAGAAGTTGAGTGTTTTCTTGATGTGATTTTTCGTATACTGAGGGTAGAACCACACAGAGAAGCACTGACACAATGCGGCAAAAAAATGCTAATTCGAGAAGCCTTTTTTTAAATTTCACATATATTACTAATTTACCACCAATATTCCAGCAGTGTAATTTGTTATACTCTAACTCAGTTACATCTATACGTTTTTTTAACCTTTTCATATCCCTGTATTCTGTAGAAGATATAATGTCTCCCCTATCTAAAAGACCAGATATATAATAGGTGAGTGTATACAGTGATTATACATGCTGTCAGACTAAACCCCGATGGCACCGGGCAGCACCGACTCACAGGCACAGCACCACAGCAACAACAGCCACCATGCAGTACTGCACCATGTGAACAGATTTTAAAAGCTCACCTTTCCATGTGGTCTCAGGAACTATAAATTGCGACCAAGTAGGAGTTCATTAGCCCCTTCATGTGTGTCATCTGTGTATATACGTCCTATCTGCACATGCCCCGTGCAGATAGCACATATATACACGTGCAGGCAGCGCTTTATAGCAATCAAGCAGGAGCAGGTTGGGTCCCGGCTCACAGACAGATTGGAGACCCTGAGGAGAAGACAGGAGTGGTTTATTACCGCTTCTCCTTTGCCTGGACGAGAGCGCTGCATGAGCGCACGGCAGAGCCGCTTCCTGTGTTAGTCCCGGGGCCAGAGCAGTGCTGCAGGGTCTAAGGAGACCCTGATCAGCTCTGCCTGTGTCTAATGCCCCCACAGGGGGCTGTTTTGCCCTGTAACTGGGTCTTCTGTGGATGCCCCAGTTATAGTGGAAACAGTGAAAAAAAAAAGTCAATGTCCTCCAGAGGTCTTTTAATGACCTCCTGGGGGACATATTATGTGTCAAAAACAAATTAATATATAAGTAAAAAAGAATAATAATAAAAATACAAATAAAAAGTGTAAAAAAAAAAATTTTAAACGCTGTCGCCAACGGAAATGGTCACCATAGTCACCCCGTTCAATAAAATCTATACATGTTATATATCAAAACGATCGTCATCAAATAAGGAACCCATTGCAATAATTAATTTGTGTGTCAGTTTTAATATTTAAAAAATAAAAATCTATAATTAAAAATAATTACTTTTTTTTTAATAAGAATTAGCAGTTTTAGTTTAAAAGTCCTAAGTGTCAAGTAAAAAAAATTGCAAAAATTATTTTGGTATTCAAACAAACAAAATAAAATTAGGGTCACTAAACCACCATGTGCCCAAATCACAAAAAGTTGCCTGGACATTCAGGCCTTTTATAGGTCCAGTCATGAAAGGGTTAACCTTTATGCAGTCTCCTGCTAAGAAAATGCAACCGGGACGAATGGGAGGAGTGCTGATATCATAAGAAAGACAGACTATGATAAACTTCCATTAAAAGAGAAAAACATGGATCCCACATCCCCATGCTATGCATTGATCTATAACTTCTTTTCAGCCTAAATAATAGTATGAGGCTGTATACTATTTATTACACTGAGAACCATTGTTAATTATGCTGTGTAGCCGTTATAGATTAATGCGTAGCATGTGGACGTGGGATCCATGTTTTTCTCCTTTTTTGGGGATATTTCATTAGTGTCTTTCTTTCTCCCGTGGTATCAGCACTCCTCCTATTAAGCCCAAGTGATTTTAATTTGCAGGAGTCTGCATAAGGGTTGCTAAATTCCTATGATCTCTCAGTTGGAGCTCCTGAGAGCACATGGAAAGGTAAGCTATTGATATCTGTTCACATTGTGTGGTACTGTGTCGTTGCCATCGTTGCTGTGCTGTTGGGTTGGTGGGGCCCAGAGCCAGAGCCAGAGCAAGGGCAGCTTTGTTTAACAGTTGGGGTGCTGTTTGACTGCTGGGTCCCATTGCTTGCTAGTGTAGTGCTGCAGCGTTAGTAGTCAATTTTTTTTTTTATACTAATGCCTCATGTATAGTATGTATATCAGGGGCTGTAAACTGTTTATTACGCTGAAAAGCAGTTATAGATCAATGCATAGCATGGGGATGTGCGATCTGGTGTGTGTGTGTGTGGTTTTTTTTTTTTTTTTTTTTTTTTTTTTTTTTTTTTTTTGCAGTGTGAGGAGACAGTCGCTGTGTCACTGACCTGTCATGGCTGCCCTCACAGGACACAGAGCAGTGCAGTGTGGTGAGACTCTTCTTCTGTCTCTGCAACTCCAGGCATGATGTGAAATGTAGGATTCATTATGAAAACCTTATATTAGTAGGGTGGCCAGAGGTCAGGCCCATTTTTGGTTTTGCATTTTTATTTTTTTCCTCCCCATAGCTTTTTAATTTTTATGTTCATATAGCCATATGAGGGCTTATATTTTGCAGGATAAGGGCTCGTTCTTCTTTTTGAAGCGGAGACAAAAGTCCTGCGTGCACAACTTTTGTCTCCGCTTCAAAAATCATCTTTTGAGCGGAACCTAACGGGCCCCATTATAGTCTATGGGGTCCCTTAGGCTCCGTTGGGCTCAGTTATGCCCCAAATCCGTCCTTTCCGTTCTCCTGCTCCTATAACGGAGCAGGAGAACGGAAGCCCTAACGGTGATGTGAACGAGCCCTTAGTTGTATATTTTTAAGGGCACCATGTAATTTACTATGTCTGTTATTGGAAAACGGGGGGGGGAGAAAATTCTTTGTGGAGTTAAATTAAAAACAAAACCCCCCACGATTCCACCAAGGTTTTTGGGGTTTTGACATCACGCCATTTACTATGTTCTTATTCTGCGACTCAATACGAATACATTGATACCGAACCTGTATAGGTTTTTCTTATTTTGTTTTACTACTTTTAAAAAAATAAAAACCTTTGAAAAAACCTACTTTTTTTTTTTGTATTGCCATATTCTGACAGCCATAACTTTTTCATATTTTGGTCTACAGAGCTATATGAGGGCTTGCTTTTTGCGGGATAAACTGTAGTTTTTATTGGTACCATTTCTGTGCTATGTATGAGTTTTTGATTAATGTTGTTCAATTTTGTTGGGGGGGAAAGGTAACTTAAAAAAATGGCATATTGTGTATTTTTTTTTTTCTGTTGTGGTGTTTACAACACAGGAATGTTTAAAAATATTTTATTCAGACATTTTCAGATGCGGCAATACCTGAAATATTTATTTTTATTGTTAATATATTTTTATATGTAAAGTAGGGAAAGGGGGTGGATTTAAACTTAAAAAAAATAAAAAATATTTTAATTAAAAAAAAAAAACTTTAAAAACTTTCTAATAACTATTAACCCCCTTAGGTGGCTAGAACCTGGGATCTTTTGATCCCTTGTCCTATTCACCCTAATGGAGATCTATTAGGGTGAAAATCCTATTCACCCTATGTTCCCTGCTGCACTGTGCTTTGGGCACACAGCAACAAGGAACTTAGGCCTTGTTCACACATCAGTTCTTTCCATCAGTTTTTGTGAGCCAAAACCAGGAGTGGAGGCTACACATTGATAAGGTATAATAGAAAAGATCTGTACCTGTTCTGTCGTTTTGACCCGCACCTGGTTTTGGCTCACAATAACTGATGGAAATAACTGGTCAAAAAACTGACTTGTGAACAAGGCCTTACCATGACAGGTCTGGGAAGCTTCACAAGCATCCAGGCTGCCATGGTAACCAATCAGAGCTTTAGGATTTCACTGCAGGGACTCTAAGGGTTCATGCACATGACCATATGTATTTTGCAGTCCGCAAAAATTACGGATGACGCCTGTGTGCATTCTGTATTTTGCGGAATGGCACAGCTAGTCCCTAATAGAACAGCAGAGGGAGCCGTGACTCTCTTGCTTGCCTCACAGGTGCCGCAATCAGCGTTGATTGAATCCGGCGGGATTGCCATTCCCCGTCATTGCGGCTGGGTACCTGCTGTATGATGCAGCCGGCATCTGCTGCGTATGGAGCTGGCTCACTGCAGCAGCCCGCTCTGTACATTACCTGGAGGGGTTAAAGTGCAGAATGGGAGTTGTACTACATCCATCGATATTAAAACACAGCTCCAAAAACTCACAGTGCATGTTTCCCCAGATAGCAAAGTGTATCGATTTGAGCAAGGATGAGGGAATGGAGTACTCTTTCCACCCTATCTACCCAAAATCTCCTTCTGCAGAATCTATGGCAGACAATATTACTTTTGCAATGATGACTTTAATTTGTAGCTGAGGGATACATGTCTTGAGATACAACTAACCAAATCATGTCCCAGTGTGGCGAGTACCTCAACAGTGTCTCTCACTACAGCTTTCATCAGCAAATACTTTACTGGCTAACTCCATTGCTCGGCCATGCAGACTCCAGGCCTTCATTGCTCTTTGCTTTCTCTTTTATGAGTACTGTAGAAAAGGTGAGGTCTTTCCCTCAGCAGATAATCCTCAGAGAAGATGATTCTCTGAATATTTTGGTACAGTCCTGTGAGAGGTGGAGCGCACGTAGCACCTTCCTATCTCTGCCTGCTGCTAACATCCTACTACTCTAGACCAGGGGTAGGTAACCTCCAGCACTCCAGCTGTTGTGAAACTACAACTCCCAGCATGCATACTTCCTCTGCTCTTCTCAGAACTCACATGAATAGAGCATGCTGGGAATTGTAGTTTCTCAACAGCTGGAGTGCTGAAGGTTGCTGATCCCTACGCTAGACCGAACAGTGACTGATCCAGGATCCACGCCTCAGCTTCCTGCAGGGGCTGTGTGACAGTTGGTTGAATCTTTCACATCCATACATACCCATTCTGGAAATATACATGGCATAAAATTACATAACATTAAATAAAACAATTTTGTAAGTACCATGGTCTGGGGTACTGCATGTATACCTTCAGACAGGATGTCCATAGGTGATGCATTTGGGGGTGAGTGGCATTCATGAAATGGTGCACTGCCTTAGGGACCTAGCTATAGGCTGGAGTAGTGATGGGCATTATCATTTGGCCAGGTCGGCCAACCATAATGGTCCCTAGCAGACCGGGATGAACGTACCAGCCAGCTTGCCATGAAGAGAAATGCCTGTGTGTGGACTGTGATCATATATTTGTGCTGTGTGGAAAGCAGCAATTTTTAAAAAATGTAATGGCTGTTCATAGTAAATTTGTGTGTGATAGCTTTTCACCAACATGAGAAATAAAATGTCAGCAAACTGCCATAGTGGTCCATAGAAAGCCATACTATTGTAAGTAATAGAAACAAAATTATAATGTGATATGTATATATGTTAATTAGATTCATGCCACTTGTGTCTTAATGAAACAATTTTTTTTGTTATAAATAATTTACAAATATACTCACTTGTATCTGTATGTAGCCTATATCAAATTGACCTTACAGAATTAAAAAAAATAATAATTTGGGCTATGTTTGTGTATTTAGGTTGAAAATACAAAGTTGACTATCATATTTCACATGTTGTGATTTTTCTTTTAAGAACTGAGGACAACCTAGAGGAGGAGACTGAAGAGAGAGCCCAGCAGCAGTCAACTGCAGGCGAGGAGGGAGAATCCCCCTTCCCAACCTACTCAAGATACAGCTAAAGGTGGACCTTCATCAGTCTCCCAAGGCAGCATCCCTCCTGTATTGGAGTCTGGGCCAACCTTTCAGCTGTTGTCCCATCGGAAAAGGTCTATGCCTACAGCTGAAGTGGAGGTCAATCGTCGGGTCCTTGACTACCTCTCCAGAGCCCGCAAGGAGGACCACTTTGACATGTATGGGCGCAGTCTTGGCCATCATTTGAGGAACCTGCCTCCAGAACGATACCTTCGTACACAAGCAGCTATAGGTATTGTTCTAGAGGCAGCCACTCCTCCTAATGACCCTTCTGAGATTTTCCGAGCCCTAGAGAACTGGCGCACCCATGGAAACATCAATGGCCCAGCGCCAAAGCCAACTCCCCCAGTTCACCTGCTGTCTACCCACTACCCTCCACCAAGGCCAACATTTGCTCCCCAGCAACATCAATATGGGCAAGCATATAGTGGAGAAGCATCATATATGCACCCTGTTCCTCCATCATCTCGGGGTGGACCATCGCATCACTCAGTCCCCTCTTGTCAAGGCACTTGCCAGCCCTAACAGTTTGAGGGGCCCCCGTCCATACTAGGACACTTATTTATAATTTGTAAATTTCTGTTTTTATTCGTGGTTTTTTTTTTTTTTTTTTTGTTATACCAAGCAAATATATATTAATAAGTTGCCTTATTCTGTGTTGTTTATAATTGTTTTTTTTTTTTGGTAGCAAAGACTCATCCCCATGTACGTGTTCTAATCGGGCAGGTGCAGTGGCACGTACCCAGCTGTTACTGACAGCTGAAAAGCCGTTGGCGGATTAACCCTTTACATACCACAATCAGCGCTGACAGTGGCATGTGTGGGGTTTACAGAGAGGGTTCTCCCTCTCTGACCCCATCAGGTTGACGGGGGGGGGGGGGCTGATGGTTGCTATGGGAGCCCCGATGCCTTACACGGGCGTCAGTCGGCCATCTATGGAAGCCTAGGAGATCCAGCCCCCAGGCTAGGTCTTCTAGGCAACTGTCAGCATCTTACACTGTATACACTGTTCAATACAGCATATATTGTACTGTATTGAAACGGGGATCAAACCCTAAAAAGTGTTGTCCCCACTGGGACAAAAATAACTTAATTTTTTTGATTATAAAAAAAAAAAAAAGTTTCAAGTAAAAAAAAAAAAAATTCCTTTCACTTTATAAAATCATGCACAATAAGAAAATAAAAATCATACATAGTATGTATTGCCGCATCTGTAATGACTAGCTCTATGAAAATGTCAAAAAAATAAAAAATGTAGCTTTCAGAAAATGGAGACACAAAAAAAACATTTTATTGTATAAGGGCTCATGCACACAAATGTATTTTCTTTCTGTGTCCGTTCCATTTTTCTGCGGACCTTATGCAGAACCATTTATTTCAATGGGTCCGCAAAAATAACGGAAAGTACTCCGTATGCATTCTATTTCTGTATGTCCATATTTCCGTTCCACAAAAAATAGTACATGTCCTATTATTGTCCGCGTTACGGACAAGGATAGTACTGCCCTATTGGAGGCCAGCTGTTCCGTTCCGCAAAATACGGAATGCACATGGATGTCATCTGTATTTTCTGCAGATCTGTTTTTGCGGATAAGTGTTTTCATACGGTCTTGTGCATGAGGTCTAAAACTGAAATAAATGTAAAAAATAGACATATTAGGTACTGCTGTTTTTCGTAATCACCTGCTCTATGAAAATCTACCATCTGAAGGAACTGAACCCACAGGGGAAATATTCAGTCCTGCTGCTCGAGCTCTTCCCGGTTTGAGTGTTCCTCCGCTTCCTCATTAGGTGTGGCCTCATAAATGTGAATGTAGTTATGTAGCACTACAAATGCTTTAATTATCACATTGATGTTTTCAGGGGCCAGCTGTATGGCTGAAATAGATATACGCCATTTGCTGGGTAAAATACCAAAGGCACACTCAACATACCTTCTGGCCCTGCTTAAACGGTAGTTGAAAATGTGCCTCTTCTTATCCAAACCTCACCTGGGGAAAGGATGTATAAGGTTTGGTGAGACGCCAAACCCCCTCGTCACCAACCATGACATAAGGCGCTGGTAGACCAGAGGAGCCAGGAAGATTAGCTGGCTATGGTATGTCCAGTTGGTTAGAGTGAAGCCACAACCCATTCTGGAAGCCCTGAAGATGCGAGCATCTGCAGAGCTTCTGTAGGCCCCGATATCTATAGTTATAAACCTGTAGTTTGTGTCCGCCATGGCCAACAAAACTACAGAGGAAAACTGTTTATAATTACAAAATCGGAACACTGAGTTCTGTGGCTTCCTTACCCGTATGTACTTCCCATCAAGGGCACCAATACAGTTGGGGAATTATGTCCTCTCCTTGTTGGTTGTGGCAGCACAGCAGCTCATAGTCACAACCAAATGGTGACAAAGGTTGCCCTCACAATACCAGCAATTGTGGAGATCCCCATTCTAAATTTAAATTGTAAAGACAATAATTTCCACCAAAAATCTGTAAAAAAAAAAGAAATAAAAAAAACTATCAGGACAAGTACTTAAAAAACTGACCTTTATGAGTAGACAAAAATATTCCTACCTCAGAGTAATAATTAGCCATTCCTCTTGTGAGACATGGCAACGCATGTTGGTGACCAGGAAAGTCAGGCCAGGCCACAACTCCACCAAAAGCTGATCAAACGTAATGACCGACATGCGACAATAATTCTAGAACTTTGCAGGGTTTTTGTCAGCATAGAGACTCGTAAATTGACCTTTGCAGGCCCTCTATGAAATAATAGGATGAACCCACATCTGCTTCCTTCACGGTTCCTCCTCTAGCATTTCTCTGTGCTCTCCAAAACAACGGAACGCCAACCAGTGCAAAAGCACATGGTCAGGAGTTGCTAAGGGGAAAGTGGACATCCTGGCAAGGTAAAAAAACAGCACACACTCCACAAACAAGATAATATACACATAAAATGGAGCTTTCCCAATCAGTTACTACTGTGTCTGATTCTTTACACCAGGGCTGGCCAACCTGCGGCTCTCCAGCTGTTGCAAAACTACAACTCCCAGCATGCCCAGTCTGCCTACAGCTATCATCCTACAGCAGGGCATGGTGGGAGTTGTAGTTTTACAACACCTGGAGAGCCTCAGGTTGGCCAGCCCTGCTTTACACCATCCTTGAGTGAGGAGCCACATATACAATCCACTAGCCAAAAAGATGCTACTACATAAGAGTGACTGTGGCCTGATTCCTTGTGTGAGAGAGAATACACAGACATAGATAGGTAGATAGATAGATATAAAATAATTTCCTACTTGCTTTGGCAATGCTAATAAGTATTTAGTACTGCCAATAAAGCTAAATTTGAATTAGATTGACGATAGATAGGTAGATACATATGAGATAGATAGATTAGATAGAAACACTCTTAGAAATGTTTGTGTAACAGGCTGCGCTACTGTTTAAAGCAGACTAAAATGAATTGCTGTCCTGAAGGGGATACCTTGTATAATCCCAGCAGTCTTACATAATGTTTCATGTCTGGCTTTTACTTTGAAGGCATAATTAATAGCATATTTGCTGCTGACTCACAGGAAATTTTTATGCATTTCCATGTCGAACACTGATGAAATTCTGTGCTAAAACATTTCCAGAATGAAATGATGAAACAGCATGCAATGTCTTATATAACATGCGGATACTCCTGTTGATATTTTGCATTTAGTAGGTCAGGCTTGATTGTAGTACTAGCACAGTAACAATCAGCTAGGCTAAGATATTTTCCAATAACAGTGCCCACTGATGATGCCAGCCTCACAGAAGTAAAACAGAGTGGCGCCTTACACTTGTGAGTACCCTTTACAAATGTGCCAGATGCGGAAGTGGCAAATACCAATACAAATGTATCAGTCAGCAAAGGTGTCAGCCATACAGTTCATATAATTATGGAATATGGACCATAGTTATAGTTAAACTATAGGATCACCTGTGTGGACTTGGCATATCGCTGGATCTGGCATGTGCAGGATACCAATGGTTAATCCATGCCATTGATAATAAAGACAACCATCGGGTTTACAGCATGGATACTGGCAACGAGCATGGCAAGATAGTGGTATTTTATGCTCTTTTCCCGGAATCCGCTATGACTTCTCCTGGCATAACCAGCACTGCTTTTTTTAAAAAATCATGTTAAAGGGGTTAGCCTGGAAAAGATAATGATGACTTATCCTCAGAATAGGTCACCATTATTACACCAGCGGGGGTCCAATTCCAACACATCCACCGCTAAGCTGTTTCAGGGAGCCACTGCGCTCACTGAAGCTATAGTGAGTGATGCAGGCTCCTAGCGGCTTTCCAAGGACAGTGCCGTACATTATAGAGTGGCTGTGCTTGGTATTGCAGCCCTGCCCTATTGGCTTGAATGGGACTAAGTTGCAACTAGGCCACATGACTCATGTACAGTGATGTCACTGGCCTAGGAGGTGGCTGCAGTGCTCAAGGCCTCTTCTAACAGCTGATCGGTGGGGGTCCTGGATATTGTACCCTTGCAGATCTGATAGTGATGACCTATCCTGAGGATAAGTCATAAATATCTTTTCCTGGATAACGCCTTTAATTATGTCCCTGCCATTGCTCTGAAATAAATATGACTGAAAGCCCAGTGAGGATCCCTTTTTGTTTAATTACTTATGTATTTATATGTATTTATGTCCTATTGTTTATAAAGCAACAACATACAAGTAACCATACCACCCATAAAATAGTGTAGGTCCGTGTAAAATTAGACAATATACGCCACACTACACTGCTCCGGTGATTACATTGCTGTCCGGCAACAAATTTACCGACAGGAGCCTGCTGTGTAAGACAGGAAAATTTCCAGGATTGTCTGACTGAAGCTGAGACACTTGGGAAATGTTGTCACGGTCACAAACGTATTCAAATACAAGGCATATATTGAGCAAATGCAGGACAGGATGACAATGTTATAGAATGGATCACTGGTAATCTCCTGTAGTGCCTGTTGACATAGTTCATTCAAAAAGATTCTCCACCTGCTTGCCATTTTGACTTTTTCAACAGTTTGGGGGAATAATATTTTTCTAACATAGTTCTCCTATGTTCAACTTTTTATGTATTACATTAGGCATATTAAAGTCCAGTTAAAAACTAACTAAACTGTGCCGGCTCCTCTCAGCTGAAGTCTCCTGTACCAATGTGCTATAGAGAGCATTGAGCCCACTCTGCTCAGCTAAATCCTGGCAGACCTGCATTATGGTGCAGGGCACAGGGTACTGATATTCTGTACCAGAATTAGCTTGAGGGGAGCACAGGCAGGAGCAGCGATCTGTGCTCCAGCCTGTGCAATGTTCACCATGGCAGCCAGTAATCCTTACACCAGTACAGCGCTGACAAGCTAGCACTATACCAGAATGATTATTTTAAGAAGTGCTAAAATCCAAGATTATGATGGAAAACAGCATAATTAATTAAAGTATATTAAAAAAATAATTTTTGGGATATTTAGAACAGTTTAAAAGAAAAGTTTAGTTACTCTTTAAACTTTAAAATTAAGTAAATTAGAAAAAAATCATTTTAGCATTTACAATAGATTTTAATAAACATTATTTGAAAGTTTAGGTTCATTTTAAGTGTTGTCACTGTTACTGTGATGCCAGTGGAGCTCAGATATTTATGTAACAATGAACATACATCAATCAAAATCTATTTAACTTCAAACCTGTACAAAAACTATTGCCACCCCTCCTCCATGCATACCCCTCATGCCATCTCTAACTTTGGCAAGTTTCACACCAGCATATTATGCCCACATCTTTGCTCTTATATTACAGTTGAGTTTCCCAGTTCAACCATGGGTCTACTGACCTGAACCCACGATGTCATAGAGTTCTGCAATGTTGAGACTTTGGATTAGTAAGCTCACAGTAAGACTGGGACACTCTGCTGTGATACAAGTACAAAGATGGGCTGTATAATATGCTTGCATGAAAGTGGTCTTTATCCGCTTTTTTTGTCTTTGTACACAGATCAGCTGTACCCAAGTGAAGTTGCTGCAATATTTAAAGAGGACTGGTAAAGTCCAAGCAAATTCATTAATACATTTCTAGTAGCAATAGCTGAGGACTGGAACAACATAGAGTTAAATGAGGACATAGAATCTCTATTGCAAGGGGGATAGAATTATTTAGTAAAACAGACGCCAGGAGAGGCTTTTTGAACAGTTTCTCAGAAATTATACTTTTATTTAGATTTAAACAAAGACTAAATATTTAAACTGTTATAGGAATAGATTATTGTATCAGTTTTTATTTGTGTTCACTTTTTGTTTATATAAAAATTGCCTCTAATATTTCCTTTGTTTATATCAAATCCGATACTAGTTAAAGCATTTTACTTCTAGACGTATATAGAGCGACATCTAGTGGGCAAGATTTACAATACACCTCTGTTGTGTTGGATCTTCTACCAATATATTAAAGCAGTATTCCAGTTTCATCATATTCATGACTTATACTGACTCTTGGCAGTCAGCCCTGACGGTCAGCTATTTAAAGGGGCTGCGGCGCTAGTGTGAGAGCTGCATTCTCTTTAATGTACTGCACGCTGTCTACATTGTAGTGGCGGTGCAGTGTAATTACAACTTACTCTCCCATCCACTTGAATAGAATGAACAGTTATAATTTCACTGAACCAGCACTACAATATAGACGCCCAGGGAGTGCAGCTCTTGCACTAGCACCGCGGTCCTTTCAAACAGCTTATTAGTGTCGAGGCCAGACCTCCACCAATCTGAAATTGATGACCTGTCCTAGGGAAAGTTCATCAGTTTAATTAATCTGGAATACCTCTTTGATTATGTGTGTGTGGAAAAAAATCATATAAAATCAGTGAAGCAGATTTACTATTGAGAATGTATTTTGAGAGGAAACCAGGGGAAACTACAGATGACGGTGTTTAGCAAAAGATAAAAGAAGGCTCGGGCCTGCCTGTAGTGGTTTCATGGTGTTAGAGTCCTTATATTGAATATACTTTATGGAGAAAAGTACTGGAATACATCAATATAAGTGTTTCCTTCAGTTCTATTGCCACAGGTGTATAAAATCCAGCACTTAGCCATGCAGTCTGACAAAAATTTCTGAAAGAATGGGTCATTCTAAAGAGCTTAGTGATTTTTAATAGGATGTCCCCACTGCAACAAGTCAATTTGTGAAATGTCTTCCCTCCCTTGATAGTCCACCATCAAATGTGAGTGATATCATTGCAAAGTGGAAGTGTTTAAAGGGGTTATCTGAGACTAAAAAATGTCTCCTATATGCCCCGGCCCCTCACACTGAATCTACTTACCTGGCTCACTGCATCCTGTGTGACGCTAGGAAGGCTTATCCCAGTCCCCGCCTGCCATTAGCTGCTCCCCCCGACACCGGATGTTTTCATCTGTGCACGGGGAAAAGCAGCTGTGGCCGTGTGGGGACCAGGAGTGGTGCAGAGAGCGGAGAGCCAGGTAAGTAGATTCAGTGTGAGGGGCTCGGGCATATGGGGGCATTTTTTAGTCTCGGATAACCCCTTTAAGAACTACAGCAACTCAGCTACGAAGTGTCAGACCAATGTAAAGTTACAGAGAGGGGTCGCTGAATACTGAAGTGCATAGGGCATAAAAGTCTCCTACACTCTTCTGACTATACTGATAACTCTGGCAGCTAAGGCTACTTTCACACTAGCGGCAGTCCGGATCCGGCAGGTGAAGGGTGCTGCCGGATCCGGACTGCCGCAGGGACATGTGTGGGGCCGGAACCGCGTTCCGGCCCAACAGATGTCACACAGTACCATATACAGACATACATACAAACACACATACATACACACAAACAAACACATACATACTTACATACTCCAGGCAGGCCGCACGTCTTCACGCCCAGGAGGCGTGCAGCTATGACAATTCTCCACAGCGCCCAGCAGAGGGCGCTGTAGGGAATCGTCATAGCGGCGCGCCTCCTGGGCATGAAGACGTGCGGCCTGCCTGGAGTATGTAAGTATGTATGTGTGTGTGTCTGTCTGTCTGTCTGTATGTGGTGACGGATCCGTCCTGAACTCCATTGAAAGTCAATGGAGGGCGGATCCGTTTACCATTGTGGTCACACCAAACGGATCCGTCCCCATTGACTTGCATTGGGGGTCATTCCGGATCCGTCTTGGTGCGGATGCCTGGACCGAACAGAAAACCGCAGCATGCTGCGGTTTGTTCTCCGGTCTGAAGACGGAACTGCGATTGGACAGCGCTACAGCCAGGGAGAAGGAGACGCCCACTGAGGATCCCTGGCGTCTCCGCCTCCCTGTTCCGATGCTATGCATTACCATCGCGCGCCAGAACTTTACAGGGGCGCAGCGGGCGAACGGAGCGGCGTCCAGGAAAACTAGTAAGAACACCTACATCCCCAATAGATGCCCTACAAAACGGTGTCCTTACTTACCAATGTCTGGACCCATGAAAGGTCCTCTTTAAAGTAATGCAATTTATGGTGCTGCATCGATTACCTCTCAAACCTAGATGGTTGCATAAGTTAATACATCTATAAACCTATATCTCAGATGTGGAATATTAGAAGCAGATATTACCCATATGTGGTGGAGATTCTGGGATAATTTAACTGAGATTAGAGGAGATATATTTGAATGGAAATTATAAAAAATGTATCATATTATGTATATTAGGAGATATACCACAAAAAGTTGAACGGATGAAAGCACAAATGATATATAAATGTTTTTTCTATGCCTGCTTGCTTATAGCAAGAAGATGGATGTGCCCTGAGATTCCAACAATTCAGGAATAGATATCTGTTATGAATATGAATAGATCTATGGAGAAGTGGTGGACAAAATAAAATGTATATTTATAAGGTATTATGGAAGGCTTAGGAGAATCTTATTCATTATTAAAAAAAGGTTTTGGTGTAAGGAAAGAAGAAGAGGGAGAAAGGGAAAAGGAGCATTTACTTTGTTTAAAAAGGGAAGAGGAAGAGAGAGAGAGAGAGAGAAGAACAAAAAAGATCAATAAATAACAAATAGAGGAGCGCTCACCCGGGTCTAGCACGACCGCCAAGCAAACCAATTGTCTAAAATTCACAGGATATAGACAATGAGCCGACCTTTATGATTATATCTTAAGAACAAAAAGGACCCTCAACTGTCCAGAGAGAATGTGTTGGGTGGGTATGGGTAGAGGTGGAAAGGTAAGGCTTATTACCTGGGGTTAGGAAGAGGATAAGTAAAATAACGCAACATTCATTGTAGAATGTAATTTAATTCTATATGTCTAATTTCTAATAAAGGTATTAGAAAAAAAGACACATTTATCAATAGTCTGTGGCAGACCTATGTTATTTTTTTCTCCTGCAAAGGCAGTTTGAGAAATCAAGTTGTTTGAGGGCATTCCTGTGGAGTACATTGATTTTTATTTTGGCCTTATTTATCATAACGAAACTTGGAAAAAAGTGTCTGAATTGCAGTCCAGTCTGACCTGCCATAGATTCGGCAGGTGAAAATAAGTCAGAATGTGATATTTTAAATCCAACATGTGCTGTGTGCCACTTTCATAAATTTGGCTCACATGCCTTTACTGTTACTCAAATAGACAAATTTGAAGATTACACTGCCACCTTGTGGTCTTTCTGTAAATATTATAATTGCACAGAAAAGGTCTTGTTCCTAATTTTTTGTACTGGTCTTTGGCTTATCCTTGTGTATACTTATCAAAGAGTGGGATATCTCCTCACAGTTGCAAAAATATGATTTAGTAACCTGTGTGACCATTGCTCCTTAAAATTACTACTATTGGTGTCCGGACATACTGCTCTCCGTGATTGTGAGATACGAACAAGTATCTTAATAAATCTCTATAAACACTCGTTCAGTATCACAGCCCGAAACGTTGTCAATACCCTCTAAAAAAATGCTTGGCCAGAAGAAAAAATATAACCAGAAAACCTTGCAGAAGGGGCAGCCTGTGTCGTGTCGCCCCTTCTGACATTTCCAGAGTTGATGACGGCAGATAATGTGACCCCTTCTGCTGCCACCAGCTTCTAGCCCTCACGCCATCAGCTATTTCCATGGCACCCCTGATTTTGCCAAATTTTTATAAGGGCCTTGACTTGATACAGGACTCAATGCTCAATAACTCCCTGAAAATTGTAGAGCTGGAATCTAGAACTCTGACTTGATTGATGTTTCCCACTTGGATGAAACTACCTCTCAATACCAGGCTACTGTTCAAGCTCTGTGATAAAAATTGGATGACCTGTGAAACAGAGAACGCTAAAATAACTTAAGATTTGTTGGTATCCCAGTGAAAGTATCAGCATATGCCTTGCCTACCTTTCTGGCTATCAGCCTACTAGTGGCACTCCCATACCTCCCAAGTGTCCCTCTTTTGGAGGGACAGTCCCTCTTTTTGACCCAAGTCCCTCTGTCCCTCTTTTCTCCTTAAATGTCCCTCTTTTTGACCTGAAGAATTAATCCATAAATGTGCATTAATACATTTACTAAATTGCTCCTTACTAGACTATCTGTATGGTCTCTACCTGTATATTAGACCAGAACTTCATTATTTGGTACAACTTGGACTTTAAAATATCTATAATCTGATGATTTATGAGCTAATATTTAAATGGACATTGAAGCGCGATGAAAAAATTGCTGCAGGGGCTCCAGTAATTATGCTTTGGGCGGAGTTAGAGGCATGGTCTAGTATGAAAAAAACTGCCATGATGCGCACCGCACACATTGTCCCTCTTTGCAATTTTTAAAAGTTGGGAGGTATGCACTCCTTCTCAAACTACCACCAGACCATCTGAGCATTGAACAGACTCATTGCCTGGACACAGTGGAGGAAGACCATGTGGATCCTACAGACAAACAGAGGTTAAAGGCTATGTACACCTTTGGGGGCAATTTTTGCATTTAACTCCTTTTGGGCTAAAAATATTTTTTTTCAATTGGTCTTCATTAAGAATATTCAGCTGTTCTGTCACAAAGGGTTAACTATCTAGCTGTGTGAATTGTACTTTCACTTTCACTTTGTGCCAGGTCATCTATTAACCCTTATCTCTAAATTACTTAAATGTCATAAACACTTATTTAAGCCATATTGATATCGGTAAGATAAGAACTGAGCTTTAATGAGTGTTTAGGAGGTCAGACATCAGAATGGGTTTAAATATTCCCGAAAAATGGAGGGAATTTTTAGTAAGTTTTTCGTGACAAGTGCAACCATTGTATATAGTTAAGTAAAGAGTACAAAAATAAGCTGATTATAATTGCTGTTTAGCCGGTTTGTCATCTAGATTTGCATTTTTATTTGTCACCAAAAGCAAATATGTACATACATTCATACCAACATTTATCATTAACGTATTTTATAATATCTTCATAATATCTCTAATAGAAGGAAGATAATTATCCTTCCAAAGTTGAGCACTCTTAATTCTAATGACAATAGTACTAGTATAACTGAAACTGCTTGAAATTAATGGAAAGCAAACCAAGTTCCAGTTTTGAAGGTATTTGAATGTTGCAAAGGATAGATATGAGTTAGAAAACCTTATTCCATAATGTGCATATTGGAGTGCTTTTCCACTGAAGGAAAGAGTGACATCTCTAACAATACCATATGATACCATTTTTACATAAGTTTTTGAGCATTTTCCAAACTTCTTTATTTTTCTGTTCATATAGCCTTATGAGGGCTTATTTTTGCAGGACAAGTTGTGCTTTCTAATGGCACCATTTATGGTTGCATACAATGTAGTGGGAAGCGGGAAAAAAGTTCCAAATGAGGCCAGCAATACCGTAGTGAAGCACAAAATACCCCAGCAGAACCAAATACCACAGTGCAGCACAAAATACTGCCTCCCATACTGCAATATTCAACTGTATCACCATCCTGAGGACTTGAATTCAAGAGGGAACCTGTGGCCGCCTGCATAAGTAACTGATGCTCCTAGCGTTCATTAATGCTGAAAGATGATTTTATGTACCTGGCCGGCGGTGTAAGGAGGGATTGGGTGGCCTACCATTAAACTTCCATGTAGAGTCCATGGCCAGTCTGACCCTCTTCATAAACCAGTTACTTCCCTATTGTGAAGTTTAAGTCCGTACTTGTGTTATATGTAGGTAGGATGTAGAATGATAATAATTGCAGTGCTCTACTAGGTAAAAGTTTGTTACAGTTTATTCATGCATTCTAATGGAAAATGGATTACTGCAATAACAGTTTGAGTGTTTGGTTTACAACTCCTTTCTTCAGGCTTCATATACAGTACAGACCAAAAGTTTGGACACACCTTCTCATTCAAAGAGTTTTCAGTATTTTCATGACTATGAAAATTGTAGATTCACACTGAAGGCATCAAAACTATGAATTAACACATGGGGAATTATATACTTAACAAAAAAGTGTGAAACAACTGAAAATATGTCTTATATTCTAGGTTCTTCTAAGTAGCCACCTTTTGCTTTGATTACTGCTTTGCACACTCTTGGCCTTCTCTTGATGAGCTTCAAGAGGTAGTTGGAGTGGGTGCTTGGACGGCACTGCGGTGTTGGAGTGCAACGGTGCTCGCGTCAAGGAGGGGCGCTCCTCTATTATCAATATTCAATCAGACCGGCACTTCGCTTGTAGTTTTTTGGATGCTTTTATTGTCACATATGTATATGAATGTGACGCGTTTCGGCTATATTAGCCTTCCTCGTCTGAGGAAGGCTAATATAGCTGAAACGCGTCACATTCATCTACATATGTGACAATAAAAGCATCCAAAAAACTACAAGCAAAGTGCCGGTCTGATTGAATATTGAGCTTCAAGAGGTAGTCACCTGAAATGGTATTCCAACAGTCTTGAAGGAGTTCCCAGAGTTGCTTAGCACTTGTTGGCCCTTTTGCCTTCACTCTGTGGTCCAGCTCACCCCAAACCATCTCGATTGGGTTCAGGTCTGGTGACTGTGGAGGCCAGGTCATCTGGCGTAGCACCCCATCACTCTCCTTGGTCAAATAGCCCTTACACAGCCTGGAGGTGTGTTTGGGGTCATTGTACTGTTGATAAATAAATGATGGTCCAACTAAACGCAAACCGGATAGAATAGCATGCCGCTGCAAGATGCTGTGGTAGCCATGCTGGTTCAGTATGCCTTCAATTTTGAATAAATCCCCAACAGTGTCACCAGCAAAGCAACCCCACACCATCACACCTCCTCCTCCATGCTTCACGGTGGGAACCAGGTATGTAGAGTCCATCCGTTCACCTTTTCTGCGTCGCACAAAGACACGGTGGTTGGAACCAAAGATCTCAAATTTGGACTCATCAGACCAAAGCACAGATTTTCACTGGTCTAAAGTCCATACCTTGTGTTCTTTAGCCCAAACAAGTCTCTTCTGCTTGTTGCCTGTCCTTAGCAGTGGTTTCCTGGCAGCTATTTTACCATGAAGGCCTGCTGCACACAGTCTCCTCTTAACAGTTGTTGTAGAGATGTGTCTGCTGCTAGAACTCTGTGTGGCATTGACCTGTTCTCTAATCTGAGCTGCTGTTAACCTGCGATTTCTGAGGCGGATGAACTTATCCTCCGCAGCAGAGGTGACTCTTGGTCTTCCTTTCCTGGGGCGGTCCTCATGTGAGCCAGTTTCTTTGTAGCGCTTGATGGTTTTTGTGACTGCACTTGGGGACACTTTCAAAGTTTTCCCAATTTTTCGGACTGACTGACCTTCATTTCTTAAAGTAATGATGGCCACTCGTTTTTCTTTACTTAGTTGCTTTTTTCTTGCCATAATACAAATTCTAACAGTCTATTCAGTAGGACTATCAGCTGTGTATCCACCTGACTTCTGCCCAACACAACTCATGGTCCCAACCCCATTTATAAGGCAAGAAATCCCACTTATTAACCCCTTCCCGACCGCCGCACATGTACGGCGCGCGGGCGGTGCGGGGACATGACGCCCGCTCGCGGGTGCGGCGGGCGTCATGGCCGGCAAGTCTCTGCTGTTTCTAACAGCAGAGACTTGCCGCATCTTACCTCCGTCTGCGGAGACTTCCAGGGCCTTCTGATGCCGTGATCACACGTGATCACGGCATCAGGATGCGTCTGAACCCGGAAGCCCACGCTTCCGGGTGGTGTACAGACGCCCCGATTGGCCAATCGGGGTGTCTGTACACCATATGAAAACTGTAATCCTCGCTGGTGAGGATTACAGTTTTCAAACTGCAATTCTTATTCTGGCCACTAGATGGCAGGCCAGGATAAGAAATGAGCAATTCATGGTTTTAACTGCATCTAGTAAATCCATGATTGCTCATAAAGAAAAAAAACAAAACACAATAGATCAGATGATATTTGAGCTTTAAAATAATCACAGAAAAATTAAAAAAAAATGTTAAAAAATATATAAAAAATAAAAAAGATATAAAAGTTCAAATCACCCCCCTTTCCGTATAAGTAAAAATAAATACCTAAATAACAATAAATATAGACATCATGGGTATCACCGTGACCGAAAACGCCCGTACTTTTAAAATATAAAAAAAAAAATTTCAATACGGCGAATTGTGTGGCGGAAAAAAGCGTCCAAATGGCGATTCGCAGTTTTTTGTCCCTTTTTTTTTCTAAAAAAAATTAAATAAAAAGTGATCAAAAAGTCATACACACCCCAGAATGGTATCAATAAAAACTTCAGACCGCCCCGCAAAAAATGAGCCCCCATACAGCTCTGTACACATAAATACCAAAAAGTTATAGGGGTCAATATATGACAAGGAAAAAAAAAAAAAAAAAGGGCAACTTTCTAATTATTTTATCACCATCTAAACGCAGGAAAAACTATACATATTAGGTATTGCCGGATTCGTACTGACCAGTAGAATGAAAGTAACGGATCAGTTTTAATGCACATCGAATGCTGTAAATAAGAAACCCGTAGAACTGTAGCGGAATAGCGTTTTCTTTGCAATTTCACCCGGTTTGGAATTTTTTTCCCGCTTCCCACTACACCGTATGCAATATTAAATGGTGGCGTTGGAAAGTACAACTTGTCCCGCAAACAACAAGCCCTCATACAGCTATGTGAACAGAAAAATAAAAGAGTTATGGCTGTTTGAAGGCAGGGAGCGCAAAACGAAAATGCAGAACCGAAAAAAGCTCCGGTCGTGAAAGGGTTAAACCTGACAGGGCACACCTGTGAAGTGAAAACCATTTCAGGTGACTACCTCTTGAAGCTCATCAAGAGAATGCCAAGAGTGTGCAAAGCAGTAATCAAAGCAAAAGGTTGCTACTTTGAAGAACCTAGAATATAAGACATATTTTCAGTTGTTTCACACTTTTTTGTTAAGTATATAATTCCACATGTGTTAATTCATAGTTTTGATGCCTTCAGTGTGAATCAACAATTTTCATAGTCATGAAAATACAGAAAACTCTTTGAATGAGAAGGTGTGTCCAAACTTTTGGTCTGTACTGTATGTATCAAAACGTCTCATTTACAAAAGAAACCAAACACATTTCAAATACCTCAATATATACATGTACACACACGACTGCTATTTTAAAATACATTTGCTCCTACTTACATTGGGCATTATATGCTAACATAGGCTACAGGACAACCCTCACATAGCCCCAGGATCAGATGTAAGCATTCACCTATGTCACTTATGAACGGACACAGGTTCAGACACAGACAGTAAGGGCATCTGCTCAAGAATGTTATGTGGGCCAGTTGTTGTTTATTAACTAATCATCATTGTACTTTTTACTATGACTTTCTCGTCAAATCTTAATCTGATGGGTCACAATCTATCAGTAATTTTGAGTCGAGGGAACCTTGATGCCATGTGGTTTGAGTGTCCCTTGCCTAGAGGCAAGGATGGACAGTATACTTATAGTGGCCCTGAAAAAAACTAAAAGTGGCCCCTATGTTATACACGGGTCCAAATTGACAGAAAGCGGGGCAACACAAGTAGGCAGGGTCAACACATGTGTGTGTGTGTGTGGGGAGGGGCAACAATAGTGGGGTCTGCCATAGTGCAGCATAAAATACTGCCTCAGCAAGACCAAATACCACCATGCAGCACAAATACCTCTCCACAAGCTGTCCCTCTGTGGTGGCCATAAATAGCTGTCCTCTATCCTCCTCCAATTGTCTCTACGAAATTGAGCAAGGGACTTAGAAGGTGGGATGCAGGCCACAGTCAAGCCTTCAACATGCTGCCTGGACTGCCCATAGTAATGACTCCTATAGTATCCCCAATTGTATGCCCCTATGTGGCCAAGGAAAGAAGAAAAAAATACCTGAGTCCAATTCCAAGCCATCATCTCCAGTGCAGGCCACAGACCTCTTCCAGCCTGCGGCCTGAGATGCCTGTGTCCCCATGCCATTTGTATACTGCCTCATATAGTGGCCTGTGGCCAATGAGGGTGAATAGCAGGGCAGAGAGTCCTGGGCTCCCATATCCCACCACAGTATTCAACTGTATCATTGTCTTGAGGACAGCCATGCAATTGAATTCAGTAGGGCACCTGCAGACGTCAGCCAGATAAATAAGTACCTGATGCCCCCAGCATTAATTACCACTGAAACAATTAGATCATTATGGGCATTGGCCAACTGGGAAATTTACCTGTAGGGTCTATGGCCAGTCCACCCCTACCTAAAGGGCCTTTGTAAAGCTGCACAAGCAGCACCAATGGTACATCTGCCCATGGTCAAATACATTCCAATGCTGTCCAATCTCCAACTACATTGACAAATATATTCCTATGTAGATAACATGAGGTATATGGTGCAAGGGATTAAATGCTTTTAATATAATATCACAATTATTAAAACATTAACATGCAACACTATGTTGAGGAGACTTTTATAGTGTGTGCATCTTTTCTATTAATTTACAAACACATTTACAGAAAGATGGATACAGAAATAGAATATTGATAACTATTTACATGTCTGCATCCCTTCACTGCTAAAGCTGCCCAAACACCTTCCAATAGCTGTCAGCCAAATGCTATTTCAACTGACAGCTATTGTATCTCTCACTACGGCTCCATAGACATACCTGATTGGCTTGGTAGAATGAAAGAATTTATCTCCTGGGAGAACAAAATGATCTGCCATTGATATGCCCGATCCCTCTCCCCAACATCATCTGTTGGGTTGAGTTGGGAGCTCCCTACACACTTTAGACTGCCTCCAGATGATCAGCATACAATCAATACAGTTTATTTTCTAAACTTTCGATGCAACACTCATCTATTTGCCTTTCATATAAATTGGGATTTCTGAAGACAGGCTCACAATGTTATGTGACGTCCAGTGCACCTAGCAGAATATGTTTTTTTCCCAGTTTTTATTTGGGGGCAAAAATGCTTTCTTGCAAATTCATTTGAAATGTATTATCATTTAGAAATGACATCATCTCAGCAGACAATTGCCTCCATTTTTGGATTAACAAATGAAAAGTTGTTGAACATATTCTGGTCCATGCTGTTGATCAATGTTCTGTCTGCGCTTGAAATTCTGGCTTTCTCATTCAAAAATTCTTTGTCAAAGTTGCTGCAGTCATTAGCAGATTTCTGGGGGGAGAAAAAAACATTGTGAACAAATAATAGTTAATAATATTTTTAGAATCTATTAAATAAATAATAATCACTAAAGATTAAAAAAATTAAACGGTTCAGAAGGGTTGTAAACCAGAATCTTTCTTTTTTCCGGGCACCTTATACCAAAATCATGGTTTTTACAGGCATTTTTTACAGACAAATTGGAAAACCATATTGAATGATAAGCAATACATGTCTATAGCTCAATATACTGATAAGAACCTATTACCAGAATTTACTGTGAGCTGTAAAATGATGACAATTACCACCAAAATAAACTATTCAAGCACTATCAGCCTCAAAAAAATCACGGAAACATCCATTTTATTCACGGACACAGGAAAAAATCCTATTTTTATGGACTGTCCAGAAATTTTTTGCATGGTTGGCAACCCTGTCGCTCAGATCACTATGCTCAGTGTGATGAGCACCTGAATAAACTTATGGGAGTACTGACTCCTGAGAGACAGGACAAGTGATCTACATTGTACATAGAGGTGATCCATACATAAGATCTCTTACTTACCACTCTAGGTTTAAATGGTGGCTCCATTTCCCTCTTCTCCAGTCTCTCCCAGTCTATCTGTAGGAAGAAGCAGTGCTGACGAATGTTACCTTTGATTCCAAGTCTTCTTTCTGGTTCCCTGACAAAGAGCTGAAAATTGCACATAATCAATAAGTGAAACTATGGTTAACGCATTTCCTCTGAACTAAAATGAAGAACATTAGGATATGTTTACCTTACTTAGGGCGAGTTCACATCACCGTTATCGATTACCTTTCTGTCATAATAGAAATCTATGGGCAAGCATAATGGATCTGTCTGGTTTCTGGTATGCAGAATGTAAAAAAAAAGTCCTGTCAACAGGACTTTGTTTTCCATCTTGCATAATGGAAACCAGACGGATCCGTTATGCTTGCCCATAGACTTCTATTATGACGGATCAAAATGGAATGCCTCTTAAAGGCTTCCGTTTCGACTTCCATCTTATGGATTCCGTTATTTTATGTTATAACCATGTTATAACGGAAAACAGAAACGTAATCCATAATGGTGATGTGAACTCAACCTTCAATGGACTGTCTCACACAAACACACACTGTCTATATACTGTATTAGGGCATTTGGACATTGTAGAGGGGGCTTGGGACCCACCATGCATAAGCCAGAATGGAAGGTCGCTGAATGAAAGAGGCTTTTTTTCTGGCAGACTTCAGCTGTCCTTGTATTACACAGCTTTTAGATGAATAATCACTATTTAAAGGGAACCTGTCATCTCCAAAACACCCCCTGAACTAGAGTAAGCAGTGTATAGTGTAAGTGATGTTGAGTCTGGTTATGTAATTTTTATCTTCATACTCACTTCCATTCTGATGTTGTGCTCCCACAAACACTGATGCACTCACTGGACTCCAGTGCTCACTCACATAATGAAGAGGACTCAAAGAAGAGTCCTCTCAGTGCATTTTACTGCAGGTTTGTGGGAGCACAGCGTCAGAATGGAAGTATAAAGATAAAACTTACATATTCGTGTTCAGCATCACTTACACTATACACCGCTTACTCTAGTTCAGGGGGTGTTTCGGAGATGACAGGTTCCCTTTAAGGCTAGATTTTTCATGCAGCTTAATTTTTCCAGGCAAACTTAGCTTTTCATCGGGGGTGCAGGGATTAGCACCTGTGGTAGTCAGCTGATCACCATGAGTAATGCAAACTAAAGGGGGTAATCTCTGATGAGACAACCCCTTTAGGACAGGGGCCTGTTTCTTTTTAATTTGCTGATCTGTCTTAGTTATGTGATTATGTGGAGCTGTAATAGGAACTGCTAAATACTGTATACCTAAATGAATCCTCCTCACTCCCATATAGTATCATAGCTAAGAAGATTTGCCTTCCAATGTCCTAGAAAAGCTGGAATATAACCATCTGTAGAATACCAAATCTACCAAGATAAATCACCCTCCCCACTCAAATATATACAACTATAACCCAGACAACAGTTATTATGGACAGTCAGTGAGAGAAAATGCCTGTTCTGATGGAAAACTTCCCTATCAGTTCTTCCTCTCTAGTGACAGTTGTTATTACCAAAGCGAATAAGGCTGTGTTCACATCATGTTTTTGTCCTATGTAATATATATGTTAAACAGCTGCCTCAGATGGATGACATAAAGGGGCACCCACTACCTTATGTTTCCACTGTAAGAAAAGTATATATTAAAGCCCCTGAGGAGCCGGTGCAGAGGATGGGAGTGGTAGTGACCCTGATGAGATGTTGTGTCACGGTGTACTCCCTCAGGCCGTCGCTCCCTAGGGTTCATGTGGTGAATAAATGATATGAAGGAACCAGAGATTTTGCTTGCTGACAATGTCTCTCTCCCTATGGCTGTACTCTGGCACTTGTGGCTGTAGATGGCCACTGTATGATGCAGGCTTCTAGCTATGCCTGTCCTGAACTATGGTGGTGGTGTCTTAACATGTTTCTCTTCAGCTTGCAGCAGAGTCTGTATAGCTTGATTGCTTGATTCCTCTTCTGACACAAATAGCTATAGCTTAAAGATCTTCTGTAGTCTGGAACCTTGCAGGCTCTCTGAGGCAGTGTTTCTCCTAGGTGAGCAGCCTCTGGTTTCCTCATGACCTGGAGGAGCAGGATCTGGATCGCATGCTCCTTTATTCCTCACTCTCTTCTTTCTAACTCCCTTCTATCTCTGTCCCTCCCTTGACAGGAAGTGGGACCAGCCAACTCCTACTAAGAGGGGAGGAATGGAATGGTGAGTTCCATTCCTGTTGCCAAACACTGCCAACTATACCCCATCAGCTGGTGTACAAGGTTTATAGCATGACATTACATTAAATTACACTACAAACCATTTACAATAGTAGTACCCTCAGTTCTGAGGTATTACGTTACAGTAAATGTGTTTTCACTAGACTCTGCAGGATGAAAAAGTGAAGTATACTACTGTATACTTTTGCATCTTTTTTTTCTTTTATATTATGTACTGTATTTCTACAATCATGAAACACAGTATAATAATTTAATATTTAGAAAGCTGACTTTTCACAGTGGCAAAAGTTGTGCACAACATATTGAAATAGCATATCTGTTGAAAATTGCAATTTCATTTTTTACCATCCACTACACATTACGTTCTGTGGGGTCAAAGTACTCCCTGTACCCCTTGAAATTCCCTTACGGGGGCATAGTTTCCAAGATGCTTTCACTTTTTGGGGGTTTCCACTTAACTTGTACTTCAGAGTCTCTAAAAATGCGACATGGCACCTGAAAGCTGTTCCAGCAGTTTACGACCATTTATGGGGTGTTGCCATATTCAGGAAAAAGGGTAAGAAATCCTGTGAAAATGAAAAATCTGGGGCTAAACAATATTTTATTTTAAAAAAATTGATTTTCCAATTTCACGGTCAAGTGTTCCTAATGCCTGTTGGGTTATGGCACTCACTATACCCCTCAAAAATTGTTTCCACTGTAGGGATAACTTCCAGTGAAATCTGTCCTCTAAAAGCCATATGCTTTTTCCTTTTTGAGCTCTGCCTTGTGCCTATACAGCAGTTTATATGTGCTGTTTCTGTAGACTGCAGAATCAGGGTAATAAATATTAAGGTTTGTTTTGCTGTTAACCCTTCCTGTGTTACAGGAAAAATGATTAATATGGAACATCTGCAAAAATAAAATAAAATAAAATTTTGAAATTGCGTTCTCCTTTAATTCTTGTGGAACACCCACAGGGTTAACAAAATTTCTGAAACCAGTTTTGAATAATTTGAGGGGTATCATTTCTAAAATGGGGACATTTATGGTTGGTTTCGATTATGTAAGCCCCTTCAAAACTGAAAAGGTTCTTCAAAAATTCAGTTTTCTAATGTCCTAAAAGATAAATTGAAGTGTAAGTGATGATGATACAAAAAAAAACATAAAGTAGACATATTGTGAATTAGAGATGAGCAAGTCTATTCGCTGTTTCGTATAGTCGATACGAATCCTCCTTATTTCTTACTCCGAAGCGAATCTGGATTTATATGAATATTAACCCCTTCAACCCCGGGCCTGTTTTCACCTTTCTGCCCAGGCCATTTTTTGCAAATCTGACATGTGTCACTTTATGTGGTAATAACTTTGGAACGCTTTTACTTATGCATGCCATTCTGAGATTGTTTTCTCGTCACATATTGTGCTTCACGACAGTAGTAAATTTTTGGCAAAATATTTCATTTTTATTTTTAAAAAAATACCAAATTTACCAAAAATTTGGAAAAATTTCCAAATTTCAATTTCTCTACTTTCAAAATACATAGTAATACCTCCAAAAATAGTTATTATTTTACATTCCCCATATGTCTACTTTATGTTGGCATCATTTTATAAATGTCATTTTACTTTTTTAGGACGTTAGAGGGCTTAGAAGTTTAGAAGCCATTTTTCAAATTTTCACCAAATTTTCCAAAACCATTTTTTTAAGCACCAATTCAGATATAAAGTGATTTTGAGGGGTTTACATAATGAAACCCCCCATAAATGACCCCATTTTAGAAACTACACCCCTCAAATGATAAAAAATGAATGTTACAAACTTTGTTAACCCTTGAGGTGTTCCACAAGAATTAAAGGAAAAGGGAGGTGAAATTTCAAAATTTCACTTTTTTGGTAGATTATTCATGTTAATAATTTTTTCTTGCAACACAGTAAGGGTTAACAGCAAACTAAACCTCAATATACATTGCTCTGATTCTGCAGTTTACAGAAATACCCCATATGTGGTGGTAAACGTCACTATGGGTTTGTGCCAGTGGTCAGAAGGAAAGGAGCGCCATACGGATTTTGGAGGCAGATTTTGCTAGAATAGTTTTTAGGCACCATTTTGTAATTGAGAGACCCTGACGTACCCCTACAGTGGAAACCCTCAAAACGTGACCCCATTTTGGAAACTACACCCTTCAACAAATATATTAAGGGGGGTACTGACCACTTTGACCCCCTAAGTGTTTTACAGAATTTGGAAACACTTGGCTGTGAAAATGAAAAATTTCATTTCTTCCAATAAAATGTTGCTTTAGCCCCAAATTTTTTGTATTTTCATAAGGGGTAACAGGAGAAAAGCACCCCATAATTTGTTACCCATTTTCTCCTGAATACGGCAACACCCCATATGTGGTGGTAAACTGCTGTGCGGGTACATGGCAGGACTCAAAACAGAAGGAGCGCCATATGGATTTTACAACACAGATTTTGATGGAATGGTTTGCGGGAGCCACTGATTTTTATTTTTTTGAGTTATTGTCTTATGTGGGGGCTCATTTTTTGCGGGATGAGCTGATGTTTTCATTGGTACCATTTTGGGGTACATAAGACTTTTTGATCGCTTGGTATTACACTTTTTGTGAGTCAAGGTGAAAAAAATAGCTGTTTTGGCATGGTTTTTTTAAAATTTTTTTTTACAGCATTCACCAGAGAGGGCAAATCATGTGATATTTTTATAGAGCAGGTTGTTACGGACGCGGCGGTACCCAATATGTCTAACATTTTTATTTTTAGAAAGCTTTACACATTAGATGCATTTTTGAACAGAATAAAATCTTTATTTTGTGTTGCCATTTTCAGAGAGCCATATTTTTTTCAGTTTTCAGGCGATTGTCTCAGGTAGGGTATCATTTTTGCAGGACAAGATGACGGTTTGATTGGTACCATTTTGGGTCAAATACGCCTTTTTGATCACCTGCTATTACACTTTTTGTGAGGCAAGAGGGAAAAAAATGGCTATTTTGGCATAGTTTTTTTTAACAATTTTTTTACAGCATTCGTCTGGGGGGCCATCTCATGTAATATTTTTATAGAGCAGGTTGTTACGGACGTGGCGATACTAAATATGTCTAACTTTTTTATTTTTGGAAAGTTTTACACATTAGATGCATTTTTGAACAGAATAAAATCTTTATTTTGTGTTGCCATTTTCAGAGAGCCATATTTTTTTTATTTTTCAGGCGATTGTCTCAGGTAGGGTATCATTTTTTCAGGACAAGATGACGGTTTGATTGGTACCATTTTGGGTCAAATACGCCTTTTTGATCGCCTGCTATTACACTTTTTGTGAGGCAAGAGGGAAAAAAATGGCTATTTTGGCATAGTTTTTTTAACAATTTTTTTACAGCATTCGTCTGGGGGGCCATCTCATGTAATATTTTTATAGAGCAGGTTGTTACGGACGCGGCGATACCCAATATGTCTAACTTTTTTATTTTTGGAAAGTTTTACACATTAGATTTATTTTTGAACAGAATAAAATCTTTTTTTTGTGTTGCCATTTTCTAAGAGCCATATTTTTTTTATTTTTTGGGCGATTGTCTTAGGTAGGGTATCATTTTTTGCGGGACGAGATGACGATTTTATTAGTACCATTTTGGGGTAAATACGCCTTTTTGATCGCGTAGTATTACACTTTTTGTGGGGGAGGCACTGTTTTGGCACTGTTTTTATTTTTTATTTTTTACTGTGTTCACCTGGCGGGATGGATTATGTGATATTTTTATAGAGCTGGTCGATACGGACGCGGCGATACCTAATATGTCTACTTTTTCTTTTTTTTTCTTTTTTTAACATTTTTTTTACTTTATTGGGGGGAAAATGGCGTTTTTCTTTTTTTTACTTGAAACTTTTATTATTATTTTTTTTAACTTTATTTTTTAACTTTTTTTTCACCTTTTTTTCAACTTTTGGGGGTCTGATCCCCTGCACAATGCATTACAATACTGTTGTATTGTAATGCATTGGCTGTAAGTGTATTACTCACAGTAATACACTTACAGCCTGCTTCCTGTGCGATCCAGGGGGCTGGATCGCACAGGCTCGCAGGGATGGCAGCCACAATGCCTAAGGAAGGCATCGGGCTGCCATCCAAGCCATCGGGTCCCCGTCACAGCAGCGCGGGGACCCGATGGCCCCCCCCGCTCGCCATCCTGAATATGCTCACACCTCTTGTGCCGCGGTCAGCGCTGACCGCGGCACATGAAGGGTTAATGCGCCGGCATCGGTGTTTTCAACATCGGTGTTTTCGCATTCCCCAGGGGTCCGGCACCTGGGCACTGCCGGACCCCCGCCGCTGATCGGGCGGGCGCAGCTCCTGCACCCGCCCGATCAGCGCGCCGTACCTGTACAGCGCTGGGCGTTAAGTCACGTCCCGTTGCGCCGTACATGTACGGCGCTGGGCGTGAAGGGGTTAAATGTTATTAAAATTTTGTACGCTAACGCTACGTACGCATTCTTCTTGCCCCTCGGCCCCCTGAAGTGGGAAAATGATAATACGCCCCCTCAAGAGCGGGAAAGTGAGTTCAACTTAGGCCCCCCTCCCTCAGTGCTTTGTGGCCAGGGGAACTTTGTCAATTTGTCACTTTGCACAGCCTGACTTTAAGGGGATACGGAAAGTGCGGGGAATAATACTTTTGGGTTTTAGTTTAGGGGTGGTCCAGTCCAAGGTTTGCCCTGGTTCTATCGGACTCTAACGCTACTGTGTACTACTAACTGAAAAAAATATTATGATAGGTACACAATAAGAGTGCATTCAAATGACCGTGGGATGGTCGTACCAGTGTTGCAGACCGAAAATTGCGGATCCACTAAACGTCACACAGTCTTGTGAATTCATCCTAATGCCTATTAAAGGGGTTGTACGAGTTATGACAAAAAATATATAGCACTGTAAATCTGATGGGCAGCAATATATAACTCAGTTCAGCAAGTTTTAGGCAAAAAAAATCCATATTTCCTAATTTCCCTGGTTCTCTTCTGGTCTTTGTTTACATGCAATAACAACAATCTCAGCCCCTCCCCCTTCTCCCCCCTCTCTGCAAAGGCAGTGAATACAAGTGCTGAGTGACATGTCTGCCTGCTGGGATACTCAGCAGCATGTTGTTTGTGTAGGACTACAAGTCCCAGCTGTACAATGACACTGCTAATACACACAGGAATTTCTCCCTACCTGTTCTTGTACAATTCCTCTATAGCTCCTTGCCCAGCATTTGTCTCCTCTCACTGCTGCAGCTACTATTTGTTGTACAGCCTTGAGCCCTCAGTGTGTTCTGGCTGAAGGGGTTAATGTTTTATCTGAAGGAAACCAGGGAGAGCAGATAGCAGGAGCCCGGCAAAGAAAGGGGGCGTGGCCAGTGACGTCTCGTGTACAGACTGTTATCTGAACTCTGAGGCTTTGAACCAAACATCACAGAGCAGAGAGATAAGGTGACATCACAGGTCATGTGACCCTCAGTCAACTTTGAGAAACCAGCAGCTTTAGAAACACAAAGTATATGGGAAAGTTGTTATACCTGACAAGTTAGAAACATATAAAGAACAAAAAAATAACTCGGACAACCCCTTTAAGTCTAAAAACTTGAGCACTGCTAATATGCATGAACTAGTAAATATTTTAGCAAGTGTCAGGGAGCAGATCACCATAAATTACTTTATAATCATATAATAATGAAAAAGAAACATTTATATCTCACCTCAAAAATGTATTTTTGCATGGCTGAACAGCCTGCTGGAGTAAAATACAGTGGAGATGTCAGACAGACTTGAATCACATATTCTCTGCTTAAAACCCATTATTATTCTATTCTTCTTAGAAGAGCGCCAGAATAGTGGATTTTAATTATCTGTCTAAGGCTGCATGAAATATATTAGCTATCAATTAATTATAATCCTGCCAGGGCTGACATGCATTTCAATGATTTCAAAGCCAATATGCTCTACTAAATGATGGCATTTTCCTGTACTCCTATTTCTTGTAAATGAATAAACTGCCTTTTGTAGCAAAAAGAGGGTCTGTTTCATTTCTAGAAGACACTTTTGCATTAATCCTGATGATATTATCCCTCAGCAGAAATGTATAGCATCAGAATCACTATTACACCAGGTCATACATAGTGTAGCCATAGTGTATGCCAGGCAGCTTAAAGAGGACCTCTCACCACAAAATGCAGAGTAGTCTATGAGTACAGGGGGGACTGATAAAATCTCCTCCCTGTGCCGATAGGTGTTCACAGGAAGTGGAAAAAGCAAACATAAATGTATAAATTACAGGTCTTATTGAATCTTTTCCCACAAAACTACATATCTACCGTATATAACTATATATAATATTATATTTAGATGAAAAGATAATATCTGCATTATGTGTAAATGCTTCTATGTTTGATGATAAAAGCACATAAATTATATTGTAATATATTAATTATATTAAAATTATATTATTATAATATAATAATTAAATTGAGTATAATTATATTCAAATTATATTGGGATTTGTTCATATTATTATTTGAAAGTGCCATTAATTCGCTGTACATCCAGACGGGGTTACAAAAATATAAAAATAAAATAAACGAACTATTAACATACTGGTACAGAGGGTTAGAGGACTCTGCCCACAAGGGCTTGCAATCTACAAGATTGTTAAAGGGTATATTGATGAGATAACGAACGTTCAGGTAAAAAAGGTACGCAACCTCTTTGAACACGTACAAATTGCGTAAGAATCCTCAGCGTACTATTGTCTAGCGATTATGTAATACGCAGGCACGCACGCACGAGTTGAGAGGCCGCGGCGTGCAATCCAGGCGATCATCAGCATTTAGCTCTGCAGAGCTAAAATACATGATCCGGCTGATGGACCGGCAGGATTACGATGGCACAGACCGCTACCCAAACCAGCATAAAAAGGAGGTGATTCAGCAGGTGATCCGAGGCTTGCGCCATCGTTTTGACACCGTGCGGACCCCGGGCCAGATCCAGCGGAAATGGTCCAATCTGAAGTTCAAGTGCCCAGAGCGGCTTAATGAGATCCACGCAGAGATACGGCAGGGTGAGTATTGTGAATACTACTAGTAGATGCTCCGGCTAAAGGTCCTTTGGCACTTCTGCCCTGTGCCACCTTCTCCTTTTTTTTAGAGCTCGAGGTCTGGCTAGAACTGGACTAGAGATGAGCGAGCAGTGCTCGTTACGAGCACTATAGCGCTCGTCTCACTGCGAAAGAATGCCCGCAGGCATTGCGGATCCGTCCTCACCCGACTGAAAGTCAATGGGGACGGATCAGTTTGTTATGACACTCATACCAGACGGATCCGTCCCCACTGACTTTCAGTCTGGTGAGGAGGACGGATCCGTTTGGTAAGAGTGTCATAACAAACCGATCCGTCCCCATTCACTTACATGCAGTTGAGGACAGATCCGCAATGCCTGCGGGCATTGCGCAGAGGCGCCGAGCGCTACAGTGCTCGTAACAAGCACTGCTTGCTCATCTCTAAACTGGACCCCTTTTGCTTATCCATTCCAGACATTTTTCACTTCACTCTGTGGCCCTGCAGCTGGTCTTTGTCTTTGTCCCTGTATCTCCCTGTCTCTCCCTATCTCTCCCTGTCTCTCTCTCCCTGATTAATTACTAGCCCTGCACTGGCCCTGCACTTGCCCTGCACTTGCCCTGCACTTGCCCTGCAGTATCCCTGATATGTGTAATATGGATTCCCAGAGCAATTACACTCCAATTTTCACAAAACAGATCTCAGAGTCTCAGAACTTCATACACAGTGCTTCTGCTCGTCTCAGCAGTCACAGCAGAAGTGATGCGTCACTGGCTTACCGAGCCTGAGCCAATCAGAGCAAGCCCTGCCCACTAGGTCAGGTGACCGCTTTCTTCACGGGCTTTTGCGCACAAATAACGAACTAACAGCAAAAGTTCGCTAATCACTTGTATTCGTATGCAACAGCGTTTAGAGTAACTTCTACGTAGCATTAGTGTACAATTTAGCGGACAAGTACGTAGCGAATGCGTAGAAAGCCTTAGGAACATTTTCGAATCTTAACGGAGCGAATCACCTAATATTTGGATTCGCTTCGCAGCTGAAAATTTCCAAGATTCGATACGAATCAACGAATCGACGAATCGCTTCGCTCATCTCTATACAAGTAGTGTCTTTTTTTCATACAAATGAATAAAATCATGATTCATAAAACTTTTTTACCCATTCTCTTTTTAGTCTCAGTAGTATCTACTGATCCTTTACAATCAGTTTTCCTTGATTCTGGTACAAAACCAGGATTTGTACAGAGCAGAGGCGGATTGGCCATAGACCTTACAGGGAAATTTCCCGGTGGGCAGATGCCCAGGGGGCCACCTGGGCCCTCTTCATGGCCGGCCAGTGGAAGTTTTCGGGGATGTATTTTGTCATGGACTGTGGTATTTGGCTCTGTTGGGGGGTATAATTTGCCACAATATGGTATTACTGGCCCTGCCTTCCATCAATTTGGACCTGACTACAAAACGTGGCCACTTGTAGTATTTTTTCCAGGGCCTCTTTAAGTTCCCAGTCCGCCCCTGGTACAGAGAAGTCTATTAAAGTGGTTGTCTGGGTTCAGAGCTGAACCCGGACATACCCAAGATTTCACCCAGGCAGCCTGCCTGACAACAGGATCGGAGCATTTCATGTTCCGATGTGCTCCCTTGCCCTGCGCTGGATCGCGCAGGGCAAAGGCTATGTTGTTTACAAACAAACACTGCCGGAGGCTTCCGCCCAGCAGTGTGTTCGGTGACATCACCGCCTCTGATTGGCCGGCTTTAGCATTGTCCTAGCCATTTTATTGGCTAGGGCTGCGCTAAAGCCCGCCCATCAGTGCCGGTGACATCATCGGACTCACTGCTGGGCGGAAGCCTCCCCCTGGCAGAGCCCGGTTCATCACGATTTAGCGCAGGGCAAAGTAGAGCATGAAATGCTCTGATGCTCTTGTCAGGCAGGCTGCCTGGGTGAAATTCTGGGTATGTTCGGGTTCAGCTCTGAACCCGGACAACCCCTTTAAGATATTCTTTTAAATAGATTAAAATTAGTTATTGTAACTTTTATTTGTATGAGATTTATGCTATAATTTACTTCAGTTTCTGTTGTAAATTATAGTGAATCTGTTGGGTCGCAGGAGGTCCCATCCATCCACTATGCACCACCCAGTTTTAAAAAAGTGGTGTAATTGATTGAAAAACCCCTAAGAGTCACTAAACTTTTGAGCAAATGAAGCTTGCACAAAGAATTGAGACTTTTTGAAGTCAGAAAACTGGTGCAAAGTTCATTGTAAATTCCACCTATTGACTACCATGCAGATGGCATACTTAGATATTCTGAAAGGGACTTCCAAACAACTATTTGCCAGCACTAACCAGAGCCTAGGATTGCCCTTTAACATTAAAAAGTAAGATCCTTACACAGTCATATAATTGATAAAGCCATCACTTTGCAAAGTTAACACTATTGGAATGGTCAACCACTTTGTCTGCATTTCACTAATACCTTTTAGTATGGAGTGGCTGCATGTTTGAAATATACAAACTCTCAAAATAGTCCTGTCCAAAACTCCTGGGGATAGCTCATACAAAAAATTCTGAATGCATGTGTCTTTGTTTCAAGCATCCACCAATACAAGCATTCTCTAGATTGCAGCAAGGATTATACCACTTTCATACAGTCAGTATTTGGTCAGTATTTTTCATCAACCGGGAGTTAGTTACATAGACGAGGTTCAAATATTTTCATAATGCTGTTTCCCTGTAGGTTTTATTCATGTTTTTGGCTTACAAATGCTGATGCAAAAAACTGACCAAGTATGTACTGTGTGAAAGTGGCCTCAGTGGTGATACTAGCCAATATTAAAGTAGCTTCCCTCTGGCAATAGAAAGGTGCCAAGTACAACCAGGTAGACTGATACAATTCAGGTCCCTGCTATTGAAATATCAGAGCAGTAGAGGCTTTTAAAGGGTCACACAGTATTTTCAGCGACCAGTTGCAAAGTGCAAAGTGAAAGAAGAGCTGAAGTTACTTCCAAGAAGGTTGCTGTCATAGAAATCTCACCTTTCTGCATTTAATTATATGTTAAAATTCTTCATGAGCCTACAAGATCTGCTCTTCCATCACATTGCTAATCCAGATGTGAAAGTTAATGGATTCAACGTCTCAATTTCTGAAATAATTAAAGGGTCACTAACTGTTCCAAAAACTCTTTGGGATGTCATAAAGACATATGAAAAGTTTAGAATGGTGGGGGTCTGAGTGTTGAGACCCTATTGATCCCTCGAACGAAGGTAGAGAAATGTGTGCATAGCCCATTCTCTTTCCACGCTACATGAGATGGGCTTCAGAGAAATCTATGGGGCTGTCTTGATTCAGTTCTCAGCAGCACGGAGAGAGTGCGCCATGCACGTTCTTCTTTCCCCTCATTCTAGGGATCAGTGGGGGTCTCAGCTTTAAACTTTTAATGTGTATCAATGACATATAAAACATTTTGTGAAAAGTTCGTGCCTTTTTAAAAGCTCCTCAATGAAAAAAAAATTGTATTAAAGGGTTTTTGTCACCAGAAAAACTTAAATTAAACTGGCTGACATTAACGATGTGCTAATGTCAGCTGCACCTAACTACCCTACTCTTAGTTTTCTCCATGTCCCCATTACTGGTTAAATTTAACTTTTATAATATGCTAATTAGCCTCTAGAAGCAGGGGAGGCGTTCCCCCAGAACGGTATTCAGCGCAGGCATAGTGAAGGACACTTCCTTACTGCGTCTGCACTGAATACAGCACGACGTGAGATTTTCCGAGCACACAGGGCCGGCAGGAGGAGGAGAACGCTGCCTGGCCCTGTCAATCAAGCTTCGGAGGGTGGTGAATGAGGTGGGAGAATGGAGCCTCTAGGAGCAGGGGCCAACGCCTCCCCTGCTCTTAGAGGCTAATTAGCATAAAATAAAAGTTATAATTATAGAAAAACGGGGGAATGTAGAAAACTAAGAGTTGGGTAGTTAGGTGCAGCTAACATTAGCACATCGCTAATGTCAGACAGTTTAATTTGGGTTTTTCTGGTGACAGATAGAGCTACAATTAGGGGATTAAACATAAACCTCCAAGTGCCCACTCATGGCAGACACCAATTGGTGGAAAAGACATACAAAAACAATATAAGAGAAAAATAGCTATTGAATTGTCTTACCATGACCAGTATATCTTTAGCCTCTTTACTAAGAAAACGAGGATACACTGGGTCATCCATGCGTATAGACTGAAATAACTGCTCCTCATCCATACCACGGAATGGAGATTGGCCAATTAACATTTCATAGAGAAGGACCCCAAATGACCACCAGTCAACTGAGTAGCTGTATTTCTGTCCCAGTAAAATCTACAACACAAGCCAGAAAGAGCGGGCTATTATTTAATCATGGAAATATCACTTATCTCACCTGACTTTCCAATGATGGTCAGCATAGCCTGCTGACTTTTCCTATTGGCCATCCACAATAAAATGTATGCTGTTCAGAAGGTATGGATGCCATGAGCAATTATATGGAAGCTATGGATGCCATGAGCAATTATATGGTATATATTGAGGTTATCCCAATGTATACGTCAAATATAGAGTCTGAATGTAATATGAACAGAGTATTAACCTCATATTTCATGTCTCCTGGTTTTGCAATGAAAATTGAGAAGTACAAGAACACATGTACAATGTCAAAAGGAATACATACCTCTGGAGCAATGTAGTCAGGAGTCCCACAGAATGTACTTGTTTTTGCAACTCCAAACATATTTTCCTTACACATTCCAAAATCCGCTATCTTTATGTGGCCTTCCATATCCAAGAGTACATTATCTAACTTCAAGTCCCTAAAACATGAGAAGGGAAGTTGATCCTAAATGAACTTGTATAGAGCATTCAATCAGTAATGGTTAGAGATGAGCGAATCATTCAAAATTTTATTCACCGAACATTCGTCGAACTTTTCATAAGATTCATATATTCGAGGAATATATTAGTTGAATCTGCTACAAAATATACATTATTATGTGGCGTTTAGCGAACATTCGCGCACTAATAATGAACATTCAGTTTTAAAAGGTACTCAACTTCTTTGAACACGTACACATGAGCGTACAAATTGCATATGAAAATGACAGGCTTTGCTGGAGAGGAATGGTGGAGCAGGAGGAATGCTCTGAGTCTGACCCCTGGCTACATGATACTGTATCAGTAGATGACAGCAGATCATCCGGCTGAGACTGAGATGAGCGTGCCATCCACTCCACTATGTCATCCACTTTCTCCTCCACTACAAGTTTGCGCCTTGGTGGGTTAGCCCGGTGGAACACTGGCCAAGTATTTTGAATACTACAAGCAGAAGCTCTGGCTACAGGTCCTTTGGCACTGTTGCCCTGTGCCACCTTCTCCTTTTTTTTTAGAGCTCGAGGTCTGGCTGGAACTGGACCCCTTTTGCTTATCCATTCCAGACATTTTTCACTTCACTCTGTGGCCCTGCAGCTGGTCTTTGTCCCTGTCTCTCTCCCTGCCTCTCTCCCTATCTCTCTCCCTGCCTGATTAATTACTAGCCCTGCACTTGCCCTGCAGTATCCCTGATGTGTAATATGGATTCCCTGAACAATTACACCCCAATTTCAACAAAACAGGTCTCAGTGTCTCAGAACTTCACACACAGTGCTTCTGCTCGTCTCAGCAGTCGCAGCAGAAGTGGCTTACCGAGCCTGAGCCAATCAGAGCAAGCCCTGCCCACTAGGTTAGGTGACTGCTTTCTTCCTGGGCTTTTGCGCACGAATAATGAACTAACAGTAAAAGTTCACTAATTACTTGAATTCGTACGAAACAGCGTATAGAGTAACTTATACGTAAAATTAGCGTACAATTTATCAGACAAGCATGCATTCTATAGAGACACAAAGGTCTTTATGTTAAAAAAATAGGACCTCACTAGCCAGAACGTGATCATAACTAAATGGGATTACAGCCATGGAATATGGTGGTGTTAATGTGTCATTTTTGCTGTGGCATTTCTTTATTAAGTTTCATGTCTAGAATTACTTCTATGAAAATTGCAATTGTTTTATCAAATATAAGAAAAAAAGAGTCCTTCCAGGATTCAGGGTTCCCTATTGTACCTAGTACAAAGCTTTCTAGGACAGGGTCCCCAGGTACTTTGTAGGCATTTTTTTCCTGGTAAATTTATTGATTGATGTCGCCTAGGGTTAGAGTTTTTTGGTGCCTTTTGGGGGTTCATAGCAGCGTTTCAAGTTTTGACCAAAAATACTTTGTTCATTCCCCAAGCAATGATAACTGCTTTATATGCACTGGCTGCAGTTACTATTTTTGTCCACCAGATGTCCCTCATGAGTTATCTTCTCTCTGTTTGGATTTTTAATGTATTTTTATTGGTTTACTGCTTTTAATTATAAATCAATAAAGAGAAAGTACTTTCATCCATATACAGGTGTCAAATAGGAATGAAAGTCAAAGAAATGTTCAGACCAGTCCTGTTTCAGCCTTTGATGACTTCTTTCCAATCCAGTTTTGGTCAAAGTGTGACAAGTATGCGTGTTTATTTCAGTGAGTGATGACTAGAGACCTCTATTGCAACTTATCTCCATTGGGAATAAAGAATTGAGCAAGGTAAAGTTCAACCTTCCCGATACTTCTTTCTCGCCGTAGCATTAGGCATTAAAAATAGATTGAGCTGAAATTATATATCTGTCAACACAAATCTCACAGCCAGTCTTTGAGTTACCTATCTACTAGCAGAAACCTATTTAGTTCTAATATGAAAAAGCCTCCAACTTTTCATGATATTTTTTAAATGTGTACTTTTTTGCCTTTAATTACACAAGCAATAAAGCGGATATGAAAAATGGATACATTTCTCAGGTAAAAGGTATTGACTTTGTTATGATACATTTTCTGCACCTAGTCTTTTGGATGAAACAGATCATTAGGATTAGCTGGATTTATATACAGCCTTTAAATTATATTTCATTTTATTCATTTCTACTTTTGCAACAAATGTATCATCATTCTGTTTTGTAGTCCAAAACTTTAAAATAACTGTATTATGTAGTCAACGAAAAAAACGGGACATTCTTATCTTTATTTGTATCTTCAATGTATCAATGCAGTTGAAGTACTTAGGGGCAGGCAGGTTCTTTTCTCTTAATGTTTGTTAGGTTACTTTTGATTGCTATTTTAATTGGGCGCTATTTGCCTAACTATATATATCCTTTAACACTGGCAGATGATCGGGCTAATATAACTGGCACTTGGTAATGTTCCGGCGATCACAGGACAAATGAGTAAAGGCTTGTTAGTTGGCTGATTGGGTCGTTTATGCCAGCATAAAAACACTCACTGGTTGGCATAAACAGAGGAAATGCCACCAAATTATTGCATAACTATGGGAGATGAATGATCGTAGTAAAGATGATTTGTCACCCATGCACTTTCCATTTACCTTTGGAAATGGATTATTACACAAGCATGATCAATTGGTTTTATTGCTGTTTGGTTCTCACTATGGAATAAATGCTTTAGAAATAAAGGTTGTAATTACTAATATGATTATTACTTTTAAAGGGAACCTGTCAGCTCTGAAACATCTCCAAACTAGAGTAAGCGGTGTACAGTGTAAGTGACGTCGAGTCTGGTTATGTAATTTTTTATCTTCATACTCACTTCCATTCCGACGCTGTGCTCCCACAAACCAGCAGTAAAATGCACTCACTGGACTCCAGTGCTCACTCATATAATGGAGAGGACTCAAAGAAGAATCCTATCAATGCATTTTACTGCTGGTTTGTGGGAGCACAGCGTCAGAATGGAAGTGAGTATGAAGATACAAATTACATAATCGGATTCAACACCATTTACACTATACACCGCTTACTCTAGTTCAGGGATTTTTTCGGAGCTGACAGGTTCCCTTTAAGTAGCAGCATAACAAAGAGATTGTGTTACCTGTATACTACTCCTTTGGAATGAAGGAACTGGAGACCACACACAATTTCAGCTGCATAGAATCTACAAATAATTGAGGAAATGTTGGGTTAAGCAGATAAAAAACATAGTAAAATGATACATAACAAGTTATCATTTATTTCTATCTGCATACAGGTGATCCAAAGCAATAATCTGAGATGCCCATACTACATACGTGGGACCGATGTATCAATCATAATCAGAGAGTGAAACCTCTTTGAGATGACTTCTACCACAAATTGCAGTGCAAAAATTGCCTTTTGGAGGAGTGATTCAAAGGAGAAGCCAATATATGCGGAATGTATGGAAATGAAAAATCTGACACAGAAAAATCTGCTCTAGATGGGGGATTGGTCCTCACAAAGTGATCTTTTTGAGAGTTTTAACTATATACTCCTACAACAGATCTAATTATTTTTAATACATTTTCGAGAGGGTTGCAATGATAAAAAAAATCATATTAGAAGCTTCGTTTTGCTTTTTATAACTCTTGGTATTCTCATCTCTGATACTTATGGCATTATATATATAATCACTTCTGGTACCTCACTCATATTGAGGTGAGTGAGTCTAGTGAACTGTGTTCATGCAGGTGAGATAGCTGCAGACTGAATGGAGATGAGGTTGTGCAGTACACCCAGAATAGGGTATATGAAAATTCTTTCTTGTTTAATTTCTGTCTTCTTATGTAACATTATTGAATATATTAGTACATTGTAATACACCATATTAGAGTTAGTAAAGTATGTGCTGTTTAAGGCTGATAGAGATGTTATTGCAGTGAGAGAGATATTGCTAAAAGACCTTTCACTCCGAGACACGGTCTGGCCAACTGTATCTTAATCCTGTACCCCTCAACTGGGAATTACAGCCACCATTGCAAGAATAATATTTCCAGAATTATATTCTGCAGAGAAAGACTTGGGGAAGATAAAGAGGAAGGAGTACTACACTCCCCATCCTGGCCTGTATCCATAGATTGCTATCTGGGAAGACTTGCACTGTCTATTGTTTGGAACTGTGTTTCTATACAATTGGATGTACTACAACTCCCATTCTGCACTTTAAAGAGAGACTTTTTCATTTTCTACAACTGGCCTGGTTACTGACTCCAGCACCATCCGCCGGCCACTGCATCTACATCTTTAGCCTTGCACCCACACAAAACCCACAATACCAAGTGCACCCCAACTACCATCAGGCAGGAGTCCCAACAAGGTGTGCCATGAGGGAATAAATGGTGCACCTTCCTATCACTGCCCTGGCCCTATGGAGCATTGATGTGAGTATTGCCACTGTGAATAATCATTGCAGCCATAGCCACTACCACTCCCATCCTCTGCTCTTCTCCCTTGGGGCTTGCAGCAGTTGCACATGTGCAAAGCTTTCTCGATTTCAGTATGTAAGAGTTACATAAAGAACTACGGCAGCCACCTCTGCATCCTGTTCTCCATTGGTTGCATCTTCTGTTTGCCATCATTCCTGGTGGAACAAGCCTATAATGTTTTGACAGGTGGAGGTCTAAATTTGGGATACCATATGTCTGAGAAGGGAAAAGCCCCTTATTTGTATTATTATTATTATTATAAAATATTTTAGGAAACATTTAAAAATATATATATTTATGAAACCTACGTAGATCTGGCAAGATCAAACTTATGACAGCTCTGTATATGAAACATCAGATCGCCTCCGTTGAGATATTCCATGACAAAAAATAGGTTCTCCTGTCCAAGAAAAAAAAGAATGATGTGAATAAATTGTACATATGAAACAAAACATAAGCGAATACATAATGTTACCCCCTTTTAGTATGACACCCATTTGTCATCATTAGTTGGTTTTAGTAGTGACAAACTTAGTCACCCGTGAGCAGTCAAAGAGCCTGACGTGATTGTGGTATAAATGAACTTGTATCTGGAAGGTCTAACTGATGATGAGTCAGTTTCCTGACAAAACTATACCACAGAAAGGCAAAATATTACTCATAACTTCTCTAAGGTTATTGAATAGTGCCTCTAACATGATAGATACAACATGCTAAATATCTGAACACTGCACATTGCCAATCATTGACTGAGTTTGGGTTAATTAACAGATCCACTGACAAATGATGTTCATTTGTGGTAAGCAATCTTCACCAGATGCTTCATTGTCATTTTTTTAATACAGAAGTCATCATAATCTTTGTTTTTTTAATATGATTTATTTGGGGGTGTCTTAAAAAATCAACATCATCAGTTTTTCCTATGTGGTTCAATCAGTTGCATAGCAAAAATGAACGTGAGCTTCAAATAACTTATTTTCAGCAAGATAGCAAGCTCATGAACACCTCCAAAGCTAAAGTTGACCAAAACCCTTTGGGGGAGGTTTATTAATAGTGTTGTACTTTCCATGTAATATCTTGCCTCTGAATAGTGAGGGACATTTATCAACCCTGGTATGTGGCCCGGAAATGTCACATGGGGTGATTTGTCCAAAAGTTTGTGACATTTTGAGAACTGCACTTTCCCGTGCCACCTTCAGATGTAGAAAATGAAAATTTAGTTAGGATTTCAGAGTAGAAGCACTTGTAAGTCACAGTGATAAAGTGTCACAAAAAGGCACAACTTCATGCAAGGTATCTCCCAAGTGGACTTTCACTGAAGTAAAGTCCACTTGCTCCAGTGTGCCATAATCATAAATTTGGTGCAGGTGCTCATAGCAACTCCAATATAAAAACTAACCTGAAATCCACCTACAATGATAAATTCCTCTAGTGTGTTTTTGTTAAATGTGTCATAAATTGTGAATGATGCATGAAAGGTGTTTCCAATAGCAACCAGCAGAATAGTGAAAGGTCCCGTTACACAGGATGATATTATAGCAGATTGCCGGCAAAGGAGCGTTCCTTCCCATCAATCTGCTGTAATATCGTCCCGAAAGTAAATGTTCCTTCCTGAGAATCTGCTGCTCACTGGTGGATGAGACTGCTGTATTTACATGCAGTGATCTTCTCTAGAGTATGGGGAGGAGTGATCGCTAATGTCATCCCTCTTCTCCATAGTGACTTGGCAGTAGATCATGTTTACATGGCACAGTCTGCTGTTGGGAAACGAGGATTTTTGTGTGTGCACAAATGATCCAATTACCCGATGAATGAGCGTTTCGTACATTTACACAGATCTTCGCTAATGAGCGTTACTATGAACATTTGTTAGCGATGATCTATGAGATTCTTGGCCCGTGTAAAGGGTCTTTAATACAGGGTGTGATTACTATCTGATAAGTAAAGTAATATATTTACAAAGCACTGACTCATATAGCAATATATGAACCTGTTAGTGACTGCCCATAATGGGTCTGCACATACGCTGCAGGTTCTAATGAAACCTAATGAAAACTGTGTGTGTGTATATATATATATATCTATCTATATATCTATATCTTGACAAAGGCCTCATTGTGTAGGGCTGAAACATTGCCAAGGGTAATAAAGGGTCTTCACCTTTCACCTAAGCTGGAGTGCTGCCTCGTTTTCTGTGGATTTAACGTTTGAGGATACAATACCTGTTTTCCTGGAGGATTTCTGCACCCACATTAATTACTATCTGTGCCGCTGGACTTTCTAATATATATATATATATATATATATGTATGTATATATATATATATATATATATCTGAATTGTGGGAAACTGCCATGAAAGGACAGTTTTTAAAGTGTTTTACTGTACAGAAGTAATAAAAATAACCCAATGAATACAGTTAAATTGTAAAAAAGAAGTATTGCAAGTGTTGTTTTTTTTCTATTTTCCCAGAAGGAGTTCACAAAAGTTAATCAACCCAAAATGGTGCCATTATAAAATCCCCCCCCCCAAAAAAAAATGATGGAAAAATAAAAAAATAATAGCTTGTGGAATGCAATAAAGAAAAAAACAAAATAAAATTGCTAGGTCACTGAGGTGCAAAACAAGATGGTCACTAAGGGGTTAATAAACGAATCAGTATAAACTAGTAGACTAATTTAGTTAATGATGAACTTGCTAATGGTGGTAGATTTTACATTACATAGGATGAAAATGTCAAATTTTGTATTGTCAAAGACATATCGCACAAGTTTTCGGCAGGCACATACTAGGTACTCCAGCTGCTCTCATTACAAATAAGCCTATGTGTGATTCTACATGGTAGACATGGTCCCACTCTTCAGAGTATGAAAGGGCTATTGACCAGTGGAATCTCTCTTCTTTTTAAAAGCCTTTCATGAGCTGAGTGACCATCAAGCTGGGAAAAAGGTCAGAGAGATCCAGAAATCAATTCTGAACCAGCATGACACTTGAATTAAAAGGTGGCAGAAAAATCTTTACTCTTTGTTTGAATCTCGCTCTATCCTCTGCATTTTTCATTTGACTTTTAAACACCATCTTTGATTGAATTGTGTTTGATGGTAAAAGGACACAGTAGTAATTGGCTGTTAAATTAAGCACAAAATGAACAGTGATTTATACAACGGCTTCCTTGGTGGTTTCCCTGACCTAAGAAATGGGTTGCTATGGGTGTATTCTAAAGAGAAGAAAGACATCAATCTATTTAAATGCTAGTCGTACAGAGCTGTGTATAGAGTACCCAGTGTGCTCAGGATACATTATTATCTTTTCTACTGTATCATCATTTATAGTGTGTACTCAGGGGACAGTTTGATTTTATGGACTGTGCTAGCATTTATACAATGTGTTCAGGGGACATTATTATCTTATGAACTGTACCGTAATGTATGTGATGTGCATAGAAATGCTGATATACCGTACCATATGCTTTCTTGTTACAGATGCCATGTGCAGGAATCAGCTGGCTACTGCAAACATTTGCAGCTTTTTAAAGTGTTTATCCCATGACTAATGTAAAAAATGAAAATCAGACATCATATAATACATGACAATCTCTTTCTAACAAAGCTAGAACCAGCCCTGTACCTCACATGGATCCAGAGATCTCCCCATTCATTGCTCTGTTAGATTTATATCAATCTGGCAGCTCAAGGGAAGTGTCTTTTCTGCTGCAGCTAAGGAAGCGAGTCTCAGCTCTCCCTATCACAGCTAAGGAGGCGTGTCTCAGCTCTCCCTATCACAGCTCAGGAGGCGTGTCTCAGCTCTTTCTATCACAGCTTAGGAGGCAGTTGAAGGATGAAACTGAGAATGTGTGGCCATCTCAGTGAGCAGGTCAAAGAAATAAGAAATAAAAATAACAGCAGATGGCGCTATACAGATACACTTTATTGAATAAATCAGTGGCTATTCTAAATTTTTAATTACAGGCAATTACAAAAGGATTCAGATACAGGTGCTGGTTTGAAAAACTGTAGAATATTTTTCATGGGACAGCCCCTTTAAGTATCTCATGTAATATAGTAATCGAACCTGAACTATTCTTATAGATCCATACTTCAGTGGATATTCTGAAATAAAAAGGTCACATCTAATAGATACAGACTATTTGGTGGGGCCCAACTTCTGGGATCCCCATGATCACTAATCACAGATTATATCTATTGGACTGCTGAAAAGAAGCTTAGTTCAGTGCGCACAGAAAAGAATGACGGGAAAGCATGGAGTTGGGTCAGACCCCACTGATCAGATACTCATTAGCTATCCTTTAAAAAAGTGATAAGCTTAAATCTAGTGAGTCTGGGACAATCCTTTTAAATAATGGACCTTAATGTTCTCCATGATTTGGGGGCTCTTTTTTCCTTGGGCATAGAAGCCCTAAGGCCACGTTCACATCTCCTCTGTGAACTCTAGCATTTACTGCCAGAGTTCACTGTATCCATCATAGCTGGCTATATATAATCTAGGATCTAGCGGGGTTCTGTTTGCTTTCTGGCATATATGCTGGCTTTTGGCCAGACAAAAAATTCTGTGTGTCGTACTCTTTGTCCGGTTGAAAGCCGACATATATTCCAGATAGAGTGTAGAAGTTTTCAACACAAAGGTACACCACATTTACGAGGGTTAAATAAACACAGTAATATACTAATGGTGAAAAGGTTTATCAGGTTCAACCTATAATCATAGATTGTTGATCCAGAGGAAAGAAAAACAACCTATAAGGTAGTTGCCAATTACTGACTTGATAACCGTGTTAGCCAGTACATAGAAGATAAAAAAATGAGATTCCTCAGTGGTTAATTACTTTTAATGGCTAACTGAAAAGATGATGACAACATTGCAAGCTTTTAAAACTTAGGCCTCTTCCTGAGGCATCTTTCAATATAGTAACTGAAGATTCACGTATTTAGACACCAAAGTACATAGAAATAATGAGGTAGATGAGACAAGTGATGTAAAGCAAATCAATATGAGTGGAGGAGTAAACAAACAGTTTAAGTAGTAAATAGTGGTAGCAATTACAGATAAGGAGTGTGAACGTTTTATTGTCCTCTTATAGATATCTGGTCCATGAATATGATGAATCAAAAGGTCTAAGGGGAACATTCCTTAAGAGATGTAGGACATTATTCCACGAGTGTATCAAAGGTGGTCATGGGCTTGTATTTCCAGACTCTCCTGTCCTTCTGAGATTTGAAATGTCCTTTTAATAGCAAGACTTTCATGGCTGTGTATTTTGGTCAAGGCTACAAAAGTGTTTTAGTTCAGGCAGATGTTTCCTTTCTTCTTTTATTATGTGGCGATGAGAGTTCATTCTTGTTTTAAGCTTTTGACCAGTTTCACTGACACAGAGACCCCACAGTATGACATTTGGTACATACAATCAAGTAGACCACATTTGGCAGGGTAAGGGTACCTGAGATCTTGTAATTCTGATGTGTATTGGGGATCTGTACCTTGTCAAAGTGGTCATTATGTAGGGACAAGTCTTACACTTGGTCTGTTTGCAGGGGAATGTTCCTGTTGTTGGAAAGGACAGAGAGCTTCTGACAATGATGGTTTTAAGATTAGTGGACTGTTTGAAATCCATATTTCCAGATCCCCCAATTCTGTGCTATAGGTAGCCCCCTTATTTTAAAAACATCACTGTCACAACTGACTGTCCTCTCCAACAACAACAGGACAGCCGTGCTCATGCACATAATGGAGAGGACTTACAGAGGACTCCTCTCAATGCATTTTACTGCTGGTTTGTCAGAGCACAGCGTCTAAATGTAAGTGAGTATGAAGATAAAAATTATATAACCGGAGGCATCACAATATACACTGCTTATTCTAGTATGTGGGAAGTTTGTTCCCTTTAACAAGAAAAAGATATTTTCTGACTCCTTTATAGCAATCGGAACAAATGCCTTGATCGATGACCAAACTCAGGAATCAATTAGAGATAACTTGTAAATATGGGACAAAACCTTGGGCTATATCCCATAAAAAGTCTGTTTCTCCAGACCTGAGTTCATTTCAAAATGAAATGATGTCCCTTAAGATTACAAAAAAAAAACACTGTAGTGTGTGACTCACTTGCCAGTTGAATGTAGTAGCTCAACAACTGTATAATGATGGAAAACCTGGTAACTATACTGGAAACCATAAAATAATGTGCCATTTACACCCAATAAATGTTTTTAAACTTGATGTTAGTTGAGCCCTGTAGTAATAGGCATAACTGGGCTGAGCTACAATTGGGCTGACCCCATAGTATTTATCGGCATGGGGTGCCCACAAGGTATAGTTACACTAGTACACCTTACATCTATAGAAAGGAATCAGCATTTACCTTAGGCAAATTGTCACTGGAGGGAGCCAAAGGTTTTTGGGTATTCATATACAAGTGAATAGGCAAAGTAAAAGCTCAGGATATTTTACTGTATAACATATTGTCCATCCCTACTTTTCACTTACATACAGGCAATGGCAACTATACAGTGTCATTTTGTATTGAGGTTTGCTCTGTAGTTTGTGTTTTCTTTTCTTCTCATTTTACAAAGTTATATTATCATATAATAATATAAAAGTATTTGTTATTAGATAAAGGTGTATTCCGGTTATGTTAAGTTATCTTCTATCCACAGTAATAGGATGAATATTAGATCTGTAGGGATCCTACCAATCATAGGAACCTGTGGAATTCCCATGGAGATGAATGGAACGGCCACGTACATGCCTGATCTGTTGCGAAGTTCATTTAGGAGGGGGTGGGGGGGAATTGCTCCACGGTGTCCTAGTTCTCATGATCATTGGGGGTCCCACCAGTAGACCCCCCACCAATCTAACAATTATCCCATATCCTGTGGATAGGGGATAACTTTTATAACGAGAATCCCCCTTTAATTTCTCTCACACTATCCTGTTTTGGGTAATATTCATTTGTTTCTGGAAATCGCAAAGTAAAAGTAGACAAATGTAAAAAATATCATTCAAAGAGGACCTGTCACCTCTCCTGTTTTAGCAACTGCTTGCATTACTTATTACTCAACTGCATTGTAATTACAATTGTGGAGCATCTATTCTTTTAAATCTATGATGTGCCATTCCTTTCTTTTTCTTTCTAGAAGCTTATGAATGAATTGTTAACTGTTTGCAATGAAGGTTCAGATGGGTGTGTGTTCCTGGACAATCTGACACTGGCTGTGCTGATTGGATAATGTCACATGTTAAGTGTGCCCTACTTAATAGGCAGAGCCTGAGTTGCTAGACATTATGTGCCTTCTGATTCCCAAAATGTAAATTTGGTGCTGTACATACTGAACTTTATATACTCTCTATGCTTACAAGGATATTACTCCAGTGTACATTTTAGTGCTTTGCATATTATTATGTTTAATAAGCCTCCACTTTAAACATGCTGTCATATAGTGTAAGAAAGTAATAGAAGATGCACCATGAAGAGCATCTAATGGGAACTTACCTAAAGAAATTCTATTTGCGCCCCATTATCTAGAACATTTTTTTTGCTTTTATGTATCAAGGCTAATGTACCTAGGTAACAATGACAAAGAAAAAGCTTGTAATACTGGATTATTAGGATGTTGGTACCTTTGTTTGAAATGTACAGTACAGGTGTGTCAGGAAAGGGTGTTCCCAAGCGAGAGAAAGGACTCTTTTCTCTACCATCGTGCATTCAACGTCATCATCCATGAGAACTACATCTTTCTTCAGAACTTTCATTGCAAAGAACTGGTTGGTCTCCTTCAGTTCTGTGAGGAAGACCTAGAATAGCAGTTACGTGAGACAGTTCATTTCACAAGCACATTTCTGAGTATAATACAAATTATGGTCTAAACCGACAAGAACATTACCATGATTTGAGCACTGCACAAGCTTATGTAGATCAGGTCAATTAAAGTTTTCTAAATAGTTAGTACTGGTAGGGTCAGGTATCGGGTCCCTTATAATTTATTAATATTATTTATTAATAGTGCTGTTATTTTTATCATGTGCTGTGTCTGCTTTGCTTAGCCTGTGATCAATAGTTTATCTATATTTCAAAGTATCTTTCTTTTTTCTCTTTCCTGTGATCTCATATGATTAGCTGCTACCACTGCTCCGTTCAACACTCTGATGTGTATCATGAAAGATGCTGAAGGACAGATATAAACAAGAGCAATAGCATGCAAAGGGAAAATATAAGATATAAAAATGTTTTATTGACATCACTGGATTTGGTTTGTTGGTTGAGATAATCACAAATACCAATGTTGTTGCGTTACTTTAATTCAGCCACTGAAACATTTACAAGGCAGTTTATGTTTTTGAAGCATCAAGTTAGGTCAAGTTCCATTTATTTTATTCTTTTAGCAGCAGATATCATTGTTATTGTAATATTACCTAATTTCGTTACTCTAATTGTAATAATATTGACTTTCTAGGACGCTAAACATAGAAAATACAAAACAAATCACAGCTTTTCCTCCCTTCATTTTCCATCCTTCCAACTAGTCCTATTTTGTCCTTTATTACAGTTAAAACAGAGAAATATTTTTTTTAAAAACCTCTGACCCATGCCCTCACATTCCTGTTACAAGACAATGAGCTGGAGTAGGAGCCTCTCTGCTCTGTCCTGTCTGTAGTAGGACTAAATGATTGTTAAAGAGGACCTTTCACCACTACTGACATGCCTGGTTTAATAGCTCCATGCATTCCCCAGGTAATAACAATTCTGGAGCATCTATTCTTATGTCTGTATGTTGTGCCATTCCTTTATTATTTCTACTAGAAGTTATGAATTAATTGCTAGCAGTCTACAGTAACGGTACAGAGGGGAGGTAACAAGTTGGGGGGGGGTGTAACTGCACAGTCTGACAATGGCAGCACTGAATGGATAGAGTAAGACTGTGCAGTGACACACCCCAACTGATCACCATGGCTATTGTGATCGCTCATCCACATACAGAATCATTGTTTTTGGGCAGCAGATCTCTCTTTAGACCACACAATCTGCTACCCAGAAATGATAATTGATGTGCCTGCAGGAACTACAGGAACATCTGATGAAGGAGCATTTTGCAGATTGTCGGGAATGAGTGTTTGCAGGAACATTCGTTCCCGATAAACTGCCCGATTATCAGACAGTGTAAATCCACCTTACATGTTCCTTTAATATAACTAATTAATAATAACCATTGCAAACCACATGATAGTATCAAGCTAAAAACTTTGGGCACTGTGCACCCCTTCATTCTGCTGACTGTACGTGTATGTGGTTTTAGAGTTGGACCCGCACTGATTAAATTGATTTCCCTTTCTAAGGATAAGACATCAATTTCCTGTAAAACACTTTAGCTAACAGTTGTTATACTCGAAGGTGGACCATGAAAAAGTGTTAAGTAAGCATTGAAGTTTTACCTTTCCAAAGCTTCCCTTGCCAAGCATTTTATGCAGGACAAAGTCATCAAATGTCAGTTTCAAATGACTGCATGGTTCTTCTATCTTCAGTGCCGGACTGGCTGTAGTTTCTGCACATTTAGTCTCTTCTACTGGTGACTCCCAAGAAATGCCTTGAGACTCTGGTATATAAAGATTATACAGATATAAAGGCATAATCTTGTATGATAATACGATGACCAACTAGGCCACTGCTAGTGATATAACTTGGTAAATTAAATTCCTTAATATTTTGTAATGTGTTAAACTATGTTATATTACTTACAAGTACCTCAGGCTGAATCACAGGGTTAAATTCAGTCACTTAGCTATTGCCTCCAGGAAGCTTTGCTCATTCCTGGGATGTTAGTGAGTTGAAGTTGGTGCTAAGCCAGTTGAGATGCAGAAGTGTGAGCAGCATCTCGACTTCTGTAGCAGCCTCAAACCAAGTTTGGGAATCAGGAAGAAAGCAAGAAAACATCCCAGAGAAGGTTTGTAGATAACAATCCTTAAGAAGGTTGTGCAGGCATAAAAAGAAAGTGTACTTCTGTGAAGGTAATGCTCATCTAAGGTTACTGAACTTCACAGACATTGATTGGTTTTAAAGTTTTCTCTCATATTAATGTGGCAGCTTTCAAGTGCTGCTTTTGAGGGTCTACACCCTGCAGTTGGAATTGTAGATGTTTTTTTGAGGAATTGCAACCTTCTACTGGATTGGGATGTGAAGTACAGTTTATTTGAAAGCACATCTCTGCAGGGAGCTTCAGGAGATAACCCACTGTTTCAGCCTCAGAACCTACTATAACATTGTTGGAACTGATTAAGAACTGTGACTCCATCTTGTGGAATTTGCATGAATCTTTATTAAAGACTTAGGAGGGAATTTATCATGAAGGTAATATTGTCAGTTTTTCTTGACTCTGTGTTGGCATACTTTATACCACATTTATTAAAGAAGAACTCCCGCAAAAAAATTATTCTCTGAACTGTTAGAAAGATGCATGATGTAATCTATAGTGAATGTGTTATCCCCTCTCTTCTAATTGTAGCTGTGTCATGTGACCAACTCCCTGACCTTCAACTGACCCAGGACAGGAAGCCAGTCACTTCTCTATTCATTCCTATGAGACTGAAAGTGAGGCTGCCATAGGAATGCATAGAGAAATAGACTTCCTGTCCACACATAAGATGCTGTGTGAGTTGGTGGGTCACATGACACAGATGAGAAACATCAGGGAGATATATCTCACAAAGACAGCCATTGGTAAGAAAATGACATTCACTACAGATTACATCATGTACATTTCTAGCAGAACATGGGATAAATTTTTTTTGCGGGAGTTCTTCTTTAAACGTCACATACTTGATAAATTTGTCTCATTCTTAAACATAACACTTTTGCATAGAAAAACTACTACCTACTTCACCCTCCTACTGGTATAAAATAACAATTTTTTTGGGCGACTTTTTAAAAAGTCTCACTGATAAATCTGGGGTGAAACTTATTAACATAGCTAACTACACCCACTTTCCCATCCATATTTCAAAACTGGAGTGAGTGATGTAAAAATGCAAAAAAATAAATAAATAAAAAAAATTTACTGCAAAAAACTCCAAAAAGTCAGAACCCTTTTGGAAGCCAGATTTCTGGAGTGAAGGTATAATAAATCAGGGCCTTGGTATTTTTGTTTCAACTGAAACCTCCAGCCTCTGTGACCTGTCTTTACTTCTCAACACTGCAACATCAAGGGCACCCCACTGTCCATCAGGCAGGAGACTCCAACCAGGGTTTTCCCTGGGGGAAAGACAATAACTAGGTGCTCCTCCTCTTCACTCTAACAGCTCGAAGAGTGAGGGAACCAGCCATGATGAGGTCTATGAGTAACACCATTACCACTCCCATCCTCACCATATGCTCCCCTATGAAAATTACAATAACTTTTTAGTTAGCTTAGTTTTTTTTCAGATCTTTACACCAGAATGAGCGTTTTGGTGTTCACATATCCTCCTTTTCCACTAATCCATGACCCTTACCTAGGATGATGAAAACTTTTAAAACATCAGTTGTGCATTTTGCGCCAAAGTTGAAGCACAAATTTGACATTAACTCTGGGTCAATCAGTATAAATTCTCTGGATTTTATTTACAATGTATTTTTGACAACTGGATGACGCCATTCAAATATACTTGTTAATCACATTGTATGTTACTTGTATGTCCCATTGCTTTGTACCTTTCTTCACAGTTAAAACTACAGTTTGTTCTTGTAATGTGCTTCTGTGACCAACTTCAACGGGCCCTTCTCTGTAGATATGTTCAGATTCTCTCTGTTTCCTACCCTACAGTCAAGACAAAATATACCTGTAAATATTAAGTACAATGGTGATATATCTTTGACAATGCACATGCAGTCCTGTCTATGGGCAACATGTTATGGAACAGGAGGAACTGAGCAGATTTATATATAGTCTGTGGGAAATTATTTAGCATCAATTGCATTTTATTCCTATACTTAGGAGTCCAGTGGGAGTGATTGGCAGCTATATACTGTATATATATACATATATATATATATATATATATATATATACTCACACAGTAAAGATGTCAATCACTAAATAGGATCGTCCACTGGAGTGAGTCCTAAGCATAGAAAGAGTAGGAGTTAAGCCTTTTGAGACATAGACTATTTTGTTTCTTTTCATTGTAACTGTTCCTTTCCTGCCTTCCAAGAGCCATCCCCATATTGTATTGTGCAGGCGAGTGATTGTTATTTACTTTTGCTACTCTGTATGTGATTTGTCTGTTTTACCTACTTAATCACACGTAAATATTTATATCACTTAGCCTGTTGAGCTTATTTATTCTCGAATTGTCAAATTCACGTTAAGGCTACATTCACATGACAGTAGTTTTTGCGGATTTCTATGGGGCCGCTAAAGATGCGGACAGCACACCATGTGGTATCCGCATCCGTTGCTCCGTGCCACGGCCCCACAAAAAGAATAGAACATGTCCTATTCTTGTCTGCAATTGCGGACAAGAATAGGCATTTCTATGATATCCTCCGCATGTGGAGGTCCGCAAATTGCGGAATGCACATGGGCTGGTATCAGTGTTTTGCGTATCCGCAATATGCGTATCCGCAAAACACAGCGGTCGTGTGAATGTAGCCTTACACAGACACTAGTGTGAATATAGCCTTAGCTGTTCTAGAGGAAGGAAAGTAAGCAATAATAAGTCATCTAAAATGTTCTACGTTTCAGTTCATATTGGCTTAGAAGCCATCTGTCCAGCATTCTATATTATTTATTTTATATTGCTCTTTTTTATTATTTGGAAACAAAGACAAATTAATAATTGTATAGTGAGCCCATACAATCGCTGTTGGCCAGACACTCGTTTGGCTAAAAGTTATCTGTCTCGCTCTCCCATAAATGTAACATGTATGTATATCAATACTAATAAGTCAGAGACACTGGTCTGGTATATTTTTTTGTCTTGAAGACTTTTTGCTACACGACTAGCTTTCCCATTTAGACTGGCATTCTCAATTCTAATTGACTAGAGGAAAAAAATACAAGTCCGGTTGCTCTGACTTATTATTACTGGTAAACCATGACCTGGATGAATGGGTACCTTAACAGATGTAACATGTTTGTGTTTTCAATGGGGAGAGGGGAGAAAGTTTCTGCCAGACACCTCCAGGTTTGGGCATTGAAATTCAGTGCCCCTGAGTCTTCTGTCTCCTGACATAATCTGTGGGAGAGAATTGGGAGCTGCCCAATACACCTTAGATTGCTGTCAGTCCGGCCAAAAATGGTGTTTTGAAAGGCCAAAATGGGAATACGCCACAGTTAGCGCTGGGCTGGGATGGCCGGAACACAAACAGCGCAGCAGGCTACATTGTTTCTGTAACCCCCTAGTTATTTCCTTCTCACCTATGAAAGCCTTATGAATATACAAGACTAATAGTGCTATTAGAGTGATGCGAGTAAATTCTGTTTACCTGTTGTGTGCTCTCTATCATTGCCAGTGCTTCTGCCATCAACTTCTGATTAACCCCACATAGGTTGGCTACTTTATTTTCACACTTGTGATGAACATTCATACCACATTCTTTATACAATAGAAGAAGGGAAACCGTTATTAGCATTTCTTACATAAAACTGCTGGCATGATTAGTTGATAGCGGCACAGAAACCAATTTGTTGCTATCTAACAATTTTTACCAATGTAATGGATGTCTGTCTGAGGCATAATTATTAACCAATGGAGAGAACCTGATAAATGTCTCACTTACATTTTTTAATTAAAATGTCACAACTGGGACACTTTCAATTATAAAAGAGATGCAAGCTCGATGCCAGTCCTGACTTGTGGCACATGTGCTTCATTTGTGTAAGGCAAAAGAGATTGATAAATAGGTTGCAAAAGTTAGAGTCATTAAAGACTGATAAATGGGTTGTACAAGTTAGGCCTCTTTTGTGCGAGTTTCCTATCCAGATGCTATGAGTGTTGTGAACAGATAGCATCTGGACTGAATACTGACCCATTTATTTCAATGGATAAGTGCACAGGAACATTGATTTTCACTGATCAGCCCTGGTCCCTTAGAAATGAATAGGACTTATGCAGTACCCCAGAGCAGGGGGGTATCTGCAAATGGTTTGTTATGTAATATGCTGCATTGTATTGTCCTGTTATGTAATGCACCCAGCATAGCCATGTATGTATGGCACAACCAGGGTTAACAATCCTGGTGCAGCCCCTGTAGAAGGTTAAGTGTGGGCTGGACTAACCCTAACCTTAGGTCAGTGTAGACTGGAGTTTGTAAGGGAGAGGAAACTGTGGCTTGTGCTCCTTCTTCTGAAGCCCAAAAAGCTACAGAGACTCACTGATCTCTGATATACAAAAGGAGAGAAGGACAAAGACAAAGGAGAGAACTAGAGATCCTAGAGTCTGCATGGCTGAGCACTGGAATCAGTAAGTAAACCTGCTACCAAAAGCTGCTAAGACTTTACTGCAGTGAGGGGCACTGCTAAGACACCCTTCACACCTAGACACAACCTGGCCATCTCTAAAACCTGGTATCTCTCCATGGATATTACAGACACAATTGAAAGAGTACTATTGCCCACCATAGATTCTGCAGGGACTTGAGACAGAGAGGGAAGAGGGCCATAACTTCCATCCTTGCCTAAATCTATACATCTTTATTGCCTAAATCTATACATCTTTATGAGATGAGCGAATCATTCAAAATTTTATTTGCCGAACATTCGTCGAACTTTTCATAAGATTTGTATATTCGACAAATATATTCGTTGAATCTGCATACAAAATATACATCATTATGTGGCGTTTAGCGAACATTCGCGCACTAATAACGAACGTTCAGTTTTAAAAGGTACGCAACGTCTTTTAACACGTACGCATGAGCGTACAAATTGCGTACGAAAATGATGGGCTTTGCTGGAGAGGAATGGTGGAGCAGGAGGAACTCCTGACCCCTGGCTACATATGGATACTGTATCAGCAGATGACAGCAGATCATCCGGCTGAGACTGAGATGAGCGTGCCATCCACTCCACTATGTCATCCACTTTCTCCTCCACTACAATTTTGCGCCTTGGTGGGTTAGCCCGGTGGAACACCAGCCAAGTATTGCGAATACTACAAGTAGAAGCTCTGGCTACTGGTCCTTTGGCAGTGCTGCCCTTTGCCACTCTTCTCTTTAGAGCTCGAGGTCTGGCTTGAACTGGACCTCTTTTACTTATCCCTTCCAGACATTTTTCACTTCACTCTGTGGCCCTGCAGCTGGTCTTTGTCTTTGTCCCTGTCTCTCTTCCTGTCTTTCTCTATCTCTCTCCCTCTGCCTGATTAATTACTAGCCCTGCACTGGCCCTAAACTTGCCCTGCAGTATCACTAATGTGTAATATGGATTCCCTGAACAATTACACCCCAATTTCAACAACATAGGTCTCAGTGTCTCAGAACTTCACACACAGTGCTTCTGCTCATCTCAGCAGTCGCAGCAGAAGTGATGTGTCACTGGCTTACCGAGCCTGAGCCAATCAGAGCAAGCCCTGCCCACTAGGTCAGGTGACCGCTTTCTTCCCAGGCTTTTGCGCACGAATAACGAACTAACAGTAAAAGTTCGCTAATTACTTGAATTCATATGCAACAGCGTATAGAGTAACTTATACGTAGCATTACCGTACAATTTATCGGACAAGTACGTAGTGAATGTGTTGAAAGCCTTAGGAACATTTTCGAATCTTAACGGAGCGAATCACATAATATTCGGATTTGCTTCGCAGCTGAAAATTTCCAAGATTCGATATGAATCAACGAATCGACGAATAGATTCCCTCATCTCTAATCTTTATCTGTGAAGAATTGTACTGTGTACAGTTGAAACTGTGTTTTGCGCTACAGTGAAGAGAGACCTTTAGTCTGCTATCTCTTGCCTGGTTACTGATTCCTGCATCCATACACTGACCATTGCACTCTACATGCCCTGTATTGCACCCATACAGACATAAACATCACAGGCACCCCAACTATCATGAGCCCCAGAACCAGAGACTGCCCCCAAGAAGGAAGGGGTGCACCCTCCTTTCACTGCATGACCCTAGGGAGTAGTGGTGTGAGGAAAGCCATGACTTTTACAGCCAGAGCCACTCGCATCCTTTGCTTCATCTCCTCCCAGGTTGCTGCACTTGCGTTAAAAAAGGAAAGCATCCAGATGCAATGCGTTTTTCACTGATGTTGAGTGTTATTCTACAGTTTCTCTTCATGCATGGTTAAAACTTAAAAAGTGATTGCATCCACACGGAAAAATTTGAAACGCAGAACGCAATTGCAAACAAAATTGTTTAAACTTAAAGGGGTTGTGTCATGAAACATATTTTACATTTTTTTAAACCAGCACCTGGATCTGAATACTTTTGTAATTGCATGTAATTAAAAATTGTATACAACCAGTGAGCTATTCAATAAAATGTATCTGTATAGCGCCACCTGCTGTTTGTCCTTTTCACTATTTTTTTGTCCACCTCACTGAGCTGGTCCAGCAAGTTCAGTTAAGGTTTTCAACTGCCACCAGCTTTATGTTCTGTTATAAGCTGTGGCAGTTACAGGGAGAGAGCTGCAGCAGAGAGTACAATATAAAGTATATAAAGTATTCTATATATAGTAAAGGGTTTTATGGGTCTTGAAGGCACATAGTTAACAGACATTATACCTTAGTTTAATTTAATCTAATTCCATATAGAGCATCTAGTGAACAGAAATGATTATCTATTTAAGAATTCAAGCTATAAAATAAACCTTCACTGTAATTCTATATATTGCCTAACAGTGGTAATTACAAGCAGAAGATACTCTATCAGCTTGTAAGAATCAGCAATTGTTCTTGACTAATAAAACTTTCCAAATAGCTGAATCCACAGGGAGCATTTCTCAGGCGGTGTACCATAGCTTTAATGCTATAGATAGAATCTCTACTGTTCTCTTCTGCCGTCAATAAGACTCCCGGACTTACCTGCACACTTTAATCCTTGCTTTGCCAAGCCCCAGAGAAGAGTCCCGCAGTGTTCACAGAAAGTTGGACTTTTATAACTATACACTTTAAATCTGTGTGGCATGTCTATCTTAAATCTCTCTTTGTGGAGCTGTGAAAAAATGGGTCATTGGAATAGAATGAGTATTCATATATACAATTTTACAAAGAGACATGATAAAAGTTCAGCAACTTGGATGTAATATTCTGGGAGTAGGGAATTCATTTCAGAGTCATTATTAGCAGTGTGATATGTGGTTAGGATTTGATCTGTGTGATATGAATTCCAGATGTCATGCTTGTACATTTATGGATGTTATAGCAGTGCAAGATGAATAGTACAGCATTAAACCATGCAATGATTCACTAAAAGCAATTGTCCAGGTATTATGCATAGTTGCTTATCATGTACTATAGCAATAGACTCTGTTCCGCTTTAATTCCTCTTGAAAATGTATAAATAAATTGACAACTGGGAGTTACTATTTCTCTTGTTGATGGGTATGTCCTAATGATGAGCGAATTGATTCTGAACTAACCTGATTTGTATCAAATTTCCCAAAAACTTCAAATTCTTGCAAACCCAACTGTTTTGTAAGTCGTTTCTGGCCTAGCATGGATTTCTTGGCAATATATATACGTTGTCTGGGGAGTACTCTTTCTCATTATAGAGAATGCCTGATATGTGTAGTAAGGGTGCCGAGTACTATAGGCCAGACAATGCGTCTCTGGGCTTCTGGGAAAGATATTCAAACTAGCTTTCCTAAGCTAATCTGATGCCAGCAGACGTAGGATGTGGTAATTTTCATATATTTTCCCCAGAAATCCAGAAGAACATTGATTGGTTTATGATACTCCACATGCACCCTCCATAAGAAGAAATAGTACCCCCAACCAAGGCCCACAACTATATATTTTTAAATATACAGACAAGTGATGAGTAAATGATTGCTATTTATATGTAATTAATGCTGAATTATAAAAAATGCATTATAACAAACCCAAATATTGTGCAATTCAATATTGACTCACATGTCAGAATAACAAAAGATGATTGTTGTACAGCATAGCCTTTTAAACAGACTTACATAACTAGATAAATAACTAAGCCAGCCTCACATCTGCAACTAGCTCTTTGATGAACAAAGCCCTTTATCAGAGCAGAGCAGATAGAACAACCTTTTCTGGTTGGGGGTCACATTGTCAGACTGAACCAATCCTAACAGCCGAAAGTAATAGTAATAATAGTATATTTATGGGATATGGAAGATACAGAATATATCGTAAATGTCGGATTACACTTCCAGGGTTCCCATCTAATGGTAGAGTACATGAAAAGTACATTTGAGCAGCCATAAGACATAGACATACATGTCTGTTACCAGATGGTTAAGGGCCACACAGAATGGTATCAAGGGCAGCATGTAGCCCTTGGGCTGCAGGTTGTGCACCCCTGAGATAGAATCAGCTTTTCTAGCTGAGGCCTTGGGGGGACCTTTGGCTGGGTACTATTTTAAGACCACTCAGTATATTTAATGACTGTTGTAGGCTAGGCAATGCTCCTCTTGGTTTCTGAGTAAAAAATATGCAAACAATTATGTCTATTTTCTCAGTACAACAAATGATGGCATATCAGTATGCTGTGCCATATCTTGCTAATGGGTAGTTATTGTTATTGGATCACCATTGTTCAATAATATGAAGGGACTGCATCACTAGTAAAATGTTTTTGATATATTTATTGTATTTTATTTACTTACTTAAATGGGTCTGTGTATGAAACTTCTGCCTAAAGCCTGTTGGGGAGTGTCACTGTACAGTAAAATGCTGAAAGGGTTATGGTCAATTATTGACAGTGGGTCTCTGAATGGTTGAACCTTACCAATCAGCAAGTAATAGCATGCACTGGTGATATAACATACTGCAACTTGCTGCTTTAAGTCGCTTTTAACATTAACAATGGACATTAACCCATTTACCAGCAAATTACCCCATTTACAGTAGTCCTCGGGGGGAAAATGCTTCCTGACTTCTAGTTTGGCAATCAGAATAACTTCCTGGATCAACAGTCCTCCAGAATTCTAGTAACTATAATTTGTAATATTATTTTACTCAAGAAATACATCTAGACCCCTATTGAACCTCCTTTGGGAGAGATTTCTGTAGTTTCACAGCTCTTAGTAAAGAACCTTCCTCTTTACTATAGATTGATGTTCCCCAGCCTGTTGTTCTCATGGCTCTAGATGTGTTACCCTTACAGTTCTGGGTATAAATAGATCCTGGGGAAGATCTGTATTCTGACCCTTAATATATTTATACACAGTTATTAGATCTTCCCCCTGTTGTCTATTTTCTAAATGAAATAATAATCTTTCTGGGTACTATAGTCCACCCAATTCATTTATTACCTTGGTCGCCCACTATTGTTCCCACTTATGAGGGATTTCTAGGCTCCTGATGTAGATGACCTATCATTGGTATTGTGTGGTTTTGGACCCTAACCAAACAGATATTAATTACCTATCCTGAGGGTAGGTCATCCATATCAGGATCCTAGAAAACCCTTTTAAGCTCTATTTCTTTCATGTGTAGTCTGACTAATGATTTGCAAAGTTGTGGAACTGTGTTCTAAATATGCATCTATGCCCCATTTGATGAACCCATAATCTAATTGGCCTTGGCAGCAGATGTCTGATCTTTCCCATCCCTTTGCCACTGGATGGTATAAACTCCCCTCTTCAAAGGAACTGCATTATAATTACACAATAAGGTATAGAAACTGACAGAATTCATAATAGAAAGGGCATATAACAGAAAACAAACACAGACCCAGTCCTGATTGGCAAACCAAGGATCAAAAGGGGATCCATTTTGATCTTCGCTCCCTGACTTCTATTTACACCATTGCACCACTGGCAACATACCACACTACTAAGGCTACATATGTCTTTTTTTGTATAAAGTGTGTTAGAATTATGAAAAATATGTTATGAAATACAGATTATAGACATACCACTGTTTCTTTGCTGTTGACTGCAGAGCCTGTGCATTTTGCAATTACTTTGTCAATGCATTTCTTATGAATAGCCGCATTGCACTCTAGAGAAAATAGAAATAAAACATGAAAAAAGAATACTGTAGGTCAGTGAGGGCTAACCTCTGACACTCCAGCTGCGGTGAGACTACGACTCCCAGCATGCTACATTCATTTCTATGGAGTTCTGAGAACAGCCAAGCAAGCGTGCATCTTGGGAGTCATAGTTTTACCACAGCTGAAGTGCCGGAGGTTAGCCATCACAGCTGTAGGTTATTGCTACAGGTCAATGGAGCGATAAAATAAAACTTAGCAAACTTACGTCTGCATTGGTATCCTTGCTTGTTTAGCCCCCTGGAAAAATATCAAAATAAGGAGAGAAAATATAATGGATTTTAATAGTCTAATGGTTGATTATAACACAACTGGCAATATAAAAATGCATGTAGTAAATCTTGTTAAAAGGATTTTCCCAACTTAAATGTTTAACACATAAGGGCCCTTTACACAGGATGAGAATCCTGCAGATAATGCTAACAAGCATTCATAAAAATGCTTGCTAGTCATTATCTGGTGGTGTAAATGTACGGCTGATTATCTGATAAACGAGTAATAGATCATTTGTGTAGTCACAAAAGTTTTCATTTGCCCGCATTAGATTGTGCTGTGTAAATACGCTCTGCTGCTGGCAAAAAAGTCAGTATGGGGATGAGTGATGGCATTAGCGATCACTCCTTCCCACACTGTGGAGATCACTGCATGTAAATGCAGCAGTCTCCTCCACCAGCAAGCAGGAGATTGTTGGGAAGGAACGCTTCTGTACTGACAATCTGCTGCTGTATTGTGCTGTGTCCTTTAGATACAACCAACCATACTGACCATTAGTATGAGATAATAGCATCTGAAAAACAAGGTCTCTTGCCTAAAAACAAGCAATGCTAACCTGGGCTAATAAAATGTCCAAAAACTCAATCAAGACTAGTAAATGGAAAATTTCTCAGTGAATGTGCAGGAAGATCACACAAGCAACCCTGAAATGCTAAGTGTTTTGACCCCACACACAATGTAGGAAAACAGCAGATTACAGTATATGCACCTTTGTCTGAAAACTACAACACACACAGACATACCAAATTATGACTGCACGTACAATGCATGTCTACGAAATGAAAAAGCATTAAAATTACCATACAAATTCATGACAAACGGAGCAAAACGTTGGCTGTGGGAAGAAAGTAGCTATAAACTCATGACTCTTGACGTTATGAACCTTGGCCTGTTTAATGGCTCCACGACGCTGATGTAAAGCAAATTGGCTTTCTGAGTCTGACTCATAATGTCCTTTTGGATCTGTGGGAGGAAATCAACATAAAATAAAATAAAAAAAATAAACATAATTACCTTACTCTTACATTGATAAAAATGGTCAGAAACATTTTTACCAATTTTTTTCACATTCTAGATGGTTCAACTCATAGCACCTTAAAAACTATTCAGCAAATTTCCTTATGCACGGCAATGGCAAAGAGTATATATTGTCCACAGTATACAATAGGGCTGAGAACAATGTTACAGTCATAGTTTTGCATCTATTTTCCTCCCTTAAAGGGAACCTGTCATCACCGAAACACCCCCTGAACTAGAGTAAGCGGTGTATAGTGTAAGTGATGCTGAATCCGAATATGTAAGTTTTATCTTCATACTCACTTCCATTCCGACGCTGTACTCCCAAAAACCAGCAGTAAAATACACTCACTGGACTCTTCTTTGAGTCCTCTCCATTATGTGAGTGAGCACTGGAGTCCAGTGAGTGTATTTTACTGCAGGTTTGTGGGAGCACAACATCAGAATGCAAGTGAGTATGAAGATAAAAATTACATGTTCGGATTCAGCATCACTTACACTATACACCGCTTACTCTAGTTCAGGGGGTGTTTCGGAGATGACAGGTTCCCTTTAACTTTAGAGGAATTCTCTGTAGAAGAATGACACAAGGGAAATCAACATTAACCTATTCATTTACAGTGTATAGGGTGCAAAGAGTTTAAAGGAGTTGTCCAAAAATAAGAAGCTATTCCCTATCCATAGGATAGGGCAAAATTATCTAATCGGTGAGGGTCTGAATGTCAGGATCCCCACTGATTGCAAGAATGAGGTCACACATACTCACTGCCACACAGTCAACTTACCTCTGTGACTGTGTTCCATGCTCTATGCCATATCACATGAAAGAACTGTGTTGTAGAGACACTTTTAACCAGTCACCTATCCTAGACCACCAGGTAAGCTGGCACTAATCTCTTCACAGCCTAAAACTATTAGAAATGTTAATACTAACCCCTTCACTCCCCTACACCACCAATGTTTTGATTAATAATCACATAACTGCTGTAGACCACCACAGATGTTGCTATTACCTGTTCATCACAAAAGAGAGGGAACATTCTTTCAGGGGGCATAAACATTGCATGAGCTGTCCTGATTTATTTAGATGCAGTATGCAATATTTATCTCTGTGCTTACTATTGTCACTTTCACAAAAATGGCTGCCTCAACAAAAACTTTACAACAAGGAAACATATTGACCAAACATAAGGTACTGCTCTCAATATTGATTTACTAATATATGAAAAATTGTAGGAAACTCTTTTTCACTTGGAATTGTATCAATGGACCTACGTTTGATATAACTGATAACAGGAGCAAATTAGAGGTACCAAGCCTTCCTTATCCTCTCTATAAGAATCTGTATAGATAACTTCAGGGGCAATACAGGTAATAACTAGAGATGAGCGAACATGCTCGTCCGAGCTTGGTGCTCGTTCGAGCATTAGGGTACTCGTAACTGCTCGATGCTCGGACGAGTATCTCGCCATGCTCGAGGAAATGGCAACTTCCGCATCGTGCTTTTTTGGCGCCTAAAAACACAGCCAATCACAAGCCAGGAGACTCTACAGTACACCCAGCATCACGTGGGGCCCTTACATGTCGATAGCAGGGGTTGGCTGGCCTGATCAGGTGACCCTGGAATATACTACCGACTGGCCGCGGCGCTCGGCTCAGATGCCGTCTGGATGTCGTTAGGGATAGAGCTGCTGCCTTTCAGGGACAGTGTTAGGGCCTGCATTTAGTTGTCTGTTAGGCAGGGATCACCCACAAAGAACCCAACAGCCCTTCTAAGGGCTAGAAGACATTTTATTTTATTTTTTTTGTCACTTGGCTGGCTGGCACTAGTAGTGCAGCTATCGCCATATCTAACCCTGTTTTTTTTTTTTTTTGTTCTATCTCAGTGATACAAATCCATTGCACACAGCACTGTGGAACCATTCTGTGTGTCACAGTTCACACAGAAAATTCTCTGTGTGACATTTGTCTGGGTCACAGACTAAATAGCCACCGTTAACAGGGTGTCAGTCAGTTCTACCATATTTCCTGCACGTCACGTTCCCAAAAAAAACAAAATATAAAAAAAAAATTATTAGTTCAGTTGTTTTAGCTCAGTGATACAAATCCATTTTACTCAGCTGCGTGTAACCTTTCTGTGTGTCACAGTTCAACACATTCTTTCCCATCCGTATATACTGTCCAGGTGACACTTTCTGTACGTCACACAATACAACCAAGTCATTTGCTACCAATATCATCTACCGCTTGATCCAGAAAATTCTCTGTGTGACATTTGTCTGGGTCACAGACTAAATAGCCACCGTTAAGAGGGTGTCAGTCAGTTCTACCATATTTCCTGCACGTCACGTTCCCAAAAAAACAAAATATAAAAAAAAAAAATTATTATTTCAGTTGTTTTAGCTCAGTGATACAAATCCATTTTACTCAGCTGCGTGTAACCTTTCTGTGTGTCACAGTTCAACACATTCGCTCCCATCCGTATATACTGTCCAGGTGATACTTTCTGTACGTCACACAATACAACCAAGTCATTTGCTACCAATATCATCTACCGCTTGATCCAGAAAACTCTCTGTGCGACATTTCTCTGGGTCGCAGACTAAATAGCCACCGTTAACAGGGTGTCAGTCAGTCCTACCATAGTTCCTGCACGTTACGTTCCCAAAAAAACAAAATTGTAAAAAAATATAAAAAAACAAATATAAAAAAAAAAAATTTTTTTCAGTTGTTTTAGCTCAGTGATACAAATCCATTTTACTCAGCTTTGTGTAACCTTTCTGTGTGTCACAGTTCAGCACATTCGCTCCCATCTGTATATACTGTCCAGGTGACACTTTCTGTACGTCACACAATACAACCAAGTCATTTGCTACCAATATCATCTACCGCTTGATCCAGAAAACTCTCTGTGCGACATTTCTCTGGGTAGCAGACTAAATAGCCACCGTTAACAGGGTGTCAGTCAGTCCTACCATAGTTCCTGCACGTTACGTTCCCAAAAAAACAAAATTGTAAAAAAAATATAACAAAACAAATATTAAAAAAATATATATTTTTTCAGTTGTTTTAGCTCAGTGATACAAATCCATTTTACTCAGCTTTGTGTAACCTTTCTGTGTGTCACAGTTCAGCACATTCGCTCCCATCCGTATATACTGTCCAGGTGACACTTTCTGTACATCACACAATACAACCAAGTCATTTGCTACCAATATCATCTACCGCTTGATCCAGAAAATTCTCTGTGTGACATTTGTCTGGGTCGCAGACTAAATAGCCACCGTTAAGAGGGTGTCAGTCAGTTCTACCATATTTCCTGCACGTCACGTTCCCAAAAAAACAAAATATAAAAAAAAAAATTATTATTTCAGTTGTTTTAGCTCAGTGATACAAATCCATTTTACTCAGCTGCGTGTAACCTTTCTGTGTGTCATAGTTCAGCACATTCGCTCCCATCCGTATATACTGTCCAGGTGACACTTTCTGTACGTCACTTAATTCTACCAGACTGAACAAGTTTGTGGGTTTCAGTACACCAGGCCCGTTTAATTTTTTTTTTTATATCATACACTTATATACAAACAATGTTGAACCCCAGGGCTAAGGGTCGAGGACGAGGGCGTGGGCGTGGGCATTCAATTACTGCAGGGGGCAGAGGCCGTGGTCCTGGGCAGGGTGAGACAGTACCTGCTGATGAGGGAGCTGTGGAACGCCGCAGAGTTACACTCCCTAGCTTCATGTCTCAACTTACAGGGACACGTGGTAGAGGACTGTTGAAACCACAACAGTGCGAACAGCTGATCTCGTGGATTGCGGACAATGCTTCAAGTAATTTGTCCACCAGTCAGTCTTCCACGCAATCCTCCCACGTTACCCACGGGAGCACTCCTCTGGCTCCTCCACCTCAACCTCCTTCCCCCCAGTCTGCCCCCTCCCAGGAAAATTTGGAATGTGATCCGGCATACTCTCAGGAACTGTTTTCTGGACCCTTCCCAGAGTCACAAACCACTTCTCAGGTTGCTGCTATCCTCGTTCCCGATGCCCAAGTTTTCCAACTGTCGCAGTCTGTGGGTGATGATGATGACAATGTTGAGTTAGTGGAAGAAGTTTGTAAAGAGGTGTCAGACGATGAGGAGACACGGTTGTCAGACAGTGGTGAAGTTGTTGTTAGGGGAGGAATTCCGAGGGGGGAGCAGACTGAGGAATCGGAGGATGACGAGGTGACTGACCCAAGCTGGGTTGATATGCCGAGTGAAGACAGTGCTTCTGAGGCGGAGGCGAGTGCTGCACCAGAACAGGTTGTAAGAGGCAGTGGTGTGGCCAGAGGGAGAAGCAGGGCCAGAGCTGGTGCATCAGCAGCAACTGTTTCACGTAGTGAAGCTCCCGTGGCGAGGCCTAGATGTTCGCAAGTCTGGAGGTTCTTTAAAGAAAGTGAGGATGACCGATGGACTGTGGTGTGCAACCTGTGCCACACCAGGATCAGCAGGGGTGCCACCACTACTAGCCTAACCACCACCAGCATGCGCAGGCATATGAGTGCTAAACACCCCACTCAATGGAACCAAGGCCGTTCACCACCTCCTGCGGGTCACACCACTGCTCCTTCCCCTGTGTCACTCGCTGCCTCTGCTAGTCAACCCCCTGTGTCACTCGCTGCCTCTGCTAGTCAACCCCCTGCCCAGGACCCCGGCACGGGCGCCTCCCGCCGGAAAACCACACCTTCGCCTCAACGATCCTCCACAGTGTCCACCAATGTGTCCCAGCGCAGCGTTCAGCTGTCTTTACAGCAGACGCTGGAGCGCAAGAGGAAATACAGTTCCACCCACCCACATGCCCAAGCCCTCAACGTCCACATCTCCAAATTGCTTAGCCTGGAGATGCTGCCCTATAGGCTGGTAGAGACCGAGGCCTTTCGCAATCTCATGGCGGTGGCTGCCCCTCGGTATTCCGTCCCAAGCCGCCACTATTTTTCCCGATGTGCCGTCCCAGCCCTACACCAACATGTGTCGGAGAACATCATCCGTGCCCTGACCAACGCTGTTTCTGAGAAGGTCCACCTAACCACGGACACGTGGACAAGTGCTGCCGGGCAGGGACACTATATCTCACTGACGGCACATTGGGTTAACTTGGTGGAGGCTGGGACCGAGACTGACCCTGGGGCCGCTCATGTACTGCCCACACCGAGGATTGCGGGGCCTACCTCGGTCACGGTCTCTCAGACGTACTATGCCTCCTCCTCCTCCTCTGACCCCTCCTCCTCCACCGAATTACCATCCGTGGGCACGGCGCCTTCAGTCGGTAGCTCTAGGCACAGCAGCAGTGCCGTGGGTAAGCGCCAGCAGGCGGTGCTCAAACTTCTGAGCTTAGGTGACAAAAGGCACACCGCCCAAGAGCTGTTACAGGGCATCACGGCGCAGACCGATGTGTGGCTGGCACCGCTGAACCTCAAGCCAGGCATGGTTGTGTGTGACAACGGGCGTAACCTGGTGGCGGCTCTGCAACTCGGCAGACTGACACATGTGCCATGCCTGGCCCACGTGTTCAATCTAATAGTTCAGCGGTTCCTCAAGACATACCCCAATCTGTCTGATTTGCTCACCAAGGTGCACCGCATCTGTGCGCATTTCCGCAAGTCGACCACAGATGCTGCCACTCTCAGGGCAGCACAGCGCCGCCTAAAACTGCCCGCTCACCGACTGTTGTGCGACGTGCCCACGAGATGGAATTCCACATTAAACATGTTATCCAGAGTTTACCAGCAGCGCAGAGCTATTGTAGACTGCCAGATGTCATCTTCCACCAGAACTGGTAGTCAGGTCTCTCAGATTCCTCAAGTCTACAATGAGGAGTGGACGTGGATGTCTGATATCTGCCAGGTGTTCAGCAACTTTGAGGAGTCAACACAGATGGTCAGCGGCGATGCCGCCATTATCAGCCTCACCATCCCGCTGCTTTGCCTGTTGAAAAACTCACTGCTCAGCATCAAGTCGGATGCTTTGCGCTTGTCACAAGGGACGGTGGAGGAAGATACGTCGCTTGATAGCCAGAGCACCCTCCGGTCTGTTTCTCAGCGCCTATCGGAGGAGGGGGATGAGGATGAGGAGGAAGAGGAGGAGAATGTCGGCGAGACAGTAGAGGGTACCAGTGCTCAGTCCTTAACTCTTGAGCGTGTATGGGCTGAAGAGGAGGACTTGGAGGAGGAGGAGGAAATGGAGAGTCAGGTCAGTGAGGAGAGGGAATTCTTGCGTGTTGGGACTCTGGCGCACATGGCAGACTTCATGTTAGGCTGCCTATCCCGTGACCCTCGCGTTAGAAGAATTTTTTCCAACACCGATTACTGGGTGTTCACTCTCCTGGACCCACGGTACAAGCAGAACCTTTCCACTCTCATCCCTGCAGAGGAAAGGAGTATGAGAGTGAATAGGTATCAACAGGCCCTGGTGCACAAGCTGAAACAATTCTTCCCATCTGACGCCGCTGGCGGCAGAGGGCATGGTTCTGTGGGCCAAGTAGCGGGGGAGAGGAGGCGAGCAGGCAGCTTGTCCAGCACTGGCAGGGGAACGCTCTCCAAGGCCTTTGCCAGTTTTATGTCACCCCAGCAAGACACTGTCACCTGTCCCCAGTCTAGGCAGAGTAGGGGGGAGCTGTACAGAAAGATGGTGAGGGAGTACCTAGCTGACCATACCAACGTCCGTAGCGATCACTCTGCTCCATACAACTACTGGGTTTCAAAGCTGGACACGTGGCCTGAACTGGCGCTGTACGCCTTGGAGGTGCTGGCCTGCCCTGCTGCTAGCGTGCTGTCAGAGCGGGTATTCAGTGCAGCTGGTGGCGTCATCACCGATAAGCGTACACGCCTGTCAACTGACAGCGCTGACAGGCTGACGCTTATTAAAATGAACAAAGCCTGGATTTCACCGGAATTCAAATCTCCTCCGGGGGAAAGCAGCTAAAGATTTAAATAACTTATGTATCCGATTACTCTTCTCTACTCCTCTTCTCTACTCCTCCTCCTCCATATCGTCTTTGCCTAACACTGACCCAAAAAACGCCATTTTTTAGAGGTCCAACTGGCACTCTTTTAGCACAATTTTTCAGGAGGGCCCCCTACAGGCCCTCTTTTCAAACAATTTTTCAGGAGGGCCCCCTACAGGCCCTCTATTCAAACAATTTTTCCAGAGGTCCACCTATAGGCCCTCTGTCCAAACAATTTTAACTGAGGTCCACCTACAGGCCCTCTCTCTCTCCAAACAATTGTTCCAGAGGTCCACCTACAGGCCCTCTCTCCAAACAATTTTTCCGGAGGTCCACCTATAGGCCCTCTCTCCAAACAATTGACGTCTTTTTCCTATCTTTCTCTCTCTCCAAACTATTTTTCCGGATAGCTGCCATATACGGTATTAAACTGAGAAGAATACGGAGAACACGTGCTACACTTGATCAAGTTCATAATTTACGACTGTACCGCTTGATGCAACAGTTTTCAAAAATCCATTCTGGCTGTTGTCACCACCACACACGCTAGCCCAGGGGGCACTCCTCTGGCTCTTCCAGCGAAACCTCCTTCCCCCCACCTACATGCCCTCTCTCCAAACAATTTTGCCGGGTAGGGGGACAAATTAGATATTGTACTAATATCTGCTGCGATAGATGGGAATCGAACCCGCATCAACTGCTTGGGAAGTAGCTATGCTCACCACTATACCACCAGCAGGCACAGCAACTGATAAGAACAGATACTAAACTTGATTTTAGCTGCAGTGCCAGCATGAGTAGTGGTGTCACCTGCAGGCGGTGACGGACCTTCGTTGCACCTAGTTGGGTGCTTCCCTAACATGTGATGGCCATGTGCCTCGCCTTTCTTGGTCTGGGTGAGCACAATTGCCATGAGGGTAACCACCAGGCTGTTGCCTGAGAATTTGGGGTAATGGTGGGATTAGGCAGCCTCAGAGGCATCCATGCATGCTGCCCCTGCTGTTTCCTGTCCATTTCCGTGGTGTTTCCATAATTTTCTGAGGTTTCCAGGTTTTCACCCAGCCTTCCCTAGGCAGAGCCTTGGTCCCCCGCAAAAATGCTCGAGTCTCCCATTGACTTCAATGGGGTTCGTTATTCGAAACGAGCACCTGAGCATCGGGAAAAGTTCGACTCGAATAACAAGCACCCGAGCATTTTAGTGCTCGCTCATCTCTAGTAATAACACCTTTTTAGACCCTACTCTAAGCAGCTTTGTGACATAAAACAAATAATTTAATATGAAGTTTCTTGAAAAAAGGTTAACATTTTGAAGCAATACCACTGAGACCCTAAAATCTTTTAAATAAGATACAAATAGTAATATGAAATATATCTGACAAAACTCACAAAGAGCTCATTCATACAAGATTTCATGCAAACAAAGTTTACACATTACACTGTTGGATTAACAGAATTTAATTCTGTCCAAATAATTTGGTAGTCATTTAAATAATTCTCAAAATCTTAATACATGTTATAAAACACATGCTGTTGGCATTAGGGTTGGTATCTGGTTTTGAAAAGAAAATATACTTGCCTGATTGTTCCAGGAAATACTTTGCATTCATTATCATTCTACCTTGTGGTTTAAGTTCTATCTGCACAAAAAAAATATTTTAAAAAATATGTATTTCTTTCTATTATTCTCCCATCAAATGTTTTAATTTGATTCAATTTAAAATGTTTCAATAAAGTGTTAGCTGAAAATAAAATTAGACAGGAAACAATTACATGCGGATCTGCATGCAGATTTGGGTGTGGATCTGTATCGAAATCCGCATTGTGTGCGTGCGTCATGCGGATATTACTCTCCCCATAAAGTGAATGGAGAAAATCCACTTGTATCCGATCAGGAAAAATAAAATAAATTGACATGCTGCAGATTTTAAAATCCTCACCACAGGTCAAAATTTGCACTGAAAAAATCTTAATCGTGTACATGAGAATTTCAAATTGTTATAAAATACAATATACATGACCTACGGTCTGGATTTTCCGCATGCAAATCTGTGCAGAAAATCCGCAAGCAATCCTGATCGTGTGCATTTAGCCTAAGGCTTCATACACTCCACCATATCCATATTTTGGTCCACAAACCATGGATACGTAAAATATGGATACTTTCTGCATTATTCTCTCTACCACCAATAGAGATGTCTATTCTTGTTCATAATACGGACCAGAATAGAACAAGTTTTATGTTTTGTAGAGCAGCCACATTGATCCATCTATCTATCTTCTACATGTCTCCATCTTTTCTATTGTGAAACCTCTTTGAGGTGACCACCCAAAATTGCAGTGACAATTGGTCTTCTAAGAAGGTGGGCTTCTCAACGTAGATGGACAGAAATGTCTAATATATGGTGTATCTAATAAATCTGTGACAGAAATTCTGGTCTGAATGAGGAATGATCTTAAAAAGTTGCAATGTTTCTGTCTCATACCAATCATCTCCATAAATGCATTAGGAAAAGAGAAGCTTACCCATATCTCCATCTTGCCATTATTTTTCTTGCATCGTTCAGCCAGAGCAAATAGTTCAATTGTGGTCTCCGATACCATCCCTGTAGTCCTTCCTTCCACAATTATATGCATAACTCTCCCTTTGTTAATATGAGCATCAAATGTGCTCTCCCAAGGTGGGTACATAGTTGGCTTTTGCTGTACATAAACCTTCCCTTTTTCTGCAATGAAATGTTTATTTTATAGGTTAATATATTTGTAGCCACAAGTGAGTCAGAATACCACCATACACATTAGATGGTAGGCTGGTCCTGCCGAAATTGGTGGGTTCAACAGATATACATTTAATATGTGTGCCCCCCTTTAGAATAGGGTACTATGCTTGGCTGAAGTGCAAGTACACTTTACCTTAGGAGGCACAACTCAACTACTGAATTACCTTTTCACCAAGAACTGGAATATCCATGCATAAGGAAAGGATAGGTTAGGTATTAAATGTTTTAGATGTTGAGGGCCAGAAACACAGTGGTCAGCCTTCTGTACCCAATTAAATATATGTTAAACTTTTATATTATGAAACCACAAACGCAAAAATTGGAGCAACTGTCCAGAGAAATCTTGTCACAAGTCTTGTCTTTGTAAATGACATGGTTTCTCTCAACAATATGGAAGAATACATGTAAAAAGGATATCGTCAAGACCACTGAGTCAGATTATCAGATAAAATGTAAAATATTATAATCAATGATATACCAATAAAAGATCAGTCTTCTCAGGTGAGTCTCTGCATGTGTCTGTTGTTGACATCATGTTAATGTGTACCATCCCAATAATGTCCTTCACAGCTGTGAAAGTTTACAACCATGACATGACAGATACCTTTACATAAATTGAATGACGCCAAATGTCATATTAAACCACTAAATGAGTCATCAGACTTGGAGACTGTATTGAAAGCTAACGTCCCTTATTCTTGGGCTCAGTACAGGTTTAGTTACCCATAAGTAGATTTATTACTATGCATAACCATCAAGTGCCAATGTTAAAGAAGAGGTCTAAATAGGCCCTTAACAGTTCCCTGTACAGGGTCACCCATACTTAGTTAAAACTTTTAATGAATACAGTAAGATAAAGTGTAACCATTAAAACTATTGGGATGCCACTGTCTTCCTATTAATAGTGATGTTAATATAAAGCCAGCGGTTCTCACAGTGGTGGAACGTGATATTGATTAGGAGTATAACACTACTAATCCATATCACACTCCACCATTGTGAGAGTTCACTGGCAGTTGATGTTGTATGGTTTTCCTAATGAATCAAAACTGACTGAGTCTCACCACACCGCACTGCTCTGAGTCCTGTCTAAGGGCAACCATGACAGATCAGTGACACAAAACTGCTGTCCACTCTCACTGCAGGGTCTCCATGTTTTCCCATGTGATACAGTTTGGGCCTGTCTGCCATCTCCACCCTGTCATCTCTCTCTCTTCTGTCAGCTGTTACATGCAGGAGGCAGGGAGACCAGTGTGAAGCTACATATCATAGAACTACACTGGAAAGTCAGCACCCACAGATAGTACAGGCAGGCAGTATGAGTCAGGAGGTATATATAACTATAGCTAATCACTGTATACACTCATCTACTATATATCTGCAGTCCTGGCCCTTTAGATAGGGAAGATTACATCTTCCCATGGAGGGTGGAGCGGGGAGGAGCCTGAGAGCTGCCAGGAGGGATTTGATTGGTGATGATGTAATCCTGTAGTTGACAGGAAGTCAGCCACATGGGAGAGACCTGTCTCCTGTTTACACATTAGAGCAGGTGGCTGGTCAGACATGGGAACACATGACTAGGTTCCTATAATAAGGTTAAAAAAATATGGGTGCAACTGAGCTAGGTTGTAACAATTTACACTGCTAGAACTTTGGTGGAGAGTTACTAATATATGTAAAACAAACAAAAAAAACAAACAAACTGGAATGCTTCTTAAAAAGCAGTAGAAGGGAGATCCCAACTCCAGATAGGCTCAGACAGAACAATTAGTCTCTGAGTATGATTGGCTTTGTGATCTATTATTTGCATGCACTATAATTTAAGAATACACCCCTCTAATACTGAGATCAATAAGAGATAGTATGCTCGTCTGGAGGAAGACAGTTGTAATGCTCCCCTCCTGTCTCTACAAGGCCACTAACAGCCATCCTGTCTTTCTTCCTCCTGCTCTGGCTGGTGCACACTTGTGTAGGGCATGTGTGTGCTCTTCCATGCTTAAAGGGCCAGCGTACATGCGCTAACCTGTCCTAGAACAGCATTACCTGGGGTACGGGAAGGTATCCGAGCAGAAGGTTCTGAGCTTGTCTAGTTCCTGGAAAGGTGTGTTCAGTTGCTAGTGTGTGTTGTGACATCCGGTACCTGACCACCACCTTATTACAATGCTGACCCTGCGCCACCTGTCCTGACCTAATCCTTATTTCTGTATTCCTTCTTTTGCATTCCCTGACATACTGCCTGTTTTACCGTATTTCACAAACTCTGCCTGTACTAACCTCAGCTTGCCCTTCAACCATGCTTCTGCCTGTCCTCTTGGTGCCACATACCAGTGCCCCTTGGCCAGCCTAGGTCAGCAGCAACTGAACAGAGACTACTCCTAGAGGTAGAAGCCTGGTACCTCCTGAAAGGGGAGCACCTCGACAATGCCCTTAGGAGTAGACTCAAGTCAAATACATTAAGTGGCATATTGAGTCCACACCCACAGTGTTACAACAGTTGTGTATAACAATTGAGTAATATTTAACTGTGGATAGTCTAAACTTGCAATCATGGCTACAGGTCAATTAGAATGCTCATTCTCCAGCATTGAACCATGTAAACCTGGCAGTAATCATCCAACAAATGAGCAAAAATTTTCATTGCTGGCAGCACATGTCCCCACGTAAAGAGGAAATGTACTGCTGACAATAAGCAAACTTCATGGAGACTGAAAAATCTAACTTATCCCCATATAGGTAGCAGACAGTGTAAAAATCCCATGAAAGAAGCATTGATCAACTTGTTGTATCATCGACTGGTATATGTAAAGTCATGAATCAGAATGGCCTTGTGACTATAGCTTATATACACCTGTACAGTAGGTCACTTTTGCTCAGCTAAAAGTGACCTACAAGCAGGGGCAGACTAAGAACTTAAAGTGGCCCTGGAAAAAAATACAAAACGTGGCGCATTATACCACCTAACAGAGCAAAATACCACAGTCCATCACAAAATACTGCCAGTAGCACTAAAACCTCCACTAGCCGCCCTCTGGGCATCGGCCCACCTGGAGATTTCCCTGTAAGGTCTATGGCCAATCCTCCCCTGCCTACAAGCTAGACAATACTTACAAATTCATATTGTAGCACAAAGCATTAATTAATGAGAAAAACCTTCTACATTCGATAGATGGCTCATTTTAGGTAACAAGATTTCTTTATAAAAAGATATAGCAAAGGAAATGCTAAATTATATAAAGCATGAATAGGGATAAAATAAAACGTTTTCTTTACAGATGTGGGAAGAGGCACTCCAGACACTAGAAAGGCTGTCTTATCTCACCGTTACTGAGGCGAGAGGAAACACAGTCCCGGCCAGGAAATAGCCGTGCATAAGAGCTACTGAAACAGTAACACAACAAGGTATACTGTTTTGGAGTTAGGAAGACAGCATATCTTGTTGTGCTACACCATTTCGTTAGCTCTCATGCATGGCAATGTTTCCCGGTCGGGAGGTGGTTGGGACTGTGCCTCATCTTTCCTTAGTAACGGTGAGATGAGACAACCCCTTTCAAGTATGCCCTCTGCATCATCCATCTTTTGAGGCAACCTGAAATATCCAACTAAATTGGTGCTGTGCACCTGTTAAACCCTCTTTTGACATAAAGTACTCTAGTCTGTGTAGTAGAGATTGTGGAATGGAAAGGTCTCTGCTACACAAACCATATCAGAAAATGTGCAGATGTTTTCAGTTTATTTACGGACAGTCCGCAAAAAATGGTTGCTTTTCTCTGCCGGACACTACGTCCGTAATTTTTTTGGCAAAACCCCGAAGTCTGTACTGCGCATGCGGGCGTAGTGCAGACAGTGCAGAAAGAGAAGTTCCGGCGCGCACAAGGATTACCTGAGGCCGGCCCGGGGCCAGCAGCGGCGCAGGAGGCAAGCGGGGTGGCTGCGGGTACGATGATAAATCATGTGGGCAGAGAGGGGAGGGCATGCAAGACGAGCGCACAAGCAAGAGTGGAGGATGGGGAGGGAGAAGGCGGAGAGGAGAGGGAAGAAGGAGGTGTTCCCCAGTCATGTTTTCCACTGCCACCAATGAAACATGAGCTTATTCCCTCGCGGGCAGTTGCAGATAGACTTGAGGCCATTTTAGACTGTCGGCAGCAGCGAGCGGCGGCAGCAGCAGCAGCAGTGGGTCTGGCAATTGTCAAAGGGTACTATTACTCTACTACCTGACCTGTACTGCACAAGACTGTGAGTGAGGCTGTCAGGGAGGGACTCAGGCAGGGTAGTTAATTTATGGTGGAGTGGAGTCTGCTGGTACACAAAATGGAGACTGACTGGGCACAACTTGAAGTTGAAGGTGGTGTGACAACCATTTATGTGAAAACTAGGGGTTGTCAGGAAAGCTGTTCTGCTGCCTGTCACTTATACCAGATGTCCAGACTTTGTGCAGCACAAGCATTCCCCTCTCAGCAAGTGAGCAGTCAGTACACTGAGCAACTCATTGCCACATAAAATAGCAGCTGCACCTTGTGCCCACAGTCTTCTGTCTTCATGGCTTAAAGGGTTGGGTTTATGTGACCAGAATTAACCCTCTTAAACCTGCTGACATTAGTGAAATGCTGCTAATGTCAGCAGACCCTAACCAGGGTTGCCAACCGTCCGTAAATTTATGGACAGTCCGCAAAAACCCGGTGTTTTCTTCTGCCGTCCGTGTAGTTTGCACTGCGCAGTTGTGTGCAGTGCCAGGAGATGAGTGCCGATGTTGCACGGAGCGGCAGTCAGGAGGAGGAGTCCCACTGACCAGCAATGAAAATGCAGCTATCATTCCAGTTTCCTGCCTGCAGAGTGACTGGGGCCAGCAGGACTAGGCGCAAACTCCAAGTGGAACTTAATGTTCGGTGGATGGTGCAGGCAGTGTGAAGTGAGGAGCAACAGCTTGCCTGCCAATAAGCCCTGCAGCATGTGAGACAGCACTGGGGGCCCTGAAGGGAATCTTTTAAACTCCTCTAAACTACTTTAAACTAAATGATCCCCTATAATGCTCTAGTAGTTTAACTGGTCCCCCTATAGTGCCCCATAAATTTATATGGTCCCCTATAGTGCCCCATTAGTCTATATGGTCCCTATAATGCCCCAGTAGTTTAAATAGTGCCCCATTAGTTTATATGGTACCCTACATTCTCCCAGTAGTTTCAGTGGTTCCCTATAATGTCCCAGTAGTTTGAATCATCCTTTATAGTACTACTGGGACAATATAAGGGACCATTTAAACTACTGGGACAATATAGAGGACCGTTTGCTGTGAGAACTATAGGCGAGCGTATAAGCTGCTGGGGCACTATAGGAGAGCATTTAAGCTGCTGGGCGCGCTAACAGTGAGAATTTAAGTTACTAGGTGCATTTAAAGTACTTGGAGCAGTATAGGGGGCATTATAATTCCGGGGGTCACTATATTGCAGCATTATTACTACTGGCGGCTCTATAGAAGGGCCTTATTACTTCTAGGAGCACTATGAAGGTCTTTATTACTACTAGGGGCACTTTTAGGGCAATTTTATTGCTGGTTCGCTATAAGGGTGTGGAATAGAGGGCGTGTCTATAAAAAGGGGCAGGGCATATGTCCATAAAAATGGGGCTGTCCGTGATTTTGTTTGTTTAGTTGTCCAGAAAAATTTTAAGGGAAGGTTGGCAACCCTGCGTGCCGTCTCCCATCTCTCTTCTTGTCCGCTGCTGCTATGTATGGCTGCAGTGTCCCACTTGTAGATCGAAAGTGGGAACTACAAAGTTGTATTTTTGTACCATGTCATTTTTGCTGAAAATGTACATTAAGTGCTGTAAGAACCTCAACAGGCTGGTAAACTGTGATTCTTAATTATGCTATTACCTAAGATATATATAGATATGCTATTATGCTAATTATGCTATTACCTAAGATATATATAGGACAGGCTTAGAGTAGGAGGGAGGAGGAGCAGTGGATTGCAACAAGCTTATGTCTGCTGGTGCTCCTATGCACCTTTGCTTTACAAGAAAACATCATTGATAAGGAACCAGAGCTAAAGAAACTGGACAAGTATTTTCCTGTAGCAACCTGTTCAAAGAATGGAGTAGAAGACTGATGCCTGCTGCTAGGGGGACCGCCCTGTTGGTTGCCAGAGTTAAGCTTGAATCATAATCCTGAAGTGAGGTCCACGTAAGAAAGCATAAAAAGCAAGTATCCTCCTCTAGAAAGATCTACCCTACTAAGAGAGTAAACATTATTATATCCCAGCCTGCGGAGGGATCTTACAGCCACTGCACTTTAACTGATAATCTAAGAAAGGAAGCATTTTTGTATTGCACTGTTTTCTACTGCAAGATTACTTCATCACAAGTAAAAGTTACTGGTTTTTGCACAAGATTGTCTCCTCTTCTCTTCCGCCACCTTTCTCTGCACCGCAAGGTGCTGGTGTCATGACAGACAGGGACGCTGCCACCCCATACCCTAATCATTTACCATCAACGGCACCTCAAACCACCATCTGGCAGAGCCCCTATAACCAGAGAGTGTCCTGAAGGAACTGGTGTCACCTTCCTTACCATTGCACGCCGGCCCAGGGAGCAACAGCTGCAAATTGTGAGTACCATTGTAACCATCGGCTCACCACCACTGTGACTACACACACTCACATATTTACCCCTGTGGCTCCGTTGTCGCATGGCAAAGACCATAGACCATAGCAGCAGGCAGGAAGAGAGACGGGAAACGGCACGTGTGCACTGCGCGTCGTCTCCTCATACAGCTGATCGGCGGGGGTGCCAGGTAGACAGAGAAGGATTGGGGCTGCAGCGTTCAGCGCTGATAGTAAGTGTACTATGTTCCACTATAATTACTGTCAGCGCTGAATGCTGAGGCCCTGTTCCTCTCTCTATTTTCCCAGCGCGAAAAAAGAGACAAGCTGGGAAAGTAGAAAGGAACACTGGCCGCAGATAACATGCAGTGAAGCATCTCACATCATTTTAGGAATCTTTACTATACATTTAAGGAGGCCAGGCTGAGGTAAGGCACAGACCAGAGACCATTTACCTAACTATCTACAGTATCGTAACCTTCAGTAGGATCAGTGAGTTTCCAGAGAGTGTAATTACCTTGAGGAAGTGTTATGCCCTCAGTGTATTTGATAGATGAAGAGACAGAAAACAGCAGGTGTTTATAAGTGGTGGCATTAAAAGCATCATGTACTGTATAAAACCACTTGATTATTTATATGCAGAAACATTCACTATCTTTATGTCTTCTGCTAAACTAAGCCCGTGTCTTTTACCACCAGATATGTCCTAAATGATTTTCCTTCTATAGTCACTGTATGCAAATTCTACTTATCAGTCCATGGACTTAAATGTTTCTATAGTCACCTATAAGAAATATTGGTAAAATAAATTCAAAAATCGATCGACATTGTTGGAATGTCAGTTGTAACTGAACATTTGTTCATGAATATCAAGGGTTTCTACTTTGCTGAACTACTATTCGTGCACATACGTGCTTAATGTCCCAGAACATCTGAGAAGCTGTGGAAAAATGGGTGAACTCCAGGAACAGTTAGATAATCTTCAGTGTAGCTAATGAAGAGCTTTGTTTATCCAGAGAAAGTAGCCTTCCAGTAGCCTGGCATGATGTATTATTAGACACAGTCCCAGTGCCCATATGTGATCTGAGGGGACGACGCATCTCAAAAGGGGTGTGGCATGCTTTGAAAAGAGTGTGGCCTTCCCAGGAGGGGGTGTAGAGTCTCAAAAATGGGTGTGAACACACAAGACTTTCCTTCTCCTGCAGGCCAATGTCTAAATGTTGGCAAGTATGTTTCTGCACAGTCATGAGCAATGATTTTATCTAAGGATAGAAAGGCATAGGATTATTTGAATGTTCTTTGGATAACACTATGTGTTAGGTTTTAAAGGGACACTACCATGAAATTTCTTATTTTTTTATCACATACTAACAGTCTATATGTGAACATACCATGTTTAAAGTCACCCCATGTATTCTACTTTCTGTTCTGGCTCTAATCTTCCTTGGTTGTTTGTACATTTAGCACAGCAAACAGTCTCACCTGACTTTCACAATCAGACCATTCACTGCGACCAAAGAGAGCATCACACATTACAGTCATGGCCGAAAGTTTTGAGAATGATACAAATATAAATTTTTACAAAGTCTACTGCTTCAGTTTTTATGATGGCAATTTGCATATACTCCAGAATGTTATAAAGAGTGATCAGCTTAACAGCAATTACTTGCAAATTCAATATTTGCCTACAAAATGAAATTTATCCCCCAAAACACATTTCAACATCATTGCAGCCCTGCCTTAAAAGGACCAGCTAACATTGTTTCAGTGATTGCTCCATTAACACAGGTGTGGGTGTTGATGAGGACAGGGCTGGAGATCAATCTGTCATGATTAAGTAAGAATGACACCACTGGACACTTTAAAAGGAGGCTGGTGCTTGGCATCATTGTTTCTCTTCTGTTAACCATGGTTATCTCTAAAGAAACACGTGCAGTCATCATTGCATTGCACAAAAATGGCCTAACAGGGAAGAGTATCGCAGCTAGAAAGATTGCACCTCAGTCAACAATCTATCGCATCATCAAGAACTTCAAGGAGAGAGGTTCCATTGTTGCCAAAAAGGCTCCAGGGCGCCCAAGAAAGACCAGCAAGCGCCAGGACCGTCTCTTAAAATTGTTTCAGCTGCGGGATTGGGCTACCAGCAGTGCAGAGCTTGCTCAGGAATGGCAGCAGGCAGGTGTGAGTGCACCTGCACGCACTGTGAGGCGGAGACTTTTGGAGCAAGGCCTGGTCTCAAGGAGGGCAGCAAAGAAGCCACTTCTCTCCAGAAAAAACATCAGGGACAGACTGATATTCTGCAAATTGTACAGGGAGTGGACTGCTGAGGACTGGGGTAAAGTCATTTTCTCTGATGAATCCCCTTTTCGATTGTTTGGGACATCTGGAAAACAGCTTATTCGGAGAAGACGAGGTGAGCGCTACCACCAGTCTTGTCTCATGCCAACTGTAAAGCATCCTGAAACCATTCATGTGTGGGGTTGCTTCTCAGCCAAGGGAATCGGCTCTCTCACAGTCTTGCCTAAAAACACAGCCATGAATAAAGAATGGTACCAGAATGTCCTCTGAGAGCAACTTCTCCCAACCGTCCAAGAGCAGTTTGGCGATCAACAATGCTTTTTCCAGCATGGTGGAGCACCTTGCCATAAAGCAAAGGTGATAACTAAATGGCTCAGGGAACAAAACATAGAGATTTTGGGTCCATGGCCTGGAAACTCCCCAGATCTTAATCCCATTGAGAACTTGTGGTCAATCATCAAGAGACGGGTGGACAAACAAAAACCTACAAATTCTGACAAAATGCAAGCATTGATTGTGCAAGAATGGAATGCTATCAGTCAGGATTTGGTCCAGAAATTGATTGAGAGCATGCCAGGGAGAATTGCAGAGGTCCTGAAGAAGAAGGGTCAACACTGCAAATATTGACTTGCTGCATTAACTCATTCTAACTGTCAATATAAGCTTTTGTTACTCATAATATGATTGCAATTATATTTCTGTATGTGATAAAAACATCTGACAAACACACATAAAAACCAGAGGGCAGCAGATCATGTGAAAATATAATATTTGTGTCATTCTCAAAACTTTTGGCCATGACTGTACACTGCTAAGTGCAAAGATCCTTTGTAGACATCTTTATCTAGGTCTATCAAGAGAACAATAAAGCTGTCATACTGTCATCCCAATTATACACCTACCATTATACTACCAGATACCATCTTCTTCTTCCAGCAGCGGTAAACTGACAATGGATTACTTATCTATATAGGAGGTCTGATCATAAGTGTTAACTGCTACAGAAGGAAAATATTTTGTATTTTAATTTCATTGAAATACCTCCGCATACAGGTTTCTGTATGCAGTTCTGACCCCAAAATCAGTAGTGGATCATAAAAGGAGAGAAAGTATAATGGACAGATATTACTTTTTTGAATTCACCCCTAGTTAGGCTTCCAAAACTGAATGCAGAAACCTGACAATTTTTCCTCTAGATACAGTAGAGAGATTTCCCCCTATAGTGGTGAGAAGCAGTGAGCAGGATTTTTTGTTTCCATCAACTAAATTTCTCACACAAACAGGGCAAAACAGATACACAGAGATGGCATACATAAGAGAAGGGGCACACAAAAAGAGAACAATAATTAAAAAAAAAAACAAAAAAACTTCCACTTCAAAAACTGCAGTAATATATATAAAAGGACTGCACCACTCCTTTAAATGCCATAATTCCCGATACTAAAATTAACTTGACCTATTTTCAAAAATAGAAATTAACCTTGTAAAAAAGGATGCCCTATTCCATATGTTTTTTTTTTTTAAATAAATGCCATGCCTTTTCTAGGGATGACAGAATATAAATGTTTGCACTTTAAATGAATCCCAGATATCAGGTTAGCATGAGAAGTGACACAAGCTCAAAGCGTCTGCTTCCGCTACTGAAGCAGCGACTGCGCATGTGCCACTATACTTCCAGGTTCTGATGTGTGCACAATTGCTGCTCCCAATGCGGAAACATCACCTCTGCGCTTCCACTGCTACTTGAAGCATCAGTGCAGGTGTGAGATTGTCAAGACCAGGCGAGATGTCCGGCCCTGTCAATCAACAGGCAGGTGGGTGCTTCTTTACCTGCGGGGAGAGCCCTTCACAGGTAAAGAACTCTTGGTAATGAGATAAATCGATTCCTTACAATGGATTCGCTCATCTCTAGCCTCTTTCCATGCTAACCTGATCTCTGTGATTAATTCAAAGTGTCAACATGATTATAAAGAAGAAAAAATGATTTATCTGGTTTGTAATGTCTATTACTCAAACTTTCTCAAGCACCAAGTTAAAATTCGGTCTCCGAGCACACATCTCAGTTTGCTATTGGGGGGTCAGTGATTATTTACATGCAGATCAAGCATACAGCAGGATCTCCATGGGCTAGATTAATAAAAAACACCTAAAACAGGGTAGGTCAATGCTGAGCAGTTTGTACAGTACAGCAGTGTGTGTTTAATAATTCCTCTCATGATGCAGTATATTTCTGATATTAACATCTAAATAGTTGAGTTGTTGGATTCAAGTAAAGTTTAAAAGGGTTGTCTCACTTTCAGTAAGTTGCATGTATCAGAAAGAGTAGAGAAATGTAGAGAAAGTTAATACAAGCCAGTTGCTAATGTATTATGAATGTCGACATTGCTTCCTTTGCAGGCCGGATTCATTTTTTCATCACTTTATACACTGCTTGTTTCCGTGGTTACAGATCACCCTGCAATCCATCAGTGGTGGTTGTACTTGCATAATATAGGAAAAAGCATCTGCCTCTTTGGTGGCCGGGACCATGGGAGCGCACATAGGCTAGTGCTTTTTCCTATATTGTGCATGACCACCACTGATGGATTGCATGGGGGTCTGTAACCATGGAAACAAGCAGTGTATAATGTGATGGAAAAATAAGCAGCGATTGCCCATGCATGGGCAGCAGGAAGAGTCGTGGCATCAGATAGTGTGAGAAGAAGTACGGCTATCTTGGATGACAGAAGAGAAGCTTGGGAACTGGTGGAAGAAAGCACCAGGTAAGGCTACTTTCACACTAGCGTTTAGCTATTCCGGTATTAAGCTCCGTCATAGGGGCTCAATACCGGAATAAAACCCTTCAGTTATGTTCCCATTCATTGTCAATGGGGACAAAACTGAACTGAAGAGAACGGAATGCTACTAAATGCATTCCGTTCCGTTTCCAGACCGGAGAGCAAACCGCAACATGCTGCGGTTTGCTCTCCAGTCTGAGCATCCGCACCATGATGGATCCGGAATGACCCCCAATGCAAGTCAATGGGGACATATCCGTTTGGTGTGACACACTAGTAAACAGATCCGTCCTCCTTTGACTTTCAATGGAGTTCATGACGGATCCGTCACCTGCACGCCACACCTGTCACTCAGAGCAGCAGAGGGCGCTGTGGGGAATCTTCCTATGTGCGCGCCGTCCTCCTCCTCCTGTGCTGTGCGGAGCTGCTGGGGCTGCCGGAAGCATGTAAGTATGTCTGTGTATGTGTCTGTGTACAGTATGTGACATGTGTGGGGCCGGAGCGCTGCTCCGGTCCCACAAGTGCACCTGTGGCAGTACGGATCCGGCAGGACCCTTCACCCGCCGGATCCGTGCTGCCGCTTCTGTGAAAGTGGCCTAAGTGTTCTGTTCATTCCCCAGATTTGAGTAAGTCATGGCATTCAGTAGCGCTCTGGTGAGCGCCATGGCCACCTCATAGCTTACTCAGCACAGTGCCGTCCACTGGATAGCAGCTCTGCTCAGTATTGCATCTCAGCCCCATTCACTTGAATTAGAAAGAGCTGCACATAGGCCACATGACCAATGAATTTGATGTCACATGGTCTAGGGAGAGGCCTAAGCGCTCACTGAGCACCGCAGCCTCTTCATACAGCTGATTGGCTTAGGTGCCAGGGGTCGGACCCCTTCTGATCTGATATTGATCACCTGTCCTGAAGATAGGCCATGAAAATCAAAATACCAGAGAACCTCTTTCTTAAGGCCCCTTTCACACGAGCGGGAGACTCGCATGTCTCCCGCAACGGATCTACAGGGCTGGACTCCGCACTGACAGGGATCGCATAGCATTATATGCGATCCCTGTCCGTGCGGAGTCCAGCCCTGTAGATGCGTTGCGGGAGACATGCGAGTCTCCCGCTCGTGTGAAAGGGGCCTTATGGTTTGTGTCACATCCATGGATATCTAAAACCGTGAATATTTAACTAAGTGAACATTAACTAAGTGAATAACATATAAGAAGATACATACCTGTCTCAACAGCTTCTTTGACTATAACGGCACAGTAGGGTCTCTGCATGACTTCCCCATTAGGTGGCAGGTACGGCCCAACTTCAAAATTGGAGAGACTTATTCGTAGAAACGGTGACATAGCTCTTCCTGTGAGATAGTAAGACAAGAAAGTTGTTTCTATATAAATGGCACGTTCCTTTCCTTCAGCTGGTTATCTATCAGGAAGAGACTGAAATGAGCAGTCAGAGTCAATGCAGCTATACTAAGTTATCTGTATAGCAGGAAGCTCTGCAGTGGTCTGTGTGTTGGCAAATGTGTCATCTGCACTAGCTCGGGCTCTGTCTTTCCTGATTTATCTGGCTACTTACAAATGTCAGCAGCACCTGTCGTTATCAGTTTCCAACAGCATAAGACACTAATGTAACTACAGTCAGAGCAAGGAACTGGTTATGAAAGCATGCCAAGACATTGCACGGAGTGTATGTCTATATCAAATGCACCAATTTTTTCATACAGCTGCAATTCCTATTGATATAGCATGCATCCATCTATGTCACGGATTTTGAAAAAAAAAAGTCTTCATAGTCAAAATTCTGTTCAAATGAACACTTTGCTATAATGTTGACATTAATACTTACTGTACTAACCCCACCAAATGTAATGCATGCAGTTAACATAATTGTCATTGACTTCTATTGTAAAATATATGTCCGAATATAATGTATCATTTAAATTTAGTTTTAAGATATCAATTAAAAACAGATGTTTCTTTTATTCCCCATGGCACTTGTTTATAATATGAAAATAAATTATGAGATCTTGCTGTTTTCACCTTGGTCCCTTCACCTTCCCAGCAGGATGATGCTTTCTGTTTTTATGAGATCATTTTTCAGCTTGTGATGTGTACACTTGGCCAGGGCCAACAATAATCTTATTATCAGAGGATTACAATGAGAGATAACACCCCTTATAAAGCTGTAATGAGATAACACATCTCCACCTCCTACCTATAAAGTCACCTCTGCACATGAGTCATTAATCCATACACTTTTAGTAGTTGATGGATGAATTATTAACAGATATTTTAATCCCTTCTCTTTTTTATGCAGCAGGGTGTCTGCAGCTTTAAAGAAGCACTAAACACTGAAAATGCTAAAAATAATTATCAACCATTTTTTCTGTTCTTTTTCTTTTTTTCTTGTGCTGTTTTCTTTTTCTTGTTCCTATTTTGTCTCATATTACAATTTAAACTGAGGAATATATATATATATATATATATATATATATATATATATATATATATATATACACACAAATATCTCTCTGCACCATAAGGTCAGCCATATCCCCTTTCGCTCTTACTGTCCTATGACAAGTTGCATAACAAGTGGTTGGAGCAGGAGCCTCCCTGCTGTGTCCTTTCTGTAGTAGGACATAAGACTGCCACGTCCTGCCTTAATCATTAGGATGCTGTGAGTTCAGTCAGAGGAGCAGTTTTCTGTCCACGGAAATACAGCATTTCTCCCGGACCGAATACGCTCATGTGAAACAAGCCTTAGGAAGGATGTCAAGCAATCCTGCAATTTTACTGGATATCAAACACCTCCATTTTCTGGAAAATCTTATGGGCCCAGAGGTAGTTAGGCAGTATGTCATTTTCTGCACTTAATTTAGACTGATATGTTTATTCCTGACCTGACTGTACTTCCTTCAATGACATAACACTACATAAATCACAAGTGAATGTCGTCTTCTTGTAATCTCTGCCTTATATATAAATATAAGCCAACAAAATACTAATTTCCCAACATACAGTCATGAAGCCAGTACTATAACCAGAGACAGTGGTTCAACAATGCTTTGGGGGACTCGGGCCTACAGTATCAAGCTGGTTTATATATCTATTGATTTTATAAAAGATATATAACACAAGTCACGGCCAGCTCTAGTGGTTAATCCAAGGCATGGAAGTGGTGCGGAACACCAGAAGAACAGCAGAAGGAATACAAGTTCGAGCCTGTGGACAAAATCTTTTATTAATTCTTTTTAAGGTACAGAAAACACAATAAAAAACAAAAATTTTTGGAACATAAATATAAAAACATCCTGATGGCATGGTGCACTGATTGAAAACTATATCCATATTATATGGTAATGCAAAATAAAATCCTACTTTCTGTTTAAGCCCATAGGGACATGTATTATCTTTTATCAGACATTTTAAAACACCCGTTCCGAGATCGCAGCAGAGCACCCCATAGAGAAGGCAGGCATGTTTTTTAACCATCCCACCAAGCCTTACCTATTAATCTATACACAGCACAGAACTAGTGCTGTGTATAGAGATCAGGGAGCACTATGCTGCTTCCTGGCCTGTTCCCAGCAGTCATGTGACCACTGGGGGCTAGGAGTCTGTATGATCTGTTGGCTCAACACTGTAACTTCTGTTGGGGCTGCATTCCCTTTGTACCTGGGGCTACTATGTCAGCCCCACTTACAGGATAAATCCGCAATAAAAAAAGATTGAATTTTACCCCAAAGGTCCACTCATCAAGCCATTTATCATTATTAAAAATAGAAAAAGAGAGACATATCTGATGTTGCTGCATTTGTAACTACTGCTTCTATAAATATATTACATGATCTACCCCTGTCAGGTGAACACCATAAAAAAAGTTATGCCAAAACAACTTTTTTTGTCACCTCGTCTCCAAAAAACATATGAAACAATAAAAAAAATCTTAAGTACCCCAAAATGGTACCAATGAAAACATAATCTCATCCTGAAAAAAGTACTTACATAAGACCATCACCAGAAAAATACGGCTCTTAGGAAATGGCAGCACAAAATATAATTTTTAATTTTATTGTGTAAAAGTAGCAAAACACTATATGAAATTGGTAAGTATGTGAAATTTTGCAAAAGATCTGTGGGGTCAAAATACTCACTAAACCCCTTGGTAAAATCTGTGATGGTGTGGTTTCTAAAATGGGGTCACTTCTTTGGAGCTTCAAAATGCGCATGGTGCTCTTTCTCTGCTGAGCCCTTCAGTGTTTCCAAAAGGTGGTTTATGACTACATAGGGGATATTGTATTCGGAAACAATTATGCAACAAAATTGAGTGTACTTTTCTCCTTTTAACACTAGTGAAAATGAAAAATCTGAAGCTAAAGCAACATTTTATTAGAAGAAATTAATGTTTTCATTTTAATAGCCAAAAGTGTCTAAATTCTTTGAAACACCTGTGGGGTAAAAGCACTCACTCACAATAAATTCTTTGAGGGATGTAGCTTCCACGGTAGGAGTACCTCAGAGTTTCTTCAAATGTGACATTGCAAATTATTCCAGCTAAATCTGCTCTCCAAATACCAAATAATGCTCCTTTCCTTCTGAGCCCTGTGGTGTGCCTATACAGCAGTGTTTGACCACATATGAAATGTTGCTGTATTTAGCAGAAAATGGGTAAGAAATTATTGGGTGATTTTCTCCTGTGTCCCCTTCTGAAAATGAAAAATTTGGGCATAAAAAGACCCTTTTTTGTACAAAATATAATTTTTCATTTTTACAGCCAAGTGTTTCCAATTCTATGAAACGCCCGTTGGGTCAAAGTGTGCACTATGTCCCTTGAAAATTTCCTTAGGGGGTTTAGTTTCCAAAATGGGGCCCCTTGGGAGGTTTTAACTGTAGGTGTGCCTCAGGGTCTGCCTTCCAGAAACCATATGGCGTTTGTTCTTTTCGGCGCCCTGCTATGTGCCCATACAGTAGTTAATGACGACATGCAGAGTCAGGGTAATAAATGTTTTGCTGTGTTGCAGCAAAATGGATTAAAATAGAAATTCGGCACATAAAATTATATTTTTCCATTTAGCTTTAGTTCATGTGGAAAAACCTACAGCAGGGATCAGCAACCTTTGGCACTCCAGCTGCTGTGAAACTACAACTCCTAGCATGCAGACATGCTCAGCTGTTCTTCTAACTGCCACAGAAGTGAATGAAGCATTCTGGGAGTTGTAGTTTCTGAATAGCTGTAGTGCCGGAGGTTGCTGATCCCTGACCTATAGTGTTCACAAAGTTTGTAAAATCAGTTTTCAATAATTTGACAGGGTGTTGCTTCTAAAATGGGTGGTTTCTAGAGATGAGCGAGCACTAAAATGCTCGGGTGCTCGTTATTCGAGTCAAATTTTTCCAGATGCTCGGGTGCTCGTTTCGAATAACGAACCCCATTGAAGTCAATGGGAGACTTGAGCATTTTTTGCAGGGGACCAAAGCTCTGCACAGGGAAGGTTGCCTGAAAACCTGGAAACCTCAGAAAATGATGGAAACACCACGGAAATGGACAGGAAACAGCAGGGGCAGCATGCATGGATGCCTCTGAGGCTGCCTAATCGTACCATTATGCCAAATTCTGGCCAACAGCCTGGTGGTGACCCTCAAGACAATTGTGCTGACCCAGACCAAGATGGGCAAGGCACATGCCCATCACATGTTAGTAAAGCACCCAAGTAGGTGCAACGAAGGTCCATCGCCGCCTGCGGGTGACACCACTGCTCATGCTGGCACTGCTGTCCTATCCCCTGCCCCAGGAGGCAGGCATAAGCGTCTCCCTCTCCGCACCCACCCAGTAGTCTACAGCGTACACAAAGTTCTCCCAGCACAGTGCCCAGCTCTCCCCATCCCAGACGGGCAAACACGCACACTGAGATTGCAGTTTACAGCATGGGGGTGAACCCCAGGATGACTTGTTAAGACTGAGATTGCAGTTTACAACTTGGCGGTGAACCCCAGAGTGGCTTGGTTAGACTAACATAGCAGCTGAACCACCCAAAAGTTTAGCCTGAAACAGCATGGTGGTGACTACAGTTCAGTGAAAAAATTCTGTGGTGTGTAGTACAGTAGCCGCAGTCTAGAAAAAATGTTTTTTTCTATCACTTTTATATATACTACAGTCCAGTGAAACATTGTGTGGTGTGCGTTACACTAGCCGGAGTCTAGAAAATATACGTTTTTTCTCTCAGTCATATATACTACAGTGCAGTGAAAAATTCTGTCGTGTGCTGCACACTAGCCGGAGTCTAGAAAATATAAGTTTTTTCTCTCAGTCATATATACTACAGTGCAGTGCAAAATTCTGTCGTTTGCTGCACACTAGCCGGAGTCTAGAAAATAAAGGTTTTTTCTCTCAGTCATATATCCTACAGTGCAGTGCAAAATTCTGTCGTGTGCTGCACACTAGCCGGAGTCTAGAAAATATACATTTTTTCTCTCATTCATATATCCTACAGTGCAGTGTTAAATTCTGTCGTGTGCTGCACACTAGCCGGAGTCTAGAAAATATATGTTTTTTCTCTCAGTCATATATCCTACAGTGCAGTATAAAATTCTGTTGTGTGCTGCACACTAGCCGGAGTCTAGAAAATATACCTTTTTTCTCTCAGTCATATATCCTACAGTGCAGTGCAATATTCTGTCGTGTGCTGCACACTAGCCGGAGTCTACAAAATATACATTTTTTTTCTCATTCATATATCCTACGGTGCAGTGAAAAATTGTGTGGTGTGCGGTACACTAGCGGTAGTCTAGAGAATACGTTTTCTCTCTCAGATACATTTAATACAGTCCAGTGAAAAATTCTGTGGCGTGTGTTACACTAGCCGCAGTCTAGAGAATATGTTTTTGGCCTCAGATATTACTTCTACAGTTTAGTGATTACACAAAATGTTGAACCCAAGGGCTAAGGGTCAAGGATGAGGACGTGGGCGTCCAAGTGATGTAGGGGGGCAGACGCCGTGGTCCTGGGCAGGGTGACACAGTACCTACTGATGAGTGAGCAGTGGAACGCCACAGAGTTTCGCTCCCTAGCTTCATCTCGCAACTTACAGGGTCACGTGGTACACCACTATTGAAACCACAACAGTGCGAACAGGTGATGACGTGGATAGCGGATAATGCGTCCAGTAATTTATCCACCACCCAGTCTTCCACGCAGTCCACCCACGCTAGCCAAGGGAGTAGACCTCTGGCTCCTCCAGCTCAACCTCCTTCCCCCAGCCTGCCCCTCCCCATGGAAAATATGGATTCTGATCCGGAATACTCACAGGAACTCTTTTCAGGACCCTACCCAGAGACACAAACCACTGCTCAACAGCAACCTGAGCAGTTGCTCTGTCCCGATGCCCAAAATTTAGAACTTTCGCAGTCTGTGGGTGATGAGAGTGTGGACTTAGTGCAAGTAGTGCGTCAAGAGGTGTCGGATGATGATGATGATGAGACATGGTTGTCAGACATTGACGTTGTTGTCAGGGCAGTAAGTCTGAGGGGGGAGCAGAGTGAGGAATCGGAGGAAGAGCAGGTGGATGATGAGGTGACTGACCCGAGCTGGGTTGGTAAGCCTAGTCAAGACAGTGCTTCTGACAGGGAGGCAAGTGCAGCACCAGAACAGTGGGGTGGCCAGAGGGAGAAGCAGGGCCAGAGCAAGTAGATCAGCAACTGTTTCACGGAGTGAAGCTCCCGTGCCGAGGCCTAGATGTTTGCAAGTCTGGAGGTTCTTTAAAGAAAGTGAGGATGACCGATGGACTGTGGTGTGCAACTTGTGCCACACCAGGATCAGCAGGGGAGCCACCACTACCAGCCTAACCACTACCAGCATGCGCAGGCATATGAGTGCTAAACACATGACTCAGTGGAACCAAGGCTGTTCACCTCCTGCGGATCACACCACTGCTTCTTCCCCTGTGTCACATGCTGGCTTTGCGAGTCAACTCCCCGCCCAAGACCCCGGCACGAGCGCCTCCCGCCCTACAACCACCCCTTCACTTCCACGATCCTCCACACCCTAAACCAATGTATCCCAGCGCAGCCTTCAGCTGTCTTTGCATCAGACATTGGAGCGCAAACGCAAATACAATTCCACTCACCCACATGCACAAGTCCTAAACGTCCACATTTTCAAACTGCTGAGCCTGGAGATGCTGTGCTATAGACTGGTAGAGACTGAGGCTTTCTGCAACCTGATGGTGGTGGCTGTCCCTCGGTACTTGGTCCCCAGCCACCACTATTTTTCCCGATGTGCCATCCCAGCCCTACACCAGCACGTGTCAGAGAACACCATCCGTGCCCTGACCAACGCGGTTACTGAGAAGGTCCACCTAACCATGGACACGTGGACAAGTGCTGGCGGGCAGGGACACTATATCTCCCTGATGGCACATTGGGTTAACTTGGTGGAGGCTGGGACCGAGTCTGACCCTGGGGCCGCTCATGTAATGCCCACACCGAGGATTGTGGGGCCTACCTCGGTCACGGTTTATCAGGCTTATTATGCCTCTTCCTCCAACCCCTCCTCCTCCTCCTCCTCTCAAATACAATCTGTGAGCACGGCGCCTTCAGTCGGTAGCTCTAGGCGCAGCAGCACTGCCGTGGGTAAACGCCAACAGGCGGTGCTCAAACTGCTGAGCTTAGGTGACAAGAGGCACACCGCCCAAGAGCTGTTACAGGGCATCACGGCGCAGACTGATCTTTGGCTGGTGCCGCTGAAACTCAAACCAGGCATGGTTGTGTGTGACAACGGGCGTAACCTGGTGGCGGCTCTGCAACTCGGCAGGCTCACACATGTGCCATTATACACCAATACTATTTCCCAAAGTAACAACAACCCATATAAACACTGCATATAAAACCTGCCTGGCCCACGTGTTCAATCTTGTGGTTCAGCGGTTTTTCAAGACCTACCCCAATTTGTCTGATTTGCTCACCAAGGTGCGACGCATCTGGGCGCATTTCCGCAAGTCAACCACAGATGCTGGCACTCTCAGGGCAGTGCAACGGCGCTTACAACTGACTTCTCACCGACTGTTGTGCGACGTGCCCACACAATGGAATTCCACATTACACATGTTAGCCAGGGTTTACCAGCAGCGCAGAGCGATTGTAAATTGCCAGATGACAACTTCCACAAGAACTGGTAGTCAGGTTAGTCAGCTTCTTCAAGTCTACAATGAGGAGTGGATGTCTGATATCTGTCAGGTGTTAAGCAACTTTGAGGAGTAAACACAGATGGTCAGTGGCGATGCCTCCATTATCGGCGTCACCATCCCGCTGCTTTGTCTGCTGAAAAACTCACTGCTCAGCATGAAGTCAGAGGCTTTGCACTTGTCACAGGAGATGGGGGAAGAAGATACGTTGCTTGATAGCCAGAGCACCCTCAGGTCTGTTTCTCAGCCCGTATTGGAGGAGGAGGAGGATGAGGAGGAAGAGGAGGAAGAGAAGGAAACTGTTGGCGAGACTGAAGAGGGAACCTATGCTCATTCCTTCTTATGTGTTGAGCGTGTATGGGCTGAAGAGGAGGAGTTGGAGGAGGAGGAAATGGAGAGTCAGCCTATTGAGGAAAGGGAATTCTTGCGTGTTGGGACTCTTGCGCACATGGCTGACTTCATGTTAGGCTGCCTTTCCCGTGACCCTCGCGTTAGAAGCATTTTTGACAACACCGATTACTGGGTGTTCACCCTCCTGGACCCCAGGTACAAGCAGAACTTTTCCACTCTCATTCCTGTAGAGGAAAGGAGTATGAGAGTGAATCAATATCAACAGTCCCTGGTGCACAAGCTGAAACTATCCTTCCCATCTGACACCGCTAGCGGTAGAGGACGTAGTTCTGTGGGCCAACTAGCGGGGGAGAGGAGGGGAGCAGGCAGCTTGCCACGCACTGGCAGGGGAACACTCTCCAAGGCCTTTGCCAGTTTTATGGCACCCCAGGAAGACTATGTCAGCCGTCCCCCAGTAGAAAGATGGTGAGGGGGTACCTAGCTGACCATACCAACATCCTGCGTGATCACTCTGCTCCATACAACTACTAGGTTGCAAAGCTGGACACGTTGCCCGAACTGGCGCTGTACACCTTGGAGGTGCTGGCCTGCCCTGCCGCTAGCGTTTTGTCAGAGCGGGTCTTCAGTGCAGCTGGTGGCATCATCACTGATAAGCGTACACACCTGTCAACTGACAGCGTTGACAGGCTGACGATTATTGAAATGAATAAAGCCTGGATTTCACCGGAATGCAAATCTCCAAAGGGGAAAGCAGCTCAACATGAAGATTCTTTATGTATCCTCTCCTCCTCCTCCTCTTCGCACACAAACGCTGAGCTAACAGACAATGTTTCTGATGGCCAACTGGCGCTCTTTACAAACAATGTTTACGGAGGGCCACCTACAGGCCCTCTCTCCAATAAATTTTTTAGGAGCGTCAACTACAGACACTCAAAAACAATTTTACAGGAGGGTCAACTACAGACACTCCAAAACAATTTTACAGGAGGGTCAACTACAGACACTCCAAAACAATTTTTTAGGAGGGTCAACTTCAGACACTCCAAAACAAATTTTTGGGAGGCTCACCTACAGCCATTTGACTGCAATCTCAGTCTGACCAAGGCATTGGTGGTGTCACCGCCATGCTGTGTCAGTGTAAAATTTTATTTCCTTCACCTGTTAACTGAGTGTAACTTGGTCACTCTGGGTTCACCGCCATGCTGTGTCAGTGTAAAATTTTATGTGCTTCACCTGCTACCTGAGTGTAACTTGGTCACTCCGGGTTCACCGCCATGCTGTGTCAGTGTAAAATTTTATGTGCTTCACCTGCTATCTCAACTAACTTGGTCACTCTGGGTTCACCGCCATGCTGTGTCAGTGTAAAATTTGATGTGCTTCACCTGCTACCTGAGTGTAACTTGGTCACTCTGGGTTCACCGCCATGCTGTGTCAGTGTAAAATTTTATGTGCTTCACCTGCTACCTCAACTAACTTGGTCACTTGTTGGTGTCAACACTAGAGTGCGGCTACTATACCGCACACGACAGAATTGTTCACTGCACTGTAGTATATATAACTGAGAGAAAAAAAGGAATTTTTAGACTGCGGCTAATTTAACGCAAACCACTCCATTTTTCACTGGACTGTAGTATATATCACTGAGAAAATACGTATTTTATAGACTGACGCTGCAGTACAGCACACTACAGAATTGTTCACTGGACTATAGTATATATAAATGAGAAAAAAATGTAGTCTTTAAATGGTGGCTATGTTACCGCAAACCACTCCATTTTTCACTGGACTGTAGTACATATAACTGAGAAAAAACGTAGTCTTTAAATGGCGGCTATGTTACCGCAGACCACTCCATTTTTCACTGGACTGTAGTACATATAACTGAGAAAATACGTATTTTATAGACTGACGCTGCTGTACAGCACACTACAGAATTGTTCACTGGACTGTGGTATATAAATGTGAAAAAAATGTAGTTTTTAAATGGCAGCTATATTACCGCAAACCACTCCATTTTTCACTGGACTGTAGTATATATAAATGAGAAAATACGTAGTCTTTAAATGGCGGCTATTGTACCGCAAACCACTCAATTTTTCACTGGACTGTAGTACATATAAGTGAGAAAAAACGTAGTCTTTAAATGGCGGCTATTTTACCGCAAACCACTCCATTTTTCACTGGACTGTAGTACATATAACTGAGAGAAAATACGTATTTTATAGACTGACGCTGCTGTACAGCACACTACAGAATTGTTCACTGGACTGTAGTATATATAAATGAGAAGAAAACGTAGTCTTTAAATGGCGGCTATGTTACCGCAAACCACTCCATTTTTCACTGGACTGTAGTACATATAACTGAGAAAAAACATAGTCTTTAAATGGCGGCTATGTTACTGCAAACCACTCCATTTTTCACTGGACTGTAGTACATATAACTGAGAAAAAACATAGTCTTTAAATGGCGGCTATGTTACCGCAAACCACTCCATTTTTCACTGGACTGTAGTACATATAACTGAGAAAAAATGTAGTCTTTAAATGGCGGCTATTGTACCGCAAACCACTCCATTTTTCACTGGACTGTAGTACATATAACTGAGAAAAAAATGTAGTCTTTAAATGGAGGCTATTGTACCGCAAACCACTCCATTTTTCACTGGACTGTAGTATATATCAATGAGAAAAAAACCTAGTCTTTAAATGGCGGCTATGTTACCGCAAACCACTCCATTTTTCACTGGACTGTAGTACATATAACTGAGAAAATACATATTTTATAGACTGACGCTGCTGTACAGCACACTACAGAATTGTTCACTAGACTGTAGTGTATAGAAATGATAGAAAAAATGTATTCCCTAGACTGACGCTACTGTACAGTACACTACATAATTGTTCACTGGACTGTAGTGTATAGAAATGATAGAAAAAACGTATTCCCTAGACTGACGCTACTGTACAGTACACTACATAATTGTTCACTGGACTGTAGTGTATAGAAATGATAGAAAAACCGTATTCCCTAGACGGCACTACAGATCCCAGCAAGCCAAGGTACAGTAGCAGCAGCAGCAAAAATGAGTACTGAGAGGACTTTGGGCAATTTCTTTGGGGTCTGTGTGGACCACGTGCTGTCCCTTCTGCCACCAGTCGCTGTGCACAGTGTGCAGCCAAGATGGCGGTAGCTGCACTACAAGTCCCAGCCAGCAGCCAGGAGGAGACCAAAAAAAAAAGGTGCTTGTAGCCCTTAGAAGGGCTGTTGGGTTCTTTGAGCATGATTCCTGCCTAACCAACATCTAAATTCAGGCCCTAACACTCTCCCTGACAGACAGCAGCTCTATCCCTAATCTCATGCAGGCGGCATCTGACGCGAGCAGTGCGGGACCAGATTCTTATATTCCCAGGTCATCTGATCTGGCCAGCCAATCCCTGCTATCGACTTGTAGGGGCCCCACGTGATGCTAGGAGGTACCAAAGACTCTCCTGCATGTTGATTGGCTGAGAAAAGGCGCCTAACATGCCGGAAGAGGAAGATGCTATTTCCTCGAGGATCGCGATATGCTCGTCCGAGTAGCGAGCATATGTGAATACCCTAATGCTCGAACGAGCACCAAGCTCGGAAGAGCATGTTCGCTCATCTCTAGTGGTTTCTATTATGAAAGCCCCTTAAAGTCATATAACAAATGAACTGGTCCTTCAAAAAGTTGGTTTTGGAGATTTTCTTTCCCATTGCTTCTAAAATTCTAAGCCTTCTAACGTCCTAAAAAAAAAATTAAAAAAAATCAAATGACATTTAAAATGCCAACATAAAGTAGTTCTATGGTGAATGTTGGAAAATTGCTAAATTTAAACCCCAAGCATTTGTTTTTTCATCATAGCCTTCCAAGAGTTCTAACTTTTTTATATTTCCATCAATGTAGCCGTATGGGGGGCTTGTTTTTTTGTGGGACAAGTTGTAGTTTTTAATGGTACCTTTCTGGGATACAGATACCTTATTGATTAACTTTTATTTACTCTTTCTGGAAGAATGATGGGAAAAACAGCAATGTTGCAACCCATTGTTTATGTTAGAAATTTAGCGGCATTTATTTTTTGGCATCAATAATATGATAACTTTATTCTCTGGGTCAGTACGATTAAAGCAATACAACATATACATATAGTTTTTTTTACAGTTTACTATTTTTAAACAATAAAACCCCTTTTTTTAAAAAAAAAAAAAAGATGAAAATGTTTTTGCATCGCTGCAGTCGAAGACCCATAACTTTTTATTTTTCTTTCTTATGGAGCTGTGTGAGGGCTTGATTTTTGAGGGACAATTTTTGGGGTACATAACCCTTTTTGATCACTTTTTATTCAGTTTTTTTATGGTGAATAATCAAAAAGCAATTCTGGCTTTTTTGTTGTTTTTTTAAGTTGTTCACCATACAGGATAAATTAAATGATAATTGCCTAGTGTGGATAATTATGAATGGAACGATACCAAATTTGTGGAGGAGATTTTATGTGCAATTTTTTCCACTGAATTCAATACATTTTTTTAAAAACTTTTTTTTAACCATTTAATATTTCCACAAGGGACTATAATAGGCAATCTTTTGATTACTTCTAAAATACATTGCACTATTCTTGCAGTGCAATGTATTTAAATGTCAGTGCTATACTGACATTCTGGAGCAGGCTGCTCCACAGACACTCTGGAGGGTGGCCTGCATGCACACATATCGGCATCCCGTGCTCTTATTTGTGGGGTGTTGTTGGGAGACAGAGGGAGTCTGCTCCCTCTATAATTCCTTACATGCCACAGGCGCTATTGCTCACAGCTTGTAAGGGGATAAATGGCCCGGATTGGAGCTCCTGCCGGTCCAGAACATTAGAGCAAGAGAGCAGCTCTAATGTTAGAGCTGAGCTCCCGCTCTCTACTGCACCGGAGACCTGAGCAGTGCTTACATTGGGCCGTTGTAAAAAGGTGGCAACCCAGGCTAAGGCCCCTTTTTGCCTGCTTACAAAGGCGTATTGGTGGTCAAAAGGGGTTAGGAAAAAATTAGTTAAATAAAAACTCAGAAAGTAGGTAGACATAGTCTAAGAAGCAATACTTATGCTTCCAGCATTATGCTCCAGGCATGCACTGCTGATATCATGTTCCTTGCTGCAGTGTTGACATTCCATGCACACAGGTCACTGTGCAGCAAATCAAAGTCCTCAGCAGTGTACAGCAAGAGACTACTGAGGCCAGCGATTGTGCCAGACAGGAGCCTTGCCATGAGAGGACATATGTGGCCGCAGGATGTCCTGCACATATCGCTGATCTGTAAGTGTCCTTTGTATCACTACTAGGCATAACTGACTGCCATAAACAATGGCTCCCTGGATCATTACACAAGCAGTTAGGGCAGTGTGTCACTCCACAGCAAAGACGTTCACCACCAGGCCTCCATACTCAAATCCAACCATCATGGGATCCAGGTCTCTCATTTACGATATCACTGCAAACAAAGGCAAAGGTGGCTGGCTGTCAAGCAGGACATGCAATGGGCGCCGAGATTCCAAAGTTCCTCTTGTTGAGACAGGGGTGTGTAATGAAAGTGTCACCTGTATGTGGATGGTTGACAATAAAACTGTGGTATATGTTAATGCTTGTCAATGGATCAGAAGATCCCTCTACTGGTGATCTATTTGGGCCATCTGGAGCCTGTTCGCCATGTGTACATGCCCTCATGTAACCACGGCTCCCAACACCTCCTAAGAACTAGGTAAGAACAGCCTAGATGGTGGACAAATAGTCAAGATGACCATTATGCTTCTCTCAGTCCAGTGATGTGCCTCCTCTCAAAGTCTGTCAACTGGACACACTACCCAAAAGTACTAGTAGTAGCCTCTGAGAGCAGTTTTATATAGGGTAGTGGTAGAGGTACTTTTACAACCTCTTGTGGCAAAACTCGGTATCTAATCAGACCACACCTATAATCATTTATCTGGCTGAGACATAACAGCATGCCAAGTTTTGCAGCAATCATTTATATCTGGGTGCTTTATTGAGTAAATGAGTGTATATCATTGGCTATTTCCCCATTAACCACAACACAGATAAGGTTATTCTTGAGGACTAGAGAGGCATGAAGATTTTCATTGCTATTTTATCAAACTATGAGGCAAGTATTGTTAGGAGGAAGTATGTACAGTCTGACTATTGTTGAGTTTTCTTCGGTGATAAAATCAAGGAGAACTTACTGGATAAAAATATCCCACAAATCACCTGCCTTGGAGTTTCATTTTATATTTTCTTTTGTGTTTCCACCTTTTGCTTTTTTCTTATGTTTATTCTTTATCTCAGCATTACTCTATTGGCTTTGCACAGGTCTTACATGGAAATCTTGGAACAATTTGAGGACTTTTATTATTTATTTCCCATTGATTATATCGTGCCAACATATTTCAGCACTGCACAGAGAGATGGCAAACACCCACATACACACTTGAGCTATTCACCTTGTTAAAGGGCATGTTATTATACCTTGACAGTTTCATACAATGTATGGAGAGTCTCCATTGGAGACCTTATATTGACAATGTAATCTTATTATTAGAGTTGAGCGAGTAGTGAAATATTCGAAAGTTCGAAATTCGATTCGAATAGACCACGAAATTCGACTATTCGACCGAATATCGAATCCCATTAAAGTCTATGGGAAAAAAATGCTCGCCACTTGGAAATCTCAATTCGACCACTTGGAGGTCACCAAGTCCACCCTGAAACCTCAGAAAAGGATGCCAACACTGCTGGAATGCAACTAGGACAGCAGGGGAAGCATGTCTGGGTGCATATAACGCGCCCAAGTCGCACTATTACGCCACTATCACAGCCTCTCAACAATACACTCCAAAGACAATGTAACCTCTCTGTAAAGTGAGACCATACAAGGAAACCTTCTTTCCTCTACATTGCCATGGACCCCAAGCCAAACTAGACAAAAAAGAAGATAAAATTCTGCACCCCTTAAAATCACGTTGCCTATGACAACCACAGATGGCATAGGCAAAGGGGAAAGCAAATAGACCCCACCCCTAATTGTCATTGTGTGTGTGTGTGTGTGTGAGATGTGGTCAGACATGTCTTCTTTAAAATGTAAAAACAACTCAAACACATGCAGAAGCCTTAAAATGCCCAAATTGTTGGCGCTTGAGATGTCAGTGACCCGACCTGGCCCAGTGTCATGTCTAGCAGGTAAAGCAGTGGGGATGTTGAGGGATGCGTAGGACCGCAAAAGGCAGGAAGAGGCCGTGGGCTGGCCAGAGGCTCATGGAAAATTTTGTGGAGGCCCAAGAGGTGAGACCTTGATAAAATTTTGTGGAGGCCCAAGAGGTGAGACCTGTTAAAAATTTTGTGGAGGCCCAAGAGGTGAGACGTGTTAAAAATTATGTGGAGGCCCAAGAGGTGAGACGTGTTAAAAATTATGTGGAGGCCCAAGAGGTGAGACGTGTTAAAAATTATGTGGAGGCCCAAGAGGTGAGACGTGTTAAAAATTATGTGGAGGCCCAAGAGGTGAGACCTGTTAAACATTTTGTGGAGGCCCAAGAGGTGAGACCTGTTAAACATTTTGGTGGAGGCCCAAGAGGTGAGACCTGTTAAACATTTTGTGGAGGCCCAAGAGGTGAGACCTCTTAAAATTATGTGGAGGCCCAAGAGGTGAGACCTGTTAAACATTTTGTGGAGGCCCAAGAGGTGAGACCTCTTAAAAATTATGTGGAGGCCCAAGAGGTGAGACATGTTAAAAAATTATGTGGAGGCCCAAGAGGTGAGACGTGTTAAAAATTATGTGGAGGGCCCAAGAGGTGAGACCTGTTAAACATTTGTGGAGGCCAAGAGGTGAGACCTGTTAAACATTTTGTGGAGGCCCAAGAGGTGAGACGTGTTAAAAAATTATGTGGAGGCCCAAGAGGTGAGACGTGTTAAAAATTATGTGGAGGCCCAAGAGGTGAGACGTGTTAAAAATTATGTGGAGGCCCAAGAGGTGAGACCTGTTAAACATTTGTGGAGGCCCAAGAGGTGAGACCTCTTAAAATTATGTGGAGGCCCAAGAGGTGAGACCTCTTAAAAATTATGTGGAGGCCCAAGAGGTGAGACCTCTTAAACATTTTGTGCAGGCCCAAGAGGTGAGACCTCTTAAAAATTATGTGGAGGCCCAAGAGGTGAGACCTCTTAAACATTTTGTACAGGCCCAAGAGGTGAGACCTGTTAAAAATTATGTGGAGGCCCAAGAGGTGAGACCTGTTAAACATTTTGTGGAGGCCCAAGAGGTGAGACCTGTTAAACATTTTGTGGAGGCCCAAGAGGTGAGACCTGTTAAACATTTTGTGGAGGCCCAAGAGGTGAGACCTGTTAAACATTTTGTGGAGGCCCAAGAGGTGAGACCTATTAAACATTTTGTGGAGGCCCAAGAGGTGAGACCTCTTAAAATTATGTGGAGGCCCAAGAGGTGACACCTCTTAAACATTTTGTGGAGGCCCAAGAGGTGAGCCATAAATATATAAATTTTTCTTATTTACGGAGCAATTCTACAGCGGTTAAGGAGGAGGAGGTGGAGGAGGAAATGGCACTTCATACAGATGGCACTTCACTTTTGGCTGCTTTCCACTGTTGGAGAAGCAAAGTCCGGGTCAATCCACTTGCTGTTCATTTTGATTAGCGTCAGCCTGTCGGCACTGTCGGTTGACAGGCGGCTGCGCTTATCGGTTATAATGCCCCCGGCTGCGCTGAACACCCTTTCTGATAGCACGCTGGCGGCAGGGCAGGCAAGCACCTCCAAGACGTACAGGGACAGTTCCAGCCACGTGTCCAACTTGGAGACCCAGTAAGTGTAGGACGCCGAGGGATCGGGGAGGACAGGGTTACGGTCTGCCAGGTACTCCCGCAACATCCGCCGATACTTGTCCCTCCTGCTGATAGCGGGCCCCGCAGTGATGGAAGTTGCACGAGGGGGTGCCATGAACGTGTCCCACACCTTGGAGAGTGTTCCCCTGGTGGCTGTGGGCCTGATAGATGTTGTGGGACTCTGGGAGACCCTCTCCTCTCTGCCGCCAGCGATGGTGGGTGGGAAAATCTCCATCATGTTCTGCACGAGTTCCCTCTGGTATTCCAGCAATCGATTTGTCCTCTCCTCTACCGGAATAAAAGAGGAGACGTTATCTTTATACCGGGGGTCCAGGAGTGCGAAGACCCAGTACAGTTTGTTCTCCACTATCCGGACAACACGTGTGTCCCGGGAAAAGCAGCCCAGCATGAAGTCAGCCATGTGTGCCAGACTCTGAATAGGCATGACCTCACTGCCCCCACCAGAAGGATCACTTGCCATTTCCTCCTCTTCCTCTTCCGCCTCCTCTCCGCCCCATCCGCGCTGAACCAATGGGACGCACACAGCCTGACTGCTACCCTCGCCGCCAGCATCCTCCTCCTCTTCCACAGCCACCTCCACGTCGTCCTCCTCCTCCTCATCCTCATCCTCCTGCAACTGCCACCGTGAAGCAGACAAAAGTGTGGTCTGACTGTGTAGCTCCGTTGCGTCTCCTCCTACCCCCGTCTCCTCTGCGTGCAATGCGTTCTCCCTTATTGCGATGAGGGATTCTTTAAGGACGCATAGGAGCGGGATGGTTATGCTCACTATAGCATCCTCGCTGCTGACCTTCTTGGTGGACTCCTCAAAGATACGCAGTACATCGCATATGTCTGCCATCCATGGCCACTCGTGGTTGGCAAACTGAGGGAGCTGAGTTGAAGGCACGCGTGGATTCATAATCTGGTACTCCATCAATGCTCTCTGCTGCTCACACACCCTGGCCAACATGGAATAGGTGGAATTCCAGCGAGTCGGCAGGTCGCACAACAGCCGATGTTCAGGCAAATGGAGGCGTTGCTGGAGTTTTTTTAAGCTAGCAGCAGCTACAGTTGACTTCCGAAAGTGAGCGCACAAGCGCCGCACTTTCACCAGTAGCTCTGCCAGGTTGGGGTAAGTCTTTAGAAATTTTTGGACTACCAGATTAAAAATGTGGGCCAGGCATGGTACGTGATTGAGTTCGGCAAGCTCCAGAGCCGCCACCAGGTTACGGCCGTTATCGCACACGACCATGCCTGGTCCTAGCTGCAGCAGGCGACAGCCACATCTCCGTCTGCTGCAATATGGCGTCCCTCACCTCTGGGGTGCTGTGCTTCCTGTCACCCAAGCTGATGAGCTTAAGCACCGCCTGCTGACGTCTCCCCGCGCCAGTGCTGCAACGCTTCCAGCTAGCGGCTGAGGGCGATGTTAAGGCAGAGGAGGAGGAGGAGGAGGAGGAGGAGGGGGGTTTATCAGAACCCATACTGGCAATCTTGGGCGGGGGTGGTAGGTAGGCCGTCTCTGTTTGCGACCCCGTCCCCGCTTCCACTACATTCACCCAGTGTGCCGTCAAAGAGATGTATCGTCCCTGGCCGCAAGCGCTTGTCCACGAGTCGGTGGTCAAGTGGACCTTTGCGCTGACTGCGTACCTCAGGGCCCGCCTGATGTTACGCGACACGTGCTGGTGCAGGGCGGGGACGGCACTCCGGGAAAAGTAGTGGCGGCTGGGGACGGAATAGCGAGGTGCGGCAGCCGCCATCAGGTCGCGGAAGGCCTGCGTCTCCACAAGCCTAAACGGCAACATCTCCAGGGCCAGCAGTTTGGAGATGTGGCAGTTTAAGGCTTGGGCTTGGGGGTGACTCGAGGCGTACTTCCGCCTGCGGTCGAACGCCTGCGAGATGGACAGTTGTTGGGACGAGGAGTGTGAAGGTGCAGGCGAAGAGGCGGGGGAAGGGGAGGCTGAAGGAGAAGGCCCCAAAGTAGCCGAGGCAGAGGCAGATGTGGAGGTGTCCTGGCTGGAGGTCTGGACCGCAGTGGCAGCACACAACACAGGGGAAGAGGCAGTGGCAGCAAGACCGGGCGCAGGTTGTATTGCGTTTGCTCTCTCCCACTCAGCCCAGTGCTTGACTTCCAAGTGACGCCGCATGCCTGAGGTGGTCAGATTGCTCTTCTCAGAGCCCCTACTCAGTTTTGAGTGGCAGAGTGTGCAAACCGCGCTCAGTTTGTCATCCGCACAAACATTAAAAAATCTCCACACCACAGAAGTACGAGGCCTCGATGGGGGAGCTTCGCGCGACTGCCCGCTGCCGGGAACAGCTTCGGCCCTGCTGGCTGTGGCCTCACTTCTCTGTCTGGACTGTCCTCTGCCTCTGGACATCCCTCTGCCTGTGGACATCCCTCTGCCTGTGGACATCCCTCTGCCTCTGGACATCCCTCTGCCTCTTGCTGCCTTTTTCGGTGCTGCGCAGACCACCACCTCTCCACTACTTTCCTCGCTGGACATCACCCCTGGCCAAGTGGGGTCGGTCATTTCGTCATCCACCACCTCAACTTCCTCACTCTGCTCCTCCTCCTGCCCACTGGACATTCCAACAGCCTCCCTTGATGGCAACTGCGTCTCATCATCATCATCGCTCATGATAACAGATGCTGGCTCAGGGTCCACATCAGCAGGAGATGGCGAAAACTCAAGTGTTTGGGCATCACTACAAACAAATTCCTCTGCTAGCTCCTGGGATTCTTCCGGCACATCTGAAAAAGGACCCGAAAAGAGCTCCTGGGAGGGGTCAATGGTGGGAATGACTCTGTTGGCCAGGTGTGGAGGAAGGAGGGTCAGAGTGAGACTGTGTGGATGACTGGCTGGTGGACAACTGTGTGGAAGCGCTATCGCTATCCATTGCACCACCTGTTCAACCTGCTCAGGCCTCAACAGCGGTGTAACCCGCCCCCTGCTTAACTGTCCCATAAAGGCAGGGATTCTGGATGAGCGGGATCCTGGCTGACCCTCACCAGCACGCATTGTATCCCCACTGGCTTCAACAAGGCCCCCAACAGCATTTCCGCGCCCCCGTCCTCGTCCACGTCCTATTCCGCTAGCCCCCCGCCGCATTTTATTTTTTTTTGGTTACAATATTTTGCCTTCACAGCCGTGAAATTACTTTGCAAGAGAACGCACAGTACAGTTGCCAATTATAAGGCCTATATATTGTATATTCAAGGTACACAGCCGTGTACTAAGTGATCAGACGGTGTGTATGAACACCAGGTATGAGAAATTACTTTGCAAGAGAACGCACAGTACAGTTGCCAATTGAAAGGCCTATATATTGTATATTTCAAGGTACACAGCCGTGTACTAAGTGATCAGACGGTGTGTATGAACACCAGGTTTGAGAAATTACTTTGCAAGAGAACGCACAGTACAGTTGCCAATTATAAGGCCTATATATTGTATATTTCAAGGTACACAGCCGTGTACTAAGTGATCAGACGGTGTGTATGAACACCAGGTATGAGAAATTACTTTGCAAGAGAACGCACAGTACAGTTGCCAATTATAAGGCCTATATATTGTATATTTCAAGGTACACAGCCGTGTACTAAGTGATCAGACGGTGTGTATGAACACCAGGTATGAGAAATTACTTTGCAAGAGAACGCACAGTACAGTTGCCAATTATAAGGCCTATATATTGTATATTTCAAGGTACACAGCCGTGTACTAAGTGATCAGACGGTGTGTATGAACACCAGGTTGAGAAATTACTTTGCAAGAGAACGCACAGTACAGTTGCAATTATAAGGCCTATATATTGTATATTTCAAGGTACACAGCCGTGTACTAAGTGATCAGACGGTGTGTATGACCAGGTTGAGAATTACTTGCAAAGAAACGCACAGTACAGTTGCCAATTGAAAGCCTAATATTTATATTCAAGGTACACAGCCGTAGTATATGGATCGACGGTGTGTATGAACACCAGGTTGAGAAATTACTTTGCAGAGAACCACAGTACAGTGCCAATATAGCCTATATATTGTATATTTCAAGGTACACAGCCGTGTACTAAGTGATCAGACGTTGTATGAACACCAGGTATGAGAAATATTGAAGAGAACGCACACAGTACTGTACAATTATAACTATTTGTATATATCAATACACAGCCGTGCTAATGATCAGACGGGTGTATGAACACCAGGTATGAAATTACTTTCAAGAGAACGCACAGTACAGTTGCAATTATAAGGCCTATATTGTATATTTCAAGTACCACGGTACTAAGTGATAACGGTGTATGACACCAGTAGAAATTACTTTGAGAGAACGCACAGTACAGTTGCCAATTTATCCTATTGTATATTTCAAGGTACACAGCCGTGTACTAAGTGATCAGACGGTGTGTATGAACACCAGGTTGAGAAATTACTTTGCAAGAGAACGCACAGTACAGTTGCCAATTATAAGGCCTATATATTGTAATATTTTCAAGGTACACAGCCGTGTACTAAGTGATCAGACGGTGTGTATGAACACCAGGTATTGAGAAATTACTTGCAAGAGAACGCACAGTACAGTTGCCAATTATAAGGCCTATATATTGTATATTTCAAGGTACACAGCCGTGTACTAAGTGATCAGACGGTGTTGTATGAACACCAGGTTGAGAAATTACTTTGCAAGAGAACGCACAGTACAGTTGCCAATTATAAGGCCTATATATTGTATATTTCAAGGTACACAGCCGTGTACTAAGTGATCAGACGGTGTGTATGAACACCAGGTTTGAGAAATTACTTTGCAAGAGAACGCACAGTACAGTTGCCAATTATAAGGCCTATATATTGTATATTTCAAGGTACACAGCCGTGTACTAAGTGATCAGACGGTGTGTATTAACACCAGGTATGAGAAATTCTTTGCAATGAGAACGCACAGTAAGGCCATTGTATATTTCAAGGTACACAGCCGTGTACTAAGATAGACGGTGTGTATGAACACCAGGTTTTGAGAAATACTTTGCAAGAGAAAACGCACAGTTACAGTTGCCAATTGAAAGCCTATATATTGTAATTTCAAGGTACACAGCCTGTACTAATGATCGACGGTGTATGAACACCAGGTTTGAGAAATTACTTTGCAAGAGAACGCACAGTAACAAGTTGTCTCATTGTATAAGCCTATTATTATATTTCAAGTACACACGTAATCCAAATATGTTTGTATGTAGCAGAGCACTAATACACCACTATGGCTCCTCTGTCCACTCCAGCAGCTATCCCTGAAACGCAGCCGTTCGTAAAGTGTATCTTGTAAGCTATCACTGTTCACTATAGTAGCCTGTAAGGCTTTAATCACGCTCCGCCGTCAACAGCTAAACCTGTCTCCCTTCTCCAGCCTCCCTACTAGTTCACGCGCATATGCGAACGAGCAGAAAGCTGAGTTTAAATCGAGCTCAATGGTTTTCCAGCATGCAGTAGACCCTTTCGCTCTGCGCGTGCTCAGCGTGCTTCAACCCCCCTGCATGGTATGGTGAAAAGGCGCCAGCGAGGTGGGAGGAACGAATTCTAAGTGCGCCACCGCCTTATATCGAAGAATCGATCACGCCGTTCTAGTATTCGATCGAAACACTCAATCGACACACTCATCTCTACTTATTATTATTTCCAGGGAATAACACAGAATGACGACCAGTTCTGAGAAAAATGAATGTACATGTCACGAATGACAGGTCTCCTCAAAATAGATCAAAGAATGACATAAATCACAACAAAATTTGTTAATTATGAATACTGGGAAAAGCTATGGTTAAATATAATTATATATAAGGAGCATATACAGTCCAGCCAATCTTTGTCCACAATACACCGAGAATTCCATTCCAATTCAGTTCCGTCCAGCTTGATAAAAATTCTACCTTTATTATTACTATAGTAAAATCTATGTTATTTGCCATCTAAAGCTGTGACTTTACTTATGCAGTTTGACTCCAGACCCTTGTTCACAGCATAATAAGAAAAGAACGCTCAAAGCAGAAATTGTGAATTTACTACCAGTGGGCTCTCTGAAAATGTCATGGTCTAACAAAAAGGGGCTACCCAAAGAACTTAGAAGTGACATAATTGTCTGATGTTAAATTTTATTGACCCTCCCCAATACAAAGAATATCCAGTCTCTTCCCCTACTACCACCAACCATAAATCTTGATGATCCAATTTCAGCTTATTCAGTGATCAACCTAAACAAAAATTCTATGAACGCAAAAAATGATAAAATAAACTGGGTTATACTAGTTGTCTAAACTATTGTAGCTAAAATATTTTAACCATCCAATAGCACCCAAAAAAAAGTAAAAAAAGAGCACTCATGGAGAAGTAAATAGGTATGAAAGTTACAAGTGTTAGCACGCTCACCTAAGAATTGCTGTACAGGAAGGCACAGCATCTGTTACATCATATATAGAGATGAGCGAGCACTAAAATGCTCGGGTGCTCGTTATTCGAGTCGAACTTTTCCCGATGCTCGGGTGCTCGTTTCGAGTAACGAACCCCATTGAAGTCATGGGAGACTCAAGCATTTTTTTGCAGGGGACCAAGGCTCTGCCTAGGGAAGGTTGGGTGAAAACCTGGAAACCTCAGAAAATGATGGAAGACCACGGAAATGGACAGGAAACAGCAGGGGCAGCATGCATGGATGCCTCTGAGGCTGGCTAATCCCACCATTACCCCAAATTCTCAGGCAACAGCCTGGTGATTACCCTCATGGCAATTGTGCTCACCCAGACAAATGAAAGGCGAGGCACATGCCATCACATGTTAGGGAAGCACCCAACTAGGTGCAACGAAGGTCCATCACCGCCAATTTTCAGGGACACGGTAATTGGTGACCCACTTAAAAATGCTGCCTGACAACCTGGCGGTGAACCCCTGATTGTCTGTCTTTCAATAAGATTGCAGTGTAAAGCATGGTGGTGAGCCTCAGTAATAAGATTGCAGTGTAAAGCATGGTGGTGAGCCTCAGTATGACTTTTTGGATGGAGATTGCATGTGGTCACGTACTCCCTGGAACCCCATAGTCACCCCTTCTCTGATGTGCTACCCCAGAACATTCTCTGCCCCAATTCGCAAGACCTTTTGCAGTCTCCATGTGCTGACAGTGGGGATTTACCAGTGTTGTCTGAGGAGGTGGTGGACAATGGCGAGACACAGGTGTCGGGGGGTGAGGTAGTTGAAAGTGAAGCAAGTTACAGTGGGGACTCCTTGGGGGGACTTTCTCATGATGGGACAGATTCAACTTGGGTGGATCAGGCACAGGAACAGATCAATTTTTTTTTGTGTGTTTATTTAACTTTTATTTAGCACAAATAACCACAGAGATATTTATTCGTTCTCTTCGCTGCGCAGTCTGGCGTTGGGGTTCGTCACTTTGATGGCGAGCTGTGCCGCTCTCTCCATAATGGTCTTTCGGTTCTTTGAGGAGACGTTGAGGAGATGCAGTGAAATTCAGTGAATGACGACGCAGGACCCCAACTTTAAAAATTTAGCATCAACCGGTACAGTCGTAATTTATGAGCTTGAATCAAGTGTGGCATGTGTTCTCTGTATTCTTCTCAGTTTATTACCGTATATGGCAGCTATCCGGAAAAAATAGTTTGGAGAGAGAGAAAGATAGGAAAAAGATGTAAATTGTTTGGAGAGAGGGCCTGTAGGTGGACCTCCGGAAAAATTGTTTGGAGAGAGGGCCTGTAGGTGGACCTCCGGAAAAATTGTTTGAAGAGAGGGCCTGTAGGTGGACCTCTGGAAAAATTGTTTGAAGAGAGGGCCTGTATGGGGCCCTCCTGAAAAATTGTGGTAAAAGAGTGCCAGTTGGACCTCTAAAAAATGGCGTTTTTTGGTCAGCGTTAGGCAAAGACGACATGGAGGAGGAGGAGGAGTAGGAGGAGTAGAGAAGAGGAATCGGATACATAAGTAATGTTAATCTTTAGCTGCTTTCCCCCGGAGGAGATTTGAATTCCGGTGAAATCCAGGCTTTGTTCATTTTAATAAGCGTCAGCCTGTCAGCGCTGTCAGTTGACAGGCGTGTACGCTTATCGGTGATGACGCCACCAGCTGCACTGAATACCCGCTCTGACAGCACGCTAGCGGCAGGGCAGGCCAGCACCTCCAAGGCGTACAGCGCCAGTTCAGGCCACGTGTCCAGCTTTGAAACCCAGTAGTTGTATGGAGCAGAGTGATCGCTACGGACGTTGGTATGGTCAGCTAGGTACTCCCTCACCATCTTTCTGTACAGCTCCCCCCTACTCTGCCTAGACTGGGGACAGGTGACAGTGTCTTGCTGGGGTGACATAAAACTGGCAAAGGCCTTGGAGAGCGTTCCCCTGCCAGTGCTGGACAAGCTGCCTGCTCGCCTCCTCTCCCCCGCTACTTGGCCCACAGAACCATGCCCTCTGCCGCTAGCGGCGTCAGATGGGAAGAATCGTTTCAGCTTGTGCACCAGGGCCTGTTGATATCTATTCACTCTCATACTCCTTTCCTCTGCAGGGATGAGAGTGGAAAGGTTCTGCTTGTACCGTGGGTCCAGGAGAGTGAACACCCAGTAATCGGTGTTTGAAAAAATGCTTCTAATGCGAGGGTCACGGGATAGGCAGCCTAACATGAAGTCTGCCATGTGCGCCAGAGTCCCAACACGTAAGAATTCCCTCTCCTCACTGGCCTGACTCTCCATTTCCTCCTCCTCCTCCAAGTCCTCCTCTTCAGCCCATACACGCTCAAGAGTTAAGGACTGAGCACTGGTACCCTCTTACTGTCTCGCCGACATTCTCCTCCTCTTCCTCCTCATCCTCATCCCCCTCCTCCGATACGCGCTGAGAAACAGACCGGAGGGTGCTCTGGCTATCAAGTGACGTATCTTCCTCCACCAAGTGGACATCTGGCAGTCTACAATCGCTCTGCGCTGCTGGTAAACTCTGGATAACATGTTTAATGTCGAATTCCATCTCGTGGGCACGTCGCACAACAGTCGGTGAGCGGGCAGTTGTAGGCGGCGCTGCGCTGCCCTGAGAGTGGCAGCATCTGTGGTCGACTTGCGGAAATGCGCACAGATGCGGCGCACCTTGGTGAGCAAATCAGACAGATTGGGGTATGTCTTGAGGAACCGCTGAACTATTAGATTGAACACGTGGGCCAGGCATGGCACATGTGTCAGTCTGCCGAGTTGCAGAGCCGCCACCAGGTTACGCCCGTTGTCACACACAACCATGCCTGGCTTGAGGTTCAGCGGTGCCAGCCACACATCGGTCTGCGCCGTGATGCCCTGTAACAGCTCTTGGGCGGTGTGCCTTTTGTCACCTAAGCTCAGCAGTTTGAGCACCGCCTGCTGGCGCTTACCCACGGCACTGCTGCTGCGCCTAGAGCTACCGACTGAAGGCGCCGTGCCCACGGATGGTAATTCGGAGGAGGTGGAGGAGGAGGAGGGGTCGGAGGAGGAGGCATAGTACGTCTGAGAGACCGTGACCGAGGTAGGCCCCGCAATCCTCGGTGTGGGCAGTACATGAGCGGCCCCAGGGTCAGTCTCGGTCCCAGCCTCCACCAAGTTAACCCAATGTGCCGTCAGTGAGATATAGTGTCCCTGCCCGGCAGCACTTGTCCACGTGTCCGTGGTTAGGTGGACCTTCTCAGAAACAGAGTTGGTCAGGGCACGGATGATGTTCTGTGACACGTGCTGGTGTAGGGCTGGGACGGCACATCGGGAAAAATAGTGGCGGCTGGGGACCGAATACCGAGGGGCAGCCACCGCCATGAGATTGCAAAAGGCCTCGGTCTCTACCAGCCTATAGGGCAGCATCTCCAGGCTCAGCAATTTGGAGATGTGGACGTTGAGGGCTTGGGCATGTGGGTGGGTGGAACTGTATTTCCTCTTGCGCTCCAGCGTCTGCTGTAAAGACAGCTGAACGCTGCGCTGGGACACATTGGTGGACACTGTGGAGGATCGTGGAGGCGAAGGTGTGGTTTTCCGGCGGGAGGCACTCGTGCGGGGTCCTGGGCAGGGGGTTGACTAGCAGAGGCAGCGAGTGACACAGGGGAAGGAGCAGTGGTGTGACCCGCAGGAGGTGGTGAACGGCCTTGGTTCCATTGAGTGGGGTGTTTAGCACTCTATGCCTGCGCATGCTGGTGGTGGTTAGGCTAGTAGTGGTGGCACCCCTGCTGATCCTGGTGTGGCACAGGTTGCACACCACAGTCCGTCGGTCATCCTCACTTTCTTTAAAGAACCTCCAGACTTGCGAACATCTAGGCCTCGCCACGGGAGCTTCACTACGTGAAACAGTTGCTGCTGATGCACCAGCTCTGGCCCTGCTTCTCCCTCTGGCCACACCACTGCCTCTTCCAACCTGTTCTGGTGCAGCACTCGCCTCCGCCTCAGAAGCACTGTCTTCACTCGGCTTATCAACCCAGCTTGGGTCAGTCACCTCGTCATCCTCCGATTCCTCAGTCTGCTCCCCCTCGGACTTCCTGCCCTGACAACAACTTCACCACTGTCTGACAACCGTGTCTCCTCATCGTCCGACACCTCTTTACAAACTTCTTCCACTAACTCAACATTGTCATCATCATCATCATCACCCACAGACTGCGACAGTTGGAAAACTTGGGCATCGGGAACGAGGTCAGCAGCAACCTGAGAAGTGGTTTGTGACTCTGGGAAGGGTCCAGAAAACAGTTCCTGAGAGTATGCCGGATCGCATTCCAAATTTTCCTGGGAGGGGGCAGACTGGGGGAAGGAGGTTGAGGTGGAGGAGCCAGAGGAGTGCTCCTTGGGTAACGTGGGTGGACTGCGTGGAAGACTGACTGGTGGACAAATTACTTGAAGCATTGTCCGCAATCCACGACATCACCTGTTTCGCACTGTTGTGGTTTCAACAGTCCTCTACCACGTGTCCCTGTAAGTTGAGACATGAAGCTAGGGAGTGTAGCTCTGCGGCGTTCCCCTGCTCCCTCATCAGCAGGTACTGTCTCACCCTGCCAGGACCACGACCTCTGCCCCCTGCAGTAATTTGAATGCCCCGCCCACGCCCTCGTCCTCGACCCTTAGCCCTGGGGTTCAACATTTTCTGTATATAAGTGTATTATATAAAAATAAAAATAAATGGGCCTGGTGTACTGAACCCACAAACTTGTTCAGTCTGGTTTAATTAAGTGACGTACAAGAAAGTGTCACCTGGACAGAAAATACGGATTGTAGTGAGTGGACAGCTGAACTGTGACACACAGAATGGTTCCACACTGCTGTGTGAAATGGATTGTATCACTGAGCTAAAACAACAAAAAAACTATTTTTTTATATATTTTTTTTAATATTTGTAGTTTGTTTTTTTGGAACGTGACGTGCAGAAACTATCGTAGACCTAACTCACACCCTGTTAATAGGTGGCTATTTGACTGCGACCCAGACAAATGTTGCACAGAGATTTTTTGGGATCAAGCTATATCGTGAGAGCAAAAGACCCTGGTTGTATTAAGTGACGTACAGAAAGTGTCACCTGGACAGAAAATACGGATTGGTAGTGGAGTGGAGCTGAACTGTGACACACAGAATGGTTCCACACTGCTGTGTGAAATGGATTTGTATCACTGAGCTAAAACAACAAAAAAACTATTTTTTTTAATATATTTTTTTTGTAGTTTTGTTTTTTGGAACGTGTAGACGTGGCAGAAACTATCGTAGAGCTAACTGACACCCTGCTGACGGTGGCTATTTTGACTGCGACCCAGACAAATGTTGCACAGAGATTTTTGGGATCAAGGCTATATACTGTGAGAGCAAAAGACCTGGTTGTATTAAGTGACGTACAGAAAGTGTCACCTGGACAGAAAATACGGATTGTAGTGAGTGGTACTGAAACTGTGACACACAGAATGGTTCCACCACTGCTGTGGTGAAATGGATTTTGTATCACCTGAGATATAACAATAAAAAAAAAGGGGTTATATATGGCGATAGCTGCACTACTAGTGCCAGCCAGCCAGCCAAGCCAGGAGACAAAAAAAAAATTTCTTGTAGCCCTTAGAAGGGGCTGTTGGGTTCTTTGTGGTGATTCCTGCCTAACAGAGAACTAAATGCAGGCCCTAACACTCTCCTGAAACACAGCAGCTCTATCCCTAACGACATCCAGACAGCATCTGAGCCGAGCACCGCGGCCAGTCACTAGTATATTCAGGGTCACCTGATCAGGCCAGCCAACCCCTGCTATCGACATGTAAGGGCCCCACGTGATGCTGGGTGTACCGCAGAGTCTCCTGGCTTGTGATTGGCTGAGTTTATAGGCGCCAAAAATGCACGATGCGGAAGTTGCCATTTCCCTCGAGCAATGGCGAGATACTCGTCCGAGCAGCGAGCACTTACGAGTACCGTAATACTCGAACGAGCACCAAGCTCGGACGAGTATGCTCGCTCATCTCTA